>VWZV01016415.1:900481-1539085 GCA_013397155.1 Irena cyanogastra
CTGCTTCCTCTGCAGGGTTTGAGTGTTTAGGTCTGCCTTCCCTGAGTATGAACCCTTCTCTCATGCCTTAAGCAGAGGGAGCCTGGAAAAGGGAGAGGTCAAGTACATACCTGCTTCACAGGGGCAGGTCCCCAGCAGAGCTGGGCAGCCGGGCCAGTATTCAAAGTACTGGTGGCATTCCTGGACTGGGAAGAGTAAAGGAGAGATGTGCTTGCTAGAGACCTGCACGCTGAGTTGTCTGAGCCCTACACAATGTTATTAGACTGCAGTACTTGGGGGCATCTAGCCAAGACTTAATTGTGTCTTATCCAGTGAGTTCTTGGTCATGTCCCTCTTTATTTTTCTCACCTTCCTGTGCTTTTCTCTGGCCAGTTGAAATCTGAAAGCTATAAAAAGAAGGAATTTTTTTACTAGGATCTAGAAGTGCGTGATTTTTCCTCTCATTGTGCGTATTAACATTGCTGATATCCATCAAATTTACTTGCTGCTTGACATGTCAGTGTGAGTATATACAGCTCTGTTTCCTGAGAATAGCTGAAGTGACAGATGATTTCATTGTTGGGTGTACAATAGGCATAAGTACAATGGAAAAGAAGGACTGGCAACTGTTATGGTGATATGTTTTCAAAAACGTGTATTGTCATCTTTTTCTCTTGTGTGGTATGCAATGATAATTAGGAGTGCCAAAGTGAGCTTCTGTTTGGCTGCTTCACAGTGATTCTGAGTTGCTGCTCCATAGTCTGTATCATCACCTTCCAGTGTCTGACTGCAGTGAGTGTCATCTTTCTATTTCTGGAATAGTGTGCAAAGACAGTGAAGGAACTGCTGGTTGTATGAACCAAAATCTAGCAGTCCTTACTTAGCTCCAGATGCTTCAATTCTGTCCGTGAAATGCCCACAGCATCATCCACCCTGGAAATAACCTCAGGTTATTTTTCTATGCCCTCAGTTTTCTTTTTCCAGGTTTTTTCTCTACTCTACATGAACTTTCCGTGATGTTTCATGCCCACACCATACTGTAAATCTATAGTACTGTACTGACCATTCAATGACTAACCTGTAACTGAAGAATAATCTTTACATCTCTGCTGAATTTGACTCGTATTCCCAATAAAAGTCAGAATACAACAAACTGCTGCAAGTCCAGATACGATTGATGGGTAATAAAATACCACAGCCTCCTTGAAATAGTAATTTGTATTCTCTGCTGATAGCCACATTTCCCAGCAGCTCAGGATCCCACCATGGGGGGGATCTACATTTTTAAGTAACATGGTAGTTGCCCAGAAGTCTATTTCTAATCTCCAAAAAGAGCAAGCATGTAGAAGAGAAAAAGCAGATGAAGGCATAGAGGGGCTGTAATTGTAAATGTAGATTCAAAGCCAGTAGCTGTCAGTACACTGCAGTGCTCAAGTGCATGACACAGAGCTGAGAGGGGTTTTGAAGGTAGTGTTTACAAACAAGAGTTGATTCTTCCTGTAAAAGGTAGTCTGGGAAGATAAAGCATCAGCACAGGAATTGGATTTTGGCAGTGTGGTCTTTTGATAGGAGAAAGATCACAACAGGAGAGGGCAGCTGAGGCATGAAGAGCTTTCAGAGAAAAAACAGAAATGAGGCTCCATTTTCATTTCCCTCACTGTTTAATTTTCTCCCCAAATGCCCTGCATGCCACGTCACCTGAACCTATTTTGTTTTCCAGCCTATCTCACCACCACCATCCTATATGCTATGCTGTGCTCCTGGTTTTACATTCAATCCCTCAATGACTTACTCATTCAACCTCTACAAATTAAAGCTGTTTCCCTCTTTATGCATCACTGCTGTACTCAGTATTTTTTACTACCAGTAGCAATTTTCCTTGTGGAGGTGACACCTCTTCCTACACTTGTGCTTGGGAGGTTTTTGCTTCCAGGCCTGGAGAGGCAGGTTGGGAGGGATGAAACCTTGCTCTTGTCTCAGGAGCAGGCTGTAAAGCAGCAGTGTGGAGATTACAGGGACATAGGGGGCTGTGCCAAAGCCACCACCAGCAGCTGTGCCTGATGAGGGGTGTGGTGTCCATGAGAGGCCTTGAGCAAGTCCTGTGCTCAGATGCTCAGTGCAGGAGGAGGTTTGGTGTGAACTCATCCCTGTCCTGGGACTGTCTGCATCAGGAATGCAGGTAAGGCTGCAAGAATTGCAGTTGGTCTTTGTGGTGGTGGGAGTGGTGTCAGGGATGGTGACATGAATACTTCATGCAGGATCTGGTAAAATCCATCCTTTGTTGGGAAAGATGACTTAATTTTGGAACCTATCAGGAGAATTCATTGTTCCCCTGTAAAAATCCTGATGTGTGAGGTATTTCCTTGCTACTGCACTTAGTTAGTCTACATGAGCATTCAGGATTTCCAATGATTTTCTAATATAATGAGCATTCAGAGCTGTCTGTAATACAACTGTTTCTTGTAGAAATCTTAGGCTTCTGTTGTGTTGGATCTTGTTCAAGCCCCAAATGTGTATGTGTTTCCAAAAAAGAAAAAAAAAATCTAGTTATCATTGCTACATACAAGCTTTTGAGAGCTCTGTGGTAAGATAAAATAGGGTAAAAATAAGGCAAGTTACTTCATTGTTATGTCATGAAATTAATTTACTGATATGTAATGAAGAAATCTGGTGTGGTACTAAAAAACTCAAACGTGTGAAGGCTTTACTACACATGAGCCTTCAGTCTCTCACCTTGGTTACAGGCAACTGGCTTCCCATTTCACCTCACTGTGTGTTGACACATAGGATTATTTTTAACTGTTCTTTTTATCTGAAAAGTGAAATTAAGAGAAGCTGGTGAAGGCTGAATTGCATTTCAAGAAATAGACCTTGTAGTAAAGTATGAAGCCAAGATCTGTTCCTTGATCTTGGCTTCTGGTTTGCTGTATAACTTGGGTTCATTCCTATGTGTGTTTTGGATAAGACTGAGCCCCGTAAGTCAGTCTATCTTGTATGATTTCAGTTGTAAAGGGGCAAAAGCTGTGAGATGGGATTTTCTGGCACTAGAGTAGCATAGAATTATCCTAGTCTTGCCCCTTCTCCCTTTCATGGGGAAGATGAAAAAGCAGAGAAAAGAGTGGTAGGTGAGGATTTCGTGGTTTTTAGCAGTTCCACAGAGGCAAAGGGAGGCTGGTGAGGTTAGAAGCAAAGACAAGTGGGATGGGCAGGGCTGTGTTTCATCATAACTGTGTGAAAAAGACGTTTATTACCAATAGTTCTCTGTCTCTTTGAAGGATTGAAATATAATTAATGACAAAGATTCATTCCTGTTTGGTTTATCCTGAGTTTAACAGCAAAGGTGTCCCTTTTGTAAGAGGAGGTGAAATGTTTGATTGTGCCTCTGTAGTTATCCTCACAGCAGATGTAGCACCTGTGGTGGATCGCCCTGAAGCACTTGCAGTGAGAAAAGACGACATAACTAAAACTTGGGCTTGCTCTTGATACAGGAGGGCACATGTGTAGGAATCCACATGTGACAGTGACCCAGGGAATTTGTGCTGTACTGTCACTGGTCAGGGACACAGACAATCAGAACAGACAGCTGGGAATACAAGCATCATAAAGTCACCCTAGGACTGGTCAACTAAAACTACAGCTGTACAGAAATTTGGCAATCCATTGAGATGAGATTCCTTTTACAATATGGTCTGTGATGGAAGAAGTGGTGGGAGTGATTCTGACCCATTTTTAGTAGTTGAGAGTAAGGAATACTCTTGGATGAAGTGATGAAAACCAGTTTCTTTGCATCCCTGTGTTTCAGGGATCAAACAGGCATCTCATCCTACCAAGGAGAAAGCCCTGGATGTCTCCTGACAGGTGTTGCAGGTTAAAATCCTGCCCCCAAAACAACAAATGGGAATGGGACTCTGTAGTTAAACCATTTGAATGGGAAGCTGTGGGGTCCATCCCCTTACTCAACAACCTTGAATTTCTTTTGGGGTTTTGCATTAGTGTAGTAGAGCAAGATGGTTGGACTGGGCATCTGAGTGGATGAAAAGCAGAACCAGGGAAGCTGGTGCCAGACGAGATAGATGTCTGGTTTCTTCTGACCTGAGGCTGCTGCAAAACAGTATCTCTTGGAAACCTGAGGAGAGGGTGGGGGAAAACCTGCAATCCATCTTCCCTTCTTTTTACACATGATAATCACTTACAGACCAAGAACATCTTTTTCAGGTAAAGTATACTTTGCTTTTAAGGAACTAAATTTCTTTTCCTCTGGAGTCCTGACAATCTTGGATGCGTTGCACAGGGAAAGTAAAACATACAGGACTTGGTCTGTGCTTTTCTAAACTCATAGGACACAAGAATGTGCTCCCCAAAATGAGGAAAGCCCTTTCCCTCTGGTGGTAGAAATATAAATAGCCTGTACCTGAGAGATTTACAAGTGGGTAATAATTTGTCTTGTAATGACTGGTAGATGCTCAGCTTCCACTGAAGCCGATTTGAAACACCTCCTGGAAATGGTGTTCTACTGATTTCTGTGAAATATTTAGAAAGAGATCTTTTTGACCGGGACATAAGAGGTCTGGGATCATAAATGTCATCTGAAGTAGTTCCTAGAACTTTTTAATGGGACTAAACATGCTGCAGGGACACTCACGTCCCTCACCAGGATTCCATCCAAAGTCTTCACTGAGCGGTGTTGTAATTGCAATATGTAAAAAAGTTGATTTAATAGCTTTCATAGCTATAGAGTCAATTGGCCTTTTAAATGGGTCTTATTTAAATGCTTAAATATGTTTCTATTTATTGCTGGCTTAGCAACATAAAGTTACGCGACTTTGCAAACTTACATTTTTTTACAAATTAAAAAAAAAAGGCACAACTCAAGCTAGATCCTTTGCCAGCTGGGTATGGATCTGTGTTGGTAAACAATGGAAAGTAAACAGCAAATCACATAATGTTATATTTGTGTGTTTCTCTCTGTTGGTGTCTGCAGCCAACTACCTTTGAATCAGGAGATAAGAGTACATGTAGTTCATGGGTGATTACAGCAAATAATGTGACATTTGGGAATGTGATATTGCAGGAAGTGCATCATTTCAACATAATCCTAACCAGTGTTTGCTCCACAGCACTTTTAGGATGCAGTAGCCTGGTCTGGCTACCTCCTAGGCCTCCAGAAGGTAGAAGATATAGGTTCATGTTTTAAGTTCTAGATCATACAGAGGAGGAGGGGTTAAACCCAAGTTTTCTGTATCCCAACCGAGCACTCCTTTAACCCTGGTTAATTTGAAGTCTGACTGTTTTCATTTTTCATGGAAAGGCAATCTGTTTAGACATATAACTTCAAAGGAGAGAGTTTCAGGGATTTAGGCACAGGATTTTTTAGTTTTTGGTTTGTTTTTTTTTTTGATTACTATCATCTGTATGAAGAAGGGGGCATACATCTAGGAGATGGTTCTTAGCTGCAGTTCTGCAATACGTGAAGAAATAACAGGCAAGGTGTGAATATCCAAATTCATCTCTGCTTACACCTGTGATTTAACTTTTCCTGACCCTTTCAGAGTTGCCTACATATGGGGTGATGTTGCTTGTAGATGCTGGAGTCTTGATAATAGAGATGGAGAAGGATAAGTGCAACTGACAGTACAGAGCTTTGGTTTCCTAGGCTTGGTAAACTTTGTTTGAAACAATTATGGGTCCAAAACAATTGTCTTTTTCTGTTGCTATTTACCTCATGCAGTTATTTCCAGCTGAATTAATCATTCAAAAGTTGTTCATATTTGCTGAGTGCTCATCACCCATCTTTACTCAAAATGAGAGGACAAGAGGACAACAAATAGGCTCTTATGCATTCCTACACAAAGGTCTCAGGTCAGGAAAGACAGACTGCTTACAGGTGAAAGAAGCAGAGAGTTCCACAGTGAGATAGCTGACATGAAATCTTTCTTCCCATTCCTGAGGCTATTTGACTCACAATAACTTTCTTCCTACCTGTCCCTCCCTCCCTCGTAGCCACTGGAGCACACTGAGGCTGCCCTTGACTGTTTGCCTTCCTTGCCACCCTTTCTGGCAAAAAAATGGCAATCTTGTTTCTCCCACACAACCCAAAGAAAACCTTTTTTAAAGGCTGTGCTGGTGTTTTAAAGCTATCAACTGAAGGGTTTGCTACAGAAACTTCAATAACATTATATGTTAGTGCTTCAGTCTCAGTTTTTCTTGAGTTATTACCAGCCCTTGGATAAGGATGCATGCTTGGATCTTTAGTTCAATTTGTGCATTTAAAAAAATAATCTAGATGGAGGCTGCAAGAATGCATTCAGATTAAGTCTAATCTGACCCCTCTGCAAAGAAGGCATGTGGGATCTTGGCCAGTGATGTCTGCAGGTAACCCAGTGACCTAGGGTATGTCTCAGAACTTTATCCTCTCCAGCCTTGATCTGAAGATTGTTACTGCCAGCCCCTTCCTTGTAGCCTTGGGTATTTAGAATTTCGGGGAGTTGTTTTGCCTTTGTCTAGGAGATGGAGCCCTCTGGTTACAGTTACTCTCTTTGTATAAGTAGCAGTAGATTGTAATCAAGTTAACTTCTGACCTTTTCTTTGATACATTAAATCCCCAAATCACCCTCACTGTGAGGCCTTGCGTCAGTTTTGTGTCATTCTTATAGACTTTTTTTTTTTTAATGGAAACATCAAATGCTCAAACTTTTATTAAAAGGAGCTCCAATGTACTAACTTGTATTTCTAACATGGAAGTACCATGGCCTTTTCAGTATTAATGTGTAGGTGTTGGTTCATGGAGGTAGTTAAACATTAATACTCCTGTTTCACAAACCAGAAACTGGACCTGAGCAGTCAGATATCTTATTCAGGGTCAGGCTGGGAGGCAGTGATACCTGCTCCCACTCTGCTGGATGTCCATGGCAGTGCTACTGCTCACATCTGAACCTGGACACTTCTTCCACAATGGCTTTGAGACAGTAGCCCTTCCCATTATATTAATTCATTTGCATTCCTTCATTAAAAAAAGCACTAAAAAATTGTGAGAATGTTGTTAAAGCTAAGAAATCTGGCATGTCAAAGAAAAAAGTCACTATTAAGACAGGTTATAAATTTTAACGTTTTCATACTTCAGGGGCGTACCTAACGTTAGAGCATATGCTTCAATTTCAATTTTATCTTTCTACAAATACTCCTTGCCTCACCAAGTATGCAGACAACAGCAAAGGTAGAAGTAGCCGTAACAGAGATGTGGTCAAATATGTTAACGCAAATTCAGCTTGCAATTGAAAAGTGAGTGTTACTTTCTCCCTTCAAAGTTACCCTAAAAGGTGCCTTTGCTTTCGAAATATTCCCTGTAATTAACATCTGGGTGGGGCTCCTGTCATCAAACTGAGGAAAAACAGATGATCTGATATATACAAAGTGGGTGGGGGTTTTTGCTTTTAACAAACATATCTAAATAACTCTCATTAGACACAGGTATAACTGATGCACCAGCACATATATTATTATTGAGACACCGAAAACTTGAAGCAATGTCTAACTCAGAACAGACTTTAGAGAAGCTTGAAATTCTAGTTGGCAGTGTCTAGAAGGAATACGAATTTTCTTTACCAGGTTATGACCTTGCAAATTCCTTTATAGGGCTTGTTCTTTGTTAATATCACAGAGGCTGACACTATTGCATTTCAATGCATCTAAATGCCTTTCCTTTGTTCGCCCTTGGAATGTGTGTTCTTAGTCACTTAGCTATTGAAGACTTGGGTGCCTTTTTGTCTCTAACCTGACCTGGAACATTACTGTCTCCACCAGAGAGGAGGTATGGCTGTCTCCATGAAGACACATGGCTGATAATATTATCTATTTAACACTTTCTTCAAATAATGTCTCCTGAGTAGGAGGAACAGGCAGGCTAGAGCCTGATCTTGGGTAGCTTTGTAAACTTCTATGACAGCACTTCAGGCCCTTGCAATCACTAAGGGGCAGGAGGGAAGACTACTATTTTCTTAGTTCAAAGGGCTCCAAAATGGGTAATCCAGTTTATCAGAAATTTGGATTATTCTCTGATCAAGGAGGTTGTGCTTTGGCAGAAGTAAACACAGTTTATAAAGGCCAGTTTGTCTAATCAAGAAGCATGAGGATAGCCAGAACAGACCCAATTTAGCCAAACAATAGTAGTAACACTACTTGTTTTTAGGGTCTTATCATTGATTTTAGAGGGAGATAAACTGAAAGACAGCTGAGAATTTTACTTGGTATGTATATATAGCTTTTGGGTCCCAGTAAAACACAATTTATCAATCTGTAATACTCACAACCAGTCTGATAAATCAGATATTTGATTCAAGCTACCAGAACAATTCCAGTTAATGGAACAGGGGAATTCCAAATACGTCCTTTCCTTCATTAACAACTCACAAAATGCAGGAAGGATAATCACATCACTTCACGGGAAGTAGCTCAATATGCTCTCATAGTTGTCTCCTAGCTTGTCACTACTAGGACTAGAGTCACCAGGATTTGAGTAAAGTTGGGTTTATTATTAACCAAAGCTTATGTAAGATGTTATTGCATCTGATTCTATTTTTGCAGTTATTTGGGTTCTGTTGATTTTTCATGAGCAAAATGCAGCCTGTGTGAGAGTGCTCGTACAAAGAAATTGTAATTAGCACTGGTCGGGCAACAAGCTGAAAGTCACAAGGAGGGTGTGTGGCCAGCCTGTGCTCCCTGCAGCCCAAAGGGTGATGGTGAGGGTGATCCCTCCTTTTCTGAGGGATCTGGAGGTAGGGCTGTAGGGGTTGAATACTACCATATACATGATGCAGCAGGCTGGAACTGGAAGATGCCATAAGTGCTGGCAGGGTGCTGCTGCCACAGCTGGGAGCAAGACCCTTCAAGGTGGGTGCCATCCCAAACTCAGGAGTACCAGGTTCCATGCAGGATCTATGCAGTGTTCCAGGGCAGGGCTCCTCTCACAGACCAGCAGCAGAGCACCTCAAAAAATTGCATGTGCAGAGGAAGCAGGGAGGGTGTGCAGCTTTTTTGCAGTCCTGTCACACAAGGCTGGCTGCATGGCAAAGCAAGCATGTCCTGCCTGGGTCCTGGACCAGCTCTGAACCTTTCCAAGAGGTTACAGGAATTCTCCGGAACAGCGCCAGCCTGCGTGATCCTGGTGGTGCTGCCCTCCGTTGCATGCAGAATTGTGCCCTTGGGCAACCTGTGGTTGGTGTTGGATCGATGGAATACTACTCTGTGCAAGCATGTGTCAGTTTGTGCTTTTACAGTTTCTCAGTACCGCCATTATCCTTCTGACTTCCCCCCTTCCCCCACCCCATCCCCTCCCTTTGCTGTTTTTTTGGGGTTTTCTTAGGAGAGGACAGGCAGGACTCAGGGAATCGAGATCCCCGAACAGGAACAAATAAGATTTTTCTTAGAACAGGCATTTGTAGTCCTTCTGTGAATGCTGGAACATGGACGATACCTCCTGGGTGTTTTTTCCTGCCCACCCCTAACCTGCGTGTGGCACTGAGCTCCATGTGCTCTGAGCTGGCACGCTGCACCCCAGCCCTGCTCCCCTGCACCCAGCCTTCCCCACAGCCCCAAACATGATGCTGCAGCGTGCAGGTCACTCAGTCCTGGCACATGAGCTTGAGGAGCTGTGAAATAAGCTGTGATACTGCCTTGTGTGATGGGAGGGGACAGGGCCCCAGACATACACGGCCACCACAGTGCCTATTATTTAAGTGGATAGCCAAGGTCTCTGGGCTGCAGTGAACATTTAAATGTGCCATGCTCATGTGCAGCCTGTCAGGGGAAAGAGCTTTTTTAGTGTTTTGGCTTTGCCTGAACCATAAATGTGCAGAACTACCTTAAACCTTTCATTCTCTGCTGTGTTTTATCCCACATCAGGCGAAGGAGGGGGAAGCAGAGAGATACAAACCGGGACCTGTGACTCCTGTGTGGAAATGCACGTCAGTTTATGGCGAGGGATCCCACTATCTCTGATCCACTTACCTGGGGGCAGCTGGGTGCCTGGCTGATGCTGACACTAAGTACAGCCCTGAGGAGGCATCCTGAGCCAGCCACAGCAGTTGGGGCTCCTCATCTGTCACCCCGAGGGCGGCTCACGCTGGGTGTCTCCAACTGTCCCTAGAAGCCAGCCCAGGGTGAGATAGTGCCCTTAGAAACCTGGATGTTTTACTGACTGAGGCCCAATCTTGCTTTCAAATCTTGTACCTGTCCTCAGGGTTGAAAACCTTCTGGGGCCTGAGAGCACCTTGGAGTTCCTGTGAAGTCTGAAGTACGTGTGGCTGTTTCTGAGAGGAAGATTGCCAGAGCATGTAACAGCTGTCTCTGGCATGAAACTACAGCAAAAAATGCAACTTATCTGTGCCAGTGACACAAAAGTATGCAATGTGTCTCCCAAGTTTCATCTAAGCCATTTCTCAGAGGGAGAGGGGGGTGGATTTTGTGGTTCCTTAAGAATAGGGAGTCTATCTTTGCTTGTTCCAGGGAGCCCCAGAGCTCGGAGCTGTGGCTATGGAGTACCATTACTTCCCCATGGCATCTGGTAGATCTGAGTGTGAGCCCCTCTGGAGAAAGGCTGGCATCTTGAGGAGGGGAAAATGGGTCTGTTGCGTGACAGTTGGAGTCTTTGACTTATCTCAGTCAAAGACATAAACAGCTGAAGGAAATAGGCTGGTTGATGTATGTGCTGTTGCTAAAGAGCATTCAACATGAGAAATCTGTCTGCTTTTCCCAGGAAAGGGGAGGAGGGAGGAATCTGCTTTTCATCTTTCTTCTCTATTCTGCCATAATTGAAAAAAAAACCAACCAACCAAACAAACAAACAAAAAAAAACCCTCCCCCCATAAACAAACTATTAAAAAATCCAAATCAAATAAACCAACCCCCAAATAAAAATAACTCCCAAGACTTTAATTGCCATTTAATATTGTCTTTTAAATGCCAAGCCGGATAGAAATCATTCAAGCCCCAAAGCTATTTGAGATGGAGGACTGAGACTTTAAGTGCTTTTCAGGGTCATAGGATGATAATTCAGGTTGGAAGGGGCTTCACTGGATCATCCACTCCAACTGACTAATGGAAGCAGAGTCAAGTATTCCAGCTTATTAAATGAGGCTATATAAAAACAAAACCAAAGCAAAAAAATCCTTTTTACTTCAAGTCCTGCAGTAACGACTGAAGACTAGAAAGTAAATATATATATATGTGTGTGTTTGTCTGTGTGTTTTCCACAAGCCATGGTTGTCACAGAGCAACAATTCTTTAGGCTTTTATTACCAGTTGTACTCTTATGCCCTGACCTCCCTCTTTGGAGCAGAGAGGGATGGGTTGGACCTGAAGATGCAAATGGTCTGGCCCAGCTCTCACTCTTACCTAGACAGTAGAGCCATGGCAGGACCATACTTCCCAAAATCCTGGTTGCAGTAAGCAAAATCCTAGTGAGGATATCCTGGCAGAGAAGCACCATCCATAGGGAAAGTGAGTTGCTGCAGAAAGCAAACCCTGGCCCTTCCATACCTCTCAAGTCTTAGGAAAGATGATAGGGATTTTTGTGGAATAAATACAAGTAGGACTATGCAGAAAAAAGCTGGAAAATCAGATTTATTTTTCCAAAAGCGTGGAAACCAACGTGGCTTTCTATTAACATCTGTCTTGCTTTTGCCTTCAAAGAAAGCAAGCCTTTTAACATTTTCCTATGGCGCAGTGAATCCAAACACAACAGCGACAAGCTGGTTCATGGGAACCGGAAACTGAGACCGACTAGAAAACAACATCCTCAGGGGGAAAAAAAAGAATGCTGCTTTCAGGGCTGCTTCTTTTTTAACAGAAGTGCTATCGGAAACAAGTGACCTACTGCAGCCAAGTAGGCCTGGGGCTAAAATAAAAGGACCTTCAGAAGGCAACCAAAATACACAGACCAAATTATGTACTCAACATGAGCGTAATTGCTACTGTGCGGTCCTTTTCCCCTACCAGTGCCTATAATTTTAATTTCTAAGGGAAAACAACTGTAACTGGAAAGTTTCTGTGCCTCAGTTATTGTTCCCAAAGGAGAAGAAAAATTGAGCAAGAGTGAAAATAGACAAGGACATGAAGTTTAGGGGTGGACAGAGAAACTGGAGCAAGATTTCATGTAAAATGGCTCTCACCAATATGAATGGAAGGATATAGAACATAAACATTGCTGTATTTGTGCGCCATTAAGTTGACAGACAACAAGATTTAGACCGCAATTAGAGCTTGCTTTAAGCTAGAATAAGATGCAGGAATTGGATTGCCAGTTTTCAGTAAGACATAGGTCTAAGAGCTGGAAAATACAACATCGTTGTTGTCTGTTTTTCCTGCCAATAGGTGACTCCCCCATGAGACACCAATCCAGTAATGTGCCCATGTGTGCTAATGTAATTAAATGCAAAAACAAATAAAAGAAGATGTTTCCTTCAGTCAGTTTTACAGACATAGGAATAGCAAAATGCAAAATTACAGAGTCTCCTCTCCCCTGCATTTGTCTCCTCTTTCTATGAACTCAAAAAGCCTCAGATGCTGACAGTGTGATCAATATGCTCTGACAGCTGTATTCCAATGACATCTACATTCTTAAATGAAATAGATTTGCAACTGAATTAATACATGCAAAAAGTTTTTCCCCTATTAGTCGTGGCAACCTTTCTGTTTTTCCCAGGAGGAAGAGCCTTCTGCATAAACTAGTGGATCAAAATTTAGTGAAGCATTTAGATGCTTGAAATAATCAAAGTGCTGTTATTTTGAAAACCTTAGAAAGGGAGATGCTTTAGACTTTTAATTTGGAGAACACCAAGAAGTCTTTCTTTAGGTCCTTTTTAGTTTGCTAATTGTGCTGAGCTAATCATGATCTGTGTGATTCCAGTAAATAACCCCCATCAGATTTGGTTGTTAGTACCTGCTAATCTGGACTGATATGCAGCTGGTTTCCTGGCTCCTTATTTCACAGCAGAATCACTTTTTTCTGGCACATACTTTTCCCTGCCAGTTTACTTTCTGGTGATTAATTTTATCCCATATTTTGATTTGTATTTCTGTAAATACCTTCATGTTTTGGACTTTATGTGAAGACTCTCAAAAATTCCCAGGTCTGTCTCCCACTGCTGCTGGAGACTGCTCAATTGGACTGCATATGTTTCACTCATGTGAAGAAGTCTCAGTCAGTTCCTGCAATCACATCATTGTTTTGAAGCTCTTGTCCAAAGTCCTTCATGTTTGTTTACATCTTTCTGAAGTTCAAATGAAAACACTGCTGGATTGTCACTGGCCTTGCAAAGAAGTACTTTTTGCCCTTTCTGAATGCAAACTTCTAAAGACTAAACTTGTTGATTGTGTTGTTCTCATGTTGTAGTGCCTCATCTCACTGCATGTGATAAATTAGCTCTTGCTGGAATTTAATTTAAATGACACATCTTTGCAACAGGGATAAAACAGGACCAGCTCTGAATTTCACATTTCCATGTTACTGTGTTTCAAGTAACATTTATCAAATTAATTTCCTTCCAAACACTGTGTATAGCTGATGTTTTCCCAGGTTTGATTCCATTTATCATTGTTCTTATTCCTAACTCTTTTCTGGCTCTCTTCTGTTCAACGTATAATCTGTGAATAATGCTTAAGATGCCATTCAAACCTGCTTTCAATATAATTCAAAAAAATAGTGATGAAAATTTGGTCTTTCATAACTTCATCTCTTTTCTGGAAATACATTATGATATTGCCATTGATCCCAAAGAGAGTATTTCAACCAAAAAAAAAAACTCAAAAAGCTGAAGCATCACTTCTGGTTCATATACTGTATGGCTTAAGCTTTGTTCTAGACAGATCCTTACAGTATTGCTTAGCCTAAGTGTCAATGAAAGATCTTGATCTTCACTGATTTACACAGGCTCGGAGTTCTATAAGGACATTTCAGAGTCCTGTTATATTGTTTTTCTTCTGCTCAAACTGAACTACACGAAGTCTTTTAGTTAGGATGGAATAATTATACAACTATTGACAAACTGCTCTGTGATCTTCATTTTCCACAATCTAGTTGAATACCTCCTAATCTCAGGTATGTGACACCAGCGTTTAAAGAGAGGTGATGATCGCATTATTAAAGAAGTGTGAAAGTGAATTTAGCTGTTGAGTAGCATACAGTAAATGGCTAAAAGTGAACTTTTTTTACTGTAGTTTCAATTAATTCTTACACTTGACTTGCTGAGATAAGTACCTTGAGATTATTTCACTCGTTCAGGCACTTCTGTACAGAAGCACATTCAGATTTTTGGCTTTTATGAGAATCTGTTTTATAAAGAGAGTGTCCAAGGTGGAAAATGCTTTAGGACCAGGAATGAATGCAGTACAAAGCAATGAAGGTAGGAAGTAAACTTGCAGGTGATGGTGGAAGAGGCCCTGTGCTGCATTCCTGCTTGTGAGCAGGCAGAGTGTACTGAGGTACCAGCAAGAGTACAGCACGCTTTTCAAGCCTTTTTATAGTCTTAGAGGCAGCCCATCTATAGCACCCATTCACGGAAGATCTCATTAGGAAACTCCTAAAATGTTTATTCTACTACACAGCAATGCAGATTTTCTGTGCTAAGATCACTTTTATTTCTCCTACTTTGAATTTCAAAAGTTTATCAACAACCTGCCTCCTTTTCAGTCTCGGGATTTATGTACAAGGAAACACCTTTCCTATTCTAGTGTGCCTGGTGGAATAGTGCTGTGCCCTTTGACAAGGCTGCTGCTCTTCCACTGTTCCTCTGGCTTGAAGTGTGCTTGAATAGATGCTGCATCCCAGAGCTGCTTGCCAAGGCAAAGGGCATGTCCCCTGATCCTCTGCCTCTTTTGGGAGAGGCGTGGGGCAGTGTGGAGCTGGTGGTCCCATGTGCCAGCAATTCCAGACAAATGCTGGAAAAGCAGCTAGCTAGTATGGGATCAGCTTGTAGCTGATGTATAGTAATTTAGATTGAGATCAGGAAAGGTATCGTTTTCCCCTGGGAGACAAGGGAATTTGTTGTGGTGCCTGTGGCTACTCCCATGCCCTAAATGCTGATCCCATTGCTAGAGAGCCACTGCAGTTTGTTTCTCCAGTGGTTTTATGAGCTAACCACACCCACTGCTGGTTTCTACAGTACCAATTTACAAGACTGACTGGTTTGGATGAGGAAACCCACATTTCCTGAGGTATCCCAGGGAGCTCAAAAGCCAAGATCTTAAGAAAATTAACAGAAGTGGTGATTTTTTTTTTCCAGCATTCCACTTTAGAGAAGGCTGTTTGTTTCTCTTTCTGTGGAGGAGGTAGCTGCAGATGCATGCTCTCAAGCATCAGGAACTTCTGGTATTGCTCTTGTTGCAACAGTTGGAATTGCTAGCCAATTGTTGGCTTTTAGTCTTGATCCCATAATATCTTTCTGCCCCAGGAGTAATCAAACTGCAGTCCTTGAGTGCCTTCACTCAGGTAGGTGAGAAGCTGGGTGGAATAAGCAGATGCATCTGTCTTTAACCACAAAGGAGAAGAGGTCTGTCGCACTCCTCTGCACCAGCTGCAGGCTGCTTGGACTCTTTGAGATGAGTCAGCCTTAATACTAGCACAAATTTATGTACTTTACATGCTTTCTTTCTCAGTTTGCTTCTTCCTGGGTGAATCATGGCATGTTTTCGGTTGGAAGGGACCTAAAGATCATCTAATTCCAAGGGCCACTACAGAAACTTGCTTAAAGCCCCATCCAACCTGGCTTTGAACACTCCCAGGGATGGAGCATGCACAGCTTCTCTGGGCAAGCTGCTCCAGTGCCTCACCACCCTCACGGTAAAGAACTCTTTTCTAATATCTAATCTAAATTTATTCTCTTTTGGTTTTAAGCCATTCCCCTTGTCCTCTTGCTATGTTTCCTTGTAAAAAGTTCCTCTCCATCTCTCTTGTAGCCCCCTGTAGACAGGCACTGGAAGGTGCTGTAAGGTTTCCCCAAAACCTTCTCTTCTCCAGGCTGAACAGCCCCAAACTCTCTCAGCCTGTCACCATAGGAAAGCTAAAGTGGCTGATATGAATAGTTTAATACAAGAGAGGAATGGGTGTGGGAAGCTGGATGGAGACAATATTTTTCACCTGTGATGAACAGTTAGATCAGCACATTTGGTCCCCTGGAGCTGCAGTATTTTTCCTTACTGCTTGGGACAACTCCTGTAACTGGGGAGGGAGGCCAGGAGGAAAAGGCTGGTCCACACCAGCCTCAGACCACTTGGACCTCCAGTCACCTGCTGAAGCTCTCCTGTGCTGGCCCTGCAGTTCTCCTGAAGTGCTAGAAAGCATTACAAAAGTTATGCTTGGGGAAATACGAAGGGGTAGACGCTTTTTTTAAAAAAAGCATTAGTCATTTGAGTGAATGTTGTTTAACTCAAAGTTCCTAGAATTCAGTTCTTTTTCCAAAATTGCCTATGACTGTCCTGAGAGAATTAGTTTACCACATCATTTTTAATAAAAGGCCTTAAAAAAAAAGCCACTTTGTAAGGAATTGCTGGCATAATTCTAAACAGAATTATTGCAGAATAATTACTGTTAAATGCTATGTACTCAAGGAATTGAAAATATAACTTGCAGGCCCAACTATGTGAATTGAAATATTAAAGTAATATTGCAAATGAGTCATAGACAAGATCCAGTCTAGGGCAGTGCAAGGCTAAGACTATGCATCTGGAAGTTGCAGAATCAACCCATGTAAAATATACAGCTGGAAACCTATGGTAGTACAGCAGCATATCTGATCAATTTTATAGCACATATTTAGCAAATGCTGGAGCATGTGGTTCTCCTGCATAATGACTGCATCCCACCTAGCTGGGTTCCTTCAGAGTTCTCTTCATCTCTCTGGGAAGTGCTTTTGGGCATCTTGCCGGAAAAAAATATGGTGTGTTCCATCCTTGAAGAGTCCATAGCCTGGCATTGGTGACATGCTAATAAAGGGCAGAGAAGGAAAGATATAGGAAAGGATAAAGGGTCACGATGAAATAAATGCGGGTCTAATAACACAGCCTGGGCACACTCACAGTTTGATGATTTATACTCAATCCTGTAACCTGCAGCAATCTACCCACTCACTGCTCCCAAAATTCCAGAGGCTTCAGCAGTTTCCACACTAGGCGGCCAGTGTAATACATTTTTCATGAAAAGATTTTTGAAAGTAACAACAGTGACGGTAATCGCTGTTGAAAACTCAGCTATTGCATTTCTTGCCTTATAGTTTCCTTTAAAAATTATCTCCTAATCCTTTCCAGGGCTTCATCCTACCAACTAGCTTCTACATTCATCTTAAAAGTGCTCAGGGTATGCACTTTTTAAAATTTGAAATGCTCTTCTTAAATGTAGATATCTTAATGTCCTGCCTCCTAGCAAGTACACCCTCTCACACAGCAGCATGCAAGGAAAGCTTTGAATTAAGCTCCTCACCCCAAATGAATCTTTAGTGTGTTTTTCTGGCAGAAAGGGAAGCTGTTGGCCTGTGAAAGGATGTCACATGGTTGTGAAACATTCAGGGCACTGGTAGTTTCAGCTGCATGCACATCTTGACACAAAATCCAAGATCCTAGAATTCTAGTGCTACTGTTTATATGGTTAACTACTCTTATAAAAATATTCTTATTGGAAATAATAATAATTATTATTATTGAAAGAGAGCTGAATATGCCATTTTGTATGGTTCCCTCTTTAAAACAAAGACTGTTTTTTCTTTGCCTGAAAGCATTTCTTTTTAAATAAATGTCATGAATCAGAGCAAGACTTTCTTAAATCCAGAGGTGTAAGAGAATGGGAAATTACTTTTCCCAATAATGAAAAAGCAGGTAATTTCTTACAACTTCTCTGTTCTTAAGAAATATCTTTAGAGAAATGAGTTGGAAATCAAGGATCTAGCCAAGTGCAAGCACTGAAGTGCACACTTGTGTTCAAGCAGGAGTCTTTATGGGAATTGCTCATGTACTTAAGATGGAGTATTGTGCTTTATGCTGCAGAACAAAGTGAGCTGGCCTTTCTAAATTCAAGACTATATTTATTTTCTTTATTCATTTCTTATGGGTTTTTTCCTCCTCTTATAATGTGAAATAGTTGCTTATGAATCTGACTTAACTGGCACAGCCATAGGTACTGATGCTGGCACATACACAAGCTCCTGTGTGCAGATGACCCTGAATCTTCTTGTGAAAATGAGGAGCAGGTCTACCCAAAATGTAACCTTTACCCCAAATGCTCCATATATTGCCCCTGCTTGCTCTGGTCATGGAGGGATAAAGAAGGTATTACCTCTTTGTGTCTGGCTAATGACCTGGCCAAACGTGAATACAGACCCCATCACAGGAATGCAAAGGACTGAGGTGCTGCTGGCATCTGTCCAGGAGCAACCTCCTCTGTGGCTGCCCCACCAAGGTCTTGCCAGTCTGACAGGGCTCTGCCCATTGGATTCATGTGTGCTCCCTGAAATCACCGAAACCACCCTGCTGGGTTAAGGTTTAGGGCCTCCTGGAAAGCATGGAAGCTGATGGCAGCTCATCCATCTCAAAAGTACTGTGAAGTGTGCTGGTTTGCCTTGCTGCTGTGTTAAGGGGCCTATGGAAGGACCTCTCTCTTCGCTGAGAAATGTGGGTTGTGCTGGGATGAACAGAACTCTGGTCTTTTTAATTCCTTGCACTTTTATACATGTGTATTCCTTGTTCTGTTGTTTCTGATGTGTGCAATGATAGGTACTTCCAAAGAGGCAAAAGGGCTTCTTTTCTTATGCATGTGATGCCTTAAGTTTCAGCTTTCATATTTTCCAGATCCTGTACTGCATTAATATATCTCTGAACTTCATATAAAGGGTTAGCAAGTTCTCTTCACAGTTTAGTTAGACAAAACAATCCTTTTCCAGCCCGAGAGTCAAGGACACCGTTGCAGCTTCGGGCCCAAAAAGTGTAAACAACAGGGAATTGAGGAGAGCAATCTGGGAGGATGGGACTTCATAACCTGAAGCTGTAATTGGACAATTAACCCCAATATGTAAACGGACCAAAACTTAATAAAAGTGTGAAAACTGGAAATCTGTGGTCCATCTAGGGTATAGGCTGGGCTCTTGTATTGCCCAAGGTGTAACCTTTGAAGGCCTTTTTAATAAATACCTACTTTATTCCTTTAACACTGTCTAACCTCTGTTCAAGGTAGCCTCTCAAGGCATCAGATGAGTGAGAGACACCCCAATGTAAAAGAAAACCCCATGTGGTGTGGTACAAATGGTTAACAGGAGCCAATACTCTTATCTAGTCACAAACATATTGATTATCCCACAGCAGAACTGTCACACTTCTTCTGACAGCCTCACACCAGAGCTCTTGTTTACTGCCTGATAATCCATCTCTTAAACTGTTGATTAATAGCTACATGTCATAAACCCTTAACTACCATTTTAAAAAGCAATAATTAAAAAAACCTCACAGATATCTTGAGTCTTTTGATGTGCCATGGGCACATGTCCTAAAGGGACATTCCCTTGACCAATACGGTTGTATTAAAGATTCTTTTAAATGTTTAGTCCATGCATAAAGTGAATCAAATCTTGGTTGTCCTCAGAGAAAGGATTCATGACACAGAAGACAACAATTCTAGGAGATCGATTTTTGTTGGAGAATGTGTGTGCACTTCCAATTTTCGTAAGGGTGATGTCTTTTTATTCTTTGCCATGTATTTGCATGTTTTAAACGAAACAACAACAACAAAAGACAACCAAACAAAAAAAAACCACAATCAGGTTTTAACAGTATCAATGTAGTTGTAATAACTCTCATATTTTGGTGCTCTTGGAGTTAGTAGATATAAAGTACTATTGGTGGGAATAAGACTTTAAATATTTCTCAAACAAGAGAGGCCTCTGTCTCTAAGGATCTGGGTGCACAGATGGTGTAAACAGAATGCAAAGATGTGAGCAGCTGAGAGACTCCTGTCCATCCATAGGCCTCAATCCAGAGAAGTACTCAATGTCAGCATGTCTTTTCCATGGCCTCAGCTGAAATACCCCAAGCTTTGGGGTAAACTATAAAAGTTACCAAATCTGGTGATCTTCTGCCTGAAGTATCTTTGTGTGACTCCTTGCCAACAACGCTTTAGACTTGTGCATTTTGAAAAGCAGAAAGGTTGGCATTTCGGTGGCAGGCAGACTCTCTGGGTCTGTGAACCTCTCTAGTACATTATAATGCTTCTTTTGGAATTGCTACAAGTAAGCCAGGTTTAATATGTCTAATTAACACACATGAAGCCTGAAATAAAACACATGCAAAAATAAAATTATTGGTATATAAAATAAATAATATTGAGGGATACTCATGGGATTTCCACTGATTCCTTGGGTTACATATAAAACTGGAAAAGTGTAGGTTTAGATTCGATATTAGGAAGAAATTCTTCACTGTGGTGGTGGTGGTGGTGAGGCAGAGGAATGGGTTGCTTGGAGAAGTTGTGGATGCCCCATCCCTGGGAGTGTTCATGGTCAGGTTGGATGGAGCTTTGAGCCACCTGATCTAGTGGAAGGTATCCCTGCCCATGGCAGGGGTGTTGGAACAAGATGATCTTTAAGGTCTCTTCCAACTCAAACCATCCTATGACACCACAAACAGGTGAAAACAATGGTATCTGTTCAAAGAGGTGTGAAGGAAGAAGATGCATATTTGTACTGCAGTCTTACTTACTGAGCTAGAAGAATTTATACTGAATTCTTCCACGGCAGGAAATTCTGACCTATTGTAGATGAATGTAGTCCATTTATTGTGAGGTTGCTGATTTTAAAAGAGGCACCTGATCTACAGCAACTGAGTAGCTGCATTCAGCATTCCTCTGCCAGGTGCTGGCAAGGGAGACTTATGCAAATAAATAAAGAAGAAAATGGCTTCTTATACTGTTGCCATATGCACTGGACACCTAACTTAATTTGTACCTTTGTGTTAATGCTTTACATGAACAAAGGTTTAGTCTGTATTGCTATTGGAAGCCTCTGCTTTTACACAGAGCCTCTGCATTTATAGTATTTATAAAGTTGGAAATAAAGTGTTATGATGGAATTAATCCATATCTCTGTCAGAATTTCTCATTATAATAAAAATCTTGTGTAAAGCCATATCCGCTAATGGAGCATACAGATCTGTACTGTCTGTAGGATACATCAAGCAGGCAGCATTCCACTGCTGCCTGCTTGTGGAATCTATGCTCTTGCAGTGTTTGATCTAAGTGCTCCTGCACTTAGGTTTGATCTAATTCCCACTGCAGGCAACAAGAATGTTCTGACCTATTATATTCATTTGGTAAGTGGCTAAATCTGCATTCCCTTACTCTTACCATGATAACTGGGTGATTGTGCAAGGAAATAAACTCAAAGATAATCCTAAATCAGACTTGTCAAAAGAACAAAGGATTATTGTGATAAAGTGTCAGTTTAAATTATTTTTTCCATCTAGTTGGGCTCTTTTAACCTAAATTAAATTAGATTTTTAAAAAGGTGATAGGGTGATGAAGATCATTTTAGAAGCTGAGGATTACAAGTTGCAGAGACTGAGGGCCAGTTCCTCAGGCAGAGTAATTGGTGTCATGTCTCTGAAGATTTCACCTGTTACATCTTAACATTAGGTATGTTGCTGACATGTAAGCATGGGTAACTCTGTATAAATCTATTTTTTCCCTCATGTTGAGTGAGAGCATGTGTGTGACAGATGTGCAACATGAAGCATATTAACACAATGTAAAAGTTGACAGGAAATAGTTAATAATTCATGAGTTCTGCAAACTGTGGTACCACATATTTAGATGCCTGTTTGTCTCTGTTTCAGTGCCTAAAAGACAGTACCAAAATGTACTGTAAACAAGAGATAACCTTCCATGAGACACCTGTGTTAAACTCCTCCTGAGAATTTTTCTTACTACCAAAAGTATTAAAAACAATATTCTCAGTGACAATCCGTCCTTCTAGGAAAATGACAAATAATAAAGAAGTCACCCTGTTTCTAACAACCATTCTCCTTTCCCCCCCTCCTTTTTTTTTTTTTTTTTAACTGATTAAAAAATACTTCCTGGTGCAGTTGGAGAATTTGGCAGGCAGTCTGCATTTCAATTGAGCACAACTGCTGCCTTTTCTTCTCTTGGATTCTCCTCTCAGCCCAGCTGTAGAGGCTTCCTCCCTCCGCTGGCTCTGCTCCTTGTGCATGCAGGACCAGGTGGAGTCTGGGTCTGTGGTTATTTACATCAAAGCTTTAATGCTCTTCTTCCGGCAAAATGTTATGGAATTTTTGCTTCCCAGGTCTCAAGTCTTCTACATTTCAGAATAGAAATGTTTATTAAGAGACAGTCATAATTATTAAAAGACAGTAATAATATAAAGACCCAGAATACACTGAATTTAAAAAGAACTAATAAATGATAGCCTGAATGGAAACCAGAACATGCCACGTTACAATAGTACAGAGAGATGTGCTCCCTGCTGTGGTGGCTGGTAATGGGATCAGTTATAGCTAGAAAATCATCATTGGGTGTTTTGTGGCAAAGGCACTCTGAAACCAGTTGTGAAGTCTCCAAGGCTGGTGTTCTATCACCAGGAGGCAAGGTCCCCTCCGTGGTGTTGACATTACACCTACGTAAATAAGTCCACTGACACATGCTGCTTTCCTTGGAAACCGGTTTTTCGGTATTGCATTCTAAGGAAGAGTAAGCAATAAAGTAGGCAGGCACCTGACTGACACCCCCAGCAAAGCAAACCAGGCGATTTCAACTTGGTTATTCATGGGTTGTTATAATTTCAAGGTTAGGTTATCTTATGCAGTTATTTCTAGCACTGTTCTCTCTTTGAAATTTGCCTTCTTGCGCACTCCAACACACACAACCAGATTACTTGGTGAGATTGCAAAGAACAGTGACAGATCGTCCTGTCTGCGTGTACAATTCTCCACCACACAGTTCACTTGAAGAGAAGCTAGAAGTTGTCAAGCACCTGTTTCAACAAGCATAAAAAAGCACAAAAGAGCATAGCTCTTCTGATGTTCCAGCACCAGTTCAGTGCCTCAGAAACCTCTTCTTTTAACAGTCACCATACAATTGTGCATTTCACATAGTAAAAATAAGCTGAACTGTATCTACATTGTTTGTAGATTCCATAGGTCTGTAGCCCAAGAAATTCTCTCCACAAATTGCTGCTTGTAAAACAATAGGGGGGAAGGCTTCCTTCAACATATTTGCTTACTTTCAGAAAAACACAGGTGGACAGTTTTTGCCAGTAAGTGTGTGCAGATCCATGGTAATTGATTTGATTGCCTGAAGTGTATTAGAGCTCCCTTCTTGTTTCTTATTTTGCTGTTCATTGGGATTTTTTTCATGTCTTTCCTGTCTGCTGTTTTTTTCCTGATTTGTGATATTTTACTTGTGCCATCTTTGCAAGTTTTTCTCTCAAACAGTGAGGTTTAGAAATCTGTATTAATGGAAGCTGAGATTTTAAATCACTTCTAAAGCAAAAATTATCAATAGTAATGACATGAACAGAAGAACTAAACATTTCAGTGTTCTTGACTTCATCAGGGCACAGACAGAAAGAGACCTCCTGACTCACCTAAACTACTCTTTGTTACATGAATGTCATAAAATCTTTTTGAAAATATACCAAGTGATATATGTAAACTGTACAGATGTTTCTTGCCAAATCCTTTTGCTACACAGCTATTTAGGTAGTTACTCCTCCAGGGACTGAGCTCATTCTTCCAGGTGAGTACCTACCACTAGGGAGGAGAGATGATGCATCTTTGAAAATATTGACTCTGTAATTCCTCTTTGATTATGAGATTAATAGAGGGGGGGAACGTTTGTTGATTATGTTTTAACTCTATTACATTCACATAGGTTTGTGAGCAGTGCCCTATATACCTCTTGCCAGTCTCCTACTGCTGAATCTCTGCCTTCCCTTCCCCTTTCCTGCAGGAGAAAAGCCATGACCAAAGGCAGCACCTCAAGAAAGGGCCCACTCCTCCTATTAGTGATTACTAAAATATAAGTCTATATAATTTAAGTCACATAGAATTATAGAATCATTCACGTTGGAAAGCACCATTATGACCGAGTCCAGCCATAAATCTAACACTGCCAAGTCCACCACTAAACCATGTCCCCAAGTGCCACATCTGAATGACTTTCAAATACCTCCAGGGATGACAACTCCACCTCTACCCTGGGCAGTCTGTTCCACTGCTTGGCAACACTTTTGACAAAGAAATTTTTTCCTAATATTCAATCTAAACCTTCTCTGCTGCAGCTTGAGGCCATTTGCTCTTGCCCTATTGCGTCTTGCTTGGGAGAAGACACCAACCCCCACCTGGCTATACCCTCCCTTTAGATAGTCGTAGAGAGTGATAAGGCCTCTCCTGAGCCTCCTTTTCTCCAGACTAAACAACCTCAGCTCCCTCAGCCACTCTTTGGAAGACTTGTGTTCTAGAAATCTTAGTCTCAGTTTTGCCCTTTGCCCAGCAGATGATGATTACCAGATGATTACTTTCATTTTTGCAGAAGCTTTCTGATGTTTAGGCACTTTGACCTCCTTGGCATTTGATGAGTTGATTGATGATCTGGAGTCATGACTTGTTTTTTTTTTTCAGACTTTCTTAAAAGTAGCCTTGATAAGTGCTCAAAATCTACTTCAGATAGCTGCAGTAAGGAAGCTGCCCATGCAAGCAGAATTAATGCCTGATGCAGATGAGATTGTCAATAATAGAGAACAAGCAACAAAAGGAAATTAAAATGGCCATTGGTGGAGCTGTGAAAGGTAGAGCCTAGGCTCCAAGGGTTTCCAAAATACAAATGAAGAAAATGTTATTCGTTCACTTGAATGCAAAAAGAGAAGAATAAGCAGTAAGGGCTGAACACTTATATTTGTGCTTTGCATTTGAGAGAAGCCCAGTGATGTAAAAATTGCAGGATGAAATCAAGTGTTTCAGTATCACTCATAAGAAAGCAGGATACTAAAGAGGAGTTTCTTGACTTGCATATTGACACACTGAAATGACTTGCATCTAAGAGTTTCAGAATAGCTGGCTGGACTGGTCTCTCAGAAAGTGATTTCCTCCAGAAACAGGTGTTTGAAACCATGGAAGAGATGAAGAGATTTGACCTAGACTTAACATTGCAGCAGCATTTTTAGAAAGATAAATTATAGTCTAATTCTGAGAAAAAGAATTAAACAACTGATGTAAAAAATGGTAAAGAATGAACAGGTGAACTTGGTACAACACAATAGTGCCTACTAGCCAAAACCTCTCTGGAAGTTTTCTTCCAGAAATCAGGAGTGTTCAAGAACCTTTCAACTGATGCCATACACTGTTTACATTAGGACCTAAGATAACCTGATTTAATGCAAAATATGCTGAGTGTATTAAAACCATGTGACTGACAGGTCTCAAACCAGACCTCAGTATCAGGTATGTTTGTAACTGTAAATACTAACGTGATCCTTAAATTTCTGAAGTAAAGAGTTTCAGGCAATATCAATACAACCTATCTTGCCCTGTATTTTATACAGGAGATGTTTTTATGGCACTTTCCAGTTGGTCCAGGAGATCCATCTGGGAATAATTAAAAGAGCCAAAAATTGCTTGTAGTGTGCCACAGGGAGAAAATACCTGCCTGAAGAGTCAAGCAGAAGGATAGAAGCTGACCAGACTGCAGGCCATGAACATCTCTCAGGCAAAAGGAAATGAAATTGAAAAAAATTCCTCTTGATTTTGGAAAGTGTGTAACGTTATAGGAAGTAGAAGTCAGGACATTTCATGTTTACTATAGGCTTTTAACGAGGAGGATAAGACGTGAGAGCTTTTAATGAGTTGTGATGGATTCTCGCCAAGAAATATCTAAAAGATACTATAAAACTTCTCTGTGATATGCTGGTTTATTGGCTTATATCTACGGATTTATGACAACCAGATTTAATGATTCTCTTTAAATGAAGCATTTTGAGTAAAAGTGAACTGTCAGTTTCAGAAAAGGATGAAGAGTGACATGGAGAAAAAGCTGTGAATGGGGAGTCTGGGGCGGGTCTCTGGGAGAACATGGAGGGAAGGAGGAGAACCAGTGAGGATTGGAAGTCAAAAAGGAGCTGGAATTTCATCAGCAGACTCCTGCAGAAGAAAAAGTAGCTAGGAAACAATGCTGACAGTGTCAGATAGCAGACAAAAACACGGGAGCCTTTCAGTTTCGTTGAAAGGGGGGAGTGCTGTGGTAATTCTTAATGAGCACTTTCCTTCCTCCCAGCCTGGGTACAACCCCAAACTGCTGAAAATCCCACTTGCTTCTCTGTTATTCCAGAAGAGACATGTCAGACTCTCCCCAGAATCGCAGAACTAAATCTTTTGAAGGATGCTTTCATAGACATCTTCTAAAGCACGGAGATTAAAGTTAACTCAGACTTCACAGGGCAAAAAAGGGAAATTTCAAGAGAAAAAATAATCCCAAATTCATTTATAAGATATGGAATCTTTTGGTCAGCCTGAACAGTACTTTGTGCTTCTCTTTTATTTTGCCCCATCCTCTTCCTCCTTGTGACTGAACTTTTCATATCACAAAACAGATATTTCACAGCCCACTTTCTGTTTGAAGCTAATAGGAACTAGCCATTCCTGTTGTTGTTCACAGACCAAAAATCTCAGCTCGAAAGTGAAAGTTATCCTAAAAAAGTGTGAGCGGAAAACACAGAGTAACCTTTGAGTTCGGGACTTGCTAGTCCTGCTTTGATTCTGACACTTACCTGTGACACTACATGCATCGTGACAGGAGCTGAGCAGCACAGTTTCCAGCCTCAGTACTTTCATATCAATGCTTCATAATCTGTCTCTGTTATTTATTAAAGAAATTCAGAGTATCGACATAAATGACTTCTCTCAGGAGATTAATTCTCTCTTTTGTTTGCCAGGTTTCACTGGAAAAGAATTCAAAGCTTCCTTACAGAACTGATAGTTCAGACTTGTCTCTGTTTTCATACTTTAAAGTTGCATAGTAGGGATATTGGGTATTTTCTGGTAAGAATCACTTCTAAAAATATTTAGTGTCTTTTAACGTGAACTGGCTGTTAATTTCAATAGAAACTCCTATTGAATTTGCATGCACTCAGACTGCAAAAATTACTATTTCCATCAACAACCATCTATTCACAAGCACCTTTGCTTCTGGAACATTTTTAGGAGATAAAACTACAGAACATAAACAGAGACATAAAAAGTAAATAAAACATGTAAACAAAAATATTTATGTACAAGGCAGTATTAGTAATATGGATACTGAGTTAATTTCGCTTGTTGGAGAACTCTGCTGAAGTCATTTATGTGCCTGTAACTATGGAAATACGCCAGCATCCTGTGTTAAGCCAAATCATGAGTATCCAGTCAATGAAGGACTTAGAAACTTAAGTTCTTTACTCTGTTCAGGACAAAACATGATTTATTTAAGCAGAACACTGAGTCCTTGCTGTTACCTTGCCTATGGACATTGCTACAAATTATTAATGCCCTTTTATTTTTCTGAGAACACGATATGTGCAGATTTTCCAATGCTTTGCTGAGGGTCAGGTGCATTACATCATACAGGTCGAAAGACTTTTAATAAAGCATACAACTGCATAACTAGGTGACTCTCTGTGCAATCAGTGTTTGGAAATGGATAGGTTCCAGGAAAAGCTTTAATATCCAAGAGGGTTTTGAGCTGAATTGTTGTGATAACAGCAATTGGTGTCATGAGGATTTTATTGAAAACTGGTGTCATTGTGGATGTTATGCTCAAGGATCACAGGTGGAAAATCCCACCAGTGATCATTAAACATAATGAAAACAACTTGTGCTGATGGTGAGAAATATCTCAAATTGACACTGTAGATGCCTTTAGTGTTGATTGGGAGAGTGGGCAGGAGGGCCTATTCTCAGTTTCATAATTTGCATGGGTATTCTGCAGGATTCTTGCAGCAAAACTTCCACTTGCATCTCCAAAAATCTGAACGGGGTGTTCATGTGTCGTTCATTTCTGATGCAAGGCTTGTCTGAGACTCTGCTGTTCTTGTCTTTGAGTTGGTGACACAATTCAGGATGAAAACCTGCCAAGCCTGTCAGGCTGGCCAAGATTTTGGGCCTTACTGGTCTAACATGCTCCACTATTTGAAAAATGTAATTGGAGGTTTTAGCTATGTTCCCGAAGCCTTGCTGTCTGAGGAGAAAAAGTTCTAAACACAGTTCTCTCCTTTTGGCTGCTGCTCTTACCTTGGCTATAGGACATATCACATAAAATCAGTAAGTCAGCAACTCACATAGCTTGAGCAAACACGATTTTACAACTGTTCTGAAGTAGAATGTAGATGTGCAGCTCTAATAAACTTGCTAGAGATGGAGATTCAGAGGTTTTGGCACTTTCTGAAATTAATTTAAACTTTTGAAAGGCAGCGTGAAAGTTTGGACCAGCTCCTTTGTCACTAGTAATGAAAGAAGAAAAAAAAACCCCAAGTATCTATAACAGAGTCACAGATTCCATGTTGCTGAACAGGATTTTCAGATATTTGTAATCTGACTGTAGCTGTCTGTGGCAATGTAAAGAGTAATTTGTGACTATGTAAAGGTATTTATATAGTCCCCACGTGAAAATTTACTTACCCTTATAAGTGTGCTGCTGCTTAATATTGGTTTTGAATATGCAAAAATAGGATGATGCACTCTTATTTGAATGTATGTGTTGTGAGCAAACTCCCTACTAGATTAAGTTGTCTTGAGTTCATCATTAATGTTAACTTGGAGCAAGCTGTAATGGTCCTTCTTGTTTTAATTCTTATGACTACTGAAACCCAAGGGTCAAGGGTTTGAAGAATATTAAACCATTCCCATATCAAAGCAACTTGGAATTAAATTAATTCTATTTCTCAACATAAGTAAATAACTTGGGATAAAATAGTTGCAGTTTCTCCCTTTTCTTATTTTTTCCCCTTGGTGAAATGGCATGTTATAAATTACATATGACAGTATAATTACAAGAAGTATCCCTTAGTAAGCACAGCCAGGGCCATTATGGATAACAGATGCCTGATGCAAAGCATGGAGTACACAGACATGGAAGGAAAACACAAAACACAACAATGGCTTTGAGGGAAAAAGGGGGATGACTATCCAACTCCTTGTCTGTATGTGAATCACTGTACCGTTACCAATATTTCATCTTTTCTCTACTTAAGAGCCTATAAATACTTCCCGGAGCGCATCTATTTGAGAAACCAATGTTAGACTCCATGCAAAGTGAATTTTGGACTAGTTCTCAGAAACAGAACAAGTTTCAGGGCAAACAGGGGAAAAAGGTGAACTTTAGCAACACTGTAGGCAGTCAGGTTTCTGTAACCTCGGGGCCTTGGAGGAGGCCACTCGTGAGCAGCAGGGGCGTTCTGGGTGGGTGGAGGCTGTCCCAGATGTCTCTGAGGACTGTTGGACTCATTGCTACAGGTGACACCCCCAGGGAAGTTTTGTTTTCATCACTGGGTTGGAGGGAGCGAAGGAAGGCTTGGTTACAGTTGTTCCCTGTGAGTATCTCTGACTGCCTCGGGTCAGTTAAGGTTTTCAAGCACCAAGGAGACATTTGGGAGTGGTACGGCAGAACCTTTGGGCTGGGATTTCAGGTACCAAGAACGTCACATATTAAAAAAGTAACCTCCCTTTGAGAGGAAAAAAACCAAGTATCTAGAAGAGAAGTCAGAGAGCTTCAGCAGTAATGTGTGGTTATTTCAAAGGATATAGTGATTAGGAATTTATCTTTTTATGACAACTTTCTGCCCCTAGAAAAGGTCATATCCTTTGCAGGGATTTGGCATTTATTACTGCAGTGGCTGAAGAATTTAGGATTGCTTTGCATATTTACAATAATTTGTCACCTTCTTTAGGTAACAAACGTCTACAGGTTAATGGGTTCAGTGGATTTGTTGAACATTGGTAATTTAAGGACTTTTAAAAACAAATACTTTTCAAGACCTTTTAAAAAAAGTAAATTAGTCTTTGTCTAAAATAAAAACAAATCTGAAATCTATTTACCTGAATTAGGCTTAAATTAGAATTTAGTGCCAGGATTAAGAAGAGATCTCATTGCTTTAGTTTCATCCTAAACTGAATTTTCATTGGGATTATGATGGAAATTCAGCGCTCTACAGAACGTTACCATAAGCTTGAGCATCACTCATGTGCCCTGCAAACCCTCTAGAGGTAATTGCCAGAGATTAAAAGATTTAACATCTGTGCTGTAGTATTAAGGTTTGTAAAATCAAATAAGAATTAAAAAAACAAACACGAGACAAAAACAAACAAACAAACCCCCTGAAAACAAACAAACAAAACCAATAACAAAACAAAATTTACAAAACAAAACAAAACCAAAAAAAAAAAACAAAACACAAAAAAAACCAAACAAACCCCACAACCCCAAAACACAATCTCTTGGTTCTTTTTAAAAACTTAAAGTTCTGCAATGGGCACATTACACTCCCTCCAAATAAATATTTGATGAGTGACTGAATGTTAACTACTAGGCATTGTTATTGGCTTCAGTATTGCAAAAATCTTCAATCACAGTTTCCCTTCTCTCTGAACGTCATCCAGCATGCAGTGCTTTTGCTCTTGTTGATAGGGTTCCTCTTCCTCCTCTGTGGTGATAACTTTCTAGGAGATGGGTGATAATGAGTACTAACAACATTGCTACAAATTTTGGCTTTTAAAATCCACCTAGAGGAACGTTTACCTTTCCCACCTTCTAAATGTTCCTGTTACTGTTGCTGGCTTTGAGTAAAACGTGCCTCTTCTAATCTTGCATCCACATTTCCTCCTCAGAGCTGCTGCCAGGGAGCAGCAAGAGGCTGCAGAGCTCTTCTGCCCAGTGCTGACAGCTCCTGTGGGTGATACAGAGGGTGAGGTAAATAGGTTGAAATGGAATAGGATGGAATATCACCCCTGTAGGGCGCCTAACTTCCAGAAACATTGCAAAGGAATTTATGAAAATTAAGTGAAGGCTGCATCCACTTCATACTTCATTTTCATTAAATTTGACTTTACTACATTTTATACCAAAAAGCATCCATTGATAGACTATATTCCTAGATAAACCTCACTCCTTTCAGGATTTTTCTTAATATGCTGGAATCTTGTTTGCATTCTACATGATGAGACAGGGTCCTGCTTAGCAAATGTGTTCAGCTTTTACTGTGTATAGACCGATGAAAAAAATATGCCCACCTTGGAACCATACCATTTCTAAATACTAAGAAGGTCAAGAGGAAAACAAAATAAAACTCTTCTCCATTTAACAAGCTGGATTGCATCTGTTTTCTCTCTGGTTTCTTGGTTGAACTTTCCCAAAATTTCAAAATTATATTTTCCAATATCATGACATGGGTGTTTCTGTGTATTTCATCTTGAGGTTTTTTTTCCTAATCTGATTGTATTGCAACACACTGCTGTGTTAATTAGATTTTGTTTGACCACTTTGCCTTGAGTTAGGCCTAAGATGTCCTCAGTATGTCATTTTGAAAAAGGCAAAGAGATAAGCAGAGTAATTTTAAGCCTTTTAATATTTACAAGTACATTCCCAACATTTTGGCCATCATGTCTTTTTTTCATGAGAGTATGATGGCTGAAAGGTCTGGAATGTGTCTGTAGGTAATCAATGCCTCAAAATGCTGGGGCTTATCTGTAAGCCTTGCTTGAAGGTGTGCACTCAGTATTTGGAAGTTCTCAAAAACATCTTAATGTCTCATTCCCTCAAAACTACATTTTAGACTGGTGGGTCCAGAATATCCTATAGACTGTGTAGTGCTTTCTGCCCAGGGCAATGGGCAGTGCTGCTTTAAGATATTCTTAATACCTGTTTATGTGTAAGGACAATCTATGTGTCCTGCTTCATAATACATATATGTGTATTTTTATTATTATTATCTTTATTATTTTCCCCCATGGTTCAGGCATTTTTTTTTATATTTCCACCAAGTAGTCCCCACTTTCTCTCGTAGATCTTCTGTATTCTATCTGTGCTTCATACGCATCCTTTTTCCCCTGCTAACAAATTAACCTGAAGTTTGAAATTTTACTGCTTGCTATTGTGCTTAATAAATGTTCTGTGGCTTTAACTTACTCTGATATGAGTAAGGGAAGAATCCCGTCTCCTTCCTCCAAAGGATCAGCTGTGTTGAATAACAGAGCTCTCTTTTCTCCCCTTCCTTTCCCATCATGTCATTATTTGTTATTACAAGCATCAACTTTTTGCTTTTGCAGTATTGAGGAGCCAGAAAAAGAAAGAAATCAGACAGGGATTATCGATGGAACTAAACCACTTTATCCTCTCAATGATCTGTTTTTAAGATCTGCTTTTGTTTAAAAACTATGCCTCCCCTTCAAGAGATGGAGTATTCATGTTTTCTTCTGACTACTCTGAGCATTAATTGCTGAGGTCTAACTTCTGTTTTACCAATACTCTTCAGTCAGCACAGTGCCAGTAGCACGCATACATAAACCCGAGTACTAGAAGTGCTTTCACTTGCCTGACGATGGCTATGCGCATTCAAACTGGTCTAAGTGCTGATTTGGATGGTTGATTACATGCATATGCATATCCTTGAAAAAAACAATGCAGCATAACTGGTCCTAAATCACTGGTGTGTTTCAGAATAAGTGGCAGTAATCAGGAGCTTGCCAGAATCTTGTTTGGTGATCCCCATGAGCATCAGGGGCCCTGTGCAGATTTCCTAGCTTGTCAATATAGTTTAAACTTCAGTGTGGGCTGTGAAAGTTGCTCTCACATCACCGGGATTTTTTTGCAAGTCTCTCTTTTCCCCAGAGTTTAGTCCAGACACAGCTGACATAAACTGGTCCCCTCTAGATTTGAAGGACGCTTCAAGAACCCATCCGATACCAAGGCAGATGTCAATCACTTTTCAAATATATCACCTGAAGGGTGCTTTTAGAAATCAAAAACTTTGTGTTCCTATAGCATCTCTAGAATAATTCACATAGGAACAACCTGGGTCATCTTCCCTAATATTTTCCAGAATAGAATGGGTAAGACCCAGCAGCTTGTATTTTCTCTGACCAGTAAAATTAAAGAAGTCCCATCTGTTAGGTTGATCCTGCTAGAATCTTTGTTGGGGGGAGGAAAAAGAGAAGTTAACCCCTGTTAAGTTCAGTTCATTAAGTCTCCTGAGCGCTGTTTCCTCTTCCATGAGATTTTATCTGAGTTATATCTACTAAGCAAAGTGTAAAACGTAGCAAATGAAAGGTAAAAATGTAAGGAGTAACACAGGAATATGAAATGGAAAGAGCCTTAACAACGGTGATAGTAATTAAGAGGACAAAGTGTGCTTACTGTCAGTTTGAAGCTTTGTTTGGCTTTTCTAGCAGCTGTATCTTCTGTGGTTAAATAGTGCCTATTTGTAGAGTAAATGTGTTCACTAATGGTGTAGTTCCTATCGAAGCTTCTGAGTAGTATAAGGTTAGAGAAAGTCCACGTTTTATGGTGGGTACTGCTGTTAATAAATACCGACTCATCATAAAAGAAATAAAAGCAGTAACAAGATGCATTTGAAAATTCAGTTATGTGATTCTCTCCACTGTCTTCCAGCAAGAAGAAACTCCAGCAAGCCTCCCTGAAGGTGCTGTGGGGTCCCTTATCACCACAGAATGCATCTAGTAAATTGACAGTGGTATTAAAGATACATTTGATCTTCCCCTCCCTGAACACTCCTGGGAAAGAGAGTGAATTAATAACTAAAGTAAGCTCTAGAGGACAGGCCATTTTTTCTCTTCATGTTCAAGATGGGGAGCTCAAATGCCAAAAATAATAGTATAGACAACTTCAAGAACTGAAGCTGTGACAAAGCTGTAAGAATCACTCAGGCTTGCCTGCTTCACCCTCTTGATGTAGAAGCAAGATTCCTGTTTTTCTGGGCACTGACCTGTGCTGAAGCCCACCAACCCATCTGTGCAGAGCAGGACAGGACAGGTTGGTGGTTCTTGAGTGGCACTCAGATGTGAATTCTTCCATTATCAAAGCACCTTCAGGCCCTGCTGGCCAAGAGAGCAAGAGATTTACGCTGTTGATCAACCACACCGTATCCATGCAGGCAGAGCAACCAGGAGTCTGGCCAATGAGCTAGATGTGAAATAATCAGAATTTACTGAGTGGTTTAGATTTAGTCAGTTTGAATGCTTTTCTTGTCTGATTTTTGAAGGCAAGTTGTTTATCCAAGTGAAGTGCTTTAAGATACAGCAAGGAACACTGACATCGGCAGAGATCAATGAAGGACGAAGAGGTCTATTTAATCTAGGAAATGAGTGACTTGGGTCTTTGATCCTATTGCATTCTCGTATTCCCAGAAGGTTAAATTTAGTCCTGCATACACAAATTCTGTTTGACTAAGTTTACTTAGGTTTTAAATATTTGTGGGTTTCTTTTGTTTAGGTTCTCTTGTATAACAAGAAAAAACCCAACTGTTACCACATAATTAGGCTGTTGCTGTGTAAGCATGTGTAGCTCTTTTCAGACTTGAGAGCAGAATATGCAAATTCAAACTCAAATGCATTTCTTTAAACTTTCATACTGTGTAAAAGGAAAGGAAAACACCCTCTGACCCATTGTATACAAACCAGTCTCTGAAATGGCATAGGGAAATGGCTCAAATTTGAATTAGTAAGAAATAAATCTTGTTTGGCTCATGTTGCCTACAGTACTTCCATTTTCCAGAAGTAAAGAAAACCTTGTGCAGCCTAATGCAAAGGTGTGCATTTGATTCAAGATATAAAAATGTAAGGTAAGCCTTAGAGAATGTGAGGTTAAGTCTGAAGTTTCTACTATGCTGAAAGACAATATCAGGAAAAATTCTCATAATCCCTTGTCTAGGAAGGTTAGTTGCTTTGGTGTAAAATAAACAGAAATCAAAGCAAGAGGGTTTTTTTATTATTTACATTTATCTTAACTGCAGCAAGCCATAGCAGGTGCTAGCATGAGGTGAGCTTTTGCGCTTCACGCCACAGATTTGCTTCACCACGTGTCATCAACCACGAGTTTTAAAAGTGCCTGAATTGAAATATCCATTACGACAGAGAAAATAAAATATAAAAAACAGGGAGAGGAAGGAAGTCCCATCAAGAAGGCAAAAGAACAGCCCTTGCTTCCTTGCACATCCCTCTGCCCCAGGCCGCCGCCACACTCCCTCTCCTCCGTGCACGACCCGAGTCGAGCTCAGCCGGGCCGGAGCAGGGCGGCCCCGCACGCCTGCGATGGCTCCGGGGCCTCGCCCCAAACCCGCACCGTNCCGGCCCTGCCCCCGCGGCCGGGGCTGCCCAAGGTTTAAAGTGAGAACTTTCTGCGGGCGGCGCCGAGCTGCAGAGCCCCGTCGCCGCGTCGCTCTTGTCCCGCCGTAGCAGCCGCCGCCACCGCCTCCCCCGGGCGGGCCGTACAATCCTCGGCAGTGTCCTGAGACTGTACGCCCGCCTCGGGGGCGACCCGGCCGAACCGGACNTGCCCCAGGCCGCCGCCACACTCCCTCTCCTCCGTGCACGACCCGAGTCGAGCTCAGCCGGGCCGGAGCAGGGCGGCCCCGCACGCCTGCGATGGCTCCGGGGCCTCGCCCCAAACCCGCACCGTCCTTGCAGCTTTTATTTTCGTTATTTCAAATTTATTTTTTCAACACCCCCGCCTCGGGCTGAACGGGAGGCGCTCCAGGGGGCGAGTTCGGGGCGGCTCCCCGCTTACGGGGGCAGCGCTCGGTGCCGGGGGAGCACCGCAGCTGCTCCGCGGCCGCCGGGCAGGTGCGGTGGTGGCCCTCTGACCGCACCGGCGAGGAGATAACACTTCAGGAAAAAAAAAGAAAGAAAGAAAAAAAAAAAGGAGAAAGAAAAAAAAAAGAAAGTTTAATAACCAAAACCTTAAATAACTAAAAAATTAGACAGCGGCGGAGGGGCCGGTGCCCGTGTGCAGGAGCCCCGCCGCAGCCGCAGCGGTGCTAGCGGGGCGGAGCGGCCCCGCTGACCCCCGGCCGGGCCGGTGCCGGGGGCGGGGAGCCCGGAGCGCCCCGCCNGGCGGCGCAGGAGCCGGCAGCAGCCGCCGCGATGACAGCTGACAAGGAGAAGAAAAGGTGAGGGGCCGCGGGTGAGGCGCCGGTCTGCTCGGGCCGCTGCGTCCTTCTTCTGCGGCTGCCCCCTTCGGCCGCGGGATTCCCCGCGGAGGGGGCACTGCTGGCGGGACTGCGCGGCCTCGCCTCCCCCCGGCACGGCTCCTGTGCGAGGGCTCGACGCGGAGCCTTTGCGGGGAGCGGCTGCGGCGGGAGTGGGTTAGTTCGCCCAGCCCAGGCGGGGAGAGGAGCAAGGGAGCAGCACCGCGCCCCTTCGGGGTAACCTGCGCTCCGTCCGGGCCGCCGCCGAGCTGGGGAGCGCCTGCCCGGGGAGCTGACCCCGCCGGGCGGCACCGCGGCCGGCAGCGCAGCCGGCCCCGGCCCGGTGAGTGCGGTCCCCGGCCGCGCTGGGCTGCAGGCAGGTGCACCTGGCAGGCAGGGCCGGGCAGCCGGGGTGCGGCCACTGTCAGGTACACCATGGCAGGGCTTGGTATCAGCGAGGACAGAGGTAGTAGGAAACTATTTTTCATTTGAGGACGGGGGTTTTGAAGGTAGCAGCAGTCTTAGCAAAACGTGTTTCATAATTCAAGTCGCGTGGATGAAGTTGCCAGGCTAAATATTTCGACACCTCCTCGCTCCAGTCCGAGACGCTGGCCGCGGTGCATCTCCCGCCGTTCACGGAGCTCCTCAGCCCTGAGCGGGTTTTCCCGGAGGGCCGAGAGTGCCCAGCGCCTCGTTTGCTGCTGCCCTTCGAGGGGGATGTAAAGCTAGACATTCCCACACTGCCAGAGCGACCCTTCCAGAGGGAATCAGAGTAACGCACTGGTGGTTTTGTAGTTCATCAAAGTGTGTTTTCTTGTTAGTTCTTGAGCACAAACGTCAAAATAAAACTCAGCGGTCCATAACACAGAAGTTACAGGTGGAGATTAAGAGAAGAATTATCTACTTGTTGCTCCAAAGCTATAAAAAATTCCTGTGGATGAGGAACGGCACGGACATGGGGGGAAGTAAGCAAGTGAATGAAGATCTATGATATATTGTAAAAGAATATGTATTCAGTCTGTTTTATACAGCAGGCAGTCACAAGGATCCGTCCATTATCAGCACAGGTTGCTCTTCTGGCTATAGATTCTCTTTATAAGCAATCCGTTTTACAGACTAAGAATTTTATGTTGTTATTTGTCGTACGTACTATCGAGTTGACCATGCAGTAGACTTTAAACCCTGGGTTTTTGTTTGTGTAATAGCTCCTTTTTTATTGAGTCAGCCTATGACGATGTAGTAGGGGAGGTATAGTAGTGTAAATCCTACCTTTTACCTGTAGCTCTGTTTGTGTCAGTTCATCAGAAACTAACATATTAAGGTTAAACAGTTGCCTCAAGTGTATTTTGTTCTAGGTAGAGTGCAGAGTACAAAATATACATGCATTTTGTGTCTTATGTTGAAAAAGTAAAAAATCATAGTACAGTACAATGGAGTTATAAAAATGTGTTACTTTATAAGGCAAGAGGATGAAATAATAGTGTGTATATTGGAAATACACTGCATTCATTGTATCACCTCTTTTTAATGGAGCACTCAATCTCTTTGGTTTTAACCTCTTACTTTCAAGCAGAGTGAGGGATTGGGCGCTGTCTAATCTTGCAGGACAGCACACTGAAGTGATTTGGGGAAATACTCTTCGGATACTACACAGGCTTCACAGGACTGAAGTCTGAACCCTGATCTCTGTCACTGCTTTTAAATATTGTGACATTCAGTGACAATTTTTTCTGTTTCTCTCAGAAGTAGGCTAATTGTTATCTGGTTCATGAGATTGTTGCGTAAATTAATGTTTGTGGAAGAACTGGGAGAGTGTCATATGAGGGATTTCAGATAGCTGGCTTGTGCCTCCCTCTCAGTGTGCTGTGGATATCCCTACTGGGGATGTACCCTATGTAGCCTGTTGAAACAAGATAGTTTTTCTTTCTTAATTTCCAGTACTATTATAGAGTAAGTTTATTGCCTTGAGTTCGACAGTTACTGTATTGTTTGCTTGATCTCTATCCAGATATGCAGCTAGGATCTCTAACCTAACTTGCTAATAGCATTTATAAATCACTTTCGTGGAGAAAAGGTGGGGCAGTGTTGCCAGATTTCCAGGCAGCTCTGAAACTATGTTGAGGAGCAGTTCTCTTACAGTTAAACAAATGTTCTAAGGAAGATAATCTTTGATTCTCTTAATGGTCCATGTAAGTTGAAGAACATCCTCAGGTCCTCATTTGAAGCTCTGTTTGCCAGCAGAAAAGAGCAGTTGCTTTATTTGGAACAAATGTTATGGCACTTTCAGTAGGCTTATTTCCCACATTTAAAGTTAGTCCAAGATACAAAGCTGAGATTAGTATGATAATTCTTTTAACTTAAGTAAAAAAAAATTATCTACATAGTATTAGATATTCTCTTAGAATGCCAATAATGAGAAACTGGGAGAAGGAGGAATAAAAGGGCATAACACATTTTAGCAAATACTAAAAGCTAAGGGAAAAGTATGTGATCTGTACAACTGTGCAGTACAACAAGTAAGTCCCAGTGTAATTAGTGCAGTCTGATACAATATCTTGATGTGGTTTTTAATGATTTGCAAGACAGTTATTTTGTTAGGAATGGATGCTGTATTAAATGAATGGTTCTGGACGGACAACAGTGTCCATCCAGTGTTTGAGAAAAGTTTGAAACCAGGCTCAGTACAACTCAAGTCCACTGAAGAGGATGCATAATTTGGCTTCACCTTTTCAGTTGTGTTGTTACTTGGAGAATTCTGTGTTTGTTTTCCAGTTGTATGAAAGATAAACCAATTTTGCAGCTCAGGGTGCTTCTGTGCTAGTGGTGCCCACATAATTACACAATATGTTTTGTGACCATAACCATGTATTGTTACATAAATCCATTTAACTTCTTCTGGTCCAGATAGTAAAGAAATGGGATTACCCCCAGTTGATGTCTAGGTAATAGACTGCTTTCATTTACCCTTTTACTTTGGGCTTTATTTGATGTTGAGCCCCTCTAATGAGATGTTTTGTGCCTCAATTTTCGCTGACCTTTTCCTTCAGGAGAGTAGTTTTGCCAAGCTGAGGTCACTCTTGGCTGTTCCTCCTCAGGATGAGGAAACTGTCCTGATGGCACAGCTCTGCAGAGCTCAGGTAGTTGCTTGCTTGTAATGGATATAATTTGGATGTCAGGGAGTATGAGCATTTGGATGTGCCAAGGTGTTAAACTACAGATTTCAAGAAACATAAAGTCGCAGTTTTGTTCTCCCCAGTACGTTTTTTGTGTGTCCCTATTTCCAAGTATACTCCTTATTGCCTTGTCCATTCTCTTGCCAACCCGGGTTGGTCCTTACACTCTTTTAAAAAACACTTTATGTACTTTAGCTGATGGAGCTTGGAACACTTTCCTTTGCAGACTATTTCACAGATTACTTAGCTTCATTAAAAAAAAATTGTTCAAGTTTTATTATTGCTCAACGTCTTCCCATGCATAGCCCAAGTATTTTATTTACTTTTGTTTGCTTCTGTGTTCACATCTGCTCTTGCAGTTTTTCTTATTTGGAATTATCAAAAGGAAATGTGATCTCTTGAATTCCTGGTGAACAATCTGTTGAAATTTGCTGTTTGCCCATGCTTATGATGTGTTAACATTAAGCAATTTGTATTTATGTTTCAGCACCACAAATTCAGGCACTTCATAGCTTGCAGGTCATCTTGAATGACCCTGGCCACTCATAGCCCTCCTACTTTGTTTTTGCCCCTTCTGTTTCTGTACTCACTACCCTTTCTGATTTCTACAGGTATCTGGCTTTCCTACCAGAGGGTGGCCCAAGGGTGCAGGAATGAGGGAGGACAGGCTCACACCTGCCCCCAGCTCTGCCTCTGCCTGCAGTGACGTGGAGCAGAGGTTGGGCTGGGCTCTGGCCTGCTTGGGAACTCTTGTCTTCGGTTGCCCAGCTCCTGTGGTTTCATCTCAACAGAGCCAAAGTATTTCAGCTTGAAGAAGACTGAATGGCTTTTGCTGTGGGAGTGGTGTGCAGTGTGAGTGCCTCCCAGTGTGTACCATCCTCTCAAAGTGATCTGGGCATCTGAGGATTTGTGTTTCACAGGAATGCTCCGAAGGCTTGCTCTGCTTGTGTTTAGCACTTAGCCCTAGAGCAAGTTAAAAATTTGTCAGCCCTTCATAAACACAATCTTTGTGTCATGTCCTTTTCTCTACATCTTCTGTGACATTTATCTTGTGTGGGTCATTAAGAATGTCTTGCATATTTGAGGTACTCTGCTAATTACCAGTTTTGCATTTATGCTGTGAATTGGGAGATCCATCATGAGTATCAAAAATGTATCTCTCTATATCTTTCTCTAATATTTTTCACTATGATAGATTCATACACATTAAGTATTTTTGTTTTCAGGTTCCAAGCAGGAGCTGCTCTTAGGTGTGGTGGGGGCAGAACTCTTCAAGCATTGAACTTTTTGCTATTCTTAGGATAAACATTAGAGTAAGGAAATGAGCAATACAAAGGCAGATTGTATTTAAAAATAATTTAAATACGTGGAATGGTTTTATTCTGCTGAAGCTATTTGTGAAATGCTATTGTGTTAATTGCTCCAATATTCATAGTGACGTATATATCGTAGTAGTTATAGATAGTTCTGCTCCCAGTAGATGGCACAAGGTTGACAGAACCATTCTCTTAAATTAAGAGAGAGTGCAAGTATGAATATTACGCATCTGGCAGGTTTCTTCTCATTTATCATTCTTGTGCTCAATTTGCTTAAAAGGCAATATAATAAAGTAGTTATCTGGTGAGGATAAAACCTTGACTGCTTATATATATAAAAAAATCTTTCTTACATTGACAGAGCTACTTTTCATGGAGACATTTTCTGAAGTCTGTAAAATGGGAAACTATTTTACTATGCATTTGGAAAGTAGCTTAATAAAGTACAGTAGGCCAGTTGGCTGATAAATAAGTAATGTTCCAAAGTGACTCACTTAATTATGTTCTTCTTGAGCTCAAATCTAATTATGATTTTGGTTCTTTCCTCTATGATTTTATTTAGGTCTAGAAAATTCAGCTGAAACAAAATCTGTCATAATAAATTTTGATTAAATGGGCATATTTGGGCCTGAAAACAGTTAGACTTGTAATTTAATTTACTTGACTGTTATTACAAAGTGTTTGGAGTTGGACAGCATCTCCATTATGCTTCTCTGTCCATTGCTTTATGTGACACAGCAAATATTCAGTATTTATTTTATAGAAACTCATCAAATGTTTTGCCAGACGAGGAGCAAAGTTGGTTTAGTTGAATTTTTATGTCTTATCTTCAGTCAAAGAGGTGCCCTGCTCTTGACCCTTTCTCTGTGTGCTAATATGTGGAATCAGCAGTTTTCTTTGATTTAGGGGAATGTTTAGGGTGTTGTCTCCCAAGGAGATGGAAAAATTCAGAAACTTTACACATACTTTGTTAGCCTATGGATGGACAATTAATATTGGCTTATTGCAGCTTTTTAAACAAATTCCGTGCATTTGGGCAGCAGGAAAAAACAATTTTTTATTTTGTTTGTGCTCTCAAGTAGGACAAAACCAGGATAATACAGCTCCTCAGTGGTTTGATTCCTAGTCTAAAAATGTTGAACCAGCCCCAAGTTACAAATGCTGCTTCGTTCTGCTGTGTATGTATTTATGCACTGATTTGTTTTCAAACAAACATTTAAGTAGCGTATGTTTTGATCTCAAATATTTGTGGAAAATCTGTAGAACCAAACTGACTGTTTGGTCAAAGAGATTTCAGCAACATGTCAGTGTTTCCAACAAGAAACATCTCTCAAACTGCATCTTGCCTGTGCCTGGCTGTTCCTCCAGTCCCTACTTCTTGAGCATGTCCCTAAGTCCCAGCTGTGACCTGCATGAATGAAACCTCCAGGCCAAAATTTGGACAGACTGTAAAGCAGGAATTTGATGGAGAGAACAATTGGACTTTTTTGGGATTTGGCTGGGATTTGTTTGCTTGTTTTTTTCATATATATGAGAGAACAGTGATGAGTGCAGAGTCCTACACTGCTCTCTGTTGCCTGCCTCATTCTTTAAATCCTCCCCCACCAGCAAAAAAAAAAAGAAAAAGAAAAAAAAAAAAATCAATAACTCCTGGTTGTTTTCACCTCCTTCTCCACAGCCTTGACAGAAGCACTAAAACATCTCTTTATATTTGGATATGAAATATTGTGTGCATTGAACTGCTTCTACAAATGACAATACTTTTACAATAACATTTTGGAGCTAGAATAGAAGAGTGTGAGCAGTCTCTTTTTGTTTCAGAAAATTGTGTTAGCTAAGGAAAAGCTAAAATTAGAAGTGATATGGGGAGCATTGTGCATGGTGACTTTTTTTGGAGAGGTGGTATGGTTGGGTTTTGGGTCTGTTTTTTTTTTTAAACAGAGCAGCTCTCCTAATGGATGAATCATGTGGGTGTAACTTATGGCCCTTGATAGCAGGCAGTCTGTCTGAAGGTATATGTGTAGTAAGATTACTGGGATCATTTAGAAATTATTTGGAACTACTGAAACGTGAACTTAATCTATTGTAAATATTTGTTACTCATTATCTAATATATCAAAATATATTCGGTTAGAGTTAGGCAAATGAAGGTAAGATATAAAGTGCAAATTTTGAACAATAGGCTACCAAGCCCTGGAAAAGCTGCAGATGCAGTTGGTTAATATTTTCTGTAAGAACAAATATTTTCTTGGAAAATAATTTTCCAGAGCACAAGGGAAACAAGAGCTAGTGTTCTAGTTTGAGCTAGACTAAAATGAAGGAATCTGGTTGGGAAATTGTCAAGACATATGGAAACTGCTGAAACCTTTTATATTTGGCTTCATTTTTGTAAAGTTTCCTGTGTTGCACTATGTTGTTAATTGAAAAACAGATGTTCTAAATTCATTTGAATGAGACTTAAGTAATTATTAGTCTCTTGTTAATTTAAGTATTTTTCTTTTTTCTTTGTCTTTCTTTTCTGGTGTTAGACTTAATTGGGGTTTTTTCCAGATCTTTACTGTACTGAAGTCTACAACACATATACATGTGTCTGGTTTGGTGGCTTGACCTCAATCAAATTCCTATCTTCCTTTCAGGAGAAATCTTCAAATTTATCTGCTAAACCAAAATATTAGGTATTCCTTTTACACTATTTACAATGGCCTCATCACTTAAAGCCTTGAATTCAAAACAGTCCCAGTCTTTCAAAAACTGCAATTGCTTAGACAAGTTACCAGGTCTGATGAAAATACTTAGTTGTCTTTGGCTTGGGTTAGGCAGGAAGTGTGACTTGGCAATGACAAAGGTCTTCTCTAGCTTTGGTTATGTGAACAGCTTTTTAAAGACTGTAGTATAATTGAAAACATAGCAATGAAAGCCCTCCATAACCCCTTACTGGCTCCTGACATGACAGACTCGAGAGTCAAAATATGGGAGAGATGAGAACAGCGTGTTTACAGAATTTCTAACTTGTTCTCGAAGGACTGATAATTTCAGAGCTATGTTCTCGAAAACCTGCCTGCATATGCTGAGAGATGGAGACATGTTTGCCTTTCCCAGGAAAGCTATTACTTTAAGTAGCAGGTATAGTAATATCTTGAAATATAGTCATCAGGTGATATCCACGTTTGACCTAGTACTTGTGTTTTCTTTACGTAGTCAGCTTCTGAATCCCTTAGAGATATATTTATATATCTATCTATATATATATAATTTAATACGCAGAAGATGGTTTGCTGAATGGTTCCAGTTTAAGAACCCAGTTCAGTGGCTTGAATAAATTGCATGAAATCTTTAAAATGTGCCCTATTCTTCCCTTCTTGAAAGGGAAAGCTGGTGCTCATTTGTTTTGTCAGAGGCCTTATGAAAAAGGACCTTTTAAAATCTGCATGGGAAAAAAATCCATTAAGGGCTCATAATTTTGGTGCAAGTTGTCCGATGGTGTTCAAAATTTACTGTATAGTATTTTTCATTTAAGATATATTCATGCTCTTGTAAGATAATAAGCTGAAGCAGGTATGAAGTGGGATGGTTATTAGGCAGCTTTTATAAAGGAGGTGGAAGTGTGCTTTAAAGATCATTCCTTGTATTTTGTTTCACTATTAGCATATCTAAGGTGTTTACTGCCATAAAAAGGTACTTAAACTCTTAGTATCACAGCTGTAGTCGTTTGCACTTGCATTTGTATGATAAACTACAAAGCAATCCTATTCAGCTATTGTGTTTGGGGCATTCTCTGGCTGCTATTGGTCTTCAAGCCCTGTCTGTTCATTCACAATTGCATCACCCTCTCTGCCAGTAAATTCTAGGTATTATTGGGTACTTATTGTCAGAATACTTCAAAGATCTTTGAGACGTTAAGAAACCACCCCACTCTGTATTTCTACACTTGTAAATGGAGAATGTTGCTAGGAATGTGCCCAGCTTTTAGCTGTCTGTGCAATTTGAAGCCAAAAATCGTGTCAAATAGCAAAGTATCTTCTGAGATGATAAGCATTATTGTTCCTGGTTAGATTTTTGTGTGGCATTATGATGAAATAACAAACTCGTTAGCTGATGGCAATGACAGTGTCTTCAGACTCTTAGGTATTTATGGCGAGTATTGACTTAAAGCTGATAGGAAGTTTGCTTACAACAAAAATGGCTTTTGAGTGATCTGTGGAATGTCAGTATCATACGTGGATGTGTGAGAAGAAACTCAGCATTAATTGGCTTTATCATGCCACGACTCCATAGGCAGTATTTCTCTGGAATACAAATCCAGTGACCAGTTACAGCTATACTCCATTCCAGGTTATTTTTTGTTAAGGTCTCAGTTGCCCCAACTGTGTTTCGTAACCTGTGAGAGAAGATTGCAAATCGGTGAAAGTGCTTTTGGTATTTTCCTATAGTTTTTGCCAGATGATTCTTCTGGAAAATATGCATTTGTCTAGTTCAGTCAAGGTGGGAAAGGGTCAGCATTCTGGAATAGCTTCATATTGCCTTTGCCATATGGTCTTTGGAAGATCAGCAAGGCTTTGCCTACTGCTGGCTTTTCCCATTTCTCCTCTGTTGCAAAGGAAAACCATTACAAACGTTGCTCTTGGTTTCTTCTTCCAGTTATTCCCATGTTGATCTAGGAGGCTGTTCCCATTGTCCTGTAAGGTTGTCTTGCACATCAAAGAATTTAGAGAGCTGGAATTTGCCAGTTCTTGCACATGGGATGGCTGACTTTTGCTTGCAGAGCAAGAAACCAATGCCTCAAGACAGATAATTGTCCTTGGTCTTAACAAAACAGTTATTTATGCCTTTAAGGGAAGGTAGACATTTGAGGATATAGACCCCCTTTTTTGTGCGTGATTAGGTGGAAGATGTCACATTTCACTGAGGGAACGTAGCTTGGTTCAGCTGCGGGTGGGCTGTTTCTGTGCTGCAGCTAAGATTATCAGTTTGTGTTAATAAATCTGGTTCTTGGTTTTTTTCCCTGTGAATGATTTGAAGGATGTGTTTATTGTTATTTCTAATCAGAGGGGCGTTTTTATGGGAACATCCTTTCTGTGCTCAAGTTGTCTCAATGCTTCTACTAGCTTTTTTACGTAACAGCAAAGCCGTATTTATGTTCCCAGTGATTCACAAAAGGGGACTATCCCGTTCGCTTAGGCGTGTGCTGGCTTGAAAATGAAATAGAAGCAAGTGCAGATATCTTGAGGGAAACTTAATGCTGGTGTTTCGAAACAGCCATTATTTCCCATTTAAGAAAAACCAACCCCCCAACCCTACTTTTGTTTGTCAGTTGCATGACTGACCTGAACAAAGCCTCTCTGGCATGGGGACTTGGGCCAAAGCACAGTGAGGCTGAAAAAAATCACATTTTAGATTCTGTCTCTTGAGCTTGTTCACCACTCTCAGTAGAGCTGGCTGTGAAAGTTGTGTCTGGTTGCTGACCTGGCTGCTTAACAACTGCTTTAGCAAGTGGGTCTGGCCCCTGCAGTTGCTTCTTCTGTCTCCTTTCCTCTCCACACGCTCTCCGAAAGCCCCTTGCTGGGCCTGGCTGTTTGTTCTGCTGGGTACTCAGGGCATTACATTGATAATGTAGCCTGGACAGTGTGGTGTGACTGGTCACTGTAGTTATCCTAGCTCCCCAGTCTGGAGAACTGGGATGGTAGTACATCCTTCCTTCCACTCTTTGTGTGTCTTATTTATTTAAACTGAAAACTTTTTAAAATAGGGACTTTCTATTTCTATGCCTAACACAATGCTGTAGATATGTTGGCAAGAATCTTGTAGAATAAACCTAACTTGAAAATTATTTAATAGAAGGCTGTCAAGTGGAAGGATTTTGGTTATCTCTCACTCCTATATTACCTGGTTAATTGCTTTCTTTACTGCACCACTCCATATTATCCCTCAATATGTAGGTTACACCCACATGCTGATGGGTGACCTACGCCTTCATTTGCTTCACCTTTGAATTTGTCCTCCTGTCATATAAGATCCATGTGCAATTTAGATGCCCCAAGCAATTGAGAAGGTGGGGGTGTTGGTGGTGGCAGCAGGAGATTGCAACACCCTGAAAGCATCTCGGAGATGATAAACCCCTTTATTCTTTCAGATTTCATCACGGAGCAGGCAGGTGAGCAACTCACGGGGCAATAAGAATGAAAAGGAGTTTGACCATCGCAACAAAACTGGTCTTTTCTGCAGATGGGGAGTTCAGCAGGGTTTCAGCCAGCTCAGTTTCTTTGAACTGAGAGCTGTAAGAAAGTAGAAGGGTGCTGACATACAGGGTTATTGGGACATGGGTTTAGAGGTCAGCATACGCAATCTCATTCACAGAGGCTGAAACCTGTGGATCTTCATTCAGTTAAGGCTTCTCTTGCAGACGGGTGCCAGGGTGGGCCTGAAGACAGAGCCCATACAGTGTTTAGAGTAAAGAAGAAACAGTGAGAAAAGCCTAACGTTTTAGACAGACTTGGCAGCTTTGCACACTGTGCGCAGGCCCCGAAGAAGATAGTGCAAGAAGCCGTGTTATCTGTATAACACTTCTTTCCCTTTGCCTGCCAAATCTTAGGACAACATCCCCTGCCCCTCAAACCTAAATGTCACTGTAAACGTGGTGTAGCTAAATTCCAGCTTCTCAAACGGCAGATATGAAGCAATGAACCAGAGTGACCAGCACTATTTCTTTCTGACACTTTTAAAAAGAAGTATCTTAAAGGAAGCAGATGACAGCAAATGGTGCTTATTCAAATGAGAACTTTTCAGAGCTCTTCTAACCTGGGCAATAAAATGAGCAGGGAGCAAAGTCAGCATTGCAGGTCACAGTAGGGATTTTGGGTGCAGTGATGGCTAATGTGGAACAGAAGTCCATCTAAAGGCAGAGCTGAAGGAGGAGGAGCGCCTGCCACCTGACCTGTTAAAACCTTTCAAGAAACAACACTGCCAACATGAAGTCATTATAGAGCATTCCTTCAGAGGTAGTCATGTGATGAATACAGTGCAACTGTAAAATGATTTCATGTTATATTGCGTTTTGAGTATGTTGCAGCCATGGAAAGAGCCTACTGAGTTGGCTCAGTTGTTGAGCTGTGCACTCCTTGTGATTTGGTTTCCTAAGTTTCTGTCTGTACCTTAATTAACGGTTGGAGTGCTCTGGCTTTTGTACCAAAAAACCTCCATGTCCGTAATGTCTAGAACTTTTATCAAAATAAAGTTCAGTTCCTGCCTCAGACCTCTGGGTACTGCTTTGTGAAAATGCCTTTGAGGAAAATAAAATGTCAGCTGTGTGTGATATAAACATTCATCCCTCTTAAAAGAGGGTTTCATTATCATTTCATTTCAGGTCTTAGCTGGTGGATTAAGCAAACGAAATACCTTTGTAAAGTATGAGGAAAGTAAAACAAGCATCTGTTCTTATACTGTTACTTGTATAGGAAGTCAGTTCTGATTTACACTTCTAAAAAGGATTATTTGGTGGGCTCTGTATTTCAGTGTGCTGTGTTTGCCCACATACCAGGAGATGTTTTAGTGAAGCTAGTGAATCAGTGTACTGAAGCAAAATAAAGAGAAGGCATCAATCTACAGATATGCTTGCTCCTGAGTGTCAAAACATCTCCACTTCCACCTCATAGGAAGTAAATACCTTATTGTGCTTGTGGTTGTAGGTATATTACAGTTTGCAGTTGCTGAATATGGATTGCATATAGGAAGTTTTGGAGGATTATGGCTCAGTGAACTACTTGGAAATCAAAAGAAATTTTAATAGATGATGAGACAGTGATTAGATGAATTATCCCCTTCTAGCTTGTTTCTTTGAAGGATCAAGGTTTACGTGGTTATAGTGTGTCGACCTCTATTTCTGATAGAGCTGTAGAGATCTCAAGAATATTAAATAACTGGGAGTAGGTGTTGCAGTGGCTACAGGAAAAAGTTGGAGCCTCAAGTCCATTTCCCTGTAGAGACAAAAGACTTCCTATGGCTGAAGAAGCCCGAGTGCTATGGCTGAAGAACCTGTGCCACAGGTTCCAAGATCCACCAGGAGTCTGCAGAATCTGGAGAAGTGTGTTTTTGCTAGCACCCTTGTTGGCACAACAGCTCGTTGCTTTTGTAGCATGGTTCACTAGTTAACCCTTGTGGTGTTTTTAAGACTTACTGTGAGCTATTGGCCTTGCCATTTGACAGAAATAGACACAGATAAAATGCTGCTCCTTACTCTGGGTGTTTCTGAATGTTTCAGTGTGCTTAGACCTTACTGGTTTTGGGTGAAGAAACTGCTGTGCTGCTCTGATTAATACTAACACTCAATACTGTGGGTTATTGGAGACTGGCCACATTAAAGCCACCAATGTATATACTTCAGTCAGGCCTTAAGAAGTGCAGCTAGACTCGTTTTTACTGGACGGGAATCTCTGACTTCAACTGGAGAAACAACTGCACTTCTCAACAGCTTTTACTCTGGATCCGGCTGTAGAAAGATCTGTTTTGGTTGGAGAGGCCCAACTGTGTGTTGGTGTTGATTGTCAGGGTTGTGATTAATTTTGGGCATTGTTATACTGGCAGTAACAATGAAGGCATTGTCGCCACTAACATTTTCACTTTCCTGTGCTGTTGCAGTGCTTGTTTAATTATTTTTGCAAGAGCAGTAAGTTATGGGAACCTTTTCATGTGCAAACCGCATTGAAGGTGGGAATCTCCTGTTAAGAGTTGCATATTTTTGTTATTCTCATAAGCAAAGGTAATGATGAAAACTTTTTTAAAATTGCTTCATTGGCTTTGGCAATCGATATCTACTGAAGATCTCTTATACTTCTCAGAATCACTTCCCCCAGTCAAGGCAGTACTACTGTTTGGTTTTTGTTTGTATTATGTATTTGCTGGAAGGAGAGTGCTATTGTGTGTTTTTTGAGGGTGATTACAAACATGAAATAGATTCTCTTGAGAACTCTTTGTCTACTCTCATCACAATTGGTAATTGTTTTGTGTTGTGTAAGACTCTGCATGCTGTGCTTCTTATTTGGCAGTATGTGTGTGTGAACCTAAAACTGGATTTCCACCTCCAGCATTTTATCACTGGTGTTTTAAAGGTGAATCCTGGAACAAAGCATAAAACCTCTCTGAACTAATGTATTGCTAGATGATGAATGTTTACCGAATTAAGGCCAATTTTTTCAGTCATTTGGGAAATCAAGTTTGCTGCATTTTAATGGATGTCTTCTCCAATTAGGACCTGTGTGAGGTAGCTTTCAAAAATGAAAAAAACTACCAAACCCAACTCCCAAAACAATTACTTTTGACATTGAAGCAGGCTAAAATAGTATAGTTATGTGCAAGGTGGGTGTCATCCTCTTGCACCAAGTGTATTTTCAGAGGTCATTCCAAAATGCCAAGGGAAAAGGAATCCGTAATCCTCATATATCCTATTGGCAGAAAGCCTTGAGGTAGAGATGGGCAAGATGTGTGGAAAAAATGAGTCTTCTGCCAAACATTTTCTTTGTAGGTCACTTATTGTAGTTGAAATTACAGGGAGCTTAAGAGCAAGTGGTCTATTAGCAAAGCCATGAAAATAAACCATTTGCCACTTCTTACAAGTGTTAGACCAAAATATTCCTCAAATTTTAAAAGTAAGTGAAAACTTGGCAAAAAGTAAGACCCGGTTTTATCTGCATTTCATCAGGTACATGGCGTCCTGGAACCCAGCCCACTGGCAAAAGCATGGGGAGTGTTATCCTTTGCAGTACTGGGAATGTTCTCTGCTGAATTTGGCGCCAATGACCGAGCTTTGCTTGTTAGCTGAAGTTCACACAGACTCCTTGCCAGGCCTGCCCAGAATGCTGTCTCCTCTGACTTCCTGTGGTCTTGCATAATATTTCCTTGCTTCTTGTATAACTGCAGCTCATTCTGGTCACTGCCCAGTTTATACGCTCGACTTTTTAAAAGGCCGGTGCTGCAAACGTGCGGCTGAGCCATGTCAGTGGCGGGAGGCGTCCCAGTGGTGACGCCAATGGAAGCACCCTTCCACGGGGAAACCACCGGCAGCGGGGGTGTATGTCAGTGCCGACATGTCTGAAGGCAATAAAGTTGGCTGCTGCAGCCTCGTGACGAGATAAGCGTGAGGCACGACTTCAGATTGACTGCACCTTCGAAATACGTGCTGCTCTTGCTCTGGTTTCTGTAACAAATGCAGGCGTTAATTAAGGGTGGGAGAGGCCACATGCAATGAAAGTGCATTTTCAGAGTGCTCTGAAATTTTTGTTATTGCTAATAGTCCCTCAGTTAAAAGTCCTTACATTTGCCTTGAAATCATGCTCCAGGTATCCAGAGTGTTAAAGACAATGATAGGAATGTCAAGAACGAGTTTCAGAAAGCAGTATTTTCATGCTGATGGTTTTTAATGCTTCCAGACTAGTTGTTTCTGCAATTGTCTGTGGTTAAAATATGCATTAGTTGTGCATTACTGTTGAAGCAAGTGTATGTAATTATGTTTACCATTTTGAAAGTGTATTTCATAGCAGCTTGTGCCATGTCACTGCATTTATGCTGATTATTTTCTAAATATTTGTGTTTGCACATGTAATTATATGTAGAACACTGTGTGTACTTACAGAGCTTTGTCAGTAACTCATTTTCAGAAAGATGTTTGTCTAACTTAATACTTTCTACACAGCTTAAATACAGTTTTCAAACTGTTACTCATTATTTGGCAGACCTGTTCCTCGCATGGCTTTGAAAAGCTGAAGAGTAGAGATGACAAAATAGTCACTTCAGTATGTTTGTAAACTTACTCAATAGACTGTACTGATTTTTTTTTTGTTATAGTTCCCAGATCATGTATGATCTTCCAGTTAAATACTACATGCTTTGAAGAAACAGAGGAGTCATTTTAAAGGAAAGCATTAGAATTGACTTAGTCATCACAGTTATTTGTGATTGTGTTTAAATTGTCTCATACCATCATCTTTTCCATGAATCCAGACTGTCCAGTTGTCATAGAAAAAGTCATGCTGCCTACACATGACTTCTTGCAATACTGTCTTTTAATCTGATTAATTTAATGGAAAATAAACTTTTACTGGTTAATGCATGTTATGAGACAGCTTTCCTGGTCACTTAAAGGCTGTAGTCTGGTTTATTACTTTTTATTCTTAGGATCAACATTTTAATGGCTACAGTCCACCTAATACCATACTTGGAGACTTGTCAAGAGTAATAGAGTGATGATACAACTGACATCTAGCAAACCATTTTATAGTATTGGGAATACGAGCACTTCTTGAGGGCTTGTACAACATATACCGCATTTTTGACAGATGGATGCAAAGCCAGAAATCCTAGTATGGCTTGACCAAACAGCTCTAGCAGCATGGTTTCGAAATAAACCAGGTTAACTTCAACATGTTTTGACCAATGATGGAGAAAAGCAGCAAGCTTGCGCCACAGTGATGGCTTTGGAGTCCTGGATAAGCCATATAAATATGAATTGTATGGTAGAAGTAGACTGATGCTGGGGTTGGCCTTAAGGATAGGGAAGACGCATAAGAATTGCAAAAGGTGTTGGGCTGAGCACTGTTCAGCCAGCTGGAGAACACAGTTCACTGTCAATAAAGATGGATTTTCTCTCCAAATGGAAGCAGTTAGAGAGATATTTTAGGACTTGACAGTCCATTTCTTTTATTAAGTGTATAGTGTAAGTATATTTCCTCCTGTGTGCATAATTTTAAGTGATTTCAGAAAAATTGTTTTGCCTTATAAAGTCAGAGATAGAACTTTACTCTGCATATAGAATAACAAGATTTTTGAAACTCTTGTTCAAAAAAGATGGGCTGAGGCTTAGTCTTTCTCTCAACAGTGTTAAAAAAGCGCATGTGCTTTCTGAATCCAAATGTAGCAAAGTGTTGGAAAGATCCATGGTCACATGGGCATGTTCGCTTTTCCTTTTTCTTTGATGATTTAGAAATGTGCACATGGGCACTGCAGAAGGTTTGAGAGTTTAATCCTCAGCTGTACAGGCAGACAGATACCTGCTGCATTCAGTGGGACTTTTGTCCCAGTAAACAGCTCAGGATTGTTCACTTGTATACATGTCTAAATGTGGATCTCAGTCAAGTAAATACGCGTGTAGCTGTATGCGTTAATCTGCTTTCAGAGCTGGGAACACCCTGTGTCCCTGGCGTCACCGAGGACATGGCCACACCTGGAGCTTCATGTGGACTTGTGTTAAGGACACTGGTGGCCCATCCAACATGTGTCCTGCTGCAGGAGAGGTGTGATAGGTATCTCTGGGTGTACAGCAGCCTCCGTCACTCAGCTTTTGGTGCACAGAGATATTGCTCTCCTTTGAAGGATGTGTTAGGGCAGATACACACTTCCAAAATGCCTGTGGTCACAGATAAAGCAGAAGGGAGCAGCTTGCCTAGCATCAAGTATTTTCAGCCTGCATGCCTGCTCCTTCCTGATGTTGAAGAGCTTGCTTGGTGTTTCTCAGGCTGAGCTTTTACAGGAGCAGGAATAAACTTCTCATCTAGGGAAGAGTCTGTATAAAGGCTAACTGGGAGCAGCAGAAATGCGGCTTGTGTTCACAGTGCCAAAGAGCATTAGAGTGCTTCTCCTGAGCTGTATGCTGCTGCTGGCAAAGTGGCAACACCTCTGAACGTCTTTCACAGGCAGCATGCAGGGAGAAATGAGAGACTTCTCATACAAGCACTGCTGTGGAGAGAGATTTGCTGATATTTATTTTAGCTTATCCTTATAATTTAAACCTTTTTAATGGCACTTGCCCAGAGGTTGTAGTCTATCAGCAGGGAAAGCCAACCTTGTGACATAACAGCAGAACACGCTGTGTCTCATGTAGTGTAACTTGTATGCTGTCATTAGGGACCTGTGCACATGAGGGAATGCTTTAGGTGTGTAACAACAATTTTAATGCATAATATAAAATCCAGTCTCATTAAGTACTGAGGACCTCGGGAGTTTTGGAAGAGCTTCTCCTATTGATGTAGTAATTCAGTATACTTAGCTTCTTAGAGGATAGGTCTAATAACAACAATTAGTACATTTGTATGTTTAAGTATGCTTAAAAAGCTTAAATGGATGTGGTTGGAAAAAGTGAAATGAAAGAACAGTAAAATTAACATTAAAATCCAGCATATGCTATGGTGAGGAAGTATAGTCTTAGCCGTACTACAAAAAATAGAGATCTGAAAACGTTCCTGGTTGACAGATCTGTCAGAAGAAGCAGAAGTGAATAGTAAATGTTAACTGTTGCTTATGGTGTATGGGTTTTTTTGTTTGAGTTTTTCAAAGCATTAGGGATGTGGTGCTGTGCAATAAAAATTATGAAAATGCACTTTTTCAAAATGTTAAGACAAAAGTCCCAGAAAGAACAATAACATCTTATACAGTGTTCCCACTTCAGCTGCTCTAAATAGGAAAAGAAACTCCAAATTTTTTTTTTTGTTTGCTTTGAAAGGTAAGTATGGGAACGTTTTTGAAAGAAGAGCTTATTGCAAAGGGAGCTTTAAGAGAGAAGAAGAGGCACTTTTCCTTTTGCTGTTACCAGAGCCCCTGTAGGCTTGGTGAGGTTGTGTTTTTGGAATGGCGGTGGCGTTTGCAACGCCAATGCTGCCTGGGGCTGGGAAGGAGCTGAGGGGCTCTGCCCTTCCTGCAGAGGGAGCTCTGTTCAGCAGCATGGCTTTCTCCTGTGGAGACTGCTGGCAGGACAGGACCAGGAGCTGTGAAGGCTGATGAGCAGTTCTTGTCTCTGGAGTGTCATGCTGGCTTACCACAGCAGGCAGTTTCAAAGGGTTCTGCTGAGGCCTGGGTGTGTGCTGGACTTCAGTCATCGAAAGCACCCGTAGCCACTGCTGGAGGTTTGACCAAACAGACTTTGTTGGAGTCAGTACTCAGGGGAAGGCTGAGCAGCAAGGAGGCTGGGAGAACATTTTGGGGAAGCATTTCTGTGTCCTCCTTGAAGTGTCTGCTTGCTGATTGAAGTGGGCTGACGGGAAGATGCTGGGCTACATCAACCTCTCACCTTGCCTGCTAGAGATGTTGCTGTGTATTCCTCTGTAGGCAAGGAGACACCAAGAGGACAGAAAGGGTTGATGAAGGGGCAAAGCAGATTTACTTTTGTTCTATCCAAATCAACAGCAAATCCCCCTCCCACTGATTGCAGTAGCCATACATGCTTTTTGACCAGACATCTCATGGTTGTATATAATATGTTAATAAGTGTACGAACCAACTTTTAGTCTGATGTTTAATAGGTAAGGGCTGTTATGAAATTCTGGTTTGCTTCTTTTTTTTTTTTTCAGGGAAACAAACATTTGGTACTAGCAACCATAATTATTACATAACAATTATTCAGGTTTTTCACCAAATTACATGTGGTTGTTTCCACAGCAAAACACGTTTTTACATATCCGTAGCACAGGCCTAACTCTAGGGGATTACAGAGATAAGATGCCAACCATGGTTAGCATCATCTTCTGATAAACTGGAGCATCAGTAGAGTGCAGAGCTATAGCCTTGAAGGCAGAGAAAATGGTATTTAGGGCTCTTTGAAAATCTTGGTTTAGGGATTGCACAGGAATGATAAACAGGTTTTTGCAAGGTTTTATGGGGACACTGTTGTTAACTTTTGCAGTAATTATTGAACTGCTTTCTTGTTGCTTGAGAACTGGTACTCTCATTTGTTTGTCACTGTTCAATCATAGGAGTGAAGCACTTGGTAACAAATTGCAGCATGAGGAAGTACTAAGATTGTCTATTTCAAGCAACATTTGAATACTGAAAACATAGGTAAAATGAAAGGCGAAGGTTAATGATTTAATAACAAGGTCCCCAGAACTGAGCCTTATGTCTAGAAGGCAGTAATTTGCATTTGTTTCCTGTAGGTTGATTTTACTGAGGAACTGAAGGCACTCAGCATATGCAGATGCTGAAACTTGTCTATGCATCTGTTACTATTTAAAAAGTATAAAGTCTATGGTGGAGACTTTAGAGATGTCAAAGGAGAAGGAGTGAGGCACTAACAGACAGGAGGGTGCTGGTGTAGGCAAGGAGTGACAAAGAGAGAAGATGGTTATGTGCCCTCCAGAAGGCTGGGGGGACACTAGGATGGTTAATGAAGGCGAGTAGGCTATGTTTAGGGGAGGACTGTTTATGTGCTTGATAGAATTGCATATACAGCGAATCGCCTTAAATACATTTCATGGTTACCACCACTTGTATACAAAGCAAAACCATAATTACAAAGCTGTCTTGTTTTTGAAACATCATGTGCCAAACAAGTTGTAGATATTTGTGGGGCATGGTAATGTCAAAGATCGCCTGAATGTAAAAAAGATAGGTTTATGGGTAGCAGCTGTATTCACAAACCAGCTGAAGCTAAATTCTCATTTGTGTCATGTTGTGAAAACTCAACTTTCTTCAAGTATTTGACGCTGGCTTCTGCAGAAACTGTAGCAGATGTGGGTGGTGGGTGGCTGTAGACAGGGCATCTGGTGGAGCAAGAGACTGGCGGCCTCAGGCTCTTCCACACTTCTCTGATGCTGGTCAGGCTGTGCAGTACGTGCAACAGCATCATTAATGTCCTTTTGTTCTTCCCCAGTGCTGTATGAACAGCTTGGGGCAGAAAAAAATCTCCTTGTGTTGAGCTTGCTGATGATGGCAATGTCTTGTGAAACTCGGTAGTTTCTCTTTGCCTTTTTGATCATGCTGATAGCTTCTTCTGGAACCACTTCAATTATATTGACTCTTTTACTTTTTTAAAGTGTTTCAAAAAGTTCAAGGAAAAGTGTTTTGTTGAGTTTTTGTTTGGGTTTTTAAAATTTTGTTTTATTGGTTGATTGGATGCAGTATTAGAAGAGTGACTCCTAAGCACAGTTGGAATGGCAGGTTCCTAGACAGTTCAGCACACACATCCAGCAGCCTTCCCTCTCCTACTGATTTCCCTGATGTTGTTTGAAGATAAATTATAGGCGCGAAATAGTGTGTGGGTCAGATGCCTAGCATGAGAGCCAAGGGCTTCAGCTCTGGCCGAGTGGCCAAGCTCCCGCCAGGCGTCCCCCAGGTTAGCCGCAGGGTATTGAACTCGCTGCTCCAGTCCAGCTTGTAGAGCTCACAATCTCAAATTACTCAAAATTGTTCACTGGATCTCTGCTCAAAACAAACACAAAAAAGTGAGCACCCCCAAGTCCTTTTGTAAAGCTTAATAATAGTTCACAAATAATCGTAATACATTAGGAAAAAATACACTATTTATAGCAAAATAGTGTATTTTGCAATGTCTGCAGTAAGGGATTGATTCTGTCATCCTTCCACAGCATGTTTTAAAGAGTGTAAGAGCACTGACTGGTGCAGACATGACTACTAGGACTAATTGAAAATGTGGCCATTTTGTGCTTTTGCCTGCCCTGCTTGTGCCCTGTTCAGTACTAATGGGACTATATGGGATGTCGCTGGCCACAGCACTTTTGCTGTTATATATAAACTAAATTAAAGGAACTTTTAGTGTTTGCTGTGCACAGTGAACCTCTGGGAAAGCTTCAACCTTTGACCTCTGTAGTGGGTTATGACAGGGAAGATTCGTAAGAGCTTGATTTAGACTCATCTCTGGAAAGCTGGTTAAAAATATTCAACTACCATGTTCTTCCTTCTCCCCCATCTCAGTAAAGGTCCGCTTAAAATACGTACTCTGACACTTCATTTTTGTCATTGTTTTGGGAGCCTTGTAGGGAAGGCTGCTTGTGAAGAAATGATTAAATTATATTCATGTTTGTGCTTTAAAATTGCCTTGGTGGTAGTCCAAGAAGTATTTTCTTGCTCTTCCATGTGCTTTAATATTAATCTATTTTCATCAATGTGACCTGCCCCAGCAGTAACATTTGTTTGTAATTGAGCATGTAATGTTTGCTGAAGAGACAGAAAAACTAAATTAAATTTATCTGAGACTTTCAAAACTCTTATTCTGAGAACAATGAGGGATTTATTAGAAAATAGAAAGACACTTGACAGTATTGGGGTAATATGTCACAAACCTGAATAGTCAATAAAGAAATTGTGATGGCAGAACACTTTCGTTTTGCTTCCGCAAAGTAGAATATTCTTGCTTTGAAATACTTTGTTACCGGCTTTTAATTTTGCATTATATGTTAATAGATGTTTATGCTTGGCAGCAATTTCAGACTGAACGACTGGCAATGACATTATTTATTGCCTTTGAGAAAGAGCCCTTTTATGTGGGTTGAATATCACAAATTAGAACTATCCCAAATATCTAAAATAAAAGAATATATATATATATTTTAATGGTAACACCAGTAGTCTTCAGACCAAGACAGAATATCTGGCTGTCAGTTCAGACTTTGAAATTCTGATTTTCTAATATGGCTTTTTTGTTAAGTCCAAGCGAAAGGCTTTCATAAAAGAATAGAGGTGACTGTATTATTTAGTTAGAATGGTTATTACTAATGACTAATTACTTACACTTTTAGAGCAGTCAGTAATATTTTGTTGTTTTTCTTGCAAAATTGTTTGTAATCAAAGCCATTCAGCTATCATTTAAATGGGGAGCCCGCTGTTTGCCCAGAACAGCTGGCTCACTACATTAGCTTCTATAAATAAGTTTATTATTTTAGATGAAAGTTATAAAGCAATCTGTTTACCTCTACTGAAGTAAGTAGAATAGCTGAAAACACTGCTAAAAAAAAGGATGAAGAGGAGCATTGGAACAAAATAAAGTCCTCCAAGGTTCTTTATGCTTATTTATTATTTTAATCAAGCACAACTTCTCTGTGGTTTTGTGGTCTTAAGAAAACTGGAAGAAGGGAAAGTGCTACTTCACTCTACAGTTGGCTGAAATGTAGTATTTTTCTTGTTTAAAATATTGATTCTCTCTGATTGTCCTGAGATGTTTTTAGAAGCACATAGAACTGAATGGAGAAAAAATAAGAAGTATGAAAAAAATACAGAAACTTGCATTAACTGTGTGGAGAGAATAAAAGCATTAGCGTGAAATCTGTTCTCCTTTAGAAACACATATTGGTTAGAAACAGACCTCAGTGCCACATATGCTGAAAATGTGGTCTAAGAGCTTTAATTTACCTTCATCTGTCAGTGTTAATGGACAGAGCAAGTGCTGGAGCTGTTGTAAAACAAATCTGTTTTCCCTTTGTCTGCTCTGCCAGATAATGAAATAAAAGCTAAATTATCACTGATAAAAGTAATTTGCAGAAAAGCATTGATAAAAATATAACAACAGAGCTTGCCATTAGCAGTTTAAATGGATAATGTTTACTTGTAACCTACTTCTGTCCTCTGGTTTTTATTGTCTTCTCCCCCTTCCCGAGCGAGGAAGGGCCTTTTCAGTAGAGGCTTCAGGTAATAAAATTATGGGTATACTAAATCCTGGCATTGGTAAGTTTCTGAGGGATAACTCCTACTTTTTCCTCTTCTTTTTCTGTACTACAGTATTGCCAAATCAAAGTTTGTGCACAGTTTTAAGTGCATTTAACAGTATAATTTTATCCATCACCTTGAGGAATGTGTCTGCTAATGACGAAAACTGAGAAAATTATTTCTGTCATTGCAGCACTGGTAGCTCCTACCATGAGTTACACAAGTAGTTACTGTGAAGGTCTTCATTCTTGCTGTTCAGGTGTGAAACACATACTTTCCTTTCTGTCTCTCTGTATGTCTGTGTCTTTTTTCTTTTTTTTTTTTAATTTAATATTTTAGGACAGGGAGGTTTGAAGTTGTGTCCCAGTTGGTCACAAAAATTCAGGAATGGGAAGGCAAAAACTTCTGAGCCCCATGTATTTGTGTGTGCATGGTGATTCTCGTGTGTACATATATGAATGTGCACACACATCTACAAACATTTAAATTTTACCATTTTCTTGTAAACCAGACTTACCATCATTTTTAAATGCTTGGACTTCTTATTATGTTGACAACAGGTAGCCAGTGTCCAGGGTAAAACATTAGCCACAGGGCATGTGAAGGATGTTCAGTGTGTTGCAAAAGCTGGACATGCTCACTGGTACATTTGTAGTTTGTAAAAATATTTATTTAAAGACATGGAGTTCTGAGTGACCAAATAGGGAACCACTGCTAAACTCTAGCTGCAGTACTTAAAGTATTTTACAGTTGCAGCCTGGACACTGCTCTACAGTGCTTGCCAGTTTGCAAATGTCAAGGACAGTTACCCTCTCACATTCCTAAATGACTTGCTCCTGACCATCCTTCAAAATACCTGCCCTTTCTCCAGCTCCTTCTCCAGCTATTGCTGCCAATTTCTGTTTCACTGTGTGACTGCAAGGACTGTAATCCCTGGGAAGGCTAGGTCTTGTTGGTCCAGACAATCTGTAAAGTATATGAACTCCCTGTCCTTACCCTAAAAACCAAGACAATGGCACCTGAAGAGCTGGGGAAAGTCTTTTCACGTGTATAGCTGTGCAGATTATTAGCTAGAGCACATAATCTTGCTGGTCTTGGTCAGATAATTCCTTACAGGTCCAGGCTAATACAATGTGCAAAGGTAGTATTGCTTTAATATTTTATTATGCATTAATGTCTTGATATTTTCATGTGTAATGTAGGAGGAAAATATCACATGTATGAACTTTCTAAAGTACTTTTATCTGACAAAAACCTTTGTGTTAATCTTGTAAGCAATATGGGTCCATATTGTACTGTAGCGCCTTAGCATTTATGGTGGCCGACACTGTTTTTAGAATTCTGTAATGTTACAATACTTTGAGCATTGCTTCAGTATTATGCCCATTCTGTGGGTAATCCTTTATTCCCTCTGCAGCTTCAAAGTGTTTAGAAAAAAGGGTAGTGTGCTCTTAGAAACGTGTTTATGGCAGAACAAGTAACTGAATTCTTTTTTGTCAATACTGGTCAAATACATGAAAGTTGTCTTCAAAGGTGAATTTAGTGGCATATTATTTAGATAGAAATACAATGGAGTAATAACAATGCCATACTGTAAGAAAGCCTGAATTCTAGTTGACTGATATAAATGCAAATTTAGGGCAATAACCTGAAGGTATGGTGGTAGAGGTCTATTTGCAGTGTAGAGCAACAGGCAGGCAGGATGTGATGCATGAGGTGATCCTGTTCATGGCGTGTTCAACACAACTTCAGTGAAGTTAAACTTTGAGTAACATCAAAGCTGTATTACCACAGCTGGATAACAAAGCAGTGTAATGTGTTGGCACAGTGTTTACACCTGAGAGAGAACAAAATGGAGTAGCAAAGGTGAGGAGTGTGAATGCCAATGTACAAGTGGATACAAGGGGAATCTCTGCTATTTGTCATGTTTACTTACTTATTTGTGATCTTATAGGTATGACTGGATGTTGAACAAAGCAGTTTCACTACAGAAGATGGTCCCCAGTTCCCTTATGACAGAGGGAAATAGAGAGGCAGTTCCCAAAACTACTGAAACAGCAGCATGAAAGGAAATAGGAAAACAACACCTCTGGTGAAAACTCAGTGTAAAATACAGATGGAGATGCAGAATTAAATCCTCAGGACAGCTAGTCTTAGACTAAGCTCTAGTTTGAACTTCCAATTCACCTTCAGGGAGAAGGATGCTAGGGCTCAACTCCTCCTGGCCTGTGATATGAGTGCCAGAAGCACACTAGAAAATGAGCCGATTTAAGTAGTTTAGGTGAGCAGTTGGACCAGGGATAAAGCATGTAAGATCAGAGATATTTGGGCAGACAGCCATGAATAGAAGTTTACTGAGGCCAAATTGGAAAAGGCTTTTCAATAAATGAAATGGTCTCTGCTTCACAGGACAGGTGTTCTCACTAGGGGAGCACTTAACCTTTCTGAGGAGGGCTGGCAGTGCCCTTGCATGTGCAAGGGTCTCACTGAGCAGGTAGCCATGGGAGCTTGCCATGGGTGAGGATACAGCAAGCTTGTGAGGAGAAACATGGGAAAAATACTTGAGCACACAGAAAATAGATCCTGACATAAGGTTTATTCTAGTTTTTTGGGTTATAGGGTTGGTTTGGTGTTTTTTTGAGGGCTGAGTTGTATCTGCACAGTTGCAGTCATGTATATTTGTATGAGGGTACTGCTTAATAGAAGGTACATTTTCATCTTTCCTTTAAAGTTTTTATGCAGTATCTTTTCCTCTACTTTACTGGATCCCTGTGGCAATAAGAAGTGTATCTTTCTTGATGAAGCTACTGTGCAGGCTGAGCCCTTTTGTTCTTAAAAAGTGTTATTCATGGAGTTAAACAGAATTAATCTTTGTCCTCCTGACAGTTCTCAAAACCTGGTTAATCAAGATGATCAGTGCTTGCATAACTAGGACTTAACAAAGTCCAGATGTTCCTGTATTTCAGGCACACCTGCACCTTTTCCCCTCTGTGAAGCAAGACACTTAGGGTGAAAAGTTCTTGACTCCTATCTTTATCCAATTCTAGGTTTGCACTTGGTAATGTTTTCCTTATTCTTGAAGTCTTTCTACACTCATGGGATTTTTTTTTTTTTTGGTTATGTGCTTTCCCTTTCCTCTCCCTAAATCTGCTGACGGCACTCCCAAATCTTTATCCCATTTTCTGAATTGTGTTATCTACTTCCTCCAGAGATGGTCTGATAAAAATCTGGTTTCCAGTTCTCTCCATGTTTCAGGCTTCTGTGTGGAAGAGAACATCATTTAATGAACCTCTGTTTCTGGTCTTTCGTGCTTTTTTTATATGGTTTTAATTTCAAACACTCCTCAATATTTTATTTCTTTTTCTCTACTGAAATAGATTTGTATTGAGGCATTAGAAATGCTATATCACAAACTAGTTGTGGACTCATTCTCTCATGGCCTCTGGAATTATGTGAAACTCCTTTTGTTTTCTATAATAGACTTATAGAAAGAGTTACTTTTTTTCCTTGCCGAGTTCTTGTTTTGTTTAAACTTTTTCCAAAACTGTTGTTTCTACCTACTTTCTCTTTTAAATCATTATCCCTCTTTCTTGGTAGCCAAGTAACAGAGCTGATGTGAATATCTAGATGTTCCTTCCCATGCTGAACAGTCACTGCTTCTTAATAGCTGATCTGGTGTAAGGAGTGTGACATATCCCAGGAGAGTCTGAGAGAAAAGTATTTCCTGTTTATTGGCATTAAAACAACACAAGAAAACATGAAACTGACTTTGAAGAGTTGTGTTCCAATTGGTGCAAGTCATGATAACTCCATTTAAGTTAGTGTGATGAGGTAAGAATGGATCCCAGGGATGTGATGTGATGTGATTCCTCAGAGAAACACTTGGGAGGGGAGATCTTGCCTTTGTCGTATCACAGGATAGTCCTTTGTCCTGAGCTCTGTTGTGTCCCCCCTGTGTCCTCTTCCTTTGTACCACAAGTATCATTGTTTGGATGGAGTTTCAGATGTTTTTTGCTGTTCCTCCTCTCCATGGGTCCCCCTGTTTGTGCATGGGGATGAGTGTCAGTATTGGATCCCTGCTCTGAGTGGGAATCAGATGGGTGAGACATGGGACATGTCATGTCAAGTATGTTTTTCCCAGTTGTTTTGTTGCTGTTTTGTTTTTAATGCTAAAATGAGGAAGTGAGGAGTTTAATACTTCAAGATGATAATTTAAATAGCTGCAGCTCCCAAAAACGTGGGAAAGACATGTTTTGAGACTGGCTTTGCGAAGCTGTTTTACTCAACTGTACCTCAGAGGGTATGCTCTATGGCATTCCATCCTTCCCATGTAAACACTAGGGAGGGAGAGGTCACAGAAACAGGCTTTGCAGCTGCTGCCTGTAGCCAGTCTTTGGTTTTTACTGTCCACAGCAATCCATCTGTGGAAGTGTTTGTGCCTGGCACGGCAAGTGCTGATGGTGCGTGACAGCGAGGACGAGCGAGCGCAGTGACTCTGGAAGCACCTGAGGAGTGACTTGCTGTGGCTGCTACCTGTGGAAGGCAGAAGGGGAAATAGCGTTCACCAGAGGCAGACACTGGATTTTCTGGGAACTGGGGTGGGGAGTGGTTGCGTGTGTGTGGTTTTTTTTCTCCTGAAACCCCACAGCTTATCTTGCTTGTTTCTCTGTCTCTCCTCTCCCCTCTGGCCAAAATCGACTTTGTAATTCTTTGCTCTTTCCTGCTTGGCCTGATGTTTTCTCATGTTAAATGTCGGGTTTGAATTTGCACCTAGTTTCTGCACAGAACATAGGAGTGATGCAAGACCTGTTGGTTAGGAGGTTTTTCACAGTATGAACAGAGACTGAAAGTGAAGTGGTATTGGGTTGGTACACCAGTGTGCCCAAAATAACTTTAGGCCTTTAAAAATAGGCAGTAAGAAATAAATTATAATGGAGGAAAAAGAAAATCTATACAAATATTTTGACAGTGAAGGTGACTGACCAGTAGAGCAAGTTTCTAAATGTTGCAGTGGGTTGGCTTTGGTTCTCCATCCTTGAAAGTTGCTTAAGTTGGTCAGACTGTAGTTTTAAAGAAATGCTCAGATTCAAATTGTATTAATTCAAGTGAATCCTGCGACTTCTGATCTACAGGTTAGACAAGTTGTTGGCATTCTTCATTTCTGGGCTGATGAGGTTTGACACTGTCATTCATCCTTCTCCCAGAGCTGTTAGCAAGCTAGAGCTCCAGGGAAAAAAATCTTCATTCAGGTTTTTAATAAAACCTGCTGTAATCACAATGAAAAAAATCCCTGTGTCTGCAGAGGCACAGACCTACGTCCTACCTCACTATGAGTTGGAGCTTAATAGAAAAGATAGCAAATAGAGGAGATCCTCTTTCTTCTTACATAGTGGATTCATTTTGTTCACTGTATTTTTAGAAAGGTTTTGCCAGGCTTTGTTGGTTAAAGCTAAACAACCTGTTCTCAGCTGTGGTAATCATTTATTGGTAGATAACGAAACTTTATTTAGTATCAGTCATGAAAATCGCCTGTTTGATTCTTAGTGATCTGAGAGATTGGTTTCCTCTTAAGTGGAGAAATCGTGGTTAAAATATTCATCCACATGGGTTGGCTGTGGTAATGGCTGTTGTCTTACAGTCCTTGAAGATTTTTCCCAATGTTTTCAAGTTTTCTTCAAAATCAACAGAAATTGGTAGAAGTCCATTATCTGTATGAGATACAAGGAAATGATAATAAGAACAAGGCAGAAAAGTCTATCTAGATAATTTTTATATACAGTCATGAATAAAATGGCTTTTAAAATTTTTAAAATGTGTAGTAAAATCAGTAGTATGTACATGAAGTGTATTTCTCCAAGGATTGTTACTTTATAAATGTACCATTGACTAAAAACTATGTTAAATCAAGTCATACTTGTGCAACTTAGATTGTCTCCATTAGATGTTACTATGCCTTGCTCTTTAATTATGACTCATTTTCCATATGCCTTAGTCTTAAATGTATTTCATAGTAGCATAAAGCTGTTCTAGTAAAAGAGTTAAATATTTATTCATGTTCTGTATTCTGTACTAAAGGACTTTTTTTCTCCCTGTCTATGAAGGGGTAAATATATTTTTTAACTACCCTTGGCCACAGCAACATGTTCTGTACAAACGTAGCTAACTGCACTGGCAGACACCCACAGTTCAAAAGAATACATTAGCACAAGAAGCCATGTTCCCTTTTGGATTCAGCTTGTATCAACATGTGTACGTGGTGCTCTCTGCGCCTGCCTCCGCCCTCCCCTGCACTTCTGCTGGTGGTGGTACAGTTGTTTCTCAGCCTACCTCAGCTTTGGCCTCTGTACCATCCCAGTTGTGTTTTCTAATAACAAAACCATGATTTTTGGCAGTGAGTGCAACTTCTTTTCTTTTTTTCCTTCATTTTTTCCCTTTTTTTTGCTTTTTCTGAGAAAGCAGTTAGGTTTTGGGAAATTATGCAGTTGAGTTGATTAAGTTACATAATTTAGGGAAAGGATGAGAAGAATAAAAATTTTATTTTCCAATAACCACTGTTAAGAGGCATGAAGTATGTTTACAAAACAGTGTTGGTAGTTACTGGGATGAGAGCACCCTCACTCCTGACTTGGGAGATGCCATCTGTTTTTCTGTTTTGTGTAACTCTTGTGGCCACTTCTGTGTGTACTGATCAGTTGCACGTATTTCAGCATTTGCATCTTGGACATTCTCATCAGAAATTTGGTTGCTATGTGGTAAGAATCAAAACAGTGAATATTGAGGTACCATACCCTGACAGATGCACAGTTCTGATAGATCTCCAGGACCTGCCTAGTTGTAATGTGTTGTTTAGTAAGCTGACAATTGTGGATGGTATCATAAGAAACAAACAAGTCTAGTTTCTTTTCTGGAAGAACTGAGTTCTTCCTTCCTATGTTTTTCATAAACAGAATTTATTACAGCTGACTCCTGCCTCCTGCCCTCTTGGGGTGATGGGACCATGGTGAAGATGAGAATCAGGTCCAGTATATGCATATGCGCCTTGTTTGCGTAAACTTAAGGAAAAAAAAGCTCCAACAGGAATAACGCCAAAATACTGATACATTAATTCATAGTTCTTAAGTAAAACCCAGAAAATATTAAGAAATGTGGCCATGTGAATTTACCATTGTATATGTACAGAATTTCTTCCTAGCCTTGCTGTTTCTCTTGTTCATAATATTTTTTTCCCAGAGTAACCTTTTTTTTTTTATTGTACCTATATAGCGATTTAGGAGTTAGTAGACAGTAGGAGCAGGGAAGCAATAAAGCAAGAAACCAAAAGACAAAGACTGCATCTAGTTATTTACTTTGTGTTACAATACAGACTGCCTTTATATCAGTTCCCTTTGAAAGTTAGTGTTTGGTGAGTAATTATTCAGGGGGATGTGTCAGAGGAGCTAGCGGCCGATTCCTGACAGAACCAAGCCTTAATTTTTAAAATATTTTAAATACTACTGTTGAGTGTTGAGGGGCCACAACAGTTACCTCCTCAAGTACTGGAGTTTCAATGTCCCTCCGGCTTCTGCCACAACCACGGGTGTGGAAGGGCAGGTCAGCAGTGAGAAGACTCCTCAGGACTTTGCCAGGAGCTGAAGGTGTGTGTTTTGGGGTTACTGATTGCCCCCAGGTTACATCACTCCAGGCTCTGATTTTAGCTGTAGATTTAGAAGAATTGCCTAACTTGGCTGAAGTGACTGCTGCTTTTCTGGCCAGGTAGCTGAAGTAGTCTGACCCTATGGTATCAATCCTTTTACCTTGTAGTACGCAAAGAACAAAATTTACCCCAGCTCAAGCTACTAAATTTCGATTTTTATTGACTTAACTAGTGGCAAATTTTCGAATACTAATGAGAACTCAAAATCACAGCATGCAATATTATCACTGCTCCAGTTTGCCCGATGACATAGTCAGGAGGAGAGAAACAACTAAAGAGCTACTACATAGAATAACAGCCGTCTGAAGAGAAATCAGGGGCTGAGAATGAGCTGTGTCCCGGGATGTTTGTACAGACAAAACCCACACCCCAGAGGGTAAAAAATGTAGCCTGGCCCTCAGAATCTGCACTTGATCATTGTTGCAGGAAGTGGAGGAAGCTGTGTTACAAGGAATGATCAAAATTTAGAGCATCTGTATTGTTACTTTCAGGAATTATTATTCCCTGCTTACCAAAGAAATGGCTGTTTAATCTGTCCTTCTGGATATCCATCATCTTACCATGGATGGCTGTAAATCGCCAAGATATAGAGAAGGAGAAATCATTAACTTCCATCATTACCAAGTGCATGTTAAAATGGTTACGATCCAAAAAGTAAATAAGGGTCGCCATTATTTAATACAGATTTTATTGCAAGATCTGTTTTCTTAACTTCAGTATTAGAAGGTTTGATACTTCGGGCGGACAAAGCATGACTTATTAACAGACAATGCTGCAAAATCATTTTAGTGAGTGTTTTGAACATTCTCTAAAGGAAACAAAACATTTTTATTTAGAGTTGGCGTGTGCGCCCACTGCAGTCTTTAGAGCATCCATCAGAGACCTCATGCTTTTGAAACAAAGTGACACAAAATGGTGGAATTTCTGTTGTAGGTGCTCCGCTGCCTTTCTGTGCTGAACTTACAAGGAAGGGTGCCCTAGCCAGGATCATCAGAGAGCAGCCCAAAGCCTTAGGAGAAGGAGCTATTTCTGTGTTCCCAGGGCTGGGGCTTCACCTGCTCAGTCTTTGCTCTGTTGGAAACCTTGCTGACTGTGATGGAGACAAGCCTCTGTGAGACTGGCTTCCAGTTTACAACTGTCTGCTGGTTTCAGAGACCCACTTAATTATGGATTTTTTTATTGCTTCTTTCTCTCTGGTTGCTGTTTTACCTGAAATATTTTATTAGTTCTAGCTGAAATTGGTAGGAAAAGAAAATCATTGTAAGTGGACTGTTTAGCAATTTTTTCAATTGTGTCACTATAGTTACTTTTCAATCCCTATAAATGCTTGCTACCATGTATTTACTAGGCAATACACTTTTGAATATCAATTTTACTCTGAAAATTAGGATGTTTATTTGAGTCTGCTTACACAGAGCCTGGAGATGTATAAGAGAAGACAGGTGGTGTGGAGAGGTTTTGGTGGATGGCCTCTTATGTGGCTTTTTTTGATGAAGATTTCTACATCTTTATGGCTTGCTGATTTCTTTTCAGAGGTTGGAGGACCTACAACATATTGAAGGGTGGGCTGTTTATTTTCCCTGTGTTGTTTTTATGTACTGAAATTCTGTGGTGAAAATAGCTGGGTGGGGTGTAATGAATGTTTTCAAAGACCTTCCTTTGAAAGAGGCTTTTTTCCAGCCCTTGGTGGTCACCACCCATTTTCCTGTGCTATGCAGACCTCTCTCATTGTTCCTACCCACAAAGGCCCCTTGTGTGAACCTGTCAGCAAATGTGGCAGCACGAGGAGCTAAAATGTCATGAGATACTGGTCCAAGCCTGCTGAAGCCCCAGGGTTTGCCCCAACAAATGTTGGTGGGTATTGCCCAAGGGGCAACACAGAGTTAGATCATAAAACTTGTGATTTGTCAACAATGCTCTGCATGACTCTCTGAACTGTTTATGGTTGAGTGGGTTTGGGGCTGAAGCGTCGGTACGCATACCACTGATAGCAATGCCATGCGATGGCAATGTTTGTCCCTTAGGCTTGAAATAAAGCTTAATTGAAAAATTGTTCCTGTTTACCTGCAGTTGCGCCATCTTGTTAAATAATGCTGGTTGTGGTTTGGTATGGGCTGGAGATATGGTCAGTGCCCCATTGAAAAATGAGGCTGGTTTTGAATTTAACTATGGGGCCCAAGTCCCCTACACCGCCCAGCCTGCAAATTGCACTTCATTCACCTTTAGCTTTAACCCGCTGGTGAAGAGATAAAGCACATCCTTTCATATGTGTTTTTTAGAGTAGGTAAATAGTTGAATTATCTGAAAACAGATCTGGTGAGCCTTTGAGCAACAATGTGTATGGATCTCTAGATTAGCTGTCAAAATTGACTGATTACTACAAGTAATGCCCCAAGATAAGGATCTGTCATCTCTCAAACACAAATCATTGATAGCCATCTGGGATTGTGCATTGTCATAACCAATCTTATCCCCACCACTGCAGTGTGATTCCAGGAGAGAAAAGCAGAGTGATACACTTATCTCCCACAAAAAAAAATTTGGCTGATCTAAAAGCAAGTTCAGTTTTGGCCAGTGTTGAAACATCATTTCTGTTGTGTTGTTTAGAGTGGTTGGTGCTGGGCCTTCTTTAGTCTGCAGGTTATCTCTGAAGCTTGCCTTGTCTTGGCTGGTGTCAGAGTTGAATGCCACAGGGAAGGAATCCATGATCTTGATGGAACAGAGCAGAGCAAAACCAGTCTGGGGAGGGAAGACCTGAGCTGAGATGAATGGCTGGTCCACTGAGATTTGACCATATACTGTCTTCCTTGTTTCTCCTTGTTTGTCCCTAATATTTGAGAAGACAGAGGATGTGTTTCACTGATTTGTTTTAAATGTGGGCTGCAGCAGCTTTACAAAGGTGACCCAGAGCTGTTTTGACCCTCTGTGAGCAGCATTGGTGCTTGCTGAGCATGGAGTGCCTTGGAGCAGGATACTACACTTCCTGAAAGCTAAGCCAGAGTAAAGTCATCTAGCCGTACACAGGCAAAAAGGCAGTGCCACTATCTGCTCTAGCAGCTGATCAGCAGCCTGCCATATTCTCTGCACGCTGTGGGCCTCAAGTGATTCCATGGGGCTGTGCCTTGCCGCAGACACAAAGCATTTGGCACATCCTCTGAAGTACCAGGCTTGTGCTGGCGTGGCAGCTGTGGGACAGGCTGGCACTCTCAGCATTGTAAAATAATCCAGGAAGAGATTAATGGCTGCCGAAATCCTAATACTTATCTTTCTGGTCAAGGTACTCGTAAAACCAGAGAAAAAAAGGAAGAACATAAATCTTTAGACATTGTTTTGCTTGCTATGATTAAATTTATCAGACTCTGTTGACATATTTGAACTTAAATGCTTTAAAAAATGTCAGTGCTCCTGCAGCCTCGGTGAGGTTTGCAACATTGAACTTCCAAAGTGCTACATAGTTGCTGTGATAACTTTAGTCTTCACAATGATATCTTAAATTGCACTTGCAAAGTGTTTTTCTTTTAGTAGCTGTATTAAATGCAGTTAGTGGTATAAAAAAGATACCAGTGCTATAAACATTTTAAAACTGTATAGATGTAATGCTTTTTGTCTTAGTACTGCCTTTTTTTTCTTTTTTTCCCATAAATCACTGCCAAGAATGTTACTGAAAATAAATAAAATACAAACCCAATACATCTTAATTATTATGACTAAAGGTACAATCAGAGCTTCAGACACTGGACAAGTTATAGTCTTACATGTGCTTTTAAAGTACATATAAATTTATGCCCTGTAGAGAAAACCTATTCATGGCTGTGTTACTGTCAGCTGTGAGGATCTTGGAGTGATATGGACTTAATGAATCATAAATATGTTTGAAGGCTCCAAAACTTCGGTGTTCATTTAGGCCTCATCTCTTGATACTGTAATTGTAGTAGCCAAATCCTCTATTGTTGTGCCAAGCATCCTAATGAGAATGGAAATGAGTTCCTCACTCTTAATGCAGACTCTTTCCTCCTCTGTCCCTGAGACACTCAGATTTCTCATTTTCCTATCATCTCACCTTTGGTTTTAAACTTTGGTGAAGGAATTGCATCTATTGCTATAGCAGTAGGTGCCAAGCTTTGCTGAACTAGCAGGGATTTGTTATTTAATGAGTATGTACAGAAACATGAGAAATTCCTGAAACAAGCCAAGGAGCTCATGGTGAGTTACTGTAAGTTAGGGCAGCTTTAAAGGAAGGGTGGAAGATACTTCATTTCCTTTTTTTTGTAATAGCCCTTTCTGTTAGTAGCCTTTCTTGTTACCTTTGAACTTTCATTTCCTTTATTAACAAATTCCCCATTTTGGCGTCCTTGGAGTTTATTTTGCCTGTGTACTGGGCACTGTATCCCAGTGGGCAGCAACGCTGCTTTAGCACTTGCTCTCCATGAACACTCCACATATTTCAAACTGGTTTTGGGTTTTTTTCATCTGCCTGAAAATAACTCTGTGTCCTTTCCCTTCCTTTTGCTCTTGCTGGTGTGCTGAACCTGAGCATCTGGTGTCTGTGTCTTGGCCTTATAAATAGTTATATTCACTGGAAAGAGGTATTAAGGAGGGATCTGCATAGCACTGTGTATGGGTTTCCTTCACAGCTTTCATAGTTTGGCCTGAGTTTGTGGGGAGTGAGTAAATTGCTGCTTCTAGCACTTTTTATTTACCGATGGTCACTTTTATTACTTTAACGGAGGGAGCTTTCAAAAGCACGGCATGCTATCCAGAATAAACTGCTTGTCAGGTAGAATGGTTACAAATACTTTTTAAAGGAATTTTAAGGCTAAGTAAGCATGACTGCTGGCTGCTTGGTGTCTGCAAGGACATCTCTGGGGCAGTCAAGTGGTGTGGTTTTGAGATAGCTATGGAGTGTCTCACAGTCAGCAAAACTCCTTTTTTATTATTCTGGTTCAAATCAACTAGGGATTTGCCAAGCAGAAAGTAATGCAAAATATAAACTCAGAAAAAAATGTATTTACTACTTTGAAATAAATCTTTTCTGTTATCTAAGGTAGTACTGCCTGTTAAAATACTTTTATGGAGTTTTTACAGGTTTTAGTTTGAATTTTTTTATGCTAAGTATCTGATTTTTCATTTATCTGTACTGTAAAGTATTTTCTTATCTTTGCATCCACAGAATGTATTTTTCTTGTTCTGCAAGTTAGCATTTGATGCTTTAACTCTAAACCTTTTGAAATGAGCATTTGCTAAAGAAATTTCATGTGACAACTTAATTAACTGTGGATTCTTGACCTTTAAAGTGCTGAAGCTAGAAACATTTAATAACCAGCCATTGGATATAAAGTAATATGCTTGTTGTTTTACTAGCTTGCATACATGGCAGTTTGAAGCAAAGTCCAAGGGTCACCAAAATCATGAAGTAAACTCAAGCAGGTCTGTCTGAACTGCATAATTCAAAGTGCTGTCCGGATGTGTCACACAGAATGTAGGTATGAGTGAAGGCTACCGGCTTACTTAGGAGATATTTTTCTGCAGGGTGTGCATTTCAGTTTCTCTGAAAGCTTCTGTGATCTGGAGCCTGCACAGTGGGAGTGTAATTCAGTGCAGTTGCAGCACTGCTGGGTCTTAAACAAGCGTGTTTGTGTGTGTACAACCTGAGTATCGACCCACATCGACTCGTGAAGAGCAGCGAAACCGCGAGCAGAAGGTTGCTGTCCTGGCAAGTTCCCTCCATCAGCTTAGAGGAAGCTACCAATGTCCTTGACAGAAGGGAGGACTCCTGACACTGACTGCCTGGCACCCTCATCAGCTGAGTGGGTACCGAGGGCTTGGGGGAGTTGGAACAGCCTGCGGGAAGGACCAGGCAGATGTATGGGTGGAGGTGGTGGGCAGGGATTACTGGTGGGAATGAAGTACTGGAGGGATTTAAACTGCAGAGAGCGAATACAGTCACAGTCAGTGGAAACAGGATTGAAACCTCAGCTCAGTCCCTGGCTGCTGAGCTGATGAGGACTGTGTGGGTGCCTAACCAAACTTCGGATCAGTGAGTGACGCTGTGTGCTGAAGCTCCCAGGCGGAGGATGATCTGTGTGCCCCATTGTTTGTGGGGCTGATCCTTCCTGTCTCTGGGTCACAGGTACCTTCTGAGGATATGCTGCAGCAGGACAGTGGCAGCAGTGCAGCCCTTGGCTGAGGCTGGCTGCCTCAGCTGTTTTCTTGGCTACTGCACTACGGGCTACTGGAAGTAGCTACTGGCTACTTCTGGGAGCTGTCACAGCAGTGGGGACTGGGAAGGCAATTCCTAAGCTGACATGGTAGTTTTGCAAGATTGTTTAAACCATATGGGTTATGTGAGGCTTCAGGTTTTGCCAATAAGTTGCTGTCCCTGAAGTTTCCAGTCCTGCAGTAAGAGAGGCTTCAGAAAGTCAGATTATGATCTTCACCCCAGGTGTGCAAGACATTTGTCTGCAGGCATTCCTGCTAATTTCGGTGAAGCTGTGTTGCAAGGGCCTGCCGGACATGAGCAAAGAGATAGGAATCTGGCTCCTGGGATCCATGCAAGGCATTTCTACATCACCCGGAGTGTTTTCACCCAGTGGGATCAAGAGCTCTGTTCCTGGGCATGGGTGTACCCTTGGGACTAGTTTGGTGTTTGGATGCTAGGGAAAAGCATGGAGAACTGCTTATGAAAATCTGGAAGCTTCACCTGGGAGCACAAACAGTTGCCAGTTGTTTGTCATCTTTTCTCACGTGCATTGACCCATAAATTCTATTTTCAGAGTGCAAACTAAACCCAGCAGGAGGGAGTGGGAAATCATGTAAACAGCTGTCCTGAGGGTACGGTGCTGTACTTGTGTTCTTTGTCACAGAACTGCCTGTGCCTCCAGAACTCTTCCATTCCCAATGGCTTGCATGCCCATAAGCAGTGCAGCACTGCAGCATCTTTCAGCAGCCCTGTGAGTGTCCTTGCTGGGAAGCGGTACCTCCTTGTTCCTTCTCAAGTCTCCTGACCACCTTTTATGTAGCCAAGTCCTAAATGGAGTCACCAGACCCGTTCCTCGGCTTGGCTTCCCCATTCCCAAAAGAAATTTGAGCTTCTCCATTCCTTTCTTGGTTTATTGGGAAGAACTGCAATCGCAATTATGCATAGAGTCTTATCCTGCCCAGTCCTGCGACTCCTGAAGGAGCAGGTGTCCAGGAGCTCCATGGAGGACTTAACTTGGAATACCCTGGGGCTTTGGGCCAGTGGATGGGTGGCTTGATTCGTGGTGGCTTTCTCTGCTTTTCCCTCTGCACTTTCAGAAATCTGTCAGAGCGAGTGAGGTTTCTGCTTGCGTCACTTTCTCCAAGCGGTGACGCACGCGTGTGCTCTTTTTTCTGCCACATAAGTGGGTGGTTTATGTGCTAGGAGGGAATGATTCATAAATTAGCTAGAGCCTGGGCCTTTTCTCTACTGCCTGGTGATGTGTGAAGAGGATTGAGTGTCAGCCTTTCTTTCCTCCGGCCTTCAGTCATGCAGGTTGCAGTCACTTAACTACTCTCCAGCTATGGGTGGTCCAGCCTCACCCAGGGTGAAATGCTAATCGTGTGGGGGTAACTGCAGAGAGAGTCATTAATGGCCGACAGTCTGCAAACAAAAATCATGAAAATACTGCTTTTTGCAGAATTCTGTCACTCAACTGCAATTTTGGGAGTCTTTTGCAACCAGGACAAGTAAGGGCAGAATGACCATCTTTGACATGGACATGCCTGGGAGGCACAGCAAGCAAACACAGATGGAGGTCTGAAGTAGGGAAGTGGCATGGGGGTGTCTTGAGTCTTGGTGGGCTTATGCTGCCCTGGCTACAATAGCAACACAACTCAAGGGTGTGCTGTGTGAGGGGAGATGGGGAGGAAAATTGAGATGCAGGAATCCACAAGGGCGAAATGCTTAATAGGCAAGTTGTTTGTTTATTTAAAATGATAGTGTATGAGCAGAAAAGTCTTTCGAAAGCAAGCAGGCAGGCTGATTCCTCCCCCTGTTTTCCGATGTGAGAAAGCTCTTGTGTGGTGTGTAATGAACAGAGGCGTCTCTCTGCAGAGGACCTTAGCAGGGCAGTCAGAAGCAGTGTTGAGGGAAAGCATCTGTAACAGAGAGAAAATCTTTGTCTGCTCATTGTGTTAATTATTAGAAACCTTGAGCAACCCATGGTTATTGAAACCAGCTTGTCCCATTAGCCACACTCCAATATTATATTTACAGAGGTTAGAAAACTAAATATTTTTCTTGTGGCTGCAGTGGTGTCATGAGAGACACTGTCTTATACAACATGTTTTTACTGTATAAATTGTGACCTGGCTTTGGCCTTGGTTCCCAAAGTTTCATAATTAAATGAGGAGGGACTGGATCTTGTTTTGCCCAAGTTGGTTGTAATGTAAAAATTGCGGCCTCTAGATTTAGAACAGAGCTCAGATATCTATGGTTGAAGTTATATTTTTCAAGCGACAATTGGAATGCTCACAAATACTGCTACATAGTTTTGGTTCTGTTTAGTTTTGTTTCGCCTCTACCTCTTTTATTTTCTTGGTATAATTAGAAACTGAGATTTGTTCCCAGTCTAGCATCTGTATAGGAACAGAGCAGGCACATTTTTCTTTAGAGAGCAAGACGTGTTTCTGAAAATACCATCAGTATATGTATTATATGTGACTCTCCATATAATGGTAGCCAGCACCTGCCCCAGGAGAACATGGGGCATTTTTTGTTGTGTCTTCAGATAGTGGTAAGAAGGGACTTTTTTTCACATGGATGTAGTATGACTCTTACTTGGCAAGGAGAAAAGTATTGAGTTAGTGTCACCTTGTGAATTTCCTTTCGATTCAAAAGTAGGTGGGTTGGTGTTTGCTTCAGCAATACCCTTGAAGTAATTATTGAAGTTGGATCCTGCCATTATGTACTGAAATGTGTGTAGGTCTCCTCCAGCACAGGCCTCCTGTAACAGAGACCATGTTATAGAACATTCACCTTGGGCAAAATAATTGTGAAAGAGGTTTGCTGAGGGCTGATCACGGATCTTGAGAAGATACTGTAAGAATCTGAGCCCGCTTGCCCTGTTAGCACAGCCACTAGTGAGCACCTGTCTGATGCCACATTTGTGCCCAGCTTCTTGCATTTTGCAGCACTAGGGCTCCGCTGATGTGTTGTGAACTCCCTCCTGCTCTGAATGAGGATGTTGAGTGTCCACCCTTGTTGAGCCCCAGCAAACACCTTATTGTGACTTTACCCTTGGCATTTAATGCACGTCCTGGCTGGTTTTCCTTCTTACTAATTTATGAAGTCTCCTGCGGTTTCAATGTTTGAAGCTTTTGCAGACTGTCTAGGTCTTCAAGAAACAGTAATCTTTAGAAGACTCTGCTATGGATTAATATTCTTTTTCTATTTTAGGCAGTTTAGCATGGGACCAATCATGATTGAAACAGTTTCTAGAATTAAGTAATGCAATTAATATTTGTTTTCCTCATAATCTTCATGCAACAGAATATATTTATTTAAACTCCTGGTTTTGATAGGGTGGGGTTTTTTGGTTGGTCCGTTTTTAGTTTACAGGCTCATTATTTTATATTGATGTTGGAAAAAACAAGTTATAAGCTGCTTCATTTTTGGGAGCCTTGCGAGTGGAGAGAGGTGCTGCTGGTGATTCTATAAATGAATATGCAGCCAAAACAGCAAAAACAGTGGAACTCTTCTACTTAGCGCCCTGTTCTGCACTCAGTCAAGTGGCACTGGTGGACTGTTGCAAGAGCCAGCCTGAAAAGAAATGTATTTTGTGTTGATGAGACTGCGATCCTCAACTGCAAAACCTCAACTCGTGCAAGTGTAGGAACTTGTAGTATCAGCAGAGCTACGTGGGGTTGAAATTCTTCACGGTTTTAAATGGATTCAAATGCTTCATGTTCTGAAATAAGAATTGTACTTCATTAAAGAATCTTAGAATCTTAGAGTCATTAGACATCGGTCTTAAAATGCCCTATCCCAGAATCATTATAAATTTATTCCTTGTGCTTCTCACACGTTAAATTTAGCTTTATGTCCCTTGGTGGCTTAAATTTGCATGCTTGCTTCATAAAATGTCTTCCCCTTTGTTATTTCCTGCCCCTCTGTTTTCCATGGAGTTTGAAGAAGGTTAGCTCTGTTGGTTATTTTACTCAAGAAGGAATCTATTTTCATAGACAATGGAGAGATGGTGATTTAATTAGAACAGCTTCTCCAAAGAAGGGCTATCTTGCAAGCAACAGTATTTTCCATTTTGTGCCCTTCATGGTCAAAGAAAGATGGCTTTCTGGACAAGCCTTGGATTAAGAGCTGAGATAGTTCTATAGACCAATGCAGTTTGATACTCTGCTACTGCTTTTATTTTAATGTGGGGTGCAGCCATTGAAATTCCACAACATCGTTGTATCTGTGTCACAGCCATATTCACTGTAATTATTCTAGCTTTAAAAATGGATTGCCACCCTATCCCAGGGTAAGTAAATTTAGATTGAACAAACAAATTATTTTTAATGTTTCCTGAATCCCAGAAGTAATCATTTGCTATTTCATTTTGAACCTCTTGCCTAAGGCAGATCTCAATCCCGTTGTACTGCATGGAGATTCAGAGCACTCAAAGGCTGACTCACATACAATCTGAGCCCTTTCCAGCTGTGGCAGTCTTCTCCTAATTCCCATTCAAAGGGCACAAATAGGTATTAAAGCTTGGCCAATTGATTTCAAACACTTGACAGAATGGATTCATTGCTGAGAAGATACACTCCTGTAAATGTCTAACAAGTTGTGAATTGCATTTCAAGAAATGCTTTTTCCTTTCCCTTCTTTACCTATCAGGAGCAGTTCCGAACGGAGGAAGGAGAAATCAAGAGATGCAGCAAGATGCAGAAGAAGCAAAGAGACCGAGGTTTTCTATGAGCTGGCACATGAGCTGCCCCTGCCCCACAACATCAGTTCCCACCTGGACAAGGCGTCCATAATGCGCCTGGCTATCAGTTTCCTACGGACTCACAAGCTTTTGTCTTCAGGTAAGATCTGGTTAAAAGAAGTTGGGTGTCTGGGCTGGCTAATGGCGGCTTGGTAAGATTATGCATGCTCTTCTCTGACTACAGGGTTACCAAAATAACAATTAGTGCAGATTTTTTCCCTCTCTAAATAAAACCTCTGAGAACTCTTGAATATGGTTTATTAATCTCAGTTACGAGATTTCGAGCTTTTAAGATTTTAATCAGAATTCAAACACATGCCTTAAGTTTCCATGCTGAAACAAAGAATTTTTGATTTGGCATGGCAAGCATGTTTCTGCCCACACATTCAAACAGCAGCTGGGATGCTCTGAAGGTCCAGTACTTTGTTTGAAAGGAGTAATTGTGCTATCCACTGGAAAAGAGTAGTAGGTAGGTTGCTTAAAACAAGTTATACTAAGATAGCTAAAACAACTGCTGAATACTTGATGTGAATGAATTCTACACAATCAGTTTTGCTCATGTTGGACTAGTAGGTAATGTGAACAAGCATAATTTTTATAGCCTGTGAAAACTGATAAAATTAGGAATATTCTTATTTTGCCCCTATACTTGAGTAAACACTTTGATGGAAATATGTGGCTTGAGTAGCCTGTAAGATCAATGAAAACAACTGATGTTTCCAGAACTTTCACACGGTGACCTATAAGTGTTCAGAATACATTAAGAAAACAATGCCTGCATTGTTTTGTGAATGGTAACCCCAGAATTTTGTCTTTTCCTTCATTAATGGCAAGACTCCCAATAAGGTCATGATTGCACTTCCTCTACTCAGAAAAGTTGAGTCATACAACAGCAATTACTTTAATAAATGTTATTAGGAAGCATCCCATTTTGTGGTCAAATTTGCTGTTGGTTTGTTGTTTGTTAGTCTGAAAGATATGGCAATTTCAATTCTGCTTTTGTGCACTCTGTAATTTCTTGTAGCAACTTTTGGCTTTTGCTGAAGCCTACTGTATAAAATGTAGGTATTTTTATCTTAGCTTATAGAATGTGGTCTTATCATGTACTTCTATGAAAAGAAAAGTTTATGTGCTGAACAGTGTTTGGAAATCATCTCTGATTTTGTCATGTAACTAATACTTGAAGAAGTTGCGTAAATAGGTAAATTTTCTTAAACAAAGCCAATTTGTTAGTAACTTTCTCGTAAAAACACAGCCTCAGCTTTTCAAATATTTATATAACATGAACTGGGGACTGACACACCATAGGAAAAGTAAACTTCTGAGAGGCTGTAACCAATAATATAAGTAATGCGTGTGCTTGTAAAAATTGACATGAAATAGTTGGATGCAGTCATCATTAGAAGAATACATTTGCTAAACTGCTAAGATTAAAGTGAACTTTTCAAATGAATTTACATTTCTCAGTGAGGAAAAAAATCTACTGACTAATACATTTATTTTGGTGCTCCTGTAGTGTTAAGGCTTAGACTCATTATTTGATAGTGATGATAATTCAGTATATGTGCATATTCATACATACACACACATAAAGATATGATATTTCTGAGACATATTTCTGTGACAGTGTTTGAAAAATAATGTGATTCATGTAGACAATTTACATTTTCTTGAAGTACCACCAGTACCCAGCAGCAGAAAAGAATCTGGAAATAAACTGTTACAGTAGTGACAGGCTATGCTTTAATATTTCATGCTTTCTCTATATTAGTTATTTTCTTAGTCTTAAATCTGATGGATTCACTTCCTCAGTCCAGATATTAACTTGGAGTAAATCCTCTCATTAAAATTTGTGTTATTATTCAAATGCAGATTTGTCCATGGCTGCATCTTTAGGCACCAGAGGTGTAGATAAGGGTTTCAAAATCTTAGATGCTTCTATTCTGAGGAATTGAACTTAAGGTACTTTAAAAGGAAGGATTTTCTGGAAATTTGGGGGTTTTTTTTCTGATAATGAAAATACATTATAGTTAAAGAACTCAAGTCAGAAAAACCTTGTCTGCTTCTCATCTACTATTCTGGGTATAGCTAACATATAAATTAAATTTCCTATCTTTGTGAAACTCTGAATAATGTCAGTCTTTATAAGGACACTGACTTTCCGTAGAAGGCTGTCCAGTTTAATTCAGAGTGGTAGGTTTTTGATGCAGCTGGAGGCACACAGATCAAAAGGTTTGCTGCTTATCCTGTTTGACGAGTCTGAAGCAAGATGGAAAATGGGCTTGGGTGATATTTGTGCTCGTTCTGTTCTTGCTTCTGTTTTTGGACCCTTTCTGAGCCCCAAGCAAAGCTGCAACAAAGGTTTCATGTGCGTGTTTAGCAGCCTGGAATTTGACCATAAACATACTGTTGCATTTGAGAAGTCTGATTTGACTGACAGGGAGCATGGGGAACACTTTGTCATCTCTTCATGGATGAACTGGGAAATGGGGAGGTGGAAGTGCATAGAAACAAGTGTCCACCCCAGCCTGCAAACCCCCATTTTGCTTTACGTTGTCTTTATTGAAATGGTTTTGATTATTTGGGCTGGACACCTACTGTAAACTGGAGTTAAGTGAGTGTATTTGTTCTGTCAGTAATTTGGACATTGAAATAACATTTGCTGCAGCTAGGAAAAAAGCTGCAAAATGGGATAGAGATAAAACTACTGCTTGATTACCATTTTTCTTGTTTCTCATTTAGTCTATCAAAACCTACTAGCACACCGTATTTTAGTGTTACTGTTTGTGAGCACAACTCTCAGACACATCTCTGTTTTAAGGCAATTTTACCTGAAGCAGAGAGAACAAGGCCTTTCCCAGGACTGTGCCCTCATCTTTCTGCAAGCTGATGCTCCAGGTGGGATTTTGGAGATAGCTGTAGGCAACTTGCCAGTCTCACTCTGCTGGCATTGAGCATCTCATGCCCTTTCCTATTATTCCCTGAGTCGGAATAGGGCTTTTCACTTGTGTAACTTGGGCTGTTTTATTGGCTGTGTCTGCATAATGATCATTTATCTGTTGGGAAGCCAAGACCTAGGGAAATCTATGCCCACATTCTTTCAGCAGGTGAATGGCAGAGCCCCTGAATCTGAGCCTTCACTGAGAGCTCTCCCGCTACGTGCCTCAAAAAACCCCGACTTCTGGATTGCAGAGCGCATGTCTCCTGCAGGCGTTGTAGGGCCCTTGTATCCTATCATAATAGGAAATAGCTGGTTGTATATCTCAGAGTTCAAAAGGGTAAAAAATACCAGGTTTGGTTTTATAAAAGTTGCTGCTTTACTTAGTAACACATTTCCCTTTGATTTTCACAGTAGGCAATTCTGTGTGGGAATGTTGGAGAGGAAGCCTTTAACATTTAGAAATGCAGGCTGTTCGTCTGACGGCCTGATTGAGATTAGTATCACAGGAAGCAAACTGAAACAATAGCTTTATAATACTGTTTCCATGTTGTGCACAGAACAGTACACAGTCTAATTGGAATGCTAAGTAGAAATATTTAATTATGGTCATCTTAAATATTTTTCAAGATGTCTTCTAATTCTGTTGGCATAATACATTTTTACCATCGTCACATTCAAATGTTTGGGATAAATTTAGAACTGATCTTTGTTCATTTCAAGTGAAGGTTTTGATCTCATAAAGTTGCTGCTGAAAATAGGCATTCTGATGCTTATCAGTAGTGGAGCTTTTGGATCTGGGATCTTACGTCCTTTAGTGTGGCCAGAAAAACCATTAGCAGTACTTTTCCCATATTATTTTCTAGTATAGCTAGTATGTAAGGCTAATGATTTTTGGGGAGTTAATAGATGGCACAAGATAAATAATGGCTTTTGCTAAAGAATGGCTGCCTTGGTTAACAGCTAACATTGTGATAGTTGCTAAGGCTGCCTCAGATATTCTCTCTTTGTCTGAATATGAGGAGGAGAGTCCATTTTAGGAAGATTGTATGCGCACTGCCAATAATTTTAAGTGTTTATTTGAACCACACTAATGCTAAAGGTGTTACAGGAACCAGAACTCTTTAGTACAGTGAGTTTCTCTGTGCCAGGACGATGGACTTTTTAATCAGGATAATAAGGCAAACACAATTGCCTTAATCCCATCCCAATTGTGTGGTCACCCGGGTGTCTTTTCTGTGCAGAAATCCAGCAAAGGAAACTGACTGGGAGTTGGTCTTATGCAGGCAGACAGCAGCAGAAATGGGGAAGGAACAGGGATACAGACAGGAAGTTGTTTGGGAGAAGGGAGGCCACAAGGAAGCCAGTGTGAAGGTTTCAAGGGAGGGAGACAACAGAGCCGGAAAGCCAGCAGGGAGCAGAAGGGGAAAAAATAGCTTTTCTCTAGGCTTTTAAGGGAGAGGACAGACTGTAGGGAGAACTGATGTGGGCATTGTTTTTGAATGTCTGGACAAGCTGCATCTAATGTCAGACCATTGTGGCATAAAACAGTGCTTTAAAAATAGCATGTCTACTTGATTGTTTTTATTACATTGGAAAAATAGTTTTATGCCAACCATGCTGCTAGGAATGAGAGTGAGTCAGGTGCTGAGTGCTTCAGCTTCAGCTGCTTGACGTGCCCCCCCCTTTCAGGGAAGGTGCACCAAAGGTCCCATGGGACTCAGAGCCTGGTCTGATGGGGTGCTGTATTCCCAACATTCAACACCAATGGCTGCAGGACTCCAAGCAAGTTCCTGGGAGCACCATCTGAATGATTTGGCTAGATACAAATTCTGCAATCAAAACAACACTAGCATAAGTGTTTTCTTTATCCAAGATTGCTTGTGCACTTGGAGATAAGAGCCCTTCAGGAAGCTTCAAGTTTAAGAGTAGCTTTTTCTTCATGTATCTAAATTGAAAGCTTTTATTGAACACATTGAAAATACCCCCTTGAACAGAATGTACTGCCCTGTCAAGACAGAAGAAAAGGGGGGAAAATATCACTTTCCATTGATGGAGAACAAGAAACCAGGAAGAGACAAGTCTGTCTCAAAGCTGCTCTCTCTGATGCAGAATGAAGCTGCTGTTAGATCTTCCCTAGCTTTTGCCTGCTGGCATCAGGCAGGTTTTGCAACCTTCCTCTGGAGTGGCAGCTGTAGCCTGGTATCAGCTACACACAATATGTAAGCAACTTTCTGGTACTTATAGGAACCAGGAAGAGACAAAGCCAGGAAAATTCTGTGCAGGTGATGATGTGACCTCCAGTAGAAACACATTTTATCATTGTCTACCTCTGAACTGAGCAGAAAGACCCCTTTGAGTCAGATCAAAAGTGTTGAGAGGAGTTACAGGCTGTTTGCTAGGAGATTGTTTATACCTGCACAGTTACTTCTTTTAAGGAGAAGCCTGATTTTTGAGCCTTCAGACTCGTTCCAAGAGGCTGGACTGAAGGAAATGAGCAAGCATCTACGGAAAAAGTGTTCTTAAACTTGGGAACAGTGGACATCCTGACAGTGAGAATCAATCAAAGCTTGTTTACAAAAGTTATTTTTAGCATAAAAGGTTATCATAAACACTGCAATAAGCATTGCCATTACAGTTCAAAGTTCCTTGACAATGAATAGATTCTATTTGCTGGTTAGAAAATTTGTAGAAATAAATACTTACCAAATTTAATACAAACTGAGACATGGACTGAAAAATACTGTATCAAAATTCAAGAAATAGTGCCTTGGGGCAAAGTGAGCAGTGGATGACCCATCAAATGTTGGGACATGGGACACCATTGCTCTGTTCCTGCCTCTCCTGTAGCTCTGACAGTCATCCCAGGAAGTCCACAGCAGCAGTTTTATGAGGCTTTTTGACATGTTTCAACATCTCCCAATCTCCTCTAGACAGGGATTCTCCTGCTGTATAGGCTTTCCAGCATTACATGAACACAATCTTGGCTGGGCTCCATCAAGTAGCTATAATATGAACAACAAAATTACAGCACTTCATTCTGCTGAATGTGCTGTTAATTTAAACTGGCATATTTGCAGCCTGCTCTCCCTGCTATACTGTCATGGTGCCTGAACTGAGGTACTCCCCTTAGTTGAGGGGAGGTGGAAAATGTTGTAGGAAAAAAACCAGAAACACATCCTTATTTCAAAATTTAGCTAGCAGCTATTTTGAAATGCAATGCTAACAAAAAATCAATCAAACAAACCCCACTTCCTAAAAATTAGTATAAACTGAGTCCCACTGTTACCTTTCCCAAAGACCTGCAAAAACCTGACAAGTCTACATGAGGTGCTGCTCTCTGGACAAAGTGACCTCAGACCTATTGGAAACCCAAAGCTGAAATTCTGTGCCTACTTCCTCAAGTTAACTTCCCATTTCCATTTGGTTCCAGCTTTCTCAAATATTTTCCATCTTAAGCTGAATTTTCTTACACTAATGCTCCAGTTCAGCTCCAAGGTAAATTAATGAAGACAATTTAAAGCAAAGTGAAACAGAATAGGGATTTCAGGGAGGAGCTTGCAGTAGCCATGCCATTATTTGTTTTGCATCTGCAAAATAGATTCTTTCTGAAGCAAAACAAATTTTTGTTAGTGGCAATGACTGAACTGCTTCTGATGTATCCCCCTCCTGAAGTGTGTATATCCTCTGTGTATTAGTAGCTAGTGTTTTCCACAGGAGAAGGGGAACATGCTCTAATGTTGACAGTTCAGCCACAGGAGGGACTCCTATTTATTATTTATATTACTATAATTATACCAAGTTACCTGATACAGGGCATACCAGGGCCACCACAGTGCAGCCCAGCACATTTCTTCGCTGCAGACTTAGGATCCTCAGGTAGCTGATCTGCTTCAGTGGGTTAGCACAGATGGCACCTTCTGGAGCTGTGTTTGCAAAGAACCGGGAAAGGGTCGAAGATGTGAGCACCTTTGATGTGTTCCCCAGTGCTGGAGCTGCACTGGGTAGACTGCTGCAGGGACAGGCAAGAAATAGATGGGCAACAGCAGCCGAGTGGCTCTGGAGGTACTTGGCACCCACCTTTATGTGCCTGATAGTGCCTGCGGTTTCCTCGTCTTTGAAACGTGAGCACACCCTATTAAGTGCTATAAGAAATCTGTATCTGCCAGCTCCCCTTTCCTGCTGCAGCCGGGCTGCTGAGGAGAAAGGAGGGGGTGCAGTGGGGTTTATTGAGTTACCAGGGAGGCTGGAGTGTGTCTGCAAAACACCTTGGTTGTGCTTTTGGGTTAGGTTAGACAGAGTACATAGCAGCACAAACAATCTTTCTCCCTCCTCCCTGTCTACATCACAGATGCCTGCAGCTAGACGAAGATAATTTTAATAAAAACAGTGTACTCTGATCCCACAAACCCCTGTAACCACATGCTTTAAAGCTGACTATATCTTTAAGTGCTGTGCTCAGCTGGGACCTTAAGGGTTTGAACCTGCAGCCCTGATGTGAGTGATCCACGTCCTCTGTGTGTGTTTGTATAAGTAATATAATTTATATACAGGGAAAAGCAAACTTAATAATCTGATAATACAAGTAGTGTGTTTGTCTTTCACTGTTGGAGGCATTTAAGAATACAAATGCTTTGAATAGCCTTCCTGCCTTTGAATGGTCATGTTTTGTTAATGCAACCTTAATGAGCTGGGAAAAAAAAATGGAAAGGAGGGTCTGGGGTTAGAGCTGAAAAGTCATTTTTTCTCTGAACCCACACTTGGCTGATTGTCTTGGGCTATAGCCATGATCCCTGCTGAATAAACCATTTGTTTGCTTCCGGAAAAGTAAAAAAAGACCCTTGACATTCTTTACACAGCAGAAACAAGCTTTGGAGCAGATGGTCACTTACCTCTTTTTTTTTTTTTTTCCCCTTTCCTAAATGTCATTTTGGTCAAAGTGCATACTATTCAAATATATTATTGTATATTTTCTGTATTTTAAATGCTAGTCCTGATGCAATTTCCTGAAGTCATTTGCTTTGTACTGAGGAGGAACTGGCCCCAGCATGTGTAGCCAGAATTGCAGTGCAAGAACGTGAAATGATAAATCCCCAGCCTGAGCTGGCCATCCCCAGAGAGTGTCCTCTCTTCCCTGCTACCAGTCTTGTTGAGAGGCAAAGGGTGATAAACCAAGTGCTCTCCATAGCTTTGGGGCTGAGTCCATTTCTTCCCTTGTTTACATGATGCGTGATGGGCTGCTGCCAGGGAGGGATGTTGAGGAACAGGAGGATGCCGCAGCAGCAGCAGTCAGCATCGTTTTTGTCACTACTTACCTGTTCCAAACAGTGCTTGCTGGGCTCTGCATTGTGAATGCTCATCCCTCCTGGTTTGCTTGCAGTCCATCCTCAGGCACCAGCAGATGCAGTTCCAGGAGCTGTATAGATCAAACTTATCCTTTAATCATCACTCATTAGTGCTTCAAAGTAAAAGCTGCGTCAGTTTGGCTCCGCCTCTTCCCTATTCAAAAAAGCAACAATCCCAAACCATGTAATGTTTTACTAAGCAATGCCCTATTCCTGCTTCTAGACTTCTTGCAAAATGAGTATTTCGACAAGAAACATGAAGGAATATGATCAATGTGCTGTTTCATTGAGGAAAAGAACAAAAATTAATGATTTTTCTCAAGTGCTAACAGTATATGTACTACAAAACAAACTCTAAGCTGAAATTGCAACATTAAACCATCAAAGAAGAGCAACTTCTCCAACAAATTCGTTTGTGTCCCACTGTTCTTGCAAGTAAGGCTGAATGCAATTACACTTGGAGCTTCGGGACAGCAAAATTGGTGGTGGGCCGAGCCTGGAGCACTTCCTGTGCCAGGAAGGAGCACAGAGAGCAGAAATACTTCAGCTTTTCTCTCATCATCCTTGCTGCCATGGGCTCTAGGTTAACTTCGATCTAGATGGGACTTACCCATGGCCCTATATCTCGGAGTTGGTTATTCCTTATTCTGAGACAATAAGGTGGGGGGTTTTTCTTTTACTTGCTTTTTCCCTTCAAAATCAGAGCCTTACCATGACATTTGCAAGGACTGATCTCTCTTTTGCAGGCTAACTGACAAAACTGTAAAGATAAGCTCACCACAGTATGTCTGAGGCACACAGACCAGATACAGTATCTGCAAGTGGTTTTTTAAAAAATAATTCCAGAAGTTTCACATAAAACATATCAAGAAATTAATAGGCCAGCTCCTACACAGAATTTTTTCAATACTAGCTGTCTGCATGTCATTCCCTGACTGCTTCTTATTCATGGAGCTGAGACATGCTTAAAAGCATAGAAAGGAAATGGGCATTTGTGTGACTGGCATCAGGAGGAGCAGTGCCTGCCCCCTCTCCCCCTGCCTGCAGTTTTGCCACATGCCGCCTCCCATGGCACAGAATGGGCCACACAACGATGGTATCATGATGTCATCAATTGTCACTAAGCTGCAGCCAAAAGGTACCAGGAAAATGTATAACCAAAAAAAAAACAAAACCTGTAATAAATATTCTAGCACAGCCTTAGGTTTCAGCTGAACAGTGGCATGTCTTTCCCAGAAATTAGTAAGGTGCACTGGGTTCATGAATCTGCATAGGCAAATATCTGGGACATAAGCAGAGTCTGAGGCTCTCCTTGCAGGACAAGGGAAGTGTGGGTGGGTGATGAAGCTTGTCAGACTTTGGTGGAGTGGAGCGTAGAAGTCCTGAGGTCTGCAGATGAAAAAGCAGGTATCAGTGAGATGGATATGTGGTTTTCTGAGGAAAACTGAGATTTGTGGGATGACAAAGAATTCACCCAGAATGATTTCAAGGGAGCAATTTTCTACTTTTTTTTAATCCAAAGTAGTGTTAACAGATGTGTCTGTACTGAGTGAAGAGGTCTATTTAGGCATCTTTTGTAGGAGCTGTATTTCAACTTCTTAGAAAGCCTGACCTGATAGAAGAGTCCTGTTAGGTGTTTGTTAGGGATGCACAGATTTATGTAGAGATTGCCCTCTACCTTGTGCCTGTTAGGAGGTACAAATGTTGCAAGTGGCCAAGAGAATGTGCATAAAGAAGATGCACTTCAGTCATTTGTGTCTGCAGGTGTTAGTGACTGAAAACATACCTTGCACAAACATGCTAAAGGTGAAGAGAGGTTTTGCATTTGCCAAAACATTTAGAAAAGTATCTCCTGCCTTTCTAGTGATAAGGGCACCCTTTTCATATGCTGTTCTGAAGGCCCCACCAGAAGAGGTTTGTTGAAAGGAAATTTTAACAGAAGAAAAATATTTTGTCACCTTGTAACCGGATGTGCTTGCATTGAAAAAGGCTGGCTGGGGTGCTGAAGGCTTTAAATGCTTTTTTTCTTTTTTTCTCAGTATGTGCCGACAATGAGAATGAACTAGAGGCAGACCAGCAGATGGACAACTTGTACCTGAAAGCTTTGGAGGGATTTATTGCCGTGGTGACACAGGATGGAGACATGATCTTTTTGTCAGAGAATGTCAATAAATATATGGGTCTTACCCAGGTAACTTGTTCCCTTACGCTTTCCTCTCTTTGTAATACAGTTCATAGAAACAGCTCTTATGTCTAAATTCAGAAAACCCAGCTGTGTGTGAAAAAAAGACTGGAAATAAAATGTCTTAATTCTCAGGCAGGTACCCTGCATAGCAGACAACATGGGTTGTAGGTTCCTCTCCCTTCCTATCAAATTGTCTTTGATGCAGTCTTTGGTGGCTGCAAAGTTGCCTTCCTACATCTTACTGGGGAGATGAGAAGGCTTTTATTGTACTTGAGCCTTAGACTATGGGATAAAGGGGATAGAGCTGCTCTTTTGGGTCCCTCCTTTTCTGCTTTGTGGATTGGGAGTTTTGTCCTGTGTCAAAAATAACAAGAGGTGTTGACTGTTAACTGCACTGTGCAAATTTAAAGATAAGAGAACCATTCTGAGGAGAAAATGAGAAGTTATGCATCAGATAAACAAAGGGAGGGGTTTGGGATTTGTGTCTGTGAGCATCCTGTCGATGTACTTAGTTCTAGTGACCAGTTTCACGTGAATTGTATCTAAAAACAGATAAATACTTTCAGTTGCTTTGATTTGGTTATGTGTAGCTCTTACTTCCACACAGGTGGAACTCACTGGACACAGCATTTTTGACTTCACTCATCCATGTGACCATGAAGAAATCCGAGAGAATCTGAGTCTGAAAAATGGTAATAATAAAAATACAAAGTCCCTATTTGTTTTTGAAATAACTAAATGAAGTAAATGGCTAGCAAAAGAGATCTGTTTGTCATGGTAAAAGAAATTTTCATTTCTGCAGTAATCATTAACTGCTATTCAGTGCTTTGCAGATTCATTTTGTTTTGCTTAAATAGATAGTACCAAGGAACTGCTTGTTTAGTATTTTCCTTTCATCAGTTTAGACAGGTATAATGTTTTCAATTGTAATGCTGTGGAAAGATTCACGTGCTGCAAGCTAAAGCACAGGTTTAAAATGCACAAAGTCCTATTTAAGTTCCACTTAAAAGTTTTAGGTCTGAGCTCTACAAACTGCTCTGCTATGGTCCATGCATCTTTGATGGTCTCTGCAGGTAAATTATCTGAGACTTAGCTTGTTATTGCTGTTGAATCCTTCATGCTTATAAGAAATTAAGAAGGAAAATGAGAAAATTAATTTGCCTTTCCCTTATATAGGGCCAGGCTTTGGAAAGAAAAGCAAAGAGATGTCAACTGAGCGAGACTTCTTCATGAGGATGAAATGCACTGTTACCAACAGAGGCAGAACTGTTAACCTCAAGTCTGCCACGTGGAAGGTACAATATTTGAGCCAAATTAAGTGGGTTTGATTTTAATAGACATTTTGATGTGGAGAGAAAGTACATCCTAAGTTTATTTCTCATTATTTCAGGTTTTACACTGCACTGGACAAGTTAAAGTGTATAACACTTGCCCTCCTCACACTCTGTGTGGGTATAAGGAGCCTCTTCTCACCTGCCTTATAATAATGTGCGAGCCTATTCAGCACCCTTCGAACATCGATATCCCCCTGGACAGCAAGACCTTCCTGAGTCGCCACAGCATGGACATGAAATTCACCTACTGTGATGACAGGTATGCTCCACTGGTTTTCCTTTCCAGAGGTGTTTTTATCTTCTTGAACAAAACAAGCAGTTCTTCCAAATGTCTTCTGTGGACATGGTAAGCAAGGACCAGAAGAAAATTCAGCCTGTTACCAAAATGGCTACTTAGTGGCTCATTTAATCCACCTCAAAAATTTCAACTTGGGTGAAACTGTATTCCTGCTGTATTTCCTTGTCCAGCCAAATCAGGAATTCAGTTTTACTGGCAGAAGATGAGGCAACTTGGAGCCACAAATGTCATCTTCTTGGGGTTTAACAAATGGAAGGGTATACAGGATTCCTGTTCCCATGTTTTACAGAGCGTGTCCCAGGCCACGCCGTATGGACCTTAGTCAAGGACTGTTTTTTGGTTGGTTTGGCCCAGGATGCTGTTATCAGTTAGCTGGCAAGTACTTTATGCTCTACATTAACCAAGAATTGCCAAGGCATCCAGAGTACCTGCTGCTCTGAAATGGAGTTGCAGCCTCTTGCTCAATGAAAAGTAAACAGCCTTTATTGGTTATCTCCCTGCGCCTTTTAGTGACAAAATGAAGGGGAGGGGAGGACCTTGGATCAGGCAAGGGGCTTGTCCTCTGCTCCCCACACTTTTCTCTGGAGTGGAGAAAATGGAGATTCGTCTAGTCTCCACCTGCCTGATTTGTCCTGGGATCTCCATGGCATATTTCATGCCATCTATCTCTTCTCCCTGTCTATGTACTGTGATAACCATCTTCCGTGCATGGGATCGAGCCAGATATCCCTTCCCATGAAGTGTCTTCCTGTCCTTCATTGGCTCAGAAAGTCCTGTCTTTACTGCCGTGGATTTAGGGGTTATTTTGGTTTTTTTCAAGTTTATGAGGTTATCCCTGAATTTAAGACAAACTTTTCTGCCTAAAGAAATTGGTCTCCTGAAATTCAGAGATGCTAGGAACCTCTGAGGCCTGGAGGGTTATCAGTGAGATTATACACATGCTTGCAATTTACGCAGAAACACACAGGACCAACATCTTTGTTGATTTCTTCAACCTTCGAAGGTTTTTTTAAACTTTGTGAAGTAAGATTATATTTTTAAACAATGTGATGAAGCAGCCATATAAACTTGCAGTGTTAGCAGCTGGGGATGAAAGCAAGATCGCAAGTGGGAAACTTGTGACTGACCTTCTGACCTCTCTGAGAACTGCGCAGCAAGTAACTAGAAATGGTCTCGGATGTAATCGCAATGAGACTTTTTCCTTTGTTAATATTTTCAGCATGAAAATATTGAGATATCAATAGGATTTTGCTGCTGGAGAGAGTGACTCAATATGGTAGTGACTCATTATTAAAAGCAATGTGCTCTGAATTTCTGGGGCCATTCAGTGGGAGGCTACAGGACAGTAGCAGATGATTTTGCTTTATTGCAGCATTTACATGTCTCTGCAAGACTTACTGCATAAGTCACTATAAATGAGAATTAGAGGGACTGATCCATTATAAATGAGAATTAGAGGGATTGATGCTATCCCATTAAAGATACACATGCTTATTTTAAAAATAATAATATATTATGCCTTGTCTTAAATAGTGGGCATTTGATTTAGAGGGGAAATGTTTCACATGGCAGTGAAATACAACAGCTTCCTCTGGAGGATTGAACTTGTAGGGATTTCAGAGATTTTTTTCTCTAAAACCAGACTACAAAGTAGCACATCTTTTACTAGATAGTTTTGGTTGGATGTTTCATTTCTGTGTTATTCAGATTTTGGTAAAGCTGCAAAAAGATAGCCAGGGCAGAGAAGGAGGAGACCTCACAAACTTTTCACGTTCCTTGCAGCAGATCTGCCTGGCCCCCGCCTCCCTCCCAGAGGGATGCTGATTTCTCTCCAGCAGGCGACACATCACTAGACACATGAAAATGCAAAACACTCAGCTGTTCTTATCAAATTCAGTGCTGCTAGACAGATTGCATTGAAGGAGCAGCTTATGCCAAGAATGTAAATCCAGGCTGGGGAGTGGAGGAGGGAAGGCAGCATGCGCCAGTCAGATGCCTAAACGCTTTTCTGCGTACTCTGTCCTTTCTGCAGCGATGCAGCAGGGCTGACACAGCTCATTGCTCCATAAGGGACAGTGTCCTTCCAGTTCTGGGCTGGTATCGTGGAGGTCAGTGTGCCTCCTCTACCAGGCTTCTGCAGTGGTCCTTGCAGTTCACCTTGCAGTAGAGACAGGTCTGCTTCCAGGGAGCATTACGTTTTTATTTTCAAAGCACTCAGTCAGAGAAACTCAGATTTCTTGAGTATAATCTCCTTAGGAAAGCTCATAGTCTCTGTCTGTTACAAAGCAGCATGCAAAATATAGGCTGGCTGCTTTACAGCATTTTGTGACAAAAAACAGTTGGCTTTTCCTTAGGAGGGTATGGGGTAGATGTAATATGAACCAGGCAAGACTGGCCATCATTTAAAACACGTGAGATGGTAGCCCATATAATTTGCCTTCCAGAAATAAATTATGGCCTACAGCTTGCCAGTGGTTAGGTGGGATATGTTTGTAATCTTTAAACAGTTTTGCAAGGTGATGAGCCTGTAGAGAAAGGTTAGTGGATATGAGTAATAAATAAGGGTTGTTCTATTTAATGTCTGTTTCAACCATTCCTGAAGAGTGATTTAAAACTGTTCACTTGCTCCACTTATCTTGGCTAAGTGGTTTACAGGAAGGATTATTTTAGCTGTAAATACAGAAATGCTGATCAGTGGTACAATTTAATAATCCAAGTGAGGGTTTAGTTCAGCTGCACAATGCTTTCGTGTCAGGAAGGATTGCCAGTGAGGGTGTTTTAGTCAGAAGAAAAGGCACGTCTTTGTACAAAGGCAGTTTTGTTACCTTGGTGGCATGGGCACTTACTTTGAAGGCATGGCTTGCTGTGGGGGATCGTATGTCCCTGATTACTAGAAACATGATTAGTTATATACCCTTTTCTTCTTTGTCTTGACTGGGGCATTTTAATGGTAGAGTTGAAGAAGACAAAAGGAGCAGCAGAGGATGTGTGGTGATTCAGAATAGGATGGCGCAGGAAGATGCAATGCCATAGTGTTGGTCCCAGTTAGATTTCCCCTATCAGTAGTCATGTGGGATCCAGGCTGTGCCCAAATGAGAGGAAACTGAGTTTTATTGTGTTTCCAGTTATGTCCCAGTAAATAAGAAATATGCAGGCACAGGACTTTGAATGAGGACTTAAGTCAATTTGCCATTTGACCTCTACTTGGGGAATATTTTTAAGTTAAACGAGAATGCAGGGAAGCATTTGAATGGACCTCCTGTCCTTTCATTCCTGCTCAGCGGAAAATGCAGTATGGAGATGAGTGAAGTAGTGATATCTGAGGCCAAAGATCCCCATTTGACAAAACTGATTTTTGGTATATGTCATATTTAAGAGTAAAACATGACATACTTATTTTGTTAGTAACAAAACCTTGATTTAGGTAGACAAAATGAGTGGGAGTGACAGTCCTGGTGAAGATTTTAATGTACACATGTAGGTTTTTGTGCCTTGCAGGGCAGATACACCTGATAAGGCCATCCATCCTGTTCAGTAGTGGCCAGGGGTCCCAGGATTTTGCATTTTGTTTTTTGTATTTTTTTTTTTCATTGGCCAGGGCTAGAGTAGAAGCAGCCACAAATATTTTGAGAGGAAATGTGGTTAGTTGGCAAGACAGCCCCATTGCCTGCTCTAGCAGGCTGACAGTGCTTTACCCCAGGCATAGTGTCTGTGTTAGGCTTCTCTCTTTTTTTTAACTCATTCTACTTTAAGTATAACTTTGTTTTGTTTGTTCCCCTCAAGACCAATTTAACTTCAATAACTTGGTAACAGTTTGAATACAGAAAGACTTTGTTAAGAGATCCACACCCTCACACACACAGTCCACACAGGGCCCGATGAATATACACCCAACTATTATTTATAAGCAGTAAACATTAGACCAGTCTTTCAGAGCCTGACTTCTCAGTCCTGATGGTTCTTACCATACTATTTTAACTCGACAAATGGTATGCAATAAAAAACTCTGTGCTCCTATAAAGGTACAGAAAAGCACAATTTTAAGAAAAACAAAAATACTTGAACTAGCTCATAGTGTAGGAAATGCAGCCTCAAAGCAGTGGGTTTTGATTGCTTTGCTATGCCTCAAAGAGATAAAATGGGGCAAAGTTGTACAAACCTAGAAATAGGATTCAGATCGCTTGTTTCTTAATCACGTACCCTAAGCACAAAATTGGCCTCTATTCCATATCCCAAAAATTCAGTATTAAGATACTTAATATAATTGTATATTTAATGGAAACTGAAATAGTCCTCAAAACACACTTGAGTGGTGGCACTTGGGACAGATCTCCTACTACAGGTGGCTATTGCCCACCTCTTCACTGTGTTTTCTGAGATTTTGACCTCTGTACATCAGGATGACAGGTTTAGCTCAGAAAACTGAAAGGCCATTCTGGCAAAAATTAAGATTCCCCCAAAGGTATTTCTGTTCTCAGAAACAAATTGGTAACAGGAAAATAAACAGCCCCACCTGTCATCTTCAACAAAAAAATTATTATTATCTTACTAATTAGCATTCTACAGATGCAAAGGAGACACAAAGCCTACCGTAACAGGAATGCCATCCAAAACCACCATACAGTTTGTTTTCTAATTTTGTCATTCCACAGCTAGCACAAAGAGCAATTTTCTGTCTGGTGTCTAAACAAAAGTAGAAGTCTTGTGCCTGAACTCAGTTGTGTAAATGATCCTTTGGTATTATGGGACGTAGACATTTTCCTGACTTTCTTAGCTAAGTACTCCTCCTTCTCATAGCTCCATGGGAAGTCTTTTCATTTGTATTTAGTCATCTGTGTGTTCACTTGGCATTTTGTGTTGCTAAGAGGCTCCTATGGAGAGCGCACAAAGTTTAGAGGGTGCACCTCACTGGCAAACCTCAGAGTAATGCTCAGGTGAGGTCCTTTAGCACAAGGACCTGTGCTAAAGCACTCGCTGCCTCCTGGCCCAGGGGCTGCTCAGGCTCTTGCCCAGTCTTCTTCTACGAACATCTGGGGAGAGCCACAGGATGGGTGTGATGGATACAGGGACAGCTGCCCACTTCAACCCTGGTGCATAAGGTGGCATGAAATAGGCTAACGTTATTTCCAGCCCTGCACAGCCTGCAGCCTACAAGATTTCTTTTTAAGCTTTTCAGGGTCAGCAGCACCGCAGTAAAGGAGAGTGTGAACTGCCAAATTTATGCACCCAAAACTAATAGAGATAACAACTATTGGAGAGAGAATGCTTTTTATAAAATAGTGGTATTTAAAAATGTATTTAGGAAACACTGTCAGCCAGTTTTGGGGGGGGTTGTGAGTGGGAAAATGGGACAGTCTACAATTTTTTTTAAAAAATCTTATCAATCTGAGGAGTCTTCAAAGAGAAGTGGAATGATACGAAATAGTGTTAACAGATGAACAGATCAGTCAATGAGAGCATAGAGGCTGTTTAGCCACTTATTATTAGTTTTTGAAGTAACTATTTTAAAACAATTATTCTTCATTAGTATTTCACTGTTACCAGGCATGGGCTTAGAATTTAGCCAGTGTTGTGAGGTTTGTGGGTAATCTTTTGATATCTTATTTTTATCTTTTCATGTGATACAGAGTTGCTTGTAGTAAAAAGATACTACCACCACTTGCTAACTTCCATCCAAGATTACATTAGATCTAATTAGATTTGACATTGTCACAGCAGGATTGCACCACAAGTCATTCTGTGCCATGGAATGACAAGAAGAGTAATTTTATAGTGAGGGTGCTCATTATGGACAGCAAGGAGCAGTTCAAGAAGGGGAATTACAGGACTGGAATACATAAATTTTGCATAGGGATCACAATTCCCATATGAGAAGAGTCCCTCAGCCTGCTGTAACATGTATTTTTTGTTTGCTATCTCACTTCCACTGCTGATTTCCATGAAGGCTGTAATGTGGGCTTGGATTTGCACTGGTGCTGCTGGCTACATGGTGCTTCTGTTTTTTCCCCATTATCTCCATTTCATTTTCCTTCTCCCTGCTCAACCTCCACTTGGCTCTCAGCTCCCAGTGACTGGATTAAGAGTAAATACTCAACTTCTTGAATTTTAAAATCTCTCCCCTTGCAGTGAGCTCCAAAATAACTGGAATGGCTTTATGGTGTTGTGCCATTATATAGCCAAAGGCCATCGTTTATGATTTTTAAGACTATGTATTTACACTGGTCCTGGCAAAAGCCACTGGTCACTTACACCAGTGTGTCTCAGCTGGCTGTGTAAAGGCAAGCAGCAACTTTATTTTGTGAGCCTTAATTTTATTAGGGCTCTTTCAGTATTTGTTGTTTTCTCCTGATGATTCAGCTTCGATGACCAATTCATTATGAGAAGTACTTTTCAGTAAGAAAGAAAAAACAATTGTGGTTTCAGAAAAAAAGTTAAATTTGAGTGGGATGCAATTTAAAAGCTCAGAAGCTTGTCAGTGAAGAGAGTAAAAAAAACTCTTTGCAACTTGGATTCAAACATTTCCCCTTTGTTGGTCTAATTTTAAATGTAAATAAAACTGGAAACACAAACAGAAGAGTAAGTTTTTGAGGGGAACCCAATACAAGCTACAGCTTTTGCTAAACTAAAGTATTATAAACCCACGTTTGTTCATGGAAATCAGGACAGAGAATAGTTTTCAGAGTGACAAAACCAAAGTGTCCTGGGGGTATGAGCTATAGAATTCTGTGGAGGTGGAGGCAGGGAAAAGCTGACTCAATACATTGGCGTTCAAGCCATACACAAAATAGTCCCATCTTATGTGCCTTCCTTGCTGGAGGGGGATCCAGGGGGTGAATGCCATGCTCTTGCTCTGTTTGTTTTACAATATTTACATGTCTGTCTTGTATAGACATGCTTGTGTCTAGAGGGCTGGGCCAAAGCTGTCCCTCCAGGGAGTACACAAACCTGAGGATGTCTCTTAAAAGTAGCAACACCACAGATCAAATGTGGTGGTGGCAGATAAAGCCATTCTGAGCGAGTTAGTGATGTGACATAAAACCTGGGCACCGTCACTGACAGCTGTGAGGTGCTACAAGATGTGGCCATTCCGTGCAAACCTCCCAGCTTTTAAAGGTTTATGATAGCTTCACAATCAGTTTGTGTCCTTTCTGCTGCCGTTCTCTGTATTACAGGTTGTTATAAGAATTTCAGAGGTAGGAAGATGCAGCCAAGAGTGTCACTGTCTCGTAAACCAGAAGATAATCTTTGTTTTTGAATTATTTTTTTATGTTTTTTTTTAACTTACTGTGTTTCCTGTAAAGCTGTGTGTGATGGTATTTCCAATTGAAATAAAGCATTTTTCTTCCACCCCCTCGTTAGAGAAAATCATCTGCACAGTTTGATGACCTATTTTCATTGATTCAGGAACTTGTGAGAAATCCAGCCTTGCCTCAAAAAGGTCTAGTTTTTGAGATCATAGCTTTCTTTGTGTAAAATCCTACTTGGTTTGTGGATTAGTTACCCAAGTAACGTAATCCATATGCCAGAGTTTTCAAATGATTGAGAAAAGACTAAGTAGATGATCTTTTTTTTTCCTTTTAACTGCCCATAATTTCTCACCTGGCATTTTTATTTTATTAAATGCAGTGCCCAAAGTAGTGGTGTCACCCTTTTGTGTGTGTTTTTAAACTGTACACATACTTTTAAACCTGATGGCACCAACCACTACCCCCCTCACGTGTATTTAATTTTGAATGGTGGTTGTTGGGAGTTTCTGCATGTAGTGGGCAACTTGAGACCTTTGTTGGTAACAAAAGTTGATACCTTCTATTAGAGACAGCATGCAATAGGCACAGGAAAATTTGCACTGCACACACTGACATCCTTACAAATTTTTATTCCAGTAGCAGAACAAGGCAGTTTGTTCTGAACATGGAGATATTTCAAGAGATGATCAGAAGTCCTCTATAGCTCCTCATGTGTTTGGAAGCTTAAAATTTCTCATTTTGCTTTTTTAATTCTGTTAAAGACTTGAGCTGTTAGCTGCCCTGCACATGTAAGCATAAGGCTACAGTGACCTGAATTTTAAATACTTGCTTTTTTTCCTAAAACAAGAATAACAGAGTTGATTGGATATCATCCAGAGGAGCTACTGGGTCGTTCAGCATATGAGTTTTACCATGCCTTGGACTCGGAAAGTATGACCAAGAGTCATCAGAACTGTAAGTCACATTTTTCTTTGTCGTTTGCATGTAAAGCATAAATTGTGGGGACCTCAATACATAGTTGAAAATACAAGTGCATTTTGTGTGCAGATACTCTCTAAGAGCAGTATTTACATGAGGTTACTGTGCTTGTCTAGCTGAAATCAGCTGCCGGTCCTTCCAGAGGATCTGGGTTTTGCCATAATTAAAACTAGGCTGCTAGAGAGGAGAATCACTGTCTCTCTAAGGTATAGTGCAAGGTTCAGCTGAAAATTTGAAAAGCTGTGTTAGGTAGTTCCAGGTGAGAAGGGCATTTCCTGGTGGCCAAGAAAACTAGGATTGTTCAAAACAAAAAGCAAAGGTATTGGTTAGGGTGATCTAAATGTGACCTTTCAGTACGTGAAGGGAGCCTACAGGAAGAATGCAGAGGGACTATTCACAAGAGCATGTAGTGACAGGACAAGGAGGAATGGCTTCAAACTGACAGAGGGTGGGTTTACATGACATATTAGGAATAAAGTCTTCAGTATCAAGGTGGTGAGGCACTGGAACAGGTTGCCCAGAGAGGCTGTGGCCACCCCATCCCTGGAAAAGCTCCAGGCCAGGTTGGATGGGGCTCAGAGCAACCTGGTCTAGTGGAAGGTGTCCCTGCCTATGGCAGGAGCTGGAACTAGATGATCTCTAAGGTCCCTTAAAGATCCCAAGCCATTCTATTATAATCTTTCTCATGCTCTGTTGGACTCAGCAGACAAAGCTAAAGGGAAATAGGAAGAGCTTACTGCAGTGGTTTTTTGAGTGTCTCTCTTTTGCTACCAAATAACAAATATCTTCCCCATCCAAAGCAGATGTGCAAGGAAATTTTCTTAAAGCGATATTCATTATACAAGTAATACCCACTGCCAGGAACAGCTGCTTCTTGTTATTGTTATGCCTATGGGAACTGCCAGTTTTAGCTGTTCTTAAAGTAAAGTGTCTAAATTATTCTAGGAGCAGAGATCAGATCCAAGATCCCTCTCTTCAGTAGGCCACACAGTTACAATTTCCATCTCTTTCACATCAGGTGTCTTAACATAATGGGATTTAATATTCAGTCTCTGTCCTTAAGAGTTAAGGCTTTGGCTGGAGACAAGGTAGCGTAATGTACAAATGACATTTCCCACTCTCGGCTGTTATGGCCCCCGAACCAGTTTATTGGAGAGTTCTAAACAGCACATCACTAAAACCTCTGCAGATGCTCTTTTAATAGGAACAAAGCAAAGCAGCTAGACTGGAACCTACAAGATCAAAAAACAAACCCCACACACCTTGTTGCTGTGATGAAGGCCTCTGTCCTCAGGAAAAAGCCCATGACTTGGGTCTGAAGGGAATTGGCCAAACAGAATTACAGAAAGTATTTCTGTACTTCCCAGAGAAAAGTTGCAGCAAAGAATAGCTGTCTGACCCTAAGAGGTCAGCTCTAATGGCAAAGATTCAGGACAATTTTAAGCTGAAATGTTTCTTGAAAAACTGTTTGGCAGTGATGAAAGTTGTGTGCTGTAAAACAGTGTTGATATGAATCATCCTGTTTCCAAAGCTGCTTAAAAGAAAAAAAATACATCAGCCCTTACTCAGCAAGAGTTATCTGGGCATGTAAGTTTTAAAATTGTTTCTTAGGTAATATGTTAGTGTTTTTACCAGTAAAAATGAGTAAGTGATATTTATAGATAGGATGTTAACATCCTGTGCTGGGCTATTGGAAGTCATCTTGTGAAATCAGGTGGTTGTGCTGTGCTGGTGCTTTTGAATCATTGAGTTGGCTATCTAAGAATGGGACACTACAGGGAGGGAATGAAATGGGAGCTGGCAATCCATTTGGTAATGGCAGAGGGAGGGTAAGCAAGCCCTTGTTGGTTATCCTCATCTAGTTAATGAAATGGGAGCACTGAGTTACTTGCCCATGTAAAGATTTCTGGAGAGTTTCTAGTACCCACCATGACCAGGCATTAGTAGATGTTGCTCCTCACTCCAGCAATTCCATTACCCTCATGTAGTGCAGGGTGTGTGTCCATATGTCATTTGTGCCCACTGAAAAGGCTACAAACCTGCTGCAGGGTACAAGGTCTGATCAAGAAGCAAGAGTAAGTCTTAGAGGGGTGGTGTTACACTAGCAGAAGTCCTCAAGGCACTGCACAGGTTATAAATGTTTAGGATCAAACTGTTCCATAGGATTTATGATAGCACAGGATCAGCATAGATTATCTTTTTACTGTTGCAAGCACAGGACCAAAGTCGACTGCTGTGATAAAGAGATTTCCCACAATAGAACCGTGAGTTCAAATCGCCAGCAAATTTGACCCCTTTAGTTTTTCTAAGATAAATAGTTCCTGTGTCTTCTGGGACCATCAGGCTTCTTACCAAGTCAGAGAACAACCACAAAGACAAAGTGACAGCAAGCTGTGACTTCACAAAACACACGTAAACCCTTCAAAAAGAAAATGCCTGGATTCCGTTATGTGTGCCACTGAGATGCTGTGTAGTGCAGGGTAACCAAGCAGGTTACAGAGCTTTTACAGACCTTCTTCTTCCAAGCACGTGGCTATACAGGACTTCCTCATTTTCCCTGCCCATATCCTTTTGTACGTGGAAATAGCCACCTCAAAATTCATGTTCAGCAGACTTGCATTTATTAAACAATAATTTTTATTAGAAATATGCTATGTATAGAGTATATCTCCTTGCAATGATGCAGTCATCAATTCTGACAGTGCCCACCAGTTAGCAGAAGTTCAGCAAGCCTTGCAAGGGAATCATGGTTTTGTGTTCTATTAAATTCATCCCCGCCTCCCCCTTTCTCCACACAAAGATAAGGAATATAATTGGAGCCTATTTCATTGACATGTAACTAGTTCTGTACAGATACAGGTAATGTATAAAGTAAAAAAAAAATAAAGAGAGAAGTGAGAAGCTCACTCTGAAGGCAGAACCTTAAATGTAGCATTGATAACAAAGTCAGCAGTTACAAGTGTATTAGTAATTTATGAGATTACCCCATGGAGGGATTCTGCTGTACTTTATTATATCAGAACATGACATGCTTTGAATAATAATAAGAAGAAAGATTAAAGCAGTAAAAAGCTTCTTTGTAATGTAACAGGCGCCTACACTGTGACTCTTATTGATGAGCTGATGATTAGGAAGCAGTGTAATTATGTTTCACAAGCAGAGCAGAACAGTCCAGTCACTAAAACACTTTGAAATGAAAGCCTTTTGATTTTGTTCCACCAGAAGTATTTAATCAATAAAAGTAATGTTCTACTTTGTCTAAATAAATTAAATGAAAGATGATTAAATACTCCTAGGAAGAAAACAAACTTCAGAAATAGAAGGATAAACACAGCAACAATTATCTGCAAACAGTTGTATTTCACAGGCCTGGATTCGTACATTTGTATGGTGGTGATGTAGAACAGGCTGACAATAAACAGCCTTTTAATGGCCACATTCACAGGGAATTTTTCTGTAAAAAGACCACAGTATCAATTTTCCAGTCCTTCAGAGTCAAATTGCATTATTTCTAGGGCATTAGTTTGATGGCATACTTCTTTTGGATGTAAAAGCTGTTTAAAAAGAAAGGTTGCTGATGTGTGGTCAGAGGTTTAGTTCGGCCAGTTCCACTTCTGCTGCTACTCAGTGTGACTATGCTGCTTACAGGTGCAAGCCCTTATTAGTGCAAGTACTGCTTGTCTACTCCAGCCCTAATTTTTTTGCCATTGATCAACATTATCTTTCCTTCACAGACAGCTTTGAATTACAACAGACAGGACATCATAAAACCTTACATCTCAGAAGTCCAAAGCTCCACATTGAAAACTCATTCTCTGCAAATATTGCAAAATATTGGGGGATAGCAGGGCTACAGATTTCTCCTTTCAAACATTTAGAAGCTTTATACCCAAGTTGTACTATTGTCAGTTTATTGTTTGAGAAACACAGGATAGTTCAAAAAAACAGAGTTAAATAAACATCACTTGATTTGGTCATGTGGGTCTTGGTTTCTTCTAGGCTGCTAATTCCAAGCTCTTGTAGAGGAAGAACACAGTTCAACCAGAGGGAGAAATACAGTCATTCAGCTTTTTGTTTTTCTCTAGACAAAGCAGTCCTGTTTACTATTATTACTTTTGATACTTTTTAAAGAGTGATATTACTACCATAAGATCTTGATTTTACAAAAATCGTAATGAATATAGCTTTTAAATCACCTGATTTTTATATTTATCAATTACCTAAATAAGGAAACGATAGTTTCCTCAATAAAATTCACTTTTATACTCAATTTTCTAGATCAATGTGGGACCCCAAACTGAGACACTTCTACAACAGGGACTCAAGAAACATGCAGTCAGCAGGCATTATTTTGGGAGTTGAGATATTATATTAAATTTTTTAAATTCCACATTCTGATCTGAAGATTCAGACCATCTCAAAAACTCAAACGCCAGAATTCAAATTTTCAGTCTTGAGTAGAAGCCTCAAATGAACGCCCCTTTTCATGTTTAAAATGGATGAATTTCCCCAAAGTTAAGCACATGCCTTGTCCACAAATGCCTTAGTGCACTTCTGCATAATGAAAACTCAGAAGTGGGTGTATTTAAAACAAGTGTTACATGTTGTGTATTCCTGTCCTGATGCATTATTTATACCTCTACCCCCTTTTCTCAGTGTGTACAAAAGGTCAAGTAGTGACGGGCCAGTACCGTATGCTTGCCAAGCATGGGGGATACGTATGGCTGGAGACCCAAGGAACAGTGATTTACAACACCCGAAACCTGCAGCCCCAGTGCATCGTCTGCGTCAACTACGTGCTGAGGTGGGTTCAGGGGACACACCAGAACACGTGTGCATTCAATTCACGTGCTGGAGAAACGCAATATTTGGAGGAACTTTTCAAGGGTCTATTTATTCAACGCTGTTGTTCCGAAATCAGTTTAGTCATGTTTGTTCAGTCTTGTTTACTGATGTTAGACATCGATGAAAAATGTGGCATGCCTGTTCCCATGCGCGCTGTTGAAATACACCACAGCCTTTCTCCTCTGCAGAGCAGCTGCTGTGCTCATACAACAGAGTATAAGGTCTGCACCAAAGATTTTATTGTGTAACACAACTGCTAATGTGTTTTTTTTCTAATGCTGTGACTAAGAGATAGAACTAAGTAGTAACTCTATCATATGTTGCTAGGAGAAGCTGTTTATAGCCTTAAAAATCAGGGCCAATCAGAAGTTTTGCTTTCACTTGGCAAAATTCAAGTTTTTTTTGGTCCTAGTTGGGGCCAAAATAGGAAATACTTATTTGAGTGATAGTCTGGGTCATTACAGCCTCGACTACATCCCTTTAAAAAGCAGAGCAACAAAGCCCTGAGTATTCCCACAGAAGTCCTGACCACACTCTCTGCGTTGTCTGAAATGGTGGTGCTCAGCAACACTGGAACTGTGCCTCGCCTGTCGAGAGCCTGGCATGCAACCGAGAGGCCGAAGTGCTCCTATAGCCCCAGCTTCAGGGAGCTTGTACTTTATCCACATCTTTAATCTTTATGGTACAAAATGCCTAAAACCTGTTCTCTCATTAGTGAAATTGAGAAGAACGATGTTGTGTTCTCCATGGACCAAACAGAATCACTCTTCAAGCCTCACCTGCTGACAATGAACACTGCCTATGACAGTGGCATCCCTGTGACAGAGAAGAGTGACTTCTTGTTTACTAAGCTAAAGGAAGAACCAGAGGAACTTGCTCAGCTGGCACCAACACCTGGTGATGCCATTATTTCCCTGGATTTTGGTTAGTATTTGTATAAATTATTTTTGTGCAACAAAGAACCACATGTGAGCCTACATTTAGAAACTCAGTTGACAAGGTCTGTTTGCTGTGTGTACAAATTGGGAGTAATGCTAAAAGAGCCCACATGCTCAGACCAGTGGAAAATTTCTGTGAATGAGAGCAGAATCAGGCTTTCTTGCTGACTAAATAACGTGCATTAAGTCTATGCCAACTTATTGTCATGGCAACTGGACCAGTGTTTACTTTTAATGAATAGCTGCAGTTATATCATAACACTGCACCAGCTAAAAGTATTCATTAATATTGTTAAAACCCCATCCAGGAACCCAGAAGTTTGAGGAAGCCCCTGCCTTCACCAATGCTGTTTTGACACCAAACAAAGCATGGCCAGTGGAAGTGAAAAGCCGCCCTGCTCAAGGTGAAACACTGACAATACCATCCTTTACAATGCCTCAGATTGCACCTGGCAGCAGTACTCCAAGTGCAAGCAGCAACAGTAGCTGTTCCACGGTAAGAAGAGCTTAAAAAAACATTAAAAGCATGTTATGTTTTGTATCCAAATCCCATCAATATACATAGACAACATTTTTGTGTTGGCAGTCCTGTCTCACTTCTTATTAGCAAGGCCCAGATTTGCTCTGTTCTTCCTACACCACATCATGCCTTAAGAATTAATAGCAAAACTATCAAATGGGAACAATATCCTGGCTTCACATTGCAGTCCTCATTGTCTCCCAGCTGTCCCTGTAGTAATTACTGTAACATATAAAACAACGAGTAGGAGAACATGCTGCCACCTTTCATGGACTTAGCCTTATATAAAAAGCCAGTATAAAATTGTGTGGCCACTGGGATCATTGCCACAGACCCACCCTCCTTCTGTTAAGTAGAAGCTGTAGCTTTTAGGAAGCTCAGCCAAGTCAGGCTTTTGAGAGCAGCTCCTTGGAGCTTCCCACTGAAGAAATGAACATGCTTCCATGGCACTACCCCCAAGAGCTGGAGCCACTCTTAGTAGGGGCATCCAGTCTTAAGAAAAGCATGGAGGTATTGCTAAGCATCTTCTTTCTTGACAGAAGTATTTAATGGTGTACATTTCTTGTTCTTAGTCTAAGTTGCCAAAAAAACATTTAAAATAGGATGATAACTAGGTTCATATAATGAGTGCCTGTTTTGCACTGACAGTCTCGTGTCAGAGAAAAGCTTCTGATAGAAGTGGACAGTTTTGGGTTCTGAGCACACTAAATATACCATCTGCCCATTCACTTTTCATAGGAAAGATCTGTTACTGAATAACAGCATGGTATAAATGACATGATGCTAAGTCAGTACTGTGGTTGTCTTCCTGCTTAGAACAAATTGTTATTTCCATGCAGCCCAGCAGCCCAGGAGATTATTACAGTTCTGTGGATGAAGATCTTAAGATCGAGGTGATTGAAAAGCTTTTTGCCATGGACACAGAATCAAAAAGTCAGTGCACCTCCCAGGTAATGAACTCTGTCTTCCAGAAGCCACCAAGATCAGTCTCCTGCTAGTAGACAGTACAGCTGCATGTTGTGTGTGCAGATACTGGGATACAGCATTTAAACTGCATTTGCACATCCACACCAAATCTCTGATGCACGTTAACGAAACAGTGCACTTCCAAAAGCTGCCATGTCAATCTCTGTTCCTAACTCTGAAACATGAGGTTTGGAGTGTCACTGTGGTGGCACTGCTAAGAAGAAAGGATCACCAAAGAGGTGATTTGGAGTCTTCTGTAGATTGGATAAGGATTGGATAAGCAGCAGTAATTTGTTTTTAAATGCAGCCAAATGACTAATGAGTAAACATCCTTTCTAGAACAAAATATAAATAAACTAATTTTTGTAAAACAACCAAATGAGAGAAGAATACCCCTCATAGCACACATCTCCTTTAACTACAAAATGAAAACTCATTTTAGATATATGCTTCCTCTTTTGCCCTTGGAAGTTTTCAGAGAGACTTAAAAATTACGTGCACATAAAGTAACACACAGTCTCCATCTCCTGCATTCTAATAATGATGTAAGTGTAGAAATTTCCTCTACAAATAAATAAACCCATGATTACAACATTACAGAAAGCGAGCTAGTGAATAAAAGGTGTGGGCCTGATTCAGCTTACTTAACTTTAGACACTTAATTGAAATGCCTTTGTGAAGAGCTTATACTTTATAGTCAAGAGAAAGGAACAGGCACTGCTGACTGGTAGCACAAACCTCACACCTATCTCTATCTATTAATCCTACAGAAAGTTTGGGATGCTAGGGCCCAAATTAGGTACCTCAATTTCCCAACACAATTTGCAGGCTTAGGTAGGCTGTAATTCATGTTCTGAAGAAATTCCATCTAAGTCTGAACATAGAAATGAAAGCGAGAGAAAGAGTGGACAGATAGGAGACAAGTGTGGAGTAGGATGAAACTCGCTGCAAGACTTTACATGTGCAGACTTCAGTATTGCCAGATTCAGCATCTGCTTGCTCAGGTATGTCCCACCACATCAGCTGCTCTGGTGGGAAAAAACGAGTATTATAAAAATGCTGGCAGGGGTGTTATGAGCTGATTGGGGGGCCAACATTGATTATCCTCTCTGTTCAAATGGTCTGGTTAAATGCCAAGAGAAGTGAATGTGGGTATGACTAGTCCTCCAAGGGAAAAAATAACACAGATTTAAGTGTGATAATGTCCTTCTGGCTAAATTTTTTCAAGTCTTGCATTTTTAAACACCTTTTTTTAATGTAGCTGGATTATGAGAAAGCTGTGTTTTCTATTTTAACATGAAAAAGCCTGAGGTTGAACTACATGCCACATGTTGTGGAATCTTGGCAGACAAGTTATTCAAAGCTTAGTGAAACAGCATCTACTTCAGATCACAGTGATGCTGGAGGCTGCATGGAAGCTGCTTTAACAAATATTGCTCCTCTGGGAGGTTTTTTCCTTCAGTTTGTTGTCTTAATTTTGCTGCTGATGATATGATGAACATGTTTGCTAGCATTGAAATAAGACACCTTTAAACAAGAGTTGGCCAGTTTTATTAGGTAAATTTGGCATACAGTGATTTTTCAGCTTTGCACCTATTAGTATTCTGTATCATACTAACTGCCACAACAATTACTAATTTATAGTTTCTTTATGAACTTACTTCATCTTTGCACAGACTGATTTTAATGAACTGGACCTTGAAACCTTGGCTCCTTACATTCCTATGGATGGAGAAGATTTCCAGCTCAGCCCCATCTGCCAAGAAGAAAGCCCTCTCTCTGAAAGTGCACAAAATACCCAGCAGCATCTAAGTAGCATGAGTACCATCTTCCAACCCCTCGCTCCTATTTCACAGAATCAGTTCCTCCCAGAGAAATACTGCCCACAGCTTTCAAATGAAAAAATTAACTCTGGTCATGGGTCCCTGTCATCGGTGTTCTTCAACAATATGAGTAGGTCATCACTGCCACCATATCATGACCAAGCCAGCACTCCCCTGTCTTCAATGGGAGGAAGATCAAATACCCAGTGGCCACCTGATCCCCCATTAGAATATGTTCCTGCAAAATGGAGACTCGTGGATAAATACTCAGGATCTCTATCAAGTTCCCCTTCGGGCTCAGCAATAACTTCTCAGAGGGTGCCCATATATAAAAAAAGGTACATGTTTCTGTGATATAACTATGTATATTTACCCAGAAAATATTTGGGGAAATGAGAAGAGTCGTAATCTTGAAAATTAATTTTTTTCAATTCAGCTGAAACAATTTGTTGTGATAGGCATCAGACTGCACCTCTGGGGAAATTAATGTGGTGCTCTCCCAGTGGCAGGGAGTCTGGAGGAAGCAGAAGTGGGCTAATTTTTCATTGGCTGTAAGGATAGACAAATTAATTTCCTGCTGGTCTGGTTAAAATTACACCAGTAATTTTGGCAAGCATGCTTGACTTTATGCAATTTAAGAACAGAGCCAAAAAGACTTACTGGTCCAGCAGTAGCAAGGACAACACATACTTTCTTACCTTGTATATATTTTCTGCACAACAGAAAATGGGGAAGAGAGAGGAATGAAAGTACATTATTGCTGTCATATGTAAATACTACAGCCAAGACTTAAATTGTAGGCTCTTTTTCCACAACCTTTTTGTTTGCTTTCTTACACATGTGAACAGTATTTGATGAGATGTAGGTCGGAGGGTGCAGTCCTAGAAGTTGCCTCATAGCTAGAAGTTTCTCTGTAGCTCTTGAGTTTTCAATATTGCTCACACTGACATGTTCAGAAAGTACATAAAATAGGAATGGTCATTTTAAAACATGAAGCTGTGCAGTTTGCTTTTTGGGATTTCTTGTTGGCAGAAAATACCAGTGTCTGAATACGCATCTGGAAAGAGAGGGTTTGTCCCCAGTGAACAACTTGTGTGTTCATAGTATGTAAAGTAAGGGGACATGCATGGCTCTCAAATCCAATTCTTAAGAAATACATTACTTTCTTTTCCACAGCATTTTTTTGTCTGCATGGAGATCCCTAGAGGCTGTTTATGCTAAGCTTTCATAAGTCTTTGATCCCAAACGTCAAAAGTTTCTAAAGATGGTGGGATGACTAATAAAAGGAAATAAAAACATTTGATGTTTGAGATCTGTCCACTGGCAAGTCTCAGACACCTTAAATGTCTTCAAACAAAAGAAGAATTTGTATAAATGAATGAGATTATTTTGATTTGCCTTCCTGTGCACTCACAAAGATCTCCTCTCCACAGGCCCCTGGATGCTTTTGGACAACGAGGCATAGATGTAAACCCAGCAAGACTTGCTCTGTCTAACAGTTTGAAACTGAAGCGACAACTGGATTATGAAGAACAAACCTTGCAACAGCTGAGTGGGGTAATCATAAGAAATGCATCCTCTTCACAATTTTGGATTCACCATAGTCATCAGTGTAATTGTTTGTTTTGCTTCCCTTCTCATTCTAGGGAGATCCATCTGTCATTAACCCATCTCACTTAATGTGGAAGAGAATGAAATTTCTCAAGGGGGAAAACTGTTCCTTGGTTACAGAAAAGAAGTCTCTCAGCACAAGTGTTCTTACTGGTAAGACAAAAGAAAGTGGTTTTGCAATGTTACATATTGAAACACCATTTTAAAACAGGTTGAATAGGGAAAAAAAGCTCTTTCAAAAGGAAATGTAAATAATCTCTGTAAATATTACACTAAGCTAAAATTAAAGATCAAGTTGTATCACTAAGAGCTGAACAATTTAAAGGTACATTTGATAAATACCATTTAGTTGGCTTCACGTGTGTTCACACACTTGCTTCAGAGTGAACAGGAAACAGCTTAATGGAGCTGTGTTTACCTCCTGCTGATCCAAGGTGTGAATATCTCAGAGCTAGAACAGATACTGTTTCTCGACAACACTGTGTTTCCTTACAGAAGCATATCTTGACTGCAAGATATGCAGAGAGCTAGAGCTGGGGCTATGTCTAGACTTCCTTTGTGATAAGATGCAGATTTGCCTGTGCTGTAACACTATCACACCAAGATTCACTTTGCTTTGGATCAGTATTATCTACTACAATTATTGCACTGGCTTCATTTAGCTTTTCTTTTTTTCCCTACTGTTTAAATAACAGATGAATTTTTCTGTAACTCGAGAGGTCTGAGCCAACCAATGAATCAACTGCAGCAACAGCAGCAGCATCATCAACCCACCTGTGACAGTCTGGGTGAGAATTTGAAAGCAGGAGCATTTCCCCCTGTGTTTTACAGTTCCCATTGTCAGGACTACAGTGTCCAGCCAGCTCATAAAGCATCAGGTAAGAGCTGTCAAACAAAGAGATTGGAAAATGTTGGTATTTTGTTTCAATACTGATTCCATGAAAAATAAAACACACAAAAAATGTGGAGGAAGATGATAATAATCAAAATATAGCACAAAAAATAGTTTTGTGGTTTAGTGTGAAACTGTAATGTTTGCATTTTAATATATAAGAAAAATATTTTTACCCTTCATTTCAGTTAAACTTAACACCTTTTCACCTTGGAGGATCTGTCATCCTCCATCCATACTCTGGTCTTGTGATTGAATTGATTATTACATCATACTAAACAACTTTGCTGCAGCATTGATATCAAAGTGTGTAGGTTAGAGTCTCAACATGTGTCTTCTAAATGTTGAAATAAGTAATTAAAGGCAGTGAGTCTGTTCTTTTCAATACATGAGAGGAGTGGTGTCAATTTAAAAACTGTCTTTTACTACAGCTTTCCTCATCTGCACCAATACGGTTTCTCTCAGAACTATCTCAGTTTGAGGGTGGAGGTGCAAAACTGCACTTGTTTGTGTGACACCCTTGCAGCAGTTTAAGGAGGGGCAGAGCACAGGTTTGCTCTGACACCTGGAACTGCTGGTGGTTTGAGGCATATTGACATAAAAACAGAATGAAACTGCTGTAAACAGAAGAGGTGGGAGGAAACAAGTGCCCTTTCTGGTCTCAGCACCATAACTTACTCCACTGCTGTGTTGCAGGTATGACCAGTTGCCTACTGGGGCCCTCCTTTGAGCCCTACCTGCTGCCCGAGCTGACAAGGTATGACTGTGAGGTGAACGTGCCCGTGCTGGGCAGCTCCACGCTGCTGCAGGGCAGCGAACTGCTCCGAGCGCTGGACCAGGCGACCTGAGCCATCCCGCGAGATTCCACGGCCTATACTGTTCAAAACAGCTTCCGTTTTTAAATATATTTTTGCAAGTAGACAATTTCTAATACCAGTACACTTTTACAGGATTTTACTTAGATATTGAACCTGTCCACATTACCAAATAGTGGCCTTTTGAAGTTACTCACTTTATTATTCATATTAAAGAAAAGAAATACATCTACTGTATTTTCTCTATTTTAATTAAAGTGGTGTTTAGAGAGTTTGATTACCCTCCCCTTATCTCATTACCTGTAATTTATATTCTGAATTTTTTTCTTTCAAATTTCATACTAATAAAAAGCTGTGGTATAAATGCCTCATCATGTGATACTTTGGCTGCAGTACTGCAACGATATATTTTTATTGCCAAAGATGAATAAAACAAATTTGATCTCCAACCACAGTTTTTTGTTGATCTGCCAAATTAAAATCCTTTGAGTCTTTCTGTTTTCCAGCATTTATTTTATTGTAACTTTAATAACTTTTGGAAAAGCATACTAAGGATAAATCTCAGCCTTCTGCCTCTCATCCTTTTTCTTAATTTTTATACACTTCATTGAAAGAAATGTGAATGGTGAAATGCAGTGTTTGTGGGTATCTGTGAAAGTTGCACGTTTTAAGCTTTTTTTTCCTCAGAAGCAATCCAAATTCTCAGCTGCCTTAACCTGGTTTAGCTCTGCAGCCAAGGGAGTCCTACCGATTTGCCCCAGTGGAGGATTTAGGCCTGTTTTCGTTTCTGTTGAGGATTCTTGTTTTGTTCTTTGTTGTTGCCTTTATTTTTTACACAAAACAGATTTTTTTTTTAATTATTATCTCTCTCTGGGTCAGTTGTTAATCATCTCTTGGTACTCTTGCTATACCTATGACACAACTACTTTAGGTGCTGTTCCTGCTAGAAACTTGTAGTATTTGTTATGATGTTGTTGATATTTCAGGAATCAGAGCAGTGGCCAGTACTAACACCTCTGATTAATGTTACCCTTTTTCATTTTATATGCCAGCTAGCAATATAATTGCAATATTGAATAAACAAATCTCAAAATACTATTTCCCAGTGTATTAGGCTAACTCAGTTATAATTAGACAAAAAGAATTAGGCATTGCATAGTGAGATGAATAGCCAGCAGGGAGGTCTCTCATTTTTACTTGCCTCACATTAATCAGTAGCTAAGAAGTCATTAAAAGGCAGCCAGACATTTTCAGCGCTCCTTTCCAACTATCATTAATTGTCATGCATATGTTTGAAAAATAGTGCTTTGAATGCTTTTAAAGGGTTTTAAAAGTTTAAATTACAATTTACGGCAAAAAATTTTACAATAAAAGGCAGGCGAGCAGTTCTGACTTTAAAATACACACAGACTTAGATCTGTGTTGGGATCTATCTTGTTTCCTCCACTGGTATAAATCACTGTAGATTCACTGAAGAAAATTAAACAGTGGCAAAGTACTAAAGGTAAAAATCTGGCCCAGAAAATTAGAACAAAAATATATTTTTGAGACTTCTGAGTCTGCTGAAGCCTGGTGTATAAAATTGCTTTATTTCATGCACTGATACTTGCATACAGAGAGCCTTGGGTTCATAGAGCACTTCAGAGTTTGCTGTGTTAAGCGAGTCTTAACCACACATACTTAGAAAAGCTGAAGACCTTTCGTTATGGGTACATGATGTAAAAAAAATATACTCCCTATTGCAGGCAATCTTTCAGGAGTTTATTACCAAAAATAATCTACTCATAAAGTGAAGTTATTACTGTGTGAAAAAATTCATTGCAAGCATCAACATCTGATGAAAATTGGCCATCCACATGTGACAAATTTGCAATGGCACAGACTTAAGGCTTCAAGGATTAAAGACACTTGAATACTGCTCTTCTGTTTCTTATTTGTGTAGTTTCAGCATTAAAAATGTTATACCCTAACAGTTTACTAAAACACTCTGAAAAAATATTCCATGTCTTAATATTAATCATACTTTTTATCATAATTTTTTCATAATCTATACTGCTGAATTCTTATTGACAATATTATAACTGTATGGGAACTTTAACTTGATAAGGAAATGTATTTTGACACTGATACCTTATTAAAGTATACTGATCCTAAATTCTTTGTGACTCATTTGCTATGAATTTGTTATTTGTTGTATCATTGTAAAACAAAAGTATTTATTAAATTATTTATAGAAAATAAAGGTTTGCATTGATCTTTGAAGACTGAAAGAACAATCAAATGTTACCTATGTTTGAGAGCTGGGAAGGAGCCTGCCAAAGGTCCACACTATCAACTGCTTTGTAGAGTTTACCTGTCTTTCCTCAAATGAAGAATTAATGCCCTGCAGACCACTGCCCTTCTGGACCTTGTCCTGTGGCTCAGACTGCTGTTTCTATTTCAAAACTCTGTTTCTATCTGAGGAGCTCAGTGTGCCTTTTGTTGTAATGCTACCCTTACAAAAATAAGAGACGGAAAATTAAGTCCACCAAATCACAGTTTCGAGGCTGAATTGCCACAGTTCCCAGCCTGAGTTTTGGTGGGAAAACAGAAGCCATCATATTCTAGCAGTCTTGGCAAGCCTCTGACTAATGGGCTTTCCCCATCAAGTCATTCCAAGCCTCTGCTTCATCCTGACAGTACTCATTAATCCCAATGCTGCTGTCAAACAGGTCAATCCTTTTCCATATGGAAAATGCCAGCTTTTCCTGTGTAATTACACCAATCACATAGTAGGAGGACAGGCACATTAAAAAAATAATTTCCAAACATGCACCTAAACTTCAGTGCTGTGTGGAAGCTGTTAATGCTTGACCCTTCTGATAACTCCCTTTGAAACATGCAGTGCCCACACAGAGGCCAGTGAGCTGTTCAAGCAGCAGCAATTCTTGTGAAAAGCCTGCAAAAGTAGGCTATCATTACCTCCTTTCTTAGGCTGGACACTCTGTAGGAGTAGAAACCAAATCCTTGCCTCTGAATCTGTTGTAATTAACATTACACAAAACTCACCCTTTTAAAGTATCCCCTTAGTCTTTGTCCAGGTGTCCTCAGGACTAACTCAGCATAGCAAATCCTAATCCAACTGAGTGAGTATTGGAAAAAAACAAAAAACAATCTCTGAAATAAAGATTAACCTGGTACGGTCAACTTCTATCTTTTGAAGAGTGCAATAGCTAACTTAATATAAATTAGTGCTGTCAGGCATTATTTTTTGGGGTGTCCAAACAGCTGATTGCACACACTCTCATACATAAGAGGGTCCTGCATTTACCATTCCCATGCTCAGAGAGCTGAACGAACACACTGGTAGTGCCTTGAGCTGCCTTTTTTCCTTCCCCCTCTACAGCTAGAACACTTCTCATGTTAGTGAGTTTTAGTGTTTTTTTCCATACATATATGAACATCCTGGACAGCTAAACTCTGACAGTACAATTTACATACCCCAAAGACCCAAACTCTGGTCAAACACAATGTAACCTTTGAATTAATAGCTCAGTTTTGTTGTGCTGAACAGGGATTTATGGCGGCTTTTTAATTTTTTTTCTCCCCAGTAGGCCAGCAGAAGTGCTTAAAATTCAGCGTACATCATCTTTCACTGCCTAAAAGCACCATTTCTTGGCATCAGACTTTGTATCTCTAACAGCACAGCACTGATCCCAATGATGTTGTTCAACACTCATTACATTCTGCTGAAAAATTGGCCTGTTTTGCCAAGCTCTCATGACTTGGGCTGGTCTGAGTCTCTGGCTGATTATCAAGTCTATCATCTTTTTAAAATGATCAAGCAACCATTTTTCCTGGAACACAGAATTCACTCAGGTAAGATTCATTATGTTTATCAAAAAAATGCTTATAACAAAATACAATAGGAAATTCTCAAAATGTGATTACTAATAAAAATAGAAGAAAGCCCAGAAAACTTGGATAACAAAGTCCAACTGTCTTTTCACTGGAGACACAGGCTCCTAAGCCATACTGAGATCTACAGATACTATGTGATTCAACACACTCACTTGAAGCAGCAGGCAGTGCACACAGAAAACAACAGATGCTCTAGTTCTAGGTGGTAAAGGTTTCATCTGTTACTTCTACCTGAGGAGCTTTATAAAGCTATTCACAGACATGCCACATTCATATGTGTGTGTGTGTGTGTGTGTGTGTGTGTGTGTGTGTGTATATTTTTTTTAAATTTTTTTTAAGAACTACAGTGGAGAACAGAAAATACTCCTCTACATCTAAATAAACAGCTAATTTTTAATTTCCCCTCCGACTCCTAATTATAGACTTCCCAAGGGAGGAAGAAATAATTTCTAAGAAAAAAGTAAGTCCTTAGCAATATTTTATTCAGACAAGGTCTGTCACACATCCCTGTCCTGCTCCCTTAGCACAAACCAGCACACAGCACAAAGGCTGCCTTTTGGTTTTCTGGGGCTGTGTCTGAGCCCACCCTTGCCCACAGGGGAGGCAGGCAGGGATTCTTGCTGCTCTAGGCTCAGTTCATTGATGTTTCCTTAGTTAACTGATATAACAAAAGCACCATTGGACGGTTCCAGTAATTGGGATGTACCCCAGTTTTGGGTCTTTGCATTAAAAATGTATTTGAATAAACAAAAATTTTTAAGAAGTGAGAAACACCTTAGCTACATTTTGTTGTTGTTGTTATTTGACTGAAAGCCAGCCTGAAGTTTTGGAAGCTTGTGATGTGCCACAGGTCTCACATGGAACATTTTCCTTGAAGAAGTCCTAAATTCCTGTAATCAAGGCGAATTCCTTAATTCTCTTCAGTCGTGCCTCCCAGTTAGGAGTATGGTTAGGATGTCTCATTAGGGAACAGCAGGGCATCCATGAGCCTGGCTTGCAAGGACTACCTGCAAGCCAACCAACACCAGCCCTTGACATGCTGCGTCACATCTTGGGTACTATCTGATGTAGAAATTCCTGCATCCTAACTGCACTTGGGTTGCATCTCAAAAAACCCAATTCCTTTTAGCTTCATTTTAAAAAACAAACAAACAAACAAACAAACAAAAAACCAACACCAACCCATCCCCCAAACTCCTCACTTGAAAACTCTGTGCTTAGGTCTTGGAATTACAGACAAAACTGGCAAGCTAGATCCTCAAAGGCACCAGCACCAGAAACCAGAGTGACTTTGTCGCACCAGGCATTTTTCAGTATTTGAGATCTGGCTTCTGATCTTCGAAGGACTGGCACTAGCTCTAGGGACTGAAGCCATCTCCCCACAGCACTGGCAAAGGCAAACCAAAACAAAACTACCTTAACCATTGCCTCCTGCAGCTTATTGGTGTCCTTCTCCAGTGCGCAGTTCCAGGACCAAAGGTCCTAGATAAACCACAGCAGCGCAGCACCACCATCTTGATGCCTTGTTCATCCATCAAACATCAAATGTCCTCTAGTCTCTCAGCAGCTGAATGTGCTTCTTAGCTGCAGCAAGCAACTGCAGACAACTGCTTAGTCTTGACTCCTCTCCTTTCCTCTAACCCCCATGCATTCCTTCCATGAGCCCCCAGCCCATACATAGGTCTATGGTTCCATCATTCTGATTTCTGCCTCATGCTGCCTTCCTCTTGCCCAGCTCACCTTCCCCTCCTGACAAACCTCCTCCAATCTGCCCCATCTCTACACAGCCCTCATTGCAGGCAGCAGTATTCAGCAAGGATTTTGGGACTTGCAGAGTGGGTTCCTTCTCATCATTGCCTTGGCTGCCTGTTTGATACGATGCTCAGCCAGACTCCCAGCCATTTTCACCCAAACCTCGGCTTCTCTGGTTCTTGGGTTGAGGTCATGTTAAAAATGTCCAAACCCCATTCCCACTTTAACCACTGGACATAACAGATCACAATCCTTTCCCTGACATGGAAGCAGATTTAATGCTCCAACTTACAAGAAGTTAGTGCATCCTCCCAAGAGCTGCAATACTATCCTTGAGTAATTTCAGACATTTTTCCCAGCCTGTTTCCATTTGCTATTCAAGCAAGCAGCAGTGGGGTATGAATGAAAAAGGTTCTGTGGGCTCACAGAAAATACAGTAGTGTCTCTTTTATCAGCCCCTTGACACAGTGCTTCAATAAAAATCCCAACAAATTTCAGATATGCACGTAATTTATCCTGCAGTTTTGGAAATGAGAGCAGAGTTGAGCAAGTTCCCCAGATGGCTGAACTCTGATCTGTAAAGCCAGAACAATCTCCCAGCCATAAGAAGAGCAGGATGGGTTTGCACTTTTAGTCCTATCAGCACCACAGAACTAACACTAGTGGGAAGAGAATCCATATTTGTGTCTCCCCAAGCTTTCTTCCATACAAATACTTGCTTGTTCAGGACAAGAATTAAGCCTGAGACAGAGAGAGGTGCACACACTTGTTAGACTTCTGCCAAATGCTGCTATGCACTTGACAGACACCAACAAGCTCACAAAGGGTTTGATTACCAACTCCAAGTTATCCATCAGTATTTTCAGACCTGAGCAATCCTTAATACACTCACTCCAGAGTTTGGCTGCTCAAAATTTTGAGAACCCCGGGGTGCCCCAGAGGAGACTGATCCATGGAGATCTCTCTCTGTCTAGTTATAACCCGTAAGTCAGAAAAATCAAAGGTTAAGACTCACACAGGCAAACTAAAATCCACTTGTATGTCCACTGGAGAGAATGACAGGAAAGTGATTACAATGCCAATTCAGCAAAATTTTCCAGAACAAAGCCCTTTTTAAAGACAGTGGCAGGAATGCATTTTCCCAGTTACAACTGTTTATGCAACTGAATTATATTTTATATTCTCTAGTGGGAAAAGAACATCAAACAAACCCAGCAGCCTGAAAGTCTTGCTTTCCTTTTCTCAAGATGTTGGTAAACATCAAATTTGAGATAGAAGAGGAAAGCACAAATACAAAAAACCCACAACTGTCAAACCCCCAGACCAAAGCACACAGCTCCCTGGCATTATTTTGTAGAAGAAGTTGCGCGAACTTCTACGTGGCAAGCCACAAAAGTTGCCTCATATAATGAGCCTTATGATCAATACAAATGCATATTATTTTAGTTCAGCCCCTCCTCCACACAGCAGCCCACAACAGTATTACACTGGATCAAACGAAGCATAAAATGGGTGTTGTCACCATCCATTTTTAGATCCGTCGCATGACATCCATTGGCTTTTTTCCTGGAAGAGCAGGCAATCCTAATTGTGTCAATCGCTTTACTGCTAACACAGATAGCGCTGTCCTTAACTGCAGCCCCCAGAACACACTGGAGTTCACGGAAATCAAACCAGTGGAAGTTTACTGGGAAAACAGGTTGCTCTTCTTTATTTTAATTTCAGCTGCAAACATCACGATGAGTTTTCCTGTGCCTTGCTCAACAACAGAGATGCTAGTTTTTAAACATACTGACACCTTCCAACACAGGTTGTTGTTCACAACTTCTGTTTTAATCTTTAGTCAGTTTTCAGAGTGTACAGTATGCTGTGTTTCAGAGTCATTCTGATCACCACAGAAATCTCAAAAATAAAAGTGACACCAACACTGAATAATTCTTGGTGAACTTCCCTCTTCTCTCTTAAAACCTCTCTTCTGCAGAAGAGATTGTTTACTGACCTCGAACAGCTACATGGTGGGTTTGCTTTTATCCAGCACTCCTTTTTGCCTTCCCCAGCTCCACAGCAAACAGCCACCCAAGCACTCTGAAAAGTGGACATAAACCTATTTTAACCATCAATTGTATCTTAATATACCTAATAAACACTTTAACTTTTACTTTCATTTTTAGAGGGACTTCTTCAAACTCCTCCCTTAAATGTTCTCCTCCCCTCATTCAAACCAAAGAAGAAATCATCTTAAAGTCACTAAAATACTTGTCTGGTTAACCAGCAGAAGAACCAGAAACTCATTAAATATCTAGAACTCACCGGAAAGACAGGGAACAGGGAATGTTCAAGTCAACAGTACTCTCATTCTTCTTTCTGCAACAGTCCCTGCTGGGCAGGGTTTGTTTGCCCTGAGGTTTGTATTAGAAACACACACACTTAGCTGAATTACACAAATTCCACAAACCTATGCTGAAAATAATACACTGAGTGAAAAGTGCCCATGCCCAGCACTTAAGAGCCACAACAGGTGCCTCTGGATGGCAGACTGCCATGATGGCCGTACTCAAAAAACACTTGTCCCAAAACCTGCTCAAAGAAGTGATCCTCCTTCTTCCCCCCTTCCCTTTTTCCCATGTAGTTCCCCCTTCCCATGGGTACATCTCAAAGAGTATTTTGATTCTTATAGGCAAAATCATGTCCTGACTCATGCCTAGGAAACAAATTCCACGTGCCTACAAAATCTATGGTACGAAGTGGTTGCTAAGGTGCCACCACCCACAAGACCCTGAAAATTGGGTCTTCTGCAGCCTATGGCAGGAGCTCATGTGCTCCACAGGCACTCCTGATCCTGGCATGGGAGCACCCAGCATGCTACATGTCAGTGGCTGTGCCCAGCAGACACTGCTGCTCCTCGAGTCGTGGGCTGAAGAAGCTGCACATTCCATGTGCTGTCTCCAACACAGGTCACCCCTACAACACCCATCTACTTAGGTTTAAAGTGGTAATGCACAATTCACTTATATCTGGAGCAAGGGGGTAAATAAGCCTGGCAATGCATTACTTCCATGGTTCATGGAAATACTTCGTGGCTGTGCCTTACAGAGCAATGTCATTCGTGGCAAAAGTTACCTAACAGGAAATTGCCCCAGGAAGATTTCCAAACCCCATGCATTCTACTTTCACACTAAGCCCCCAAGCTTCACTGCCCAAAGGGCAACAACCTAACCCACCTCCTACATCAATATCCTACCCTGTTCTTCCCAATGAGCCAAACCATAATGGCAGCAACTTGCCAGGGCTGAAAGCAGCACTACAGAGTCCCCCAAGCACACTTGGGCTCAGCTCTTTACTCACAATATTTCACAGTGATCACATACTTCTCCAATTTGCAGGAACCCCTCAGCCACATCATTCCTTTCCTCACTACCAAGATGCTAAATTTTTCTCCTGAGAGAACATCTCCAGCTCGCTTTTCCACAATGTCCAACAGCATTCAGAAATTTTCCAGATGCTCTTACTGGAAACGCAGACCCCACAATTACAAAAGGAGTTCTGGGATCTTAACTGTACTAGTGTGACTAATCTTTGAAAGCAGTATTTCAAAACACTTCTTCGAAATACACTGAAACATACAATCAAATCACTTGACCCTTTTTTGTTTTTCTTTTTAAGTGAGCTATAGAAGAAAAAGGACGTGGACAGTCACATAATCACATGCAGCACTACCACTGCAGTTGGACAGACCTCATTTTGACGGCACGAAATGCACACAAGAATAAATCAGTTCATACCCAAAGAGGAACGGGCTTGTGGGACTAATGTCTGTCAAGAAAACTAGGGATTCAAACCCCAATTTTCAAGATAATATGTTGTAGCTGTACAGCAACACTAGGAAACGGAGACTGCTGTACCTGTATCACACAGTGCCAGTAACTGAGCTAATGCTGAAAGAGTAAAATCACCCCCTCCAGGATCTTCCATTCAGATCCAAACAAACAGGTATTTTTACAATAACCAAGGCAACAGGACAGAGTGTATTTGAAGGCAGAACTCAGCAGGATACAAAGAGGCCTTTCTGAAAATAACACTGAGTATTCTCTCAGATTTTTAAATGGAAACAACTAGTAGCCCATCATCAATTTCCATGTAGTTATAACATATTCCTGCCCAACATATCTTTCTACTGATAACTTATCACATCTTCGAGCTTCTCTGCTCTATTAAAAAAACCACAACCAACCAACCAAAAAAATCACCTGACAAGCTCATTTGGATTTTTCAGCTTCTTAGTGTCTCCTGTTAAGAACTACAGAAATGTAATTTACATGCACTAAAAAAATGAGCTACTTTGAAAACTTAACTTTTTTAACAGCTCAGAGAAGATGCCTGTCATCCTTTCAACCCAAGTAGCAGTTTGTGTAGATTTTAGTACAATCAATTCATGTCCATGTCATGTTTCATTTTCATGCTTCATTTTACAAGCCCACTAATCAGACTAATGAGGCTGAATGTGAAGAAATCTCTTTGTTTCAAACTGAACAGCTTCTGAAACCACAGTTATAATGGTCTTTCTTTGCTTATTCATTTCCTGTTTGCAAGTAATAGCAAAAAAGAAAAAAAAAAAAGGCATTACAGAATTTTTTCTGCTAAACCCTAAAGGCAGAAAGCCATCTCAGTACAACGTCCCCTGTATTTTACAGGAGCTCAGGCTATATGTTCCTGTAAGGGAGTTACAGTCCCTTCCACTTTGTGAGCATGCTTAAATCAAAGTAAAATCTTATTAACTGCTTTGGTAGGGTCAGAAATACTCTCTATATGTTCCAAAGCGGGGGCTTAAGATGGTCCAGTGAGCAAATGCCTGTCTGCAGGCAGCAGAGAATTCATGTTGTGCTGAGCACACTCCCACTTGGAGTCATCGATTGCCCCACGCCTGTGTACAACATGTCTAGGACCTGCCTGGGGACTGGGAGCTTCCTGGTTCCTCGGCCCACCTAAACCATCAACTACGCACACACAGATAACCCATGGCATGAGACAGAAGCCAGAGGTGAGGAATGGGATTTCCTACTTGCAGATTCATTTCAGAGCCATCCTAGGCTTCAATACAAACCCAGCAGCGCTCTTTGGAGCTTTTTGTCATGTGTCAGCGGGAACACAGAGAGATGCACCAAGAGACCTAGGAGGGAATACACTCAATTATCGGACAGTACCACAAAAGGCAACACTGTCTACCCTCCTCTACCCTCCTACAACACTGATAAATTTGAAAGCACAATCTAAACTATCTTGACTTTAATTTTTTCATTCTGAGGTTGAGCTTTTTCTTTTTTCTTTAACATCACATACAAGCAAGGCTTGTTTCTGGTCCTCTGAATGCCTGAGGAGCTGCCCAGACCACATGCTGAACAAGTGACGAGCACATTGCAGAGTTAGAGGATCATGGAGCATTCCACAAAGTTTACTGTGAGGGTCACTAGACCTGCTCAGAATGAATATATAAGGTTCAACTCTGGTTCAGAGTTCTCTGAAGGAATCTGTATATGCCTGTACAGCGGCATGCAAACAGAGAGGGGGCAAGTTTCCCTTTTTAGCCTGTAGCATGATGACAGCACAAGCAGCACGGTGCCATGGTTCACATCTGACTATGGTCCCATTCAAAGCACAAAGTATCTATAGACAAAATTCAGGCAATCCATTTCCTCCTAAAACTAAGTCGAACATAGAAACACGCTCCTGGCTACAATACATCCCAGGCTATAACAGAAGATCTAAGTCCTTCACAGATTACCAAGAACATCAGTACGGCTTTAGGGAATTAAGTGGCACCAATTACTAACCCTCCTGTCCCCAGTCAGTCCATAGAGAAGGGATGATGGTGTCAGAAGCCAGATTTAGGATTGCACAGCAGGAGCCAATACTACTGCATACGGTCTCTGCCTAGTCAACCTCCAGCACATTCTTTGGGGAAAGGAGGAACACCACTGGTGAAAAGACAAAAAAGACTTTTCACCTCCTGCTCCTTCCCACTCTTGGAACAAAAACACCTATCATGTAGCAGCATCCTCCGTATCAGCTGGAGCCTGGCCATGGAAACAAATGTGGAAGGACTGGGGCAGAGTCCATGGTGGGTTACAGCACCGGTCTGATGGCTGCTACCACCACAGCATATGTGTGTGTGTCACTTTTAGCCAGAGCCTACAAACACCCAGAGCTACCAGACATTTGAAAGTGTTTTTGTTTTCCACCTTCACAGGAAACAAACCTGAGCCCTCATTAGCAGCACCTTGGCAGGAAAATAACTGAGAGCTGACAGATCTGAAGAATTCTGTGCAGAAAAATAATTTTAGCTTTCAACTATCTCAAATGATCCTCTGATGTTTAATTAGGAATAATTGAAGAGCAAACAAAAAGTCTGAATTCTTTCATGAATACTTCATACATATATGCTAGTTATTTCAAACAGGAGCTCAGTTCTAGGGTTGCAGATTCCCTTTGGACAGGAGCCGAAGAAAAGCAAACTAATCTGCTAGAGAAATAGAGCAAAAAGTGTCAGAGTTCTTTCAAAACAGTGGTATTTTTTGTTAACAAACTGGTTAGGAAGCTTGAACAAGATGCCTGACTAATGACAGACAGTGATCCCCCACAACCAGCCTCAAGACACAGGTGTCATTAAAAATCAACATGTAGCTTTACTGAAGTCTTTAAACACTGTACTGCCTCCCAGACATGGGAAAAGAATGAAACTGCCTGAGCAGCTTGGGTTTGGCATAGAAAAAAAGCATTAATTAAGGAACTGGGTTATTCCCAAATCGTGCTGTTTAAGAAGCTCCATTATACCTGCTGCACAATAGGTGGGATCCATTTCTTTCAGCAGTGCTGATGTCAGATGTTAATTGAAGACCATGTAAGAAATACTCCCCTAAGACAAACTACCTTCTGCTGAAAAGGTACCAGCCATGCTGCTGGGAGCACAGCAAGGGAAGCTCACTATGTGGCTGAAGAGCAGGAGATAGGGCAACACACGCTCAAGCAACTTTAAAGCTGGAAGATGGAACACTGTTTAGTGCCATTGGGGACACAGGAAGAGGAATGGTAAAGAATGATGGCAGTTCTCAAAGCAAAGGGAGTGTAGCCTCTACCATCCTACTACACTTCCTGACTTCTCTCTGTTTTTTGGCACAATCTATGTTTTACCAACCTGAAGAATGTCCCTTCTGTGCTGCCGGCTGCTGCCCCCACACTGAGCAGAGCCAGAGATCGTCACCACCTCGTGAGCATCCCCAGGCACACTCATCCTCCCACGGGGGCACGGGGGGAGGACAGGACAGGACAGAGCCCCGCGGCTTTGGCACAGCTGTAAGGGCAGCAAGCCACACGCCACTGGTGAACCGGCGGACACGTCGCCTCTCCAGCAGATGTGGGAACAGCCTGTGGAGCCCTTCCTGTGTGAGGGTGCAGCTGGCACGGGGGCTACCCCCACATCCTGCCCCCACCAGTCCAGCTGCACAGCCCAGCTGGGCACCGCTCCGGCCGGGGGGACGGGCACGCACTGGCACAGGAGGGACGGCGGGCACAGCAGAGAGGGCCAAAAAGCGGGGTGGAGAGAGTGGAGAAGTGAACAACAGCACCCCCTCCACAACACTGCACCTCTTCTTAGAAAGCCTATGTCCCAGAATGACACAGGGGCTCACCCTCCCTCTCCATGGCCACAAGAGCCTCCTGGGTGCACCAAAAGTCACCAGGGCAAGCGGCAGGAGTTGTGGCAGCATGACTGAGAAATGATGACCAGACCAAATAACCTCCAACAGCAGCTTTTGCTTTATTTCAGCACCTGGTCTGCAGACCTTCTGAGGGTGCTAAGGAAGGTTAGTCCTCAGCCTTCAGGAGGGTGCTCCTGAAGGTTAACCTGGAGACTACAGTCAGAAATTGTGTGCTGCATGCGGAAGAGCAGGTTCCTGGCTGCTGAGTGTGGGAAGGAAGGAGACTGTGCAGTCACACTGGGAGGCACCCAAGGTGTGGAAGGATGATGGGGCTGGGGACCCTGTCTTCCTTGCCTCACTGGTCCCTTCAGATTTGAAGGTCTCTGCTGAAGGGATTTTTCTCTCCATGCTGGTTTTCTAAGTACCTCCAACAATGGTACCTTGATGGCATTTGTGGCTCTACAGATTTCCATAGATGTATATTATACTAAGCAAGAAAGAGGAATTTTAGTCACAGGATGACAATGTACAGGAGGTGTTTAAATCAGCCTCCACCTCTAAGCACTTACCACTCACCAGTAATGCTTTCACCATACTGGTGTGCACTTCTTTTTCGCTCAGCAGTGCATTACATCAGCATTACATAGGAATCTCCCAGGTAATTTTTGGTTACCTCTTCATGCCCAGCCCATCTTCCCTTGCATCTACAAAACCAGCATTTCACACTAAAAAATCCAGAAGTCTGCTGACTAGAGTACTTACTAACTGGAGAGAAAGCATCACAGTCTCACTCTCTTCCCCCTGCCTTCCCAAGGGCAGAGCACTCTTCTGGTTTGATGGACAGCCCTTTTGTCTACAGCACTTGTGTCACTGTAGCTAAGCAATTACTAACAGCCAAGCTCCCAAATCCTAATGATAAAGAGTGGCAGGGCTGAGTGCCTGACCATCAGTTAATACATATTAATTTAAACTACAGGAACTACAGCCTGATGCACTGAGCAGCCTGGACACAACAGGTCCAAGGCAGCCAGCAGACACCCTGCTCACTGCCCCAGGCAAGAGAACAGACCTGCCCCTGTGAAGCTAAAATGCTGAATTTCATCCAGAATCCCAGTCTTGCAGGTGTTCCTTCACCATCTCCCAGCTCAGCTGCTGTTCTTGCAGTTTTTTAAATACTCTGGAGGAACCACGGTATTTTTCTGAAGGAAGTTCAGCTGCACAAAGTGGGCAATACTAAGTAACAGTGCCTCAATTCCAGTTCAAAACAACCTTACACAGCTTGGACAAGCAAAATCATTTGCAGAACAAATGATAGCCAACAACTCACCAGCAGCAAAGGTCACATTGTTATGGTTATTTTACATGCTTAACCCTTCCAATCTCATTTGTTTTTCCCTTCCATGTCCTCAGATAGTGCAGGCTGACCTCAGCACAGAGACTTCAGAATTTAATCAAAAGACATGAAAGATTGTTTCAATGATTTAAACATAGAACATGGACCTTAACACCTTCCTGAATTGTTATTCACCTTAGGAAAGCAAGAAACAAGAGATACTCTACTACTACAGGGTTTTCAGTTACAGCTGTTCAATAAATTTTAAATTTTATTTCACCTTTTTAAAATATTTTCTGCAGAGAAATTGTTGAGAAATGCTAGAGAATATCATGAAGGGTACACACTCGGAAACAAAAGAAAAATAAACACCGAAACTCCCGGATTACCATCGCCTCCCTCAATTGCTTTAGGTTTAAAACAACATGCTTAAAGGCAGAATACTTGTGCAGTGGGAAATAAACAGAGTTATATGCTTTAGTGATTATAACTGGAGGGGGGGAGGGAAGACAGGTTCCCCTTTTCCTCCCATATATTTCAGGTGAGATTTTGGACCTGAAAAAGTTTACACAGCCCAAAATTAGTTACTTTTTGAGGAAGAGAACACCACAAATACATTATGAAACAGACCAGTACCGTTTAACACCAAGAACAATAAAGGAACATCACAATGCTATCTCATTTATTCCTGGCGTTTTTGTAACATGTTCTCACCCATCCACTCTTCATACTTATTCCACACAGGGAAACACACAGCAATAACTTGTGTATATTTTAATCTAGAATTTTCCCTCAATATAAAACCACTTTTTTTGCTACTAAAGTGTTCTTACTCATTCCTCCAGGAAACATTAACATCAGCAGATCTGATCGGGACAAAGTCTCTCCAATGGTTGGACAGTGTTTATACTTTCAGTAAAAAAAAAAAAAAATCACAACAGACTAAGCCCTCTGGGATGAGTAAGCAGAAAAGAACATCTAGACCAGTGCAACTATGCCATATGTTTCTTCATTAAAACAACTATGCAACACTGAGTCAAAAACACAAACTCTATGCCTCTCCAGTAAGCAGTGGGGAAAATGACCTTATTTTTCTACACAGCTTGTCCTTCAGCAATTGTCGCTTGAAGGACAGCAAACCACAGGCAAATGAACTCAATCATCCCCCAAAGATCCCTGAAATAGTTTAGCCCTGATAAAAAGTTCTTAAGGGGCTCTTCCCAGAAGCACGCATATTTTTTCATAAGCATTCACCTAAGAAAAGTGAAGCAACGAGGCACACAAATGCCGGTTTATGTAAGCCCATTCATGTGCAAACATGCACATAAATACCAAAGGCTGAAACGTGGGATCTCACTGGAAGGTACTTAGAGTGCAAATGTCTGACTTCGTGCAAACAAGATCTTAACACCTGAGGTTTTGGAGACTGGAACTTAAAACTCTCATGGTGAGAAATCGGTCTTGGTCACGATGATATGCAGCTGTAGTCAATATTTGTCTTCTGAAGGCATCAAGTGTTTTACATATATAAATGTTGACAATTTAATTAAGTAAATCTCAGACGTGCATAAAGCAAAATTATATTGAATTCAGTTACAGATATATCGCACAATACATAAAGTTTGTCCACTTTCAGTTTTATATAAGTAAAAACACTTTTAAACTTTTTTTTTTTTGGTCTGTGCTTCTTGGTTTTCCTAGACCCCATAGAAAGGATGCATTTCACTGACAGAGTGAATTGTTTACCCTTCTCAGGGATGACCAAACACAAACGGACTCTGCTCAGAAGACTGAATTATCTGTGCAAATGTACGATTAAGACAATATGCCCTTTTGAGCTAATTTACAGATGCAAAACCATCCCATTCAGAACATTTTCAGTCATAGTACGAAATGCAAAGAAAACAAAACCTTACTACATTTTGCTATCCATAAATACAAGTTTTTAAAACTCCCTTCTGAATCCATTGGAGAGGAACATAGCACTAAAGCCCCTTGAAAACATTTCCCTGCATGGTTGACTTATCTACGGGAAATTAATAAAATCCTCATTGTGATAACAAGTGATCATCATTGCAACTGCTCCCACAGTCGCCAAGACGCCTTCTCTGAGCTGTTTTTAAAGGAGAATCACGAATTACAGAAGTGTGTGAGGGTTCAAGAAATGTTAGACCCAAGCTTATTGCACCTTTCCATTCCACTGTGCCTGAGGTGAAGTACCTGTGACCTTCCACTATAACCTTTTACTTCCTCTCCTCAACAACGTTTGCTAGCAAAGAAATCTCAGGTCCCTGAATTTCGAGTACCTGTGATGAAAGAAAAGCCTCTAGGTCATATTCCCACAATCCAGAGCTAGACTATTTGAAACAGATCCATATGCCACTCCTGAAAGTGATTTTGATGAGCAGAAATCACTGACTAATGATGCCCAGGAGGTATTTTTCTACCCTCTGCAAAGCCATTAGCATCATTTTCAAGATTCATTACCCACTACTGATAGACCTTTCTATCACCATAGCATATTGTTGCAACTTACATTCAGTGTAATTTCCCCTCAATTATATGCCCTTGCTCCCTAGAAGGATGCCAAGAATCACTGCACCATACCATGAAGAAACTTTGCCAACAGGTCAACAGCAGCTGCTTCTGAACATCTGGCATAACCTGTTGCCAGAAGCATAATTATCACTCATAATGCTTAACTTCCTGAGATGTTGGCAAGAATCACAGTTTCTGGTATGTTTCCTTACCCATATAATGGACAGCAATTATCAGACATGAAAAGACACTAGAAAAATTCCTCTCTTCTAGATCTAGGTGGAAATAGCTGTCATCCAGACATGACTTAATATGCATTTTGGGTACAGTATTTAAAAAAACCCAAACCACCAAACATTATTCTTTGAATACTAGTCTTTCTCCTGGTTCACTCTGCTGGCAGTGACAAGAGACAGAAGACAGATTTTTACACAGGGCTACTCAGAGCCAGCTCTGAAATGTCCTGAGAACGGCCTGACTTTAACTGGTAGTATGTACAAGGGCCAGGTAAAACACACAGTCATAATGAAACAAAGATGAAAGATCCTTGGACTAGCTAATTTATTGCTAATTTTTCCTATTTGGTTTCACGCTGTCATTCTTTGCATATCAGAACAAAACCCCTCTGCTATCTTAAAATTTTCACACTCCACATGGGTTTGACTTTGATAGTCCCAAGGGTATTAAGGGCACACTAGTACCAATATTCCCCCTGAAATCAGAATCAGGGTTTCTCCTATCTGGAACATGAGACTGTGAACTGTTCCCAGTGGCAAACTATACATTTGGTATAGTTTAGATCATTTCCCCATCTGAAAGCAAATTTATGGCAGACAAAGAAGCTGAGAAGGGAAAGGAGTAAATGAACTTCTGATACTGCTAAGAAGCTGCCAGACAGGCAATAACTTCATGTTACATTATTTAATATTTATTGGCAAATAAAGAAGGTAGAAATTATTTCCCTCTTTTACATGGCTTTCTGTCCAGTAGGCAGTTTTCTGTCGAAGTTCTTCCCATCTTTTCTGAACATGAGCCCTTCTTTATCAAAAGCGATCCTTCTCCAGGCTCAAACATTACTCACAGTTCATGGCCAAAGGCTTGCCTGTCTTGAATTCACAGGTATCTTGTCTCCATAAACCATCTTTGTTTTTATTCATTAGGTCATCTACATAACTTGTCACTGGGGAAAAGTGAGTGTAAAATTATTGCCAGATCAAGTCTTTTACCTCTTTCCCTCTTCAAATCAACTCTCTCCTATGCATTCTGAGAAAAATGCATTGTTGAGATCTACTAGCCAAATTTTAAAACTGTATTCTTTCTTGTTAAGTATGACCATTAACTTCCTCTCTTGAGTTTAGGATTTTTTGCAAGATTGAAGTATTCACCTTCTGTGGTTTTGGTTATGTTCAAGACTTTTCAAGCTTGAATTCACAGGCTTTAACCAAGGTTTGCTAGGAATGGGAAGTGAGCATGCCCAAGGGTAACCTACTTCACTCTTTTGCCCATTGGGGATTCTCATACCTTACAAGGTGTTTCAACACTATAAACCACTTAAATTAGTCTTTCTAGTCTTCTTTTGTTTACTGATCCTAGAATGTCTTCATATGCAATGTCTTTTGCAAGTGTTCCCAAACAATTGTGGAGACTTACTTAGTAATCCCATCTGCTTCGTCATAAATGGAAAAATTAAACAAAGAGTTATTCAGTTCTGGCCAAAGTAGCATTTAAGTAATTTTTAATTTTATTTAATCCACAGCTAAAATATAAGCTGAAATATAAAATGTATTAAATCAGACTTCTGCTTCTGAGAATTAAATTTATCCCTTACACCAACATGTAGATCCAAGGTAGCCTCAGAGAGGAAATTACACAGCCTGTCTTTGCTTTAGCTTTTCAGGGCTGAGTAAAAAAAAGTACTCTCCTTTTCAGAGAGTAATGTGAAAATAACCATTGGTTGTTATTGAATAAGATAAAGTATTCAGAGACAAAAGTGCCCCATGTAATAATTCTCATTACAAAGTGTACAACTGCTCTCCTACCTTTGATAGTCACAACAAGAATTTAAAGACCTTGAAGAGCACATTGTTAAAGTTTTCTCCCACATGCAGCTGTCAGTGTGGAATAAGAAAAATACTTCCCAAGCTGTTTTGATTGTGCAGGACACAGGTGAATACCTATGTGACTTGCTATTGATTTAAACACAAAATAAGTGTGAATGTGAGAAGCACACCCAGATTACAATTTACAGTCAACTTCTGTAACCTCTTTCTAAGTCAGGTATTTCAGACTGTTCTGTCTCTTTACCTATCTAGTTATTCTCAAACACAGAGCCCATCTCAAGGAAGTTCAGTATTTTAGACAAGAAATAACTCCTTTTTTCCCCCAGAAGATAAATATTTTACTGGGCAATGCCAATAAAATAGCAGCTCAACAGGACCAAGAACATCAGATACTGATCTTGTAAATCTTTCAATTCTGCCTCTAATTACGGAATAGCATGCATTCAGTAGAGCACAAAGGCATTTTCTTGTGTCAACAGGACCATAGCAATGTTCAAATACTTTTGTGCTTTGGTTTAGTATCTCTATCTGTTGCTTTCTGTATTCATGTCCCAATCCTGATTCACCTTCAGTGAACCGGGTGAACTTGATTCATGCCTATGCAGATGGCCACATTCAGGCTCATTGGCACATCTCACACACCTAAAAGATCACCTGTCCCCTGCCTCTTGGCTCACATATGTTGCTTAACCAAGCTGTATTGTGCACCATGTAACAAAATATCTTCCCTTTTCCAGGAGGCCAAATACATTATCTGCCCTTCACTGTTGGTATTGACTTTTCTGTATTGGCACAGTGCCCCTGTTAGCAAGGAACAGCAGGGATCCCAACACTGTGTTCAGGCAGGCAAGAGCACAACACAGGTTCTAGCTTTTAACCTCTGCTCTACCTGCACAGTGCTGCAGTCATGGCAGGCAGAGGGCTGTACAAATCTCCAAACACATGGTGTTTGCCCTGCAGCAGACTGAACCACAGTTGCATTTGTCCCCGCTCCAACTCTCCAAGGCCTTCCTTTTCTCAAGAAGAGTGACTAATACCACTGGTGGGAAGATCCAAGCTGGGAAGAAAAGGAGAAGTACAAAAGCTGTATATTCAGGAAATGCTGTTCAGTGCTCAGTTTCTTGGTGAGAAGATCAGGAATGACAAACTGAGACAGCAGAGGAGAGAGCAATAAAGAGAACACAGCAGGTGAAAAGGAGGGCTGCGATGTGCTGAATCACTGGGATTTGCTCAATTCCACATGGAAAGTGCAATCTCTTTTTATCTAAGTTGAATCCTGGATTTCTATTATGCTTACTGGCAACCTGCATGCAAACTCTAGAGGTTCCTACCAAGTACTGCACTTGATGGAGCTCTGTACTGGAGTGACGGGAATAGACACTCAAAGACATCCGACAGGCTATTCAAGCGCTTCCAGGAAAACGCAGCACAGGTGTTGATTCAACAATAACAGCTCTGCACAGGCTTCCTGTGAATCCTCACACATGGACAAGTGTTTAGAAACTAAAGGCTCTAGTTCAGCCCACTGCAAGTGATATACTCTGTAATATACTAGTAATTACTCTGTAATATGCAAGTGATATGCTCTGTAATTTCCACATCTTATATCAACAGGTCTTTTGGTAAAGCTGCTTTGAAAGGTGCAGTGTGATTGCCACAGATTAGTGGGTTTTGGTATAGTCAGCCTCAAAGCCCACCTCAAGCTATCAACAAGAACTTTGTATCTCTGGGATGCAAGGTCTCCTCACTCAGGCACAGAATAGACAAGGCTATGAAAGATGAGCAACAGTAGGTTGCTGTTTTAAAGCTGATATAGGAGCAAAAAGCAACGTTGAAATGCAAACAAAATCAGACCTTTTTGCTCCCTTCAAGACTTGTCACTAACTAAAAAAAGGTGGCTTCCTCCTTTCTGGGGAACAGATTGGATGTTGCTGCATGTGTTGTGGCTTTATTCAACACTGCTGAGCAGGAGAGAATTGTGCACTTTTCACAGCGCAAATACTTAAGAAAAGTAAGGCACCTCTCAGTTGCCTGGATCAGCAAGAGGCATTCCAGCTCACAATATAATATTCCAATAACTCTGTTTCGACCCTTGTTTTTCACTAACAAAAAAACAAACAAACAAAACAGCAAAAAAGAAACCCCCCCCAAAAAAATTAAAACCCAGAAATGCCATAATTGATGTAATATTTAGCTCAAAATACTGTTTATTTTAGCCTTTTCTAAAATGCAGAGCCTTTCAGAATACTTTCTCCAGTCATTTATAGCAATGGACATGAGACCACAGCTGAATAAGCTGCAATAGTACTAAGCCACCCTTCTGCCCACTTCTCTCTACAGTTTCTTCTAGCGCTACAAAACTAGAATATACATAACTAGGAGTGGGTGGTGCTTTGCAGCTTTGAGCAGACACACTAAGTATGGAGAATCCAGAGAAGCAAACATGCTGCTCTGAATTCCAAGGAACATTCAGAAGACACATATGGTTAGAGCACGGTACTAGTAACACCAGGTTGTGTGTCTGATCCCCTTACAGGCCATTCACTGAGGCTTGGACTCGATGATCCTTGTGGGTCCCTTCCAACTCAGAATATTCTGTGACAGTCTACCTTAGGCATGTTTTTCACCTTAGGTAAAAAACATAAGTATCACATTGGAAAAATGGTTAAATACACTGAAATCTTAAAAATAATCAAGTAAGCAAATCAAGCTCATGCAAATGTGAACCTTTAGGCAACATAAGGAAGGAACAATTAAGGGAATAAGAGCGATTGCTTACTAAAACAGTAATAAAAATTTTATTGTTGCGGAAGCAGTTGTGTAATAAAAGGGCTGGGTTATCCAAGACATAGATGAGTTCCTGAGATGTCAGTGGGTGACAAATCAGGTAGGAAGAACCAGAGACTACTTGACTACAAGGCAGGAGTTTCTCATACCATCCTTATCTTTTAAGATATCTTGCTAGTCAAGGAGGATGTGCTCTAATGCCAAACAGTCTAATGTGTTGAAGCCTGAGAAGAAATTTGTAGCAGAACAAGCTGAACTCTATCCCTTAATCATTGGGTTATCACTGCTTACCAACACCTACAATATAAAGATCTTTATGTGGCAGTTTAAAGAGGAAGACCAGCTAGTAGATGAACAGAGGTTAGTTGCCTACTGCAGCATTGCTTTGCATGGGATTTTATACCAAGGGAAATGGTCTACAATGAAAGATCCCAAGATTTTTGTTGCATTAGAGATGTGGGGTTCACATACTCCCACCTTGCAAGTAAGAAGCCTCAAGCAGAAGCGTGAAAATCTACACATTTGTCACTAAAGTCTAGATTACATATTTTCTTACTAATTTCACTTCATCATCAATTTTCCACCATAATACTGAAAGAAATGGGACAGTTACGATCCTAAGGGAAATTCCCAGCAATTTCTATCTCCTGTACAGCTTCAAAGTGTGGACAGCAGCACAAGCTGACTAATGAAGCAAGGTGTTTGGACTGCAACTGCAGATTTCAGTCCCAAGATCAAGGGTACACTGGCAGAGGCCAGACAGGGGTGAATCACCTCGCCATGCCAGAAGGCATCCTGGAAAATAAAAATCTTACTCTTCACATAATCTTGCTCTGCTGGGGATGAGGGAAGACAAGCACAGCAAGAAGCCTTCTAACCAGATGATTCGCTTAATTTTTTCCTTTTGAAGCACAGAATCCCCTCTATCTCCTTGTTTGTTGCTGGAAGACTATCCCTGCTACACAGGCTTGGTGGGCCGATTCTCTGAGAGCACTGCCTTTGCTATAGGCAGGCAGATGTTCTTCCTGTCCTGAAAAGAATAGGTACTGGAGAATGCTGCTGGGATTTTTTCCCTAAACATCCTTAGGAAGCAGACTTCAAACAGAAATGTTGCAACTCTAAGTACCAGATGTAGGTACGTGCTGCACAAATATGTTTTTAAGATTCCAAATTAGGTAGAGTGGCAGGATGGCACCAACCAACTTTGGGGCAATTTATATAATCTTAAAGTAATGACTGGGGGAGGAAAAGTAAGTGTAAAATGGTAACCTGCACTTCAAACATTCAAGCAGCAAGCACAACAATATCAAAGGCGTGAAATGCTTTGGAACACAGCTAAGGATGAACCTCCAGGTTTCCTCTGCTTACAGAAATCTGTGATGCAGAAAGCTAACAAATTGTACTCAGTTGATACAGAGCTTTGACATGGGCTATATGTATTTACATGTCCAGACTGCAGACCTGATAGACCGGGTTGTATAGAAGAGGGCCTCTCCATATTAATACTGGAATCTACCTCAAAGATTTTTGTGTGTGTGTGCTCTCTCCTTACAATGAGAAAGAAAAGTCCTAGCCCTAGAAACCAACCTAAACTGTGCCTTACTTAAGACCTCTAGATTCATATTTTTCACAATATATTTTCAAGAGCTTTATTTTTGCAGTACATAGAAAGTACTTGAAAAGCTGTGACCTGAAAGAGCACAGAAGTTCATAGTGACGCTGACATCTGCTCAACCTCACACCTCTGTTTCTGTTCCTACTACAGCTATGACTGTCTCTGATTTTAATCAGTGTCACAACCTTCCATATTAGCTCTAGAACACAGAAACATAGAACAGGGAGGAGAGGAAGAAAAAATATGGCAAAAAAATTTACCTTCTATATTTAATTATCAGCATGACCCATCTTTAACACAAACACTATGGTTAATAGGTTTCCTGTAGCCATCATGTGATTAGCAGCTCTTGCACCTGTTGGCGTATTTAGGCATATATTTTTGAGTTAACAGCCAGTGTCTCTTTCTAAATAAGCCACGACTACATTTTAAATTGCTTAAGTCAACTTCCTCAAGCAACCACAAAGCAAGACGTTCTCGTGGGAAAAAAAAAAAAAAGAAAAAAGTGCTAGACATCAGTTTTCAGCTCAGAAAACCTCAACTAAACCCACCAATTATTTTATCAGAAGAATGGAAAAGCAATTAGAAGCAACCTGGTCAAAATACAGAATAAGAAATATAGAGTGGGATAATAGGGTCACAGGCGGAAAAATATCTTTATCTGTATCTTTATCTTCACTTTGAAGTGCTGTTGCTTTACCCTTATTATCATAGATAACAAGTTCCCTGAGGGCAAACATTGTAGTATTCCTCTACAACCACTCAGAACAATATAACTAATTCCCATTCAGGAAGGGAATGGAAGGCTTCTGGCACAGGGCACCTCAGAGAGCTGCTTTAACAACTCTCTTATGTGTTTGCACTTAGCAAATAATATCACTAAAAAAATACAAGTTGGGGGTTTTTGGTTTGTTGGGTTTTTCTACCCTATTGCCCCCTTCCCTTGTGCCTCACAGCATTGTTATTAAAATAGTTTTTGTTTTCCAGGTTACGTTTCAGGATGAAATTTTGTCATCACAGTTTACACTACTCCCCAAGTAACACATTTTGATCTCATCTTCACTCATTCCTTTCTCAGATCTCCTTGATGGAGCAGAGCTGGATTTCCACTCCCTGCCCAAGCAGCACATCCAGCTCCTTTCTCACCAAAGGGGTAGGGGAATGACTGTGTCTAGGGAAGGGGGGGTTTCACTCAAAGGCTTTTAGGTACTTTGTACATAGTGTCATCACGCAGGGTCCTCCTTGGTTACCAGGCAATCACTCTATCTGTGTGACTGCATTTGTTTGAGACCATTGCTACAAGGACACGTACCAAGCTTCATTTAGGTGTCTGCACTAGTATTCGTTCATGCTTTCATACACAGGAACGAATGGGAAAGATACCCTAATACCAAATACCACAACACTGGCACTACCAATTGTATTTGTGGGTTGCATAAAATACAATCCTTTGAAACAGTTAAGGCTGTGTGTTTTGGGGTTTTTCCTTTTTTTTTTTTTTTTCAGCATGGACAAGACCCAAGATACCGACTGTCATTATCAGATTCTGGGCTTGCAGTCAACTGATCTTTTTGTATGTCCACCCCAAGCTTTTGCACCAGCTCTGACCGGGCACAGCCCTCAGCTCAGGCTGCCCAAATTGAAGCAAGCACGCCTTCACAAAAGGCTGCTCTGTGCTAAACACGCAACCACTGCCCAGCATCACGTGGAAGAGAAAGAAACAAATTGTGAGTCTTTCTTCCAGCTCAGTTTTTTCATTTGGAAAAGAAGGCATCTCTGCAAAAGCTGAGGGTGAATAGCAAACTTGTTATCGGGTCTGACTTTTGCCCAGGCTAACAAAGAGGCTGGTAGCTTGTAGAAGAATTTGGTAACTAGACAATACAGAAGTGAAAGAGGGAATCTACAGCTTTCACCTTGCTACAGAAAACAGCCTGACAAATAACCAGCAGGATATGCAACCTAACTAACCACAAGGACAAACCTGGGAGTTTGTTGCCATCATCATCAGATAAAGCCCTTCACTTTTTATGCAGAAATTGTATTAACTGTCATAAATGCCTCCTATCTCATCTCCACATGATATCTCCGTAAATCATTACTGCCTCTATAACATGCTAGTGACAACCAAGATGTGGTTATGTTGCCCGGGGGTTTATTGTTTGATTTCTGTTTTTGAAGTTGCTGTATCTGCTCTGAGTACTAATTATGGTTTTGTACTTATGGTTTGAAGAATGATGTTAAAAGAAATAGCAAGCAAGAGCAGAATTGCTAATACAGAAAAGTAGTTATGCTGGTTTGTCATGGGTTTCACTATATAGTTTTGACAAGGGTGATACATGTGTTTCTCAGGCACTAGGCACATTGGGTAGCCATGAACTAAACAGCTACAGATTTGGGGTTTCCTGCTTACTCACATTTTTTTCCTGTAGTTATTTAAGAAGTTGAAAAGAAGATGCCAGGAGTGTTAGGTTATGTGATAAAAATTCCTTTGCACACACCCAAATGAGCACAGAGAGACGGTGCCAGAAGGGGAAGCCCCGATAATAACCAGCCCTGCCTATCACAGGAGCCATGAGCTCACCACAGCCTGATCTTCACAATCCTAGAGGAATATGGAGGCACTAGGGCAGGAACCCAAATTAAGAAGAAGAGACTCTACCTAGACCCTTCCTGAGGCTGTGCCAGCAGGGCTAAAGGCCCAGTGTCCAGGCATGAAATCCATCAAGATGGATCAACACTAGAATGCCTTTTGGATGGAGAGGAGTTGCTGCCCAGGGGTATGGGACACATGGTGAAATTTGGGATTGCAGAAGACTTTCTACAGGATGTTAGGGAAGGCACCAGAGGTGGAGAAAGGAATGGATTTAGGTGATTTGGGATGAACAGATGCGAGGAAAATAGAAAGACAAAGGAATATAAAAGATTGGTCACATGTAACCAGTTTGCTCTTTGGTACACTATTCCGGCTGCACTCACTCGGACTTACTATCAAATTAATTTCTAACTTTTCTGCTGGGTGAGGGATCCTATTCATTATGCACTCATGTGTGTACAGCAATCTGAGTGCATCTACCAGACTCAGAGCCTGGGTTGGCGTGTCCATGTATCCATAGAGTGAACACAGGTGTGCAGGGGAGTATGCGAGTGCAAGAAAGGCCTGAGCTGAACTAGCTGTTGAGGAGCTGAACTAGCTGTTGAGGAGTTGAACTAGCTGCTGAGGAGCTGAACCAGCCTAGGAGCCAGGGTTATCTCCAGGGGCAAGAATACAAAGGAGTCAGGGCCAAAAATACATACACCTTTTCCCCCACCCCTCAGTAGTGGACCTCTGCCCTGCTCAGCAGGAAAAGGGAGCAGCATACAGGCTTTGCTAATGCCTGGGAATACATCATTAGCCTCACTGCAGGTTGGGCCTGGGAATGCAGCTGCCTCACCTATCTCGGGCTGCTGATGATGTATCTTCCCCTAACATAATACTCTTTCCTGGATTACTATGACTTGCACGTAAATTGTCACCACTCCATACCACAGGTATGTTTCACAAAGTACTCTAATAATCAAGAGGCACCTATATGCAACAAATGATTGTTTCAGCATCTTGCCTTCTCAGTTTCACTCTGACTTTAAAAAAAAATATGCAATGGCTACTATATTAATAATTCTCTGGAACTTAGACTGAGGCAATTCAACTGGGGAAAAGAAGAGTCATAAGAGAGTGAACCATCTATTATTCACAGAAAAGAGTAAATGTGTTTGCTGTTCACAGGCAAATCCCTGACTGAGAATAGGAAGGACCTCCATATCTCTTAATTTATCCACTATCACACATTAGGGCCATAGCCCTCCTTCAGAGATGAGGAGGAGCAGACTTTCAATACTGAAAGCAGTCCAGTCAGAGAAAACTGCCTGAAGGGTGTGCAGACTATATAAACAGGAAGGGAAACACAGGCAGGGAGAGGCTGAGTGCCTTTCCCTAGGTCATGCGCCAGAACCTTGACAGAGCCAGAAATAGCACTCTGGCTTCCTGAGCCCCCTCCATCCCACAGCACACCTGGTCTCCCACGCAGTTAGCCTGCAGACATCAGTCTCAGCTAGAGACACCCTTCCAGACATCAGGGCATCTGGAGAACAGAGCAGCAGCAGCAGCCTCACAGGAGCAGAATCTCTACTCTTTTCAGGAACTGAAGTTTTAGGAGAAAGTATTGGGACAGGACATATTACACAACAGTGATGATATTTTAATATTCTTCACTCCAAATCAGTTGTCTGTCCTTTCCTGGAGAGCATTTAAAGGATTTGTCCTTCACCGTAAAGTCATAGTTTCTCCTCCCACGTAAGAAGCTATTTTTAATCACAGGACAACATTAGCACAAAGTCTAGTTATATGTCTGCTAAAAAAAAGCTCCCATTTTAAGCACTAATAAACCGAAAATCATAGCACAAGAAGAAATCACTCTGCTAGACAAACATCAAACACAATACACAGCATTATTGTTTGCCCTTGCCTGCGAACAGTGGAGACACGTCACCCTGGAAGTCATTCTTAGTTAAGCAACTGAAGTACAGAAATACTCATTCTCCTCCTATCCCATGTGATAACAACTGCATTGTCTGAAATGAGTGCTTGGGGTCCCAGGCCTGTTTACCCACAAGCAAAATTCATCAGGTGAGAATGAGATGCATATTCGCTCTTCTTGGCCCTTTTCTACCAGAGCAGGGCAGTGCTTGGGTTCCTTAGGTAACTCAGACAATCAAGAGTGCAGGTAGTGGCGTCTCATTCAAGAGCAGCGTCTGCGTCATTCCCACCCAGCAGCTTGTGCACTTGGTGCTCTATTTCATACCCCCAGGACTGTCTGGCTGTGTTAATGCAGTAAGTAGGTGTTTCAGTTTCCTTGTTTCTACTGCAGCAGGATTTGGGGGAAGGTTTGAATTGTAACCCAGGGAAATTGTATATAAAATTCGTTCTTGAGTCTCTGGGCTGCTTTCTCTTCCAGAGGGAGCATACCTCAGTTAAAAAAAATGCCTCCTCCCTCTCTTCCAGGTTTGAGCTAATTACACATCCATATTATTCAGTATTCACAGGCTGCTACCTCTCAGTAACAACAGTCATACAAGAACCAAAAAATGTAACATTTGTGAGTGCACCTTGTGCATGCAGCCATGCACCACCACAACCACGCCAGTGTTACTGGGAACATGTCCTGCCTCGTGCCATCTTGTGCTATTCTGCTTCTGCCTTCACCCTGTACATTCCCACCCTATGGCTGAAGCAAATTCGCTTGTAAAGCCTCCAAGCCCTGGGAGCATGGTGCTGTCACCTGCTTCCTGTGGCCTTTCAGCTCCTTTGACCTCGAGGTTCAGTTGTCAAAGCTGAGCTCTCCTAGGCATGTAGCAGAAGTGGCACAGCCTAGGCTACCACCTCCCCAGGAGAGTGGGGCAGGGGGAGAGGACAGCAAAGCACAGCTCTGTGCCCAGCCCAGCCTTGCACCGGGCAAGGGAGAAGGGCACCAGGCATGCCAGGCAGGCTGCAGCCTAGGGAGGAGCAGGGGAAACGCTCCTCTCATCCCATTTCTGTTTCGAGATGCGTTACTCTCGTTTGGCAAAACCTTGCTATTCTCCTCGAACAACAGGCTACTCTGGGGCTGAAGAAGGAAGGGCCAAATGTTTTGACAATGCACGTAGGGCCTGGAGTAAACCAAAGTGGATTGATAACGCTACACCTGGGCGCTGAGTGCACACGCGGCCTATTGCTCGGAGGCTGCAAGCCAAATGCCATTAACCTCCAAGGCAGATCATTATTAGACCATAACACCCAACCTGTCATGTATCATTGTTTCATTAACACAGTTCTGGAAAGCCTCTAATAAAGTCAGGGAAACTGTTGCCTCAAAATTAGCAGAGATTACAAGATCTTCCACGTGGATATTGAAGAGAAGAAAAGGAAGTTTATTACAATAATTTTAAGGGCATTAGAGATAACTGTGATAATTTTGCTTCTGATCTAAAGCCCACTGAAGGCAGTAAACAGGCTCCTATCCTTTTCTTCTGAAACAGTGATTTTATTATTATAAATATGATTCTCCCCCACTCATTTCTTAAATTAAATTAGAGGTTGCCCAGCCCAGAAGAAACCTGTAATGCTTAAGCCAAAATATTTGCATGGCTGACAAGCTCTGTCTTTGAATCTTCATGAAAGGAATATAATTGTGTTTAATGCAATTTATTTGTCATTAAAGAAATAAGCTTTGATCCAAACATCTTTGCAACAGAGATCCAAAGAAACTAAGACTCCAGGTCTATTTTAAAGCAATGTGCATTTAACATTCATTCCTTTCCTTATCTGATTAGGAAATTTATTCCCTAGTGGATTATAAAAATATAACAACAACGACAACAACAAAAGGTTATACTTACGTAAGTTTATTAACGTCTTAAAACTTATGCCTGGGATAGTTTGCTGTTGGACTATTTATTGTTTTAAGAAGGGTCATTTTCATTCAACTCACACAAAAAATCTTCAGAACAAAGATTACTGACTATTCCACCCCCCAGCAAGTTATAGATAGCATCTAACCAAGTAGGTTTCCAGTGTTTCAATGGGTCTCCCAATGGCAGCTGACAAAAACCCCCAGAAATTTAACTGAGGAAAGAAGGAAAAACTTTAATTGAAACACTTTTATCAATTATTTTAATGACAGTGGCAGCTTGTCTGCATTTTAGCATCTATGCAACACGCACAGGGCCATTGTGGTCATAGTAGTTCTGTCCATAGGGGAGGAACAAGCTACTGGCTTGGAAGTTTTCTGTGTATGTTTCTTGTTTTCTTTGTATTTGTTATAATCCAGATAAGAACAAAGTAAATGCTCCAGAATGTGATCAGTTAAAAAAAAAAAAGAGAGAGAAAATAAAAAAGACCCCCAAAAACTCAAAAAACAAAACAAACCAAACAAAAAAACCAAACACAACCCCCCCAAAAAAGCAAAAAAAAAAAAAAAAAAAAAAAAAAACCAAAAAAAAAAAAAAAAAAAAAACAAAACAAACAAAAAAAAAAAACCAAACACAACCCCCCAAAAAAAAAAAAAAAAAAAAAAAACAAACAAGAAAAACTCCACAAAAGAAAAAGTAAAAACAACAACAACAAAAAATCAAAACAAAACAAAAAACAAACCAAAAAAAAAAAAAAAAAAAAAAAAACCGAAACCACCCAAACACCTCTAATAGAAAAAAACTGAGGTTTTTTTCCTCTGACAAATGCCTCCAGGAAGCTTTCTGTGGAAGTTAGAATATCAATCTCCCAGAATCCGGCCCCTAGTGAGAAACTGCAGTGTGCCAAGCCAAGAGGGGAAAGGGAAAAAAAAAATAGAAGGAAATTCTACATTGATTGTGAAATAATCCAGATCATCAAGTTTCCTTCTACATCTGTGAAATAGTTCCTTGAAAGGAGAAAAGTTACTAAGAAGTCATGATTGCCTAAATACAAAGAGAATCTTTAAAGATCTGACTTTCAAACTGATTCTTATCCACATGAAATTCAGTTATTGCAGCGTTTAAGAATCACTGACACATACAGTATATGGGCCCATCTTTTGGCCACATCAGTCTCTGCAGCCTGGGTTAATCTGTTTCTGACACTAGCAAATAGCAGATGATGGGGGAAAAAGGCAAGACTAGTGCAAGCATGTGGCAACACCTCACTCTGCCAGGATCAGCACAATTCACAGGTCTCCTGTGAGACTCCTTAATCCCACACTCTTGAACCCATGGGAATTCTTGTACCTCTAGCCTCTGCACAACTGCTTAGATGATGTCACAAACCACGCCCCTTTGCTTTAAATCCCAAACTCACCAAAATTTTTCACATTCCCTGGATCTCTGATTATAAGCAGCAGCAAGAAAATCCCTTTTCATCTTCTCTTTCCTTGTGGCATCAAAATACTCTTGTCCATCCTTTCTCAGTAGCTTCTTTGCCAAGAAAGGAAGTCCCAAGCCTATCTGCTGTACAGAAGTTTCAGGTGCCTTTGACAATTAGTGTTTCTGTGATCTGAATCTTCTCTAGCTCTGCTCTACCTTCCCTGATGTGGATCAGATGCTCTTAGACATTTTCTGTGCTGTTGGCTTTTGACTACTTATCCCCTTTTGTGAAGCCTTAACGCAGGCAACAGTGAAGCCAAAAGCCCTTCCAAAGATCAGTAGTGAGGCAAGCTGGGCTTTACACTCAAAACTTCCTCAGGGTCTGGCAAACAAATAAATGCATTCTTAAAAACAAACAGCCCCCAATTCCCTCTGCACCAAAAAAAATCCAGGAATTACAGGTTTTCATTCCAAGTCATATAATTTTTTAGTGAGCCTGAGTCAGATTTTTTAACCAAGCAATTGCTTTTTTAAAGAAGACAATCCGAGAACAGGCCCAATGACACAAACATATTAGTTAAATCCATTTTCTAATGGTACCATGCTAGCTTGAATTATTATTATTATGAAGATCCTTTCAGCCCAATCAAACTGGCATAGAAATTGTCATGCTGATAAGACAAAGTTACTTTAGAGTGCCTGCACAGTAGAAGTAGTAGCACAGTAGAGACAGTTAAACTGTCTCTAGAATACACTTGTTAGTTTAACCCTGCATTACAAAGGGCCTAAAATATAATGTTGGGCTTCTAAGTGGAAAAGATCCATTCTGGAAAGTTTGTTTTTCCATGTGTTTTTAAGGAATAACCAGCATATGCCTTTGAGTGTCCCAAGAGGTAAACTTGGGCTTCTGTCCCCAAATGGATGGACAGAATTATCTGCTTCTGCAGACATTTTCCATTCCATTCCCTAGGTTCACTGAGCTCTTCAATCATGTGTGTAAGGAAGTGGAAATATCAGAGTATGAAATGCATTCCCCCTTGTCCCATAATGACCACTGGCTGGATCTTGCAGGAAGATCCACAGGCTTGTTGCTGCTGTCAGACTCATCAGTAAACAGAGTCCCAGCTCCACAGGGCCTGAATTACAACACAGGGACAGTTTCAAGTCCTTCAGGTCTCACCCCAAACTAAGTGAACACCAGCCTAAACTAGGAAGCTTTCCTTATAACTGAAGAGTACAGGTCCAGGCCTTTGGCATGATTCTTAGGGAATGGTTGTAGCTGTGATGACATTTTAAAAAGCTGTGGAAGCCCAGCCACAGATGCAGAGATGAAGCATTCATAGCATGCATTCTAATAATTTTTGTTTACACAGCTTAGGGAAAAAAACCTAACTAAAACGAATTCCTTCTCGTGTGGGAATCTGCTCTGGTTTAACTCAAAGGTCATTTTTAAGTCTGTGTGCATTTACTGTGCTAGACAAATATTTGTCAAATATACAGGCTGCTGGTCTCGTTTGAAAGATAAAGGTTATGGAGGGAGGAGGGGAAGGGAAAAAACCCAATCAATGCAGAACATTGAACTGAATGAACCTTAAGGAAAAGCATCCATCTGCCAGCGAGAGACACATTCCTGCTAGCAGAGACTGCCACCTTCCGGGGAACAGCTTCAGAGGCTGAGCAAAGAGGATGCTTCACCTTTCCCATGAATTTCCAAGCTTGGTTCTGCATTTGCATATATATCAGAGTCAAATGGCTTTAATTTCTCAACTTCCGGTAAAAGAGAAAAAAGAACATTTACAAGAGGATGAACTCTGCTAGTTTTTTCCTTTGTTTATAAAAAAAGCAAGGTATATTTTATTCCGTCTGTTCATGTTTGCTGCTAGTATTTTCAAATCTCAAAATTACTAATGACATACCATTTGAGCCAGCAGATCTCAATCAAATTTCACAGAAGGGGAAATACCTCAGATCCCAAAATCCCAACTCGCTTCCTGAGAATTAGCAGTTGAGAAAATGAGGTACATTCAGATTCATGCTTCATTTGGGGAGAGCAAAGGAGGAACTTAGCTAGGACTCTTTTTGGCTGGAAGCAGCCAGTCAGCCTGGATGTGGCTCTCCAACAGCCAGTGCAAATACTCTTTTACCCCAGGGCTGACCCCAGCCACACAAACACAGGGGTCATTACAATAGGTAAGCAAGAAGCAAATCAGATCACGGATGAATTGGATTAAAATGTCATTGACTCTGCTACTCTTTCGGTGAGTACAGGGACAGAGCCCACAGGGAGAAAACTAAATACTTTCCACTCTTCACTTGTGTTTTTATGGGTGGTTTTGGAGCATGTGTGAAACATCACTGTAAAGACACTGCCTTAGGATTTTTGGGTATGTTTTATCTGCAGTCTAAGATCAAAAGAGGTCACTGGGTTTAAAAAAAAATTAAAAAAAAAAAAAAGCGGTTGTTAAGAAAAATAATCCTATTACATCTTTGAAGTAGAGGCAGATTATTCAGTATTTTCTGCTGCCCTTCTTGCNGGTGGTTTTGGAGCATGTGTGAAACATCACTGTAAAGACACTGCCTTAGGATAGTATTTTCTGCTGCCCTTCTTGCCTCACTTGACAGAGAGGCTTTGGGTTTTATTTACCCTTTTAAAATAAATATCTGCCCAGTTCCAATCCCAATTTGACAGAGACCTCAGGGATATTAGGCTCTTGTAAGAGTCCTGACAATATGTAGGAAAAGGGAAGAGCCTGAATACGTCAGAGAGGGACAGACTGCAGCCAGAGCTAAGTCATACCATAGATACCAGAGGTTGTGCAGGTAACACATTTTGTCTCACAGCACAATCTGTAGCTGTGCCCCACTCAAATCCTCCTCCTGACCTGTCTTTTCCTGGTTTTATAAAAAACAGTCTTTGCACTGACACTGCCTCTCCCTCACTTGCTCTCTCAAACAGGGAACTCCGCAGTCTCAAATCACAGCAGAAATCTTCTGTACAGCCCCTGGGGGCAGTGATGCCAAGGAGTACATTTCACAGGAGTCTGTCCTCCAACTAAACCATCTTCCAACCCTGTAAAATGCTGTCTTCTATCACCATTCTCCATTCAGGAGAATGAAAGGGCATTGCCTCTCAGAAGGTCAAAAGCACCCACGTGTTGTCCTTGTACTACCAAAGGGAATAAGGCACAACACTGTCATCTGCTGTATCTCCCAGAGATCTTTCCCAGCTGCTGTCCCTACTAGGCTGCTACCTTCTTGTCCTCTCCATCCTCCTCCTTGTCCCCAAGCTGAAAAGGGCATTGGAGGAAAAAGAACTTGGATGCAACTGTACCAGCCTCAGCACATCAGTGGTGTGGGAGCTAAAAGACACCCTGGTCTTCCTATGTTGATGATGTTCCTCTCCAGAGTAAGAAAGGGGAGCCAAGAGATAAAGTTTAAATACTTGTCTCATATGAAACATGCTGACAGCTCACTGGTTAGAAGTCACAAGGCCCAGACCTGGAAACACCAGAAGAGCACGAGATATCTCTATATAAACCATTACAAGCTGTCCTAGTCTTCAAAATGCAGTGAGATGTGTTAAATGCTACCAAAAACTGGCTGACTACTTATTTCCATTTTCTATGCTGAAGTACCATGGTGGCTACAAGCAACTGAAGCCCACATAAATTTGAAGCCTAAGCCAAATTTTCCAACAGCTATTCTAGATTGTATCCAATCAGAACAGCACTTGTTCCAATTTTGATGTAAGCCAGGGTTCAGGAGAACAGCTGAACTTAAAAGATGTGTTCCACCACAGCTAAAAGTTTAAGGCATCTTAGGGAATTATGCTCTTAAAACTCCTGCTATTAGAGTGGCTACTTTTTCAGCACCTCTGAATTAAGGTTGGAGGCCAAAATAATTTTCCATCTATACAGGCTCTGGAAGGAACCTGCTCCCACCACCATGGGAGAATGTTCTCAGACATCCACTCGTGGGAGTAAAAGCAAAAAAAAAATCAGGCCTTTTCTTGTCTTAACAGACAGAGGAATTATTAATTGCACAGAAAGAAGATAGAAGATAACTTATTTGACCCTTGAAAAGTTAGTCTTCATACAGACAGACATTAAGAAAACTCTTTTTAAAGTTGGATATCTTTGAAGGCAGCTGTGATCTTGGTGAGCCAAGAAGTGTTAATTAATTTCCTTTTTCTCTTGGGAAAAGAAAAGCATTTTCTACATTGCTGTAGCAAAACCAACAACACACAGCAATCCAGTGAGCTAAAGAACACTGTTGGGAATATATGACAGCTAAAGGCTTGAGTGAACCTTTGTTCAGCAAAGACACAACATCTGGGGTAATCCCAAGTTTACAGTATTTTATTATGAAGTGCCCAATAATGTGACCACAGGCAAACCAAAAAACCAATTTGGCCTCTTGAAGTCTTTAACCTGAAAGCAGGTAAGCTCACTCTGAGAAGATGCCCCTGAAAACAAGTGAAGTAAAAACAATTGGAGCTGTTGTGGCCTCCTTGAGCTGCCTTCAGCCCTATCTGGATTGCATCCCTCCTACAGATTGCATCCTGACTATCTTCTGCCTATTGCTTTGCTGTCAGTGTCAAGGACATGTTGGTTTGGTCAGGAACATGGATGAGAACATCAAGAATCTCTCCTCTGACCTCAGGATATCCCATGAAATTAGATAAAAATCAGGCTTCAGGGGATTATTGTAGTCAAGTAAAATGGATTTGCTCCTAGGCCAGCAGAAGCATTCAAACTTTTCTTCTTCCTAAAACAAATAATAAACTACTCACCAAAATTTGTCAAGTCAGGCTTTAACAGCAGGATAGCAGAGTGTTCTCAGCCAGAGAGTTCTCAGAGTTTGTGTCATGTTAAATCACCTGGGAAAATTATTTTTTTAAAACCTTGACAGACTAATAAAATAAATACCTTTTGGTTTAGACACCAGAATGAGGCTGGATAAACAGGTCTGGACCAATTTGTCAACCTACCTAACTTTAAACAAATATTTCAGCATTATTTTAGCTAAAGAAAACTTTTTATCCTCATACCTTCTTGTTGCCCTGGTCATATAACTAAAGAGATGTTACTTGGAACATTTAAGTAGAATGCAATTCAAAACCATCACACATGATCAGCTAGAAGATTTAGGACACTGCATACTAACACAGAGCAAGGTTTCCTATGGCATTGACATCCTATGAGATTGAAATCCGTCCCAAAGTTCAGCAAGGTTTGGTCATCTATATCCCTTCAGCTGCTTGAAACTCTACCCTTGCTAGATTCAAAACAAATGCTTCAAAAGGTTGATTTCTTTCTAATCTTCCTTTAATTTCCCTTATTCCTAAAGGAAAAGAAAAAAAAAATCCCAACACCTAGAAGACTACTGTCTACCCCGAGGTGAATATAGCAGCAAGTATCTTGAATTATTTTGAAGCTTTCTAGCGATTTCTCCAGAAGAAGAACCAAGAACCAAGTCCCCACTCGGGGGAGGGAAGAAAAAAAAATAAAAAAAAGCAACTGATGGTCTCCAAGAGAGGGCAGTCTCAGACTAGGGATGATTCACACAAAGGATTACAATTACACCTGTTTTCTGCCACATTTTACAGTGTATATCTAAGAAGATTGATGTTTAAATACCACCATCCATCAAAAAATCTTGAGTAAAAATCAAAACTTACAAGTTAGCCTGCTGCAAGTTTCAAAGGGAGGGAGATATTTCCATTTTGTAGGTGCTGTAACATAAGGAACAGTGCTCCACACATGGATTTGGTCCAACAAATATGGCTCATAAATACTGCTCTTCTTTTAACACACCATCAGTTTTATAGAAGCCAACTTACTTTGCTTCCAAGTTCACCAACAGCAAGGTCATAGTGAGATACAGTCACACAGATTCTGCAATACCAAATACCATCATAGCAAAAATGATTATTTAAAAATTTGCAATTTATGTAACATATCTCCTCAAAGAAAAGGTTTTCCAAGGCTTTTTCGTTGGGTTGGTTTTAAGTCACTAGGAGCTAGCTAGGCTACGCCAGCCCTACTGTTCATTTTTCCTTCTGAGCAGTGGCTTGACTACCTAAACAACTGGGGAAAGAAAACTACACCAGACCAGAGCCTTTTCTACTTTTTATCAAAGCCATGGTGTCAGCCTCCAGATACAGTCCAATATCTTCTTTCTTGCCAGTGAAGAGACTGGCTTCTATAAAGATGCAAACCTTTCCACTAATTCCCACCACTTCACACACCTCCAACGCTTTAGACCCATCCTTTTAATACTGATACTTCAGCCAAAGCAGTGGCTTTGGTGACTGATGGTGGTCTCCAGGCTCTGTGGAGACACCACATATTGGGTGATTACACTCAGAAGACAAAAATATTATTTCCTATCTGGAAATAACCCAAGTTGTAGAAGCCATTTACCTCTACTTACAGCAACATTGAAGGGAGAGCCAACTGCTGGCACGCAGGAAGCAGCAGCCAGAGCTCTGGGTACCAGAGGCAGTGTGCTTGTGTTGGAGCCATGCAGAGCAGCAGTGCACTGAGGACAGACACAGGCTATCCCTCAGGAGCACTGGAGAAGTGCTTACCAAACTAGGGATGGAGGAGCAGCTGTGAGCATGGCACTACTTCAAATTATTTAAGTAAGAAGACTCTGATTCATGTCCATGAACCTCCTCCTAAGACCCTTAGTCTGGCTGCACACCATCACATAACACCTGTGAGATTCATCTGCTCTTGCCCTGCAGGTGGCAAAGCCCACAGACAGGTTCACCAGTCAGAGAAACTGGAGTCCAGTGAATTTTGTTCCTTCAACCAGAATCACCCTCATCATCTCAGAGATGCACCTCATACTTTTTCTATACCTCTCTCCCTAAAGCATTTACATCTTTTTTCATGTTGGTGACCAATTTCAGTGAAGTTCAATTTCATTAATTTCACTAAGATGGTGAAAAAAGTCACACGCTCATGTTTTTTCTCCAGTGAGGTTGACCCATGTGGCTATCAGGAGTTTCAGACAGCAGTGAAACTTTCAGGTCCAGAATGCAAAAAAAAACCAACTGAATGCAGAAGGGAGATATGTTAACGAAAATTGAACTTCTTTAGTGTGATTTCAAGGCTGCAGAAGAAAACACACAAGGACTTATTTTCTTGCTTCCCTCACTGAGGAACTAAAAATCCTCCAAACAAACAAACTTTTCTGCAACAACTCCACCTTTGCTTCAAGGGAACACCACCATGGGAAACCCCAAACAAAATTATCTAAGGTGGTGCCCAGTGTGCAGACCCAAAAAGTTTTGTGTTTGAAATGAAACTTTTACAGCTACAATATGCCATTGGTCTCTACAGTGATAATCCTCTTGAGTGCTTTTATAAGCCAGAATAGCTAAGGCAGCTACTACTGAGGTTAAGAGAATGATTTTCACTGGTTTCAGTGAAAGTTAGCCTCAGTGCTACATGGTAAGGTCCTTGGACAAAATTCTCTGTGCAATAATAAAGTAACAACATATCTAAGGCTATCATGGCTTTTAAGAAGCTAAATCTCCATTTAAAAACCACATATCCAAAGTTTGGTATTTCAAGTCAATTGAAAGGATTTGAGTCCATGAAGTGCTAAGCAATTTGAGTTCCCAAGCATCAAACAAGTAGGGAATCCCAGAAGTGCAGTTAATTACCCTAACCACAGCACTACAGACACTTTATTTTTAAGAGAAAAGCCAAGAACACAGGTGTTTATGCAGACAGGTGCATTTTTGCAGAAAGGTAGTACCTTGCTTTTAAACATGCAACACTTGTCAAAGCCGGCTGTTATACAGCCAAGCACAGACAAAAGGATAATTCAAAAACCTTACTGTAATTCATGTCAAATGGATCTTGGGAAAGAATATGGAAGATAACAGAGGGCACTAGGATTTAAGGTATGAGGCTCTTTGGAGGAGCCTGAGTCCAGATCTGGCTATGATCAGTTGCATCCCAGGTTCAAACACTGACCCAGTCAGGCCCTAGTTCCCACCACTGAGAGGAAGCAACTTGTATACACAAACCCACAATTTTTACACCTTAGTATTGTACTTTGGAGAGTCATCCTCAGAACTATAATGCAAGTGGGAATCTACCTCATTCTGTAAAACCTACAAAGAAGTTTATAAAGCTGAAGGCAGCAGGCAGGACCCCAAATACTTTTTTCCAGCAGCAGCCTATGTTAATCTAAAAAGTGGTCTCAGAAGACCTGAAAGCCTCCTCTTCCCACTCCCCCCAAACCCAGAGTACCTACATTACACCTAGAGGCTGGCTACTCATGACTGCTAACAAGTGTACTGGCCTTTAAGCCAGTCCCAGATGGTCTTGGAGCAAAAGCATCCGAGACCAACAGCAACTCTACAATTAACTAGCAGAACTGCACCAAACTCTGTCACAGACAAATTCCTCCATAAAACCAGTGAGGCAGGAGTTCTGCCATCTGCCTTTACTGACACCCTCTTTCCTCACCTGTTTCTACCAAGCTCAGGGTGACAAGGAGCACACCTGAGCACCCAGGCACTGCTGAGCACCTGCGATACTGCTGCAGCTTGGCAGAAACAATTTTTTCTCTTCATGTCTCACCTTACCCCTGATAATGGCAACTTGCAAATCATTCTTAGCAAATTAGTACAGGTTTTCTATCTGAGCAACACTTCTGGGATTGCATTGGTGAAAATAAGCAAAATTAACATTATACTCTTCAAAACATGAAAACGCACCCACAGCATCCTCCCTCCTGTTACAGAAGAGTTGAAATCACTCACCCTTGCGTGCTACTGAAGGTCTCCGAAGTTTCTTTGTGCCTCGCTCCCAGGGCCAGCCGGCGCTTTCCCCTGGACGGTCACTCCCGGTGCTCTCAGTCCGCCCCTGGGAGGCACAGCCTGCCCTGCCCTGTTCTGCCCTACTCCGCTCTGCCGGGGCGGGGCTCCCGCCGCACCCGTCCTGGGACGCTCACGGAGAACCCAGGGCTCGCTGGCAATGCTCGGGAGCTGCTGGGTGGGCTGGATGGTTGTGCAGTCCCGCCTTCCAGGAGCGCCAGCAGGCGCCGGCTTGGTTGCGCTTTGCGGGCACGGCGGGAGCCAAAGCTGCGGCTGGAGCACCGGCCGGCCGAGCGCTGCCGCGCCGGGACTGAACACCGTGGGCGATCTTCGGGAACCATCTTCCTTTGTGCTGCACTGCCCTTGTCCTCGTCCCCTTTCCTTAGCTTTCCACTGCATAAATAAATAAACGGGAAGGTTTTGATCGGGTTTGTTAAGCCTGTGTAGAGGTAGGAGCTCATCTTGGGCTCCAAACGTCCATCGGGGCTCTGAAGTCACAAATTCGTCTGTGCAAACTTTTGGCAACAAACCCTACAGCCTTCTAAAGCCTCCTCCAGCTTTGAGTTTACAGAAGTTTCTGGCTAGAGGGCCCCAGAACGAAGTTGCTAAATTCGAAAAAAGTTTCAGTTTACTAGTGAGTCAGTGCCTTCCTTTTGCTTCCAGATTTGCCGTTTGATTTGCTGCAGCCTATGGGAGAATGCCAAATAAAATATGTGAAATGTAGCCTTGACTGAATTAACAAACTTTTTGTTTTGCCAAGGTCAGTAATTCCCAACTTGGGTACTAATAAATCACAAATTAGCTGCCAAAAATGTGGGAATTATTACTATTGTTAATCATGAATCTGGGGCTCTTCATGTGGCTTACAATATTTTAGCTTAAAGGTACAGCCCTAAAAGTTAAAAAGCTTTTTTTACATGCAGTGGTTCTCTTGAAATCAAACCAGCCACAAAATACTGCTCACTTTTAGGCTTAAAATAGCTGAAAGGACCATTTCCCGTGGTTTCACACGAAACCATATACTTGGTGATGAGTGTGCCTACTGTTGTAAAATAAGGGCACAGGGCATGGCCAGGCTACTCAAAGGGGTGTTTGTCAGCCCAGAGAAGGGCAAGAGCTGATCACAGCTCAGAAGGGCCAGAAGCAGTTAGGGAGGCAGTTATTAGGTGTTAGCAGTTAGCACTTATTGCTAATTCTGTCCTTTGCTGTATTGCTAATTGACTTTATCAACAATTATTTTCAACGGCTTTTTGAGCTGCAGGCCCCAGAAGCTAGGCAGCTACACAGAAATTGCCACTTAAAAAAAAAAAAAAAGTCTCTCTTCATTATGGGAATAACTTTGGAAGTATAGCATGGGTATCCACAATGTCTCAGAAAGAAGCTATCAGAGAAAGGCTAACCTATTTTGCTCCTTGATTTTATGATTTGGGGATATATTTAAGACTATTTAGTGTTACCTCCTGTGTGCAGTAACTAAAATGCAAGAGATTCGTTCTTCCCCTCCCCAAAAGTTAGCATTGAATGAGTGTTAAAATAGTGCTTTTGTGCAAACTCTCTATTCTGAAACTTGCAGTGGTCTTACATCCGTGACTGTGAATTTGAATTAATATTAGATGCAAATGGATATCATCTCTGCTGCTGATGAAAACTCAGGGGTTACCAACAATGAAAATAAGTATTCAAAGTTGCTCATAGTATAAGTCATAAATAACAAATTGTAAAATTAAAAATCATATTTCTATACCGGTTATGTACAGGAAATGTTGTCAGATTCAGCAGAAAACAAAGGGCCAGCTTTGCCACCCAGTTGTCTGCGTGACATGATTTCAGTGAGAGAAGAACACAGATTTGAAAGTAGCTTATTTACAGGTCTTACTCTTAAGTAATTTTAAAAAATAAAGTCAAATCACTGCCTCCTACAAAAATATTAAAGCAGTGAAGGGGCTTAAAGTGATTTTCCTGTTTAAAACACAATGCAAAGAGAATGCAGACTGAGACAAAGCTTATTTAAATAAAAGACAGTAAGGGATGTACATGAGGATATATGGATGAATTATGCTCTGATCCTAACAATGCTGAAAGGTTGATAAGATTGTACTTACTTTAACCTGACATATGGTAGATGACTCTTTACCTTTTCTCAGCTGGAAATATCCTCTACTGAATGACTGAAGTTGTATGAAAAAGGGTCCAGTCATATTCTCACTAGACAAAATACCTTTTATTTGGGCTGTATTTGATATCTTTCCTTATCAGAATGGCAACTTCAGAAGTTACAATACTTCAGCTACAAAGAATGTATGCGGTCCCCAGCACTTGCTGGTCTGTTGATGACAGACACCGCATGTAACTGCAGAGAGTGGCACAGCCCAGAGGACAAAGCTTCTGTCCCAGGGGCACAGACAGCCCTGAGGCAATGCAAGGTGCCTGCCCAGCCTAAGGGAGTGAACACATAGCAGAAAATGAAATTCTCCTGAGCACCTCCTTTCAGGCTAATAAACTCAGCTCTGAAATCTCTCTGTGATAATTTTTTTTAAAGGTGAGCCCAAGTCACTGTGGTAATCTAAGGAGATAAAATAGAACACATTCCAAAATGATTTCTTATTGGGCATAACTTTGTTTGGATAGATGAATGCCCTTGCATGATGCCAAATATGTTTGTGATATGATGTCACTCAGACACAGTTTTCTTGAGGAAATCAGTTCATTTTCCATTATTGGGCTACTGTGTGTTTAATAGCTGAAATCCTCTATGTATGATTACATACATTTCTCCTCTAGTAAATAAAAAAATAATTAAAAAGCAGAAAAAGAAGGGCAAAGAGAGCATAATAAGCTGCATTTTTTTAAGAACATTTTTCTTATTTTTGTAATAATGCTAAAGCATCTTCAAAGATGTTCTGTAACAGAATGGGGATATCTATGTGCTGACAAAGATGTTGGTTAAGGAAAGGAGTGACAGAGGATAATGTAGGCACATACTTACAAGGCATACTGGAGCCTATAGGAAAGTGCCTAGGAACTTAACTCTCAATTTATGATTACCATGTTCCTTGCCTAGATATGAATTTAAAAATTGGTACTGAATATGGGCCTGTAGGTAAAGCTTCCAAAATCTCACCTGCAGGCTTTTGAAGAGAGAATTTGTCAGCAATCCCTTGTACAGTACTCTCTGTGGAGTTGGCTAGGGGCCACCAGGAAGTAAGAACAGTGTGTCACACTTCTTTAAAATGTAACATAATCAATATCCTTTTGTAGCTCAAACAAAGAAAATTTTCATGGAAATTTACCTTAGATAGGGGCAGGTTCTTACTGCCTCCAGTACAGTCAAAGCACAACCTTCAGGGTATTGTCTAGTCATTAGCTAGAAGCCACTCCCATCCTTTTAACTGACTAGAAATAGGCTGACATTTCAGCATGTGAACTGAAACTCAAACCTCTTGTTTCCAGGTTTGTAGCACTTGCTGCAATATATAGAAGTGGCTATAAAACATAGATTTCATATCTTAGAAAATATTCAGGTTTATAATAAGTCAATCAAGTTGTTCGTTATTGAGTTTGAGGAAGAGGAGCAGAAGAGGAAGAAAATAAAGCAAGTTATTATGGTGGCTAACTAATGTCCAAGGAGAGGTTAGGCAGCAGACTCTTCTTCACAGGTTTTCCATACAGAAAATGTGAAACCAGCTGTCCCAATTCAAGGGCCAGGACACAACCACCACAGAGATTCTGCTTTTGTCTGACTTCATGACTGGTGTGTTGCCACAACAAACTGATGCTTATTGTTGGCAAGGTCACATTCTGTCATATTTCTGTTTTGACCCCTGGGGCAGTATCTAGGCTCCAGAGGGGGACACTTCTGTCACAGACCATCCTACTCAGTCAGTTTTCTCTTTTATAAATATATCTATATGATGCAGTGAAGCCAGAATTTGTGAGCTCCCAGAATGTCCTTGTGCACAAATAAATGAACTTTCTTCTGGGAGGCAGGTTTATTGGATCAGATAAAGCAACATGAAAATGGTTATCCCATTTCAGTGTTCCTGAATAGTTTCTGGTCAAGGTGTTGCACTGAATCTCACAGATATAATTAGCCCAGGAATCTCTGCACTGTTCTCTATTCCCTACTGTAGGTATGCCAGCATTTCTGTTTCTCAGCTGTAAACTGGAATTCTTTGCAGGGACTGGTCACAAGTTCACAGTGACTTCGTGATACTGTAAAAGATGTCCCTGTAGTAAGGTAACCTCAGGCCTTTAACAATCTTACTTCTTCTTTGTTATTCAGGCATAGGGAGATAAAGTTCTTCTACTGTTATTAGTCTATATAACCTTTCAGAAAAGGATCCATCAATTACAGTTTATAACATATAAATAAGCACAGGACCTCAGTTGCTTTTTGCCCTGTTCTATCTATCATATACATTAGTGCAAAGCGAGTATATTTGCTCGGTAGGTGATGTGTGGAGAGCTGGATGACAGATACAGTGAAGATAAGAAAGACTAATGGAGTTACTGAGACCACTTCCTGTTGAATCATTTATCAAGTGTTCTGTCAGTTTACAGATTTTTCAAATCCCAAAGCACACTGAAGACAGAATTATACACAGTTCTCCAGAATTCCATCATTAGTTCTAGCTGAATATATTGGTTTTTAATTGCTTTTGGTGCCATGATCCAATTGCCTAGTTAAAATATTATTCTATTTATTGAATAATCAGTAAAAAAGCAAGAAGGGATAGAGAGTATATGTGTATTTGCATATTTACCTTAGGATTTCCATATGTGTATTTTCTAAGAAGACACTGAAATTGAGCTATAGCAGTCTCTTTGCTTTAATTAGTTAGCTTCCCTGAATTCCTTATGGAGAATGTAGATATCACAATGCCTTAAATGCTTTCTAATTATGAATTTGTTCAGCAAGTCTCAAGACATCCTGATGAATTTCTTTCCTCATAAATCTTCAAGAACTGCAAAAAGGATTTTCATCTCTGTCCAGGGATCAAACCTTGCAGTGCAGTCAGGTGATACAGTGCATCCATTTGGTTTTGCTGAATGACTTAATTGGCAAATGGGAGGCATAGGATACTGTTTGGCAGACATTACAGTAAACCTCCTACAGTAAATAGGTACTTAGAGTATCATTCATTCTCCATGTACCCAAGACCTTTCAATTTTAAACATGCCCTTGTCCTTGATTTACTGTTTTAAAATATGTCTTCATATTCAAACCAGAGGAGAAGCTAATGTAATTTCTTCTTTCACCCAAAGAGGAGGCTGCTACTTCCACTTGCAAATTATGGTCTCTTTTGCTCCATTTCGCTTTCCTTTTCTCTCTCCAAACTTGCTGTCATTTTGCCAGCAGAGCTGAAGCTAGCACAAAGCGGAGCAATATATTGCTACCATCACTTGTGCTGCAGTTATTGCCAATTTTTACTTTCATTTCCTTTTTTTATATAAATTTTCCATAGTTGCAAGGGCACAGTAGGGTACATTAACAGCTGGGACAACTGCATATGTTCAGAGAGGTAGAGATATTCATGCCTGAGTAGCAAGTGTCTCTTCACTATGTATTTCAATATCTGAAGGTAATTTCTCTGTAAAGCCTGATGCATCTCATATGAGCATCTATGCTGAAGGCCAAATTTAGAGTAGGATGTCAGTAATAAGGGATTGTGAGTAGGTGCAAAGAATTCCAAAGGAATTCCAAAAGTTGCAAGTCAGCAGATGGTGTTGTATGTGGACATGAGCTGTTTCAGACCGCTCAGGTTAGGCAACCTTCCAATTCACTGGATCAAAGCACTGTTATTTGGAAAAACGGGGTAGGGCTGGCAAAATATTTTCTTATACTGCAGCTTTTAGGCTGTTAAAGTAGCCAGGTAGTCTTCCTTAGACGCTTCTTAGGAAATAAAAGATTAGCTGCTCTGCAGGACACACACTATTGCTAGAGATTTTTATGCAGTTGGGTTAATTTGTGGTTAAAAAAATTAATCAATAACATTAATTAGTGGTACAGTAAGAGGAGTTATCTCCTCTTTACATACGGGGAATCGAGCCACTGGCTAAAACAAATGACATATCTAAACCTAATCTTTAGTCTTACACCCTACGCGTGCAACCATTCTTCTTTGCTCATATTTTCTCCTTTCAACTGCAACAGTAAATAAAATAAAATTCCTCTTAAAAAGGAAACAAGTATCAAAATTCTCATATGTGCATTGCTTTTTAAAAGCAGACAAAGTTCCTGATGCACAGAGGCATTAATACCAGAAAGAACTCTGTGCACAGGAAAATGCTGAGTGGATACAATGACTGACACATGCACAATCATTCCCATGTTGGGATCACGCTGCATGCACTGGACAGTCAGTCTATGTTATACTGGCAACATCAGTAGGACTTCCAGGATGCCAAACATTTAGAAATTCCAGACAAATGGCCAAGCTCTTCTTCTTTCGGCCAGGCAAAACTTACATGCAAGAAAACAGTACATGTTTCAGTAAAACTGAAATATACATAACCCTCATCAAATATAAAGGCCAGAAAATGGTGATAACCAATATTCCCAAACCCTTTAAAGGCTAAGGTGCCTCCTTGATTTATATTTTAAACTTTTTAAACTTTTTAAAATTGTCCTAGCCAACTGTGCTTCACTGTTCCTTTTAGTGAATTTTGATGACCACTCAGAATATACATTTGAATTTCCTGAAGATAAGCACGAATGTATGTATATACACCCTGGCTGTACATACTAGATAACAAAGACAATACTACTTAAAGTGTACTGACAGAAAGTCATCTAATTTTACCAAGAAACACATTTTCTTTTGTTTTTTCTACAGCTTATCTGATGAACTCAGGATCTGTTCCTTGCCAGCACTGGGATACTTAACTTTCATGAGCTGATTTATCAGTTTCTTTTCTTTGTGCACCAAGAAAAGAGCTCTTCAATTTTATACGAATAGTGAAAAACTATTTACCTGTAAAATATAATTACCACATACAAACCTACTTACATATCTACGTATATGACTATTTTAAGATGTTTGTATGTCATGAAGTTCAGAATAGGAAATACATATAGTCCTGTGACCCATTAGGGCACATTAATTTTCTGAGTGATGGTCTGGTTGAATGATATTGCTGTTATAGTCATTTGTGAAGATATTAAAACCTCCAGGGATCAGAATTTCATCTAGACTAGTTTAGCAAACCTCATTTTCTTCCATGACATTCTGTTGTTTTTCAGCATCGAAGAATTTCACCTAGAATATTTCACAAAAATTCTGAGACACTATAGATAAAGCAGTGTTCTTTTACCCAAAAAATAATGACATACCCAAATCCAAGTAACTTCTTATATCAGTTGTTCATGGAAAGACAGAATTGTTTCATTATGCCTTTATTTTGGAGCTTCCTTAATTTCACACTTTACTCTGTACTCATTAAAATTCTAATTACACTTCAGAAAAGCTAATTTCTTGAAGCCTGGGACCAACCCTACTCACTTCAGTGAAAAGGTGCAGCATGGCTTCTCCCATGGCAGGTATTGAAACAATGCTGTCAAACTGTCTAAGCTTGAAAGAGACTTGAAAGATGTGAGTAGAAGGCTGTGCATGTTGTGTCTGACCCCTCTGAGTAAGCAAAGAAAGCCAACATGTGTCAACAGCCAGCTCAAAAGCCTTGCTAGTTTGTTTTTCCTGAAATTTTATACTAATTTCTGCAGTTATCCCAGGTAATATTAGAAATTACCTCTGACAAAACCATAAAATTATTTGCAAAACCTGAGCTACATTTGCTGCATGTTTCATTGCAGTCAGTGTATGAATCACTGAAGCATTAATGAAATTTTTGCTTCCAAGTGTATTGCTCCATGTTCTAAGCCCCAAGTTTTGTTTAGGTTCTGTATCATTGATAGAGTGTGAGCCAACAAAGGTTGATCCTGAAAGATGAACACATCCTTTCTTCTGTTGGCTGTGGGCCAACACTACAGAAATTATTTCTCCCATTGCTTACACCTACGTGAGTGTCACAGCTGCCTGCAGCTCTATTGGAATATAGGATCCCTTCGGAGACTGGCAACTGAAAAAATGTTATTTCTTCCTGTGTGAATGTTGGTTGGGTGTTTCATGTTTGAGGTACTTTCTACTTTTCTCTCTAGAACCAAAGCTTACTGCATTTGTTATAGACATAGAAGCTGGCAAATCTCTTTTTTTTTTTTTTTTTTAATATTCAGGATATGTGTGTTCAGATGAAACAATTCACTAAAAAATGTAGCTGCTTGAGAAGCCATCTCCAGCGTTCTGAGAAAGGAGCAGTGCCACACACACTGTTAGCAATTGGACCCTTGCTCAAGCCTGAGATACCATCACAGAACTGACACGAGGATTTATTTAGATACCTGCTCTTATTATCCTCCTACTCTGGGAACTGGCTCACGATGACAGCTGTACTTAGAAGAACCCCCACACTAATACTACTCACATTAAATGTCAGCCTAGTTACTCAGCCTGCTCCAGCTCATACTACATGGTCAGAACTGTCTCAGAATGACATTAACATTTGAGATGTGTTTCTCAGTTATCAGCAATCCTTCTCCAAAAAAAAAAAAGAGTTGTTACTTTAAAGAGAAAAAAAATCACTTCTCAAGCTATCAAAACTACAAATCCTTTTATATTTCGATATAAAATACTGTGAACATTCTCCATTTCTTCTCTTTTTTTCTAATATATATTTATATACATATCTGACATTTCTTTAAGCTTTTGGAGTGGTGCTTTCCTCTTTCTGACTAACCTTACTGAACACTAATATATCTGTCTTGATACACATATGTCCCTTCTCCCAGAACATTACCATATAAACCAAGGTCAGGTGATTCACTTAAAAGCCAGATTGTTCCTGGCACAGCTCTACTTCTGTAAACAGAGCACATTACTTATTTATCTAGCTGATTTTTTTTTTATACAAAGCAGAATTCCAATAAGACCAGTGGAAGCACAGAGTACTTCTCAGTCCACTGGGTGGAAGTTGATAATCCAGGAAACCAGCAATTTGGGAGATGATGCCTGGCATTTTAGAGAAGCAAGGCAAAAAAAGAAGGCATGAAAATCTATGTAGGACAAAGATACAAAAGAAGAAACAAGTTCACTACTTGGAGTGAATAAAGAAAGCAAGCTAACAAATAGCTTTAAATGGCACTCGCTCCCAAAAAACAAAGCAAATTAATATCACCAAGACTCAACTGCCTCATGGAGAAGCCCCAGAAACAAAGAACAATGGATGACTCAGAGAGGAGCAAAAGAGCAATGAAATATTAACTGAACATAGACACTCTTGATGTGAAAGGCAGTCTCTGTCTTCAGTCTGCATTTGTGTGTATTGCACAGGGAGGAAGCCAGCACTGCACCATCCCAGGGCACGCATCCCCTTGGCAGACAGTAACCCTGCTAACATCATGTCTCACAGCTCCCTTTATGTTCTCCCAGCAAGTTAGACAAGTCCTAGAGAGCATCTGCCTTTTGGGGATTTTCATTTACTGAAAAATTTAGTAAGGAACACAAGATTATCCACCCAGCCTTTCCAGATGGCTCTACATGTTCCTTTTTAGTCCTGAGTATAATTCCTACCAGCATAACACATCTTTATCATTGAGGCTATCAGCCTCCTGTTTCCTTACATATTATCTGTCAGCTAAAATCTCTAGAGAAACTTCCTAAGCATCTCCCTTGTTAAAGAAGCAGATCACAGTACACCCTTCAATACTTCTCTGAGGCAACTAACAGATGTTCTTCTAATGTTAACTGGGACATCTCTACCTGGTAAGCGCCTGGCCCCATTCCTCAGCTTCTCTGCTGCTGTCCCAAGCAGCCATCTCTTTAAATGGCAATTGTGGGATAGTGCACAGGGGAAGGTTGTATCATAACCTACACAGCGTAAGTCAAGGAATGGTGCTGGCCATCCAACACAGTCAAACCTCCTTTACACCCAGTTTAAAAGATAATACTTATAAGCAATGACAGCCTTATATAATGAAGAAGAAGAGTGCTGTATGACCCTAAAGTGACCTGCTGCAGTTGTCATTCCTGCTGCCAGATAAACTACTGTGGCAACATAATAACAGCAAAGAAAATGCATCAGTCTGTAAGGCTTGGCAAACCATTCTGGAGCAAGTCCAGGAATGACAAATGGGTTTGCACAGCCAGATGTAGCAGCATGAAGTGACTAGGCTGTATGGATAAAGACATAACAAACATCAGGGAAGTGTCCATCACCAATACAGTTATAAATAGTTGTGGTATTGGGAGATGGAGCACACACACTGAATACTGTCATGATTTATGTCTCCAGTTAAACAGCAACTAGGCATCTTTGGAGTAGGTATGGATATGTAACTGGACAGGAGCTGCCTATCGGAGACTTTCCTCAATTACTGAGCTTGCTGCAAAAGCATTCTACATTGAAAAGTTCTGGTGCTCTGTGTGTGTGAACTTTATGCCTAACTATACCCTATATTGACTAGATGGCGACATAACATACTATCAGTATCCAGAAACAAGCAACAGCATCACTAACTTATTCTTGGACACAATTTATTCTGCCTTGCCCCACCACCAGTGGAGAAGCTAAAGGTGCTATATCTCATCTAGATCATGAAAAGGAAACCAAGAAGTAAACGGCTGTGGTGAGAGAGCAGAGAATACCTGCTGCAGCCCTGCAGTGCACGGCCACAAACTCCTGTTGCAACTTGTGTTTGCAGAGAAGCTGAACATGAGTCAGCAACATGCCTTAATGGGGGAGGAGGGTCAGTGGTGTACTAGGCTGCACTAGTGAAAGTGTAGACAGCAGGTCAAGGGAAGTGCCTGTTCTCTCTGTTCAGGACTTTTGAGATGACCTCCAGAGCGTTGTGCCCAGTCTGAGCTCCTCAGGGCACAAAAAGACACTGTCAAACAGAAGGAGGTCCAGTGGAGGTATCCTAAGATGACTCGAGAACTGCAATACATGAATTAGAGACCTGTGTTTGTTCAGCCTGCAGAAGAAACATCTGATTTGGTTGTGCAAGTTCACATACTGCACTGAGAAGACAATTTATAGGAGTGAAGAATACAGTAAGTTATAAAAGAGGGCTTTCTTTTTCTGTGGATGTGCCTTTTCTCTTGTGGAAGGAGAAAAACATACCCAGAAACTCAGTCTTTCATGAGTCATATTTTAAAATTTCATTATTTTTTCCAATAATCTACCATGGAGAAAGAGGAAAAAGAAAGTACATTTATGTTATTGTGAAAACCAGAAAACCTAAAGATTATTTTGAAAATATTTTTTAATAGTATTGTGGCCATCGACAATTCATGCTTTCTTTTGTGTAAAACCATGGCATTCTCCAGAAATCAACCAACTAGGAATGAGAATAAATCTTTTGCACCCATAAGAACTCTTGATTTTAGCACCATTTTGGTGATAATGCCTGTTTAGATCATAGACATATGATGTGTTAGCATTATGCTCGAGCTTTCAGAAAGCAGAGATGAGGTTAAAGGTTTCAAGTCACTACATACCAGAACAATGACAGATAATAGCTATGGTCTATGACCATCAGATTCCCTGCTAGCAGTGGTAAAAGGAAACAAAAAAAGAAAACAGAAGGGAGAGATTTTGAAGCAGTTACGGCTGTTTCACACTCAATATCTGAAGAAAGATGAAAAAGAAAATAAATGATGCTCAGAAGAGAACATCTATAAAAGAGAAAGGAACCTGTGCCAGCTCTTAAGAATGGATGATGGATTCACTATTAGCTCAAATAAGCTCATTGCTATGAACAGTGTCCGAGCCTTTCAGTCATAATCACTATAGTCTGATATTTTCCAGAAATGGGAAAAGCAGTGTGAATAGGTCACTGGATTTACCTGTAGGTATCCCATTAAGACAATATATGGAAAAATATGACTAAATGAACATTTGTCAAAGCTGTTTAAAGAGCTTTTGCTGCCAAACAATCTGAAAGACTTAGAACATCTTTGAAGCATGAAGTTTAGAGAATATTATGGAGGATGTGGTGGGATTCAGAAACAAAAAACCCAAACCACCTAAACATAAAAGGTGTTTGAGAAGGAAATGGAGAAGACATGTTGATAGTCAGCCCACAAATCTGTAAGAAAGGATGGGAAAAGGAAGGCTGGGCAGGACACAGAAGGAAGTATCATCTCCGGCTCAGTTGTGAAATGCTCCTGCATTTTGCTAACATCTCCTTTCTTCAGAAATTACTCTTCAGAATCCTCTTTGCCTGTTTTAAATTGGATCAGGAAATATGCCAATAGTGCAAACATATTCACAGACAAAGCCAAAACACTCCTTGGAAAGCTCAAGTAGATGAGGTAGACTATTAAAGTACGATGAAAGTATGATGAGTTCTGCCCTGAAGAATGAAGGTGAAAAGTTCAGAAGAAAAAAAATATTAAAACAGAAAAATATATTCAGACTTCTGAGAACAATTCACCTGATGAATGACTTCAGTTTTTTCCTATCTCCTAAGGAATGTTATCCTGTCAAAGTGACCCCCTGACACAGACTGTTCAGGGCCTTATGCCATTACATCCTCAGGTCCTCATCCCCTCTTGCTTCACAACTCTAATTCCGGTGGACATAGGCCTATTATGTGTTTTGTCCACTTTGCACAAAACCGGACCATAAAAGCTGCCTTCCATTTTGACAATCCTAACATCTACTAACACGGTGATTAGACTGCTCACTTGGCGTGATGTGGACATCTAAATTCATATCTCCACTCCAAACCAGCTGAAAGATTCAAATAAATCCAAATTCTACATTTCAGTTTTTTTTAAAAATGTCACAGCTTGAAACCCACAGCTCCAGCAAACGTGAATCCTATGAGGAGAACAAAAAGCTGCCTTTGAAGAAACAAAAAAAAGTCTATTCCTCCACTTAGCATTTTCAGATGGTTATCTTGAAGGTCAGAATACCGATCAGTAACTTTTGAATTCCATTGAGCTATGGCTGAATAGCTATAGTTCCTGTGTTTCTTCATGGTGAGTCTGATTGCTGGTTATATTCATATTTCTGTTCTATGCACATTGTGATGGTGCTACGTGAGTACTTTCATCTGCTCTTTGAAATAGCTTTGACATTAATTTGGTTCTTCTTTTTAATGTTTAATTTCTTTTGGAGATCCATGAAGTTATCCAACAATGAGTACATCTGTCAAAGTCCAAGCTTTTCTAGTTTTCCCTGTGGAAAACAACAGGCTTTGAGTAGTTTGAGCACCCTCATCTATTCTTTCTATCACTTCTGTGTACTTAGCAGTGTAGACTCATGCTCTTCCAGGATTTCTTTTTGCCCAATGTCTATTACAAAAGAAAATTGTCTGCCTGTCACATATTTTCCTATCTCAGTTCCTTTGAAGAACAGTTCTTATAATTATTCCTTTTTGTTCAGTTCTCAAAGTCTGTTTCACTTCATATTCTACAAAAGAAGCACAGATCATCTTTTCTTCTTTTGATGTTCTCAGTCATCTTCATTAAAACTGTTCATAAGAAATGGAGACTCTAGGATGGGGCAGAATAACCAGCTATGTCAAAAGTACATTTGTGCTCAGCTGTTCAGTTCACAGGGAGGAGAGAAATGGCATGAAGAAATCAATACTTCAGAAACATATTGTGAAACTCACTTTAAAACATAGATAGATGGTGAATGTCTATCTAATGGTGACAACACTTCAAGGTTTGCTGCAGGCCTGTTACTATAGTCTAAGATTCAAGCTTCTTCCCATTTTTCCATCTCCTTCTCCTCTCATCAGGGATGACAGCATCATCTTCCTACTCACTAAGCATAAGCAAGGTACCATCCTTCCTCATCCCATCTTCCATATTCCCTTATATCTTGGCTCTGTTTAAATCTTACTACTCCTTTCTCCGCAGCTTTGCAAACACCACCATGTTTTGACTGAGACTGCCAAAATGTTTGTCCTTGGGGCTATAACCATATCGCTTGACTATGGTCACATCCTCTTTTCCAGCTCTGTTGCCTCCAGTCTTTTTGCCACTTTGTCTATGCCAAACGTTTTTACTACTTTTTAATTTGCCTTTAGCCTTCATAACCAGCTCCATCTTGCTTTCTTTTTGCCATCTTACTACTTTAAACATAAGTCTTCTTAAGGCTTTAAAGACTGCTACAAGGTAACATCATAGATCTCCTTTGATACAAAAATGACAATGCTAGTCCATGTTATTTTTCTAACAAACACATTTGTAAATAACTTTCCTGATCTGTCATGATTGATAAGTGACATAATATGAAAATCCCTTTCAGGACCCAGGAAAGCTTCACCAGCACATTCTTCAATTTACCTCTTAAATCTTTTCTTCTCCAGGTCTTTCAGTTAATCATAAATATTTTGGAGGGTGAACTAAGACCACTCCATAGCATGCAGAATCACACAGATAAAACTGCATCTCCCACCACAGAAAACAGAAAACAGGAGATGGGCAGGAGAGAATATAGGAAAGGTGGGTTAGAAATGACAGCTTTAAGTCAGGTCTCAGGTAAACTGCATCCTGACCTGGCTCTACTCCAAGCTGCATATATATGAGGAAACTCAACATTATCCAGTTTGCCAAGCCAGAGAGACAAAGGGGTCTGCAACCCCACAGGGACAGTCCTGGTGCAGTGGGTGGGCAGCGAGAGCAGCACAATGGCCAGTGAGGTCAGCACAGCCGTCCCATGCACCAGGCACTGAGCTTGGACACACTGAGCTGACCTCAGACTGGCTTCCTGGAGTCCTCTGCAGAGAGAATGAGAGGCTTGAGAGACTGAGACAACCATATGTGAGCCTAGCATTAGTTTCTCTCATTTTGTATTTAACTGCTCAAAGGTAATAGAAATGCTGTCTAGTTTCATGTTTACTCACTCTTTTTTATGTATGCTTTGAACTATGGCAGAATTTAACACCTGTAACAGGAAGAGTTTACCTCTTCTGTTTGATCTTTTCTTATGAAAGTTTTTGTCCAGGTTTCCTGCACCGGCTAAATAAAGAGATCTTCAGACAATATCTACTGGCTTACTTCAACTGATATCATTTTGAAAGGGCACAGAATTATGCAAGCTTATATGTGATGATGACAGTACCCTAAAGTCCTTTCTTTAAAACTTTATATGCAGCTCTAACTAGAAACCTCCAGTCCTGAAAACAGCGTGAAAGACTTTAAAGGCTTAGTCATGATGATACAGAGCCCAGAAGACAGAAGGAGATGCAAAGCAAAAGAGTCCATGTGATATAACAGGACTCAGAAGTGAGATAAGCGTCAAAAAAATGAGGTGAGACGGTAAACAGTCTAGTTTCCTCTAGCTTTTTTTTTTCTGCTTGTAAGCACAAGTGACCTTTGCTTTGAGAAAAGAAAGGCAAGCATGCCACAGTCATCCTGACAGATGTTTGTACCATCCCTTAGAGCTCAGTCCCACATTGCTGGTCTGGCATTTGGCATGGATGACAGGGGAAGACATTTCAAGCAAGGGAAGGGACATGAGCCTTTTAAATTAATAAATAAGTTAGTGAAAATGACAGTCAATAAACTAGTTAATATTGGCAAGCTTTAGAGATGCTAAAATATCAAAAAAAGCAAAAAATTTCTATCGTATTCTCAGTTTCCTTTACTGGGTCCCCTCTGCCCTTTTTCATTCTGATGTCAGAGATGTGGCTCTTCAGTCTCTGCTTGTCAGAATGAAGCCATGCTGAGGGTTAAGAGACTCCCTTTTTCCTCTAGCCCAGCAGAACTGGAGGACCTTTCCTGTAACTCACCACTATCTTCAGCTCTGAGATCTGACTAAAGGAAGCAAATCTATTTCTCACTTCCTTGCCCCAAACTGTCACTCTTCACAGATGCTTACTGTCTCATCAGTGTCCTCCAACAGGCACCTTCTGCTGTAATTCCCTTCTCAGGTAACTTGCTGTGTGGTACCTTGAATATACTGTAACACCCTCTGCAAGGAGGAGAGACCCACAGCCTATTCTCTCCTACACTCCCTCTGGAGCAATTTCATACAGCCACTTATCTTTCCAGAACTCCGTGCCGTAACTGCCTGCCTGGAGTGTATATCCCCAAATCTCTTTGGTTAGAGGGGTATATAAGCAACACATGGCAGTGGCTGGAACCTACATTACAGAGGTCACTTTTTTTCTGAGGCAAGGGAATACTCATTCAGTCAGCTCAAAACTGTTCTGTGACTGAATAAATTCTGAAGGAACTGAAGAGGAGATTAGAGGACCAAATCCCAGGCAAGGGAAAACAAGCAGTTGTGATGGTTAATAGACACAAGGACAGCTCATAGGAAAAGAATAATGAGACATGGAGCATGATGTAACAGAAACAGGCCAGATGGCAGTACAGCTGTGGGGAAACTCAGCTAGCTCTGAAATGAGTCTTCAGTTATTCAGACTGCTGACTGCAGACTCGAGCCACTGACTGCAAAACAAGCTCTGGTTGTCTCAAGCAAGTGGCAGTTTGTTAACAGTTACCCAATTGAAAGCAAAGTGGAGCAGGTGATAGTAAGAAATCTGCTATGCCACGTCTGATGAAGAGCCATTCAAGAATGTCCATGGCCTCTCTTTCTTTCTATGACAGATTTAGAGATACTTTAGAAAGTAGAAATATAGCTTACACCATAAATAACTCAACAGCTAATAAGTTTACTTGGTATTGGATTATCCAGTTGAGATCAGTTCCAGGAAATCTTTTGAAATCATGCAATACCTGCATGGATGACTCAGTGTGAAAACAGGAAAATGAATCCATAAATAGTTTGAAAAAAAAAAAAAGTAGTATGGAATTTCTGTGATATCTGTGAATGTTTGTAGTCTACCAATGATGAAAGCCACAAAGCCAAAAACTTAACAGTAGTCTAGGTCAATTCTCATGTGAATCAGAATAATTCTTCAGAAACACCAGTGCTCTCAAATTACTAACTTTCATGCTAGAATTTAGCAGCTACCAGCTACCCAATATACAACATGGTTCTGTTCTTACAGTAACAAAAGCAGTGTTTCAGTTTTAGAACAGTCTGCTGTTCATGTATCATCTATTTTTGCTCTCTTTGCCTTGCAGCCTATTGAAACATCACAGGACATTTATGTGTCCCAAAAGCAGATTGCTTTGTTATTTGCAGTGCTTCATCACCATGCTCCTTATCTACACAGGAAATGAACTGCTGTACTTTTTCATTGAGAAGCATCAGCTGTTTGTTATTGTATTGACTCTGTAATACATAATTTAAAAATCTCTGGAATTATTTACTTGCTATTAAATCTCCCTCTCCAATGACATCCTTCACCAAAATTTCTGATTGTAATCCACACTGTTTAGATGTAAGGACAAACAACACCTTATGAGAAGGATTAGCCATGTGATATGAGCTGTATATGATTTTTTCTGGTGTTTCACTTCTGAAGAACTCATTCCATTCTTCAGATGGCCTATAAGCCCTGTCAAATATTTCACTGATAATAAACTGGTTTTTTACAAAAAAAAAACAAAAAACTAACTGAGTATGGTATAAGAATGGATGAAGTGAATATCTACCACAGCATTTTGTCAGCTTCTTGGGAGTTAACAAACTGTCTTCTCTGATGCTATGTGCAATACCATCTTAAATACCCCAAGGAAGAAGATCTGACTTTACCATAAGAGGTTATTCTAGAGTATAAGAGCTACTGCCAGGAACATCTGACACGGTGCATTTGTCCCTCCATAATTCCATGTTTTCTTTTCCAGCTATTATTCTTAAAGGAAGCTACCACCAAGCAAAAATGGAACCCTTACTTTCTAAAAGTAATGGCATGATCTTGTGTTGTTCTCCCTTGAAACAACACTGACCAGTTATATCAGTTACATTAACCAGATTTCTGTCAGACTGCTAAGCAAGGGGAAAAAATTAACAAAAGATTAGGGGAGCAAAGAAAATATTTGGGAAGAAAATACTAGGAAAGATTTAAAGGAAGACTGAAGTTCTCAGGTAAAGCCTTAACATACTGCTGGGATCACCAGAGCATGGCATGGTTATTTAGAGAGCAGAACCAGTTCACTGGCATGAAACACTGTCCATTATTTTTATACTGATTAGAGCCAACTGAAGGGTAGAAAAGGGATTACAAGGCATGGCTGCATACAATATCTGAGAACAAAACTGAGGAAGTCAGTTCTAGTTCCATCTTTGTAATTCAGTCTGAATTAGACAAAATCCCTACTGTGAGCCTACAAACCATTTAGAAAGAGAATATTCATGTCTTGCTCTAGTCATAAATCATAGTGCTCATTTTTGAAAGTTCTCGTTAAGCCTCAGCTTGGCAAGACTATAAACTATTTAGATTATGCAAGCTTAGACTTTGCCTCAAAATGAGCAAGAAAAAAGAAGAAACGTATATCAAAACCTCATTCCCCACTTCTAAACTCAATTTGCTAAACAGAACCAGCCATAAATCCTGCAAATGTTCTTGACTAGTTCTTTTTCATTAAACTTTATCACCCATGCAAGTCTGGGTTATCAGCTGACATATACACATACTAATAAAGAGGAAGAACTTTTACAGCCACTAGAATGTGAATTAGGAATGTTATGTTTGATTTAGAGTTTGATGCAGAAGAAACAGATTTTACACGTGCATTACTGGCTCAGTGCTGTTGCTTTGCAGCTAGGTTGGCATTTTTCACTTCAGGAAGAAGAAAGTTACTGCCATACTGCAGTTTCAGTCTACTAATTTTCTATTGCAAGGGGACACTTAGACATCCACTGTTCAATAGTATCATCCCCTTTCACCATAAATCTTCTCTCTCACTCCCCTTGTGGGAGTCTTTGCGGCTTACAAGATCTCTGCAATCTTTTTCTCTAACACTTCCATGAATTTTTATTCAATCCAACTGTTCATTGGTTACAAAAACCTCCCTCCTGAGGATAAAGATAAATATTTCATAGCCTGCATCACTCTTAGAAACCTAGAAGAAAAGGGAATACTAGGCATGGTTTCCTGGACAGACTCTGATCTCCACACACACCTTGTCTTTGGAAAAAAATAAACAAAATGAAGCCCAAAACAAATTATTTACTTTATTGAGAGAATAACCTCAATTTCAATCTAAGGCCCTAAAGAAGATTACTGATTGTGTTGAAGATCCAGGTCCTTCAGGATCTGAAATCCTGAAGAACTTCTTAACAGGTGTAAGAAGTAACTCTAGCTGATCTACAGGACCATGAAGGGCAGTGAGGAATTTTACCTTTAGTTAAAGAGTGAAGAGATATACTGCCAGCTTTAGCTATGGCCTGCAGTCTTATCTCCATCTTAGTCTCTTTTATGAATATATTGTCACTCAAACTTCTCATTAAATAATTCCACTGTGGAGGGTTTGTTTTATGATGTCACTGAAAAAATTGTGTTCTTACACCGCAACTGTCATCAGAGCTATCCCATGGAAAGCTTCATACCTGCATGTGCTTCTCAGTGTACACAATAACCACACTATTATCTACAATTAAAAAGAGATGCCAGTCCTATGACTTCTAAATTACAGCTGAAACACAATTTGTGGTGGAATAAATGATAAGCATCTTGCACTGAGCAGCAAGCAGTAGCAAGATTTCTTAGCTATTTTCAAGATCAGAAAATTCCAAGGACACAATAAAGAACACTGACAAAAGCTTAAATATTTCGCTACAACAGAAAGCCAAAGCTGTCTCTGGGCAAACACTTGCCTGTTATCAAACACCTTAGCTATTAGATTAATTTATTGTACGGTGAGATGCATGGAGAATACTTCCTTTGTCTTTGCAGAGTGAAAACATGAGAGGGCTGACCAGCCTTAAACCAACAAATTTCCGTAAGCATCTTGGAAACTCAAAGAAAAATGTCAACTGTTTGGAAATAAAATTTAGAACATATGATATGATTGCCTCTGCAGAAAGCCAGAAACTAACCAATTTAGTCTCTCCAAGCAGTTCTTCCTGGAGTGCATTGTTAACATACCCTAAAGTACTGATAAACTGCGACAGTTTTGTAATTCTTTCCCAAACACAAAACATTGACAAGCCATTCAGACTGAGCTTTGTTTGCAAAATACCCATCCATTAAAGTCTAAATTTAGATTCTACAATACACAGCAGGAACAGGACCAGGGTTAGGCACAGGCCTTCCTATTTTCTTCAGATCTGGGGGCAGAAAGGATCCGGTCTGGTCTCTGGCATGATGCAAAGCGACTTTCTGTCTTCTTACAATTAGAGCGTGCTTCACTGAGCCAGTGGCCTTTGTGGAATTGTCTCTTGTCCTACTTCCTTACTCTAAGGGATGTCACCTTTATGGGTGAATAAGGTTGATTATCTTCCCTCAATAGAGAACTATTTTTAAATTTTTTTTTTTTAGGGAACCCTGTTAATTATCCATACGGACTGATGGCAGCTGAAGCAGATCCAAGAGTCAGGTCCTACACACATTATTAAGGATTCCTTTCAGGACATGAAACCAGCTTGTTACTCTTCCTTTGTTAATTCACTTTCCTGGGTGATGAAATGAGCTAAATCGGAGGTGCTGGCATGTGTAGTGGAAGTGCATGTAGGAACAGGAAAAGTGGATGAAAGCTGCCACAATAAAGAAATTAAAAGAAGCAGCAGCGCCATGAGGACAGGAATGAATTAAGCAGCAGATTTAGGGTGACAGGCACGATGATGCTATAAGAAAAGAGGAAACAACATGCAGTTCAGCATACAGAAGTTATGCATAACCATAAAATGAGAATTGAAACAGCCATCATTAGAATGCCTATGAGGTGAAACATTTCCTATGGGATATAAGGGTAACAAAGCAGGAAAAATAAGTGACAACCATTTTAAAATACTTTTCACCATTTCAAGTCAAATGAAATTTTTTGTATTTTCCAGATGCCACTTTTTTTGAGAGCTTACTTGGTATATGGGAGAAAGATTATCTGTCTATGAAGTCCATGTAACAGCGACTTACTAAATATATCTGATACAAAATCCATTTTGGAACCTGTTTTACATATTAAGACAAATTAGAAAAGTTTTTATTCTGCTCAAAATGCCTCCTTGAGGTCAGTGGAATACGGGGCCTTCTGCGTGAACAAACAGCTGCTCTGATGTGAAAATTCTGTGCGTTCTCTAAGAATTTTGGGAACAGTAAGAATAGTCTTTCAAGCTACGACTCTGCTTTGCCGGTGAAACGTGAAGATCAGTTTTTCCGCTCCCGGGGGCGGGAGAGGGAGGCAGGCATCGTCGTACGGAGCTGGGGGGCAGAACATGGGGGGCACGTCACACTTGCACGGAGAGCAGCCGCGGAGGGCGGAAGGTGCCAGCGGCGGGAGCCAAAGAAAAGACAGTCGGCGGCACATAGAGCTCGATTTAATCGCCCCGAGGCGCCGCTGGCCCTTCCCCGCCNAGACTAAGAAGGGATCTTTTAAGTGCATATAAATATCTCAAAGGCAGGTGCCAAAAGGATGGGGGCCAGACTCTTTGGTGGTGCCCAGCAACGGGACGAGGAGCAGTGGCCATAAACTAAAACACAGGAAGTTCCGTCTCAACACAAGGAAGAATTGCTTTACATTGATGCTGTCAGAGCACTGGAACAGGCACCCAGGGAGATTGTGGCGTTTCCCTCTCTCGAGACATTCAAAATCCACCTGGACACAATTCCTGTGTAACCTGCTCTAGTTTGCCCTGCCTTGGTAGGGTCATTTCAAACCCTAACAATTCTCTGATTCTGTGAAATGTGATCCTAGGTGCTCCCAGTGTGAAATGCCACAGCACAAGTGTGAATATTCAAGGTGACATGCTACCTGTAACTCTGGTTCAGTCATCTGATTCTGGTCACTCGCACTCAAATACAGGTGAACTGGGTCTTGCATACCTGCTGAGAAGACTTAAAAGCAAGATAAGGAGGATGGAAGCTTTTGCAAAACAGAAGGAGAGGGAAGAATACTGAATACTTAGCTAGCTGGAGCTCTATCAGTTAATAATGAGTTTTTTTATATATGTATATTTGCAGTGGCAGGAAAACTAAACTTAAGCAAGGTGTCATTTCCAATCTTCTGGTAGATGGGCCAAGAGTATCTAGATACCTCAGTGATAAATCATGTGAATAAGTAAATACACAAACAGTAATGACATTCCTAATGTACTTATGCAAGGGCCTCCAACAGCTGTGCAAATGTGAATGCCAGACATATATCCATCACACAGCGAAAAGCTATGCAGGAATTATTGGTTTCATGTTGAGCTGGGAACACTGATGTATAGAGAGGCTGAGTATCTGGTAAGAGTCTGTTCCACAGGTTTTCTTGTCAGTAACCACAAAGCTTCATTGGGCTGAACTAGCAACATACAGAGGACCTGGAGTGCAAATACCCATGTAGAAAGCTTTCCTACAGCAACAAGAAAGGGGTCTCTACCTGCCTGCTATAAGAACCATCCACTGCTTAAGATGGGATGAGGGTGCTGTCAGTTTCTCAGGAGTGGCCTGTGTTGTACTGTAATACTGTATTCTTTATATCCTGGGGATAATAGAAAATAATCAGAAGCTTCTCTGCCAAATAAAGCAACCTTGAAGTGGCTCTGTAGTTGCTTAGGCACATAACAACAATGGAACAGTGTTCCCCCTAAGTGAAAGAACCATGTAACTGAAAGAAAAATAAAGGGAGTAAGAGACAGAACTGAAAGAAACCACAGTAACCCTAAATTCTCTTTTACCACAGTAAATATAAGTCTTCATTTACATTCAACCAGCAACAAAAATTGCTTTGCATCAGCCATCCTTCACTGGCCTATACTTCCCAGATACTTGTCCATGCTCTGAGCACAAGCCTGTAACTACAGGCAGTGTAGTGAAAAAGAGACACTTTCCTTTGCTAAACTTGGCCCATAGAGAAAACACAAAACAAAACCAATCAATTAGCAAAACTCAGTGACAGACTTTTAAGAATTCATCAAAGAAAAATTGTTGGTCTACCTGTGTAGGCACTGGCCTCATAACAAAGGCCAGGTCTCAAAATACACATCAGCAGTATGAAAAAAGGTGAAGTGTCTCCCTGGTCTCATGCAGTCCTTCATGTCCCACACCCCAACCCAGTGGTCTCAGGCAAAGCTAAAACACAAATCTTTTCATCTAGAAACCATCATTCTCCCATTATGCCTGAATTCTGGGCTGAAAACAAATTGTAGAGGGCAAATAATGCATCAATCTAAAATAGGTTCTCTGCTGTTTTCACTTCTCCTCCACAGGTTGTATTTCTGTTCCTTAAATACCCAGTTTCTTCCCTGAAGCATTAGAGGAGCCCAGCAGAGCCCCAGCACTTTAATTTTCTAGCACTACTCCACTTAGTGGGAAGCTGAACCTGAACTTCCTCCATAATGCTGGGTAAACCTTGGGAGTCTATCCCAGTTCTTTCATTGGTTTGAATTCTTTTTTGCCAGTTTTCTCCACTTGAAAAATAATGGTTCATTTTAGTCTCATGATGTTTGAGTGTCTCCCGAGTCAGTCAACCAGAGATAAGACATTTCCCATGGAATAGCATCTGTTTACATAAGTTTTATTGCAGGTGAGTTATTGGACAGCTTTAGCTCATAATTTTTAATCCTATCTAGTTATGTTTCTGCAAACAAATCTCCACATTTCCTTTGCCTGGGAAATGAAATACTTTTTTTTTCAATGGCATTAAGCAACCTGTTTCCTACAGCAGACATCATTTTTCCTTTCTGTGAGGCATTCATCATGACACAGAACATATAGCAGAAAAAAATTTTTGTCTAGACTCTGTAGCATTGCTGTTGAGTCACTTACACCATTGCTAGCAGCCACCAAGAGAAATGGTTGTGGAAACCTTTTCCTGGTATAAATGATGCCAAATGCAAAGCACTGGAGCATTGTATGTTGTATCCTTTCTCACGTGTTCTAGGCTTCACATTTTGGAACAAACATATAATTTCCTCACATTTCTAGGCAGTAGTCATATTTGTATTTAGGCCGGCATCAAACAATTCTATATACTCATGTGAGGCCAAAGCTTTTCCCAAATAACTAAGAATGACAGGTAGGAAAACCTATTTATTTCAAATTTATAGATGCTGGATAAAGCTATAAGATTGCTGTACCGTGAAAAGGTTAATATTGTAGTGAATGAGCAATTTTCTATCACAGCTGGTGTCATGTAACTCCCTGAAAAGAGAAAAATGTCCAAGTGAGTCACTGCCATTAATAGTTTAACATTTAAAAATGACTGAAGAACTGTCTTAGAAGAAATGTATGACTGCCCTTGCACCCAGTGGTCTGTAAGAGTTGGAGATGTGTCATGGAAAAATCCCAGAAAAAATGAAGGAACAAAAAGCAGGAAGTGGCTTTTGAAAACAAGGATGTTAAGAGTTCAGGGAACTCTAAGGAGAACACTTTGGCCAAGGGAAGTCTTTTGACCATTGTACTATGAGAAGGAAAAGGTACTGAGTTGTGAGGGAAGGAGATGGGGTTTGGAGTATACACAGACAGTAAGTGGCAGCCTACCTCTCGGGAGGGAAGAGGCAGGAGAGAAAAACATGAAGCTGAGCAGATTCTTCATGTCACAAAGGAAGTACATGTGTGGAATGGGAGGCATGGGAATATGGCACTTATAGAGAGGTGCAGGAACTCAGAACATCTGCAGTGAAATATTTCCACAGAAGCTAAAAGGCATGTGCCTCCTTCATTGGTGGAATTGGGTTTTTTACCCAAGAAATCTGAAAATCTATGGATCTCTGGTTTGCTATTGTTTCAATTTCAAGAGCTTGCTTTCTTCTATTTTCCAGCTTCCTGCATATTCAATCTCACTATATTTGGAAGACTGTACTAAATTACCTGTCTTGGCCGATGGTCTCGTTTCCAAAGTACTCTCCAGGCAGAGTAGCATTAGGGCCAAGCTACAGTCACCGCAATTTGTCTGTTCATAACCACTTACTGAGGCTGCATCTCTCTACAGAAAGCAGAAAAAGTTCTGGGCTATGATAGGAACCTAGAAAACAGGGTAAAATGGTAGTAGGGAAAGGAGCATCTTCTTGTTAACCTTTGAGACAACGATTTCCAGTTGTGAGTTTGCACTGAAGCAGAACAGAGCACAATTTATGAATCTGTTTCTTCAGTATTGACATGGGACTGAAAGGACCATAGCTACACCCTATAGCAGCAGAAACTTCTGGTTTCTCTTCCCCTTGTGAGGAAAATTGAGCAAGCAGAGGGGGGAAATGGCCCTGCTTTGGCTCCCCTGTGCAGCCCTCAAGCCCCAGTGAAGACTTGCCAAGCGTCATCTCAGGTTTTCAGTGCTGATACACTGAGGATTGGCAAGCAGTTCAGTTCCCTGTTCTCTAAGTAGTGGCAGTGGAAAGGAAGAAGAGGCACTACTGGATAGTTAATTGCTTTTTATGGACTGACAGGGCTGTACCCTTTTTCTGGTCTGAGGAATTAGAGCATCTCAAAGTTTTAAGGGAAAGATGGGGAGGCTTACAGAGACTTACAAGTGGGGAACAACAAAGCAACACAACAGTGGTGCAGGTGCCCTTGGTTTTTCATTATCTCCACACTGGCATTAGATGCAATGAGAAACCATGAGAACAGAGCCATCAAATAAAAATGCTCATTCATGTAAATTAAAGCACATTTAATCACAGGTGAAAATTGTGGGGTTTAAGTGTCCAGAGAGTACTGTTACTGATGCCTAAGCACTTCTTGTGGAAGGGCAATAATGTCCCAATGTGCTTGATTAAAGAAGGAATGTTTGCCAATAACAACAGCCACAAAAACTGAAGCCAAAAGTTTTAAATGATCACACAGTGTTTTCAGATATGACGGCTATGTTGAACTGTGACTTAAAATTGGCAACAGCTATTTCTTAAGGACCTGTCTCTTGGTGACATTACTCATTAACTCAGTCTTTAGCTGTTGACTCATTCAGACTCTGTCTAAACAGGGAGAAGCTTACATGCTTCTCTTTTCAGCTATGAAATGTAAACATTTTTATGAAGGCAGAAATTGTGGTTAAGATGTTACATGCTTGAAAATACATTAGAAGTCTCATGACTTAGCTGAAAGTAGCTGACAGGAAGCAGAAGAAAATGGGAGCTTTCCCAAGGCATTAAATATCTACCGCTATACCAAAGGTATGTTTCTGTATACAAATTATTAAGGCATGAGGTCTCAGAAGAAAAAAGCCAAGTGATGACTCTTCACAGTACAGCAGAAAGCCTAGTAGTAATCCAGTAATAAGGACCTCACCTGAGAGATGAGGAAACAGCCAAATTTAGAGAAGGAACAAGTTGTGTCTTCCATCTCTTTGGTGAATGTCCTAATCCATAGGCAACAGAGGATTCTAGGATTGGAGCTTCTCCTTCTGTAGCAACTTCTGTTGTGAATCAGATAGTAAAAATGGCTTTGAGAAAGGCAGAAGGATTCTGGTCTTAGGGCTAGCTGACAGGAGTGGTCTTCTAGGAAGTCTGAGACTCATGACACTCCGGCCTTCTGGACTCAGGATGTAATCTTGCACAAAGCTCTCTTGTAAGCCAGGTGAGTACTTTGGCTATCATGCCTAGACTTACCAGATCCACCTGGAACATACTTGTCCTGTCCCATTAATATTGCAATATTGCAATAGGTGATTTGGTTCATCTGCACCTGCATCCTAATGGTCTGTTTTCCCTCTGAGCTAGTTACTAGACCTAAAACTTTGATTGTCTAGGTCAAGCTCAGATGCATGCAAAATTGGAAAATCTAAGCATGCTATTAAAAAAAAAAGAAAGAAACCCTTGCTTTCTGGAAAGTTCATGGTTTCATTTGATACAAAATGAAGAAATACCTTCAAGACTTCAGAGATTTTAATGGCCTTTTAATGCAAAATTATTTCTTTACAGTTGTGGTGTTGTGGATAACTGTAACAGAAATGCTGAGAGTGGTACAAATGTGAATTGGGTGTGGAAATTCTGAAAGAGACCCAGCCACCATGCTCCCAGCCACCATCTTCCTAGGGCAAATGAGGAACACCCCAGGACCTCTGTATCATTATTGCAGTAAATTAAGCCTGCTATTCCTAGGACTCTGATCCAAGCATGTCTGCATGCACTCATTTTTCAGTCATCGTCTGTACATTCATCTCCTCCTTTGCCTTAGGAAAACATTCTGGCCTACTTTGGCCAGAAAATTTGTGCATCCATTTTCTATGCTGTCCCTCAGAATTCCAAAAGCAAAAGTTTAGGTGCTTGACAGTAGTGAATCTAACAGAAGACAACCCTAACAATCCCACGGATGACTGAGGACTGTCTTAATGCAAGTATTGCATAATGATAATGTCTTCAGTCCTAACTCTTTGCCATGCACAACAATCAGTAGATGGAGTTTATTTACCAGCACTGAAAGAACCAAAGAGTCCCAATTCCAGCATTTTTTGGACAGTAAATAGCAGCAAGTCACACCAATGATAAATTTATTGTATTGTACCTTACAGTGCACATCTTAATGTACAGCAGTGGCCTTGGTTGTGTCATTTTGTCAGTCCTTGAGTTTAAGAGATAACCCTTTGTGTCATGGATCTTAAGGTCCCCAATACAAGTGAAAAAAGAATGACTAGATTCATGCACCTTAAAATGTCCTTATTTACACACTCAACAAAAAAATCTGTAAAAATACTTTGTTCTTTTTCTACTGTAAAACTTACTGACTGCAAAGCAGAACCTCAGACCTAGGAATTAAGCAGCACAGATTCCCTTACCACCTGGAATTCATGGATATAAACATTTTCCATCTGGAGTGGTCTCACAGTATAATTTTTATGACTGTGACTCACCCCTTCAGGAGTGCTGTTTCCCTTGAATTGCTAGACAGTGCTCTGGAGTGAGAGCAAAACCAAGCCCTGGGGCCGAGGGGAGTAAGGAAGCCCCATCCAGGGAACACGTGTCCTGGCCCCACAGGGTGGGGCGGGGCGGGGCGAGGCGGGGCGAGGCAGGGCAGGGACTTCCCAAGAGGAACACTCTTACAGCCTACTTCAAAAGTTTGGAGGCTAACCTGTGCATTAGATACTGCTGCCCTGCATCACTGTTAAACCAGACCAAAATGATTCAGCACCACCTGCTTCTCTAGAAGGAGCAACCCCAAACCTTGTGTGGTACATTTTTCTGCAGTTGCCTCACAGCAGCAGCCAGTGGTGAAGACTGCAGTGTAAGAAAACTAACAGGCAGGCCCCTTCAGTCTTAGAGTTCATGGCCTCCTTATATGAACTTTTATCAGGTCATTTAGATGCAGCATCCACATATGTTTATTTCTAAAACAAAAGCTGACTCATAGCGCATTTGTCTCAAAATACAGTAAGATAACAGTATGCTTTTTGGATCACCACTTTTTTTTTTTAACAAAAAACCTTTTGTTAAAGTAGTCACTTTAACTATTGACTTTGTGCATGTGTGTGTAAAATGTGTATATGGACTAAGACATCTGAGCACTTGTGTGCAAATTTCAAAAAAGTGTTTTTTAAATGAAGTGGTTTTTCCTTCCTGCCATAAGTTTCTGGCTTTCAGGAAACCTTTTCTTTCTAAATTTTCTAATTCCATTTCAAAAAGGAACTTGTATAAGAAAATATATTAAAAAAAGAAAATGCAAAACAATTAGCACATTTCAACCATCTCATCTAAGAACACTACAGATTTTACTTGGGCATTTCCTGCCTTGAAATTTGTTTTGGCATTATAACACAGAGGTGAGTAACCTACTGAGAGTACTTCCTGCTCCAAGGGTTCCTCTGGGCTATGAAGAACTGTTTTAGGACTGACACATTGGCTTTTCTCCCAGCTCCAGCATCCAGGGAAGATCAGAAGCCCAGACAGTAGTCACTAAGCTCAGGGTAGACTCTGCTTCACAGCATCTTAAGAGGGGCAACACAAATGACCCCAGACCTGGGGAGGCTCCAGCTCACACTACCCATTGTTGTGACCCCTGCAAGACTCCAGAGTGTGGCCCCAAAGGTAGTCGGACAATTTTGCTTCTGTGCCTACAATCATTCACCTCCTGCCTGCAGTGCACAAAGTGAGTAACAGCATAAAACTCTTTAGGTGCCTAGGTTATAGAAGCCAAATTTCTTTTTATTTTTTCCCTGTGAAAACTGGATATACAAATCAAAACTGGTACTGCTGGCTCTTAAAGATTCTATTGTAAGTGACAGCCACCAGTCAAGCAATTACACAGTAAGCACTTTCAAGTTTCCAGCTCTCATAGTTATGAAAACTCCAGAGCGAGAAGACCAGAAGCCAGATGACAATTTAAAATGTTCTAAGGCTCTTAAAAAAGAAAAATCTCATGAATTTTAAGCCAGTCATGGTGCTAGAATCTGAGTCATGATTTTTGCCTATTTAGCACAGGCGGAGAAATCACTGGTTTTGTAGCTCTAAAAAATGGTGGGTGCAGTCCTGAGTAAGAGTGGAGCACAAGCAGCCTCATAGGAGCAGCCAGGACAGTGAAGGACAGCACAGACAGCAGAGCTTCCAACACTTTATAGATTTTGCAGCCCCTGTGACAGGTTAGGAACTCACTTACAGAGGGTTTTGAGAGTGGCAACATCACGTCCACCTCACAGCAACAGCACATCCGTGGAGAACTTCATCTTTGCTCCCTTAAAATTCCTTAGATGCCTTGTTGGTATCCAAGCAAAGTTTGCTTGATGTATCAAAAAGTAAACTGCTTTCTTGACTGATGTATCAACTACAAGCTCTTTTAATGACTTTCAAACATGGTGCTTCATTTTCTAAAACAAAGCAGTTTCTAAAGTTTTGGTTAGAGACAGTTTAAAACTTTTCGCTTATGAGTATCGGACTAGAAATTCCTGAGGACTAGAAGTATAGAGATCAGTCACCTTCTGCCTTACATATAGGTACTCACTGGACATGTCATCAGCTAGTATATCCCAAAGCACCGTCTTGACATTGACACAGTAACAGACTGTCTTTGATTTTCACGGGTTTGTTGTCTGGGATTTTTTCTCCTCTGGTACATAGCTTTGAAATGTAAAGTTACTTGTTACCTACTACAATTTCACCAAGGAAAGAAATTTGGTACTTTGAGGGCCTCAATAGCTGCCAGTCACTAAAGTAAGAATTAGATGAGAACAAACATCTATCAGAAAAATCCTCTCCTTTCTCAAAAGAATGGCATTTTCTCTAAATATGCTGTGTTTTGAATCCTTTTAAAGGTTTCCATTATTTCAAAACTAAAAAATCCTTGAATTGCAAACAAAACAAATGAAAATTGTTAAAAGAACCTTTGGAAGAAATGTGCATCTCTCTTTTCATGTGATTATGTGAGTGCTCACTGTCAAGGACCAGGAGTTCCTCACCCAGGCAGTGCTCAAAGTAATCAGATCCTTTTAGGCATCTCAGTAGGCTTTAGCAGCTGAATTGTTTAGTCACTGGAAAAGAAATATTAACTATGTGGGAGATGGTGGTGTATGGAAAATCACACCGTGAAAGGCCAGTATCCACAAAGGAGACAGAGGAGCCCTGCAAGAATCAACTTAATTCAAATAAAGGGAGAGAGGCCACTAGGCCATACCCCCATGGGGCCTCTCCCGAGTTTTTGGAGGATGCAACCTCCTTTTACCCTAAATTCCCAACTACATGTTGCTCTCCTCCTCCCCCCGATGGCTGAGGTACCAGGAGGATATAGCCACCTACTATATATTCCCCCTTTAATATGTATCCTCCCTCACCATGTTCAGTGTATGAACATCAAAATTTGTTTTAAGCTAACCCAGGGCAGAGAAGTCAATATTCATAAGTCTCTTAAGTCTGTACATTTTCCCCCCAAAGTTCAGAAGTTCAGCCTGTGCTCAGTTCTGCAACAAACTTGTGCAGCTTGATTTTCATAAAGACACTGACATCCATTCTTCCAGAACTTAACAGGTTCTTTTGGATCAAGTCACTTGTGAAGATTTGAATACCCATTTCTCCTGTCACTGTCCTAATGACTCCCTACTCCAAGCTTTGTCCCAAGAGGGAGAAGATGATCCTGGCATTTCAAAAGCTGTTGCAATTTTTCTTTGATTGAAGTGTAGATACTTTCTTGGAAAATTGTCCCAAAGGGAGCTGGCACTCTTTTCCATCTTTATTAATGGACATACATAAACTACAGATTATGTTTCTGTAGCTTGCCTTCAGAGACACTTTTCACTGTGGCTGACAGTAGTTGCTGCAGTTTAGATGTGCTAAAAAAGATAGTGCTATTGATGTGATTTTGGCTTGATGTGGTATCTCTAGTCAGGTTTTAAAATCTGTGCCAGAGGGTCTTCAGTAACCTGAAGAGGATGAGAGATTTCAGAAACAGATGCTTTGTCCTCTTGGTTAGCATGAGTTAGTGAGAAGCCTCATTGCAGAGAGTGCTTTGAAGCTGGAATCATTACTCTGAGCATGAAAATCTGTTGAGAACTTTCCTCTGCCAGCAGAGGTCATGCCAATATTTCCTTGCATGTGGAAATCTTCTTTGCTGTTCATTTGCTAATTCTCTAGCATCAGAACATATGTAGTTCTAGTTTCCATCTCCAAGAAAGCGTTAATTTCCTGGGATTCTTCGCTGTCAGCTGCCTCCTGCCAAGGATTTTTACATTTACTTAGAGGACAGGTTTCTTACCTGCCATGTGAGGTGAACTCTGGCTGCCTCTGCCTGCCCATATTTGTGAGGTTGCTGATGTTCAGTAGTTGCTCTTTTTAGTGTCTAAAGACACCTGAGAAATCAAGGCCACTTCATCACAGTCAGGTAGTCCTTGCCACAAAGGGCTTATGAAGCAGAAACTTCAGAGAGAGAAGAAAGAAGTTTTTTCCTCTGTTCTTGCTGACTGACAGAATTTGGCTGACATGATACCCTGCTGTGATCCAGGCAGAGGGGAGCAAGAAGCATAAAGCACAAATGTGGCTCTAGCACATGTAACTTCTCTATTGTGGGCAACCCCAAGAGTGAGGCTGCCCTTCAGCACTGAGTGTGGCAGGACATTCACTGTTAGCCACTTACGTGCCAATCAACAGATGGGGGTGAGAAACAGAAGATGGAAAGGAAGGCATGGACACAAAGACAAGGTAAAGCGCAAAGTGAACTGCTGCAGAGCAGCAGCATCTTATGAAGTACTTCTGCACTTTCAGGGACACAAGGAGATACAAGCTGGTGGCCTATTTGTATTATATAATGTGCACAGTACATCTAGGAGGTGACATTGTTGAAGTTACCACTACAGGAGCACTGTAGTTACCACTACTTTACCATCACAGATATACTCATAAACCCCAGAAATATGGATGCCTTATAATTTACTAATATTTCTTTTTGGTCAGGTTTGACAACTGTATTAGGATGAGGGCCTAGGAATCCTGATGTTTCTGTCAGGAAGAAAATCTGTTCACATACAAGTGAAGCCACCTGCCTTTTCTGAAATTCCAGTGTAAACTCCAGTTTGTAAATTGTGTAGTTGAATTTATACAAGATGCCAACACAGCCTTGATATGCTGCTCTGTGATATTTACCTTGCTCATCATGTTTTTTCAAGTCACTGTGGGGAACACTGAGAACACTGTAGCAAAAGGAAATAAAGTCAGGAAAACTGCCCAGGTTTTGGAGGAACCCAGTACAGTATTAGGGAAATACTGGGAATATAATGACTTTTCTGTCCTTTGGTGTGATTAAGCACATAAATGCTCTGGGTTTAAAGGAACATTGGTAACTGAAATGTTCTGGTATTTCAAGCTGTAGGATATATGTCAGTTTAAATCCAGATAGCCAGGGATTAGTATCAAGGCTTATTTTAATAGAGAAGCCACACAGGATTAAAGAAACTACTTGCTTTTCTTCTTATACAGAGAGGGTGAAAATAACTCCTGAAGAGCTCAAGATTTATGCATCATTTAAGTCCTGTTCTGATGCTGCTAAGTAGAGCACTGTGATGTATGTCTCATAAAGGTGACCTTAGCACAGCAGGAGTATCCCAAGGTGTTTATCTGGCCCCTGCCAGGACATGTGAGAGAACTGAAACTCTTCTTGAAGGCAGATTTATAGCACCAGCAAGAACCTGATTAAACCAACAATTCTCCAAGGGTTTTCTGGCAAAACCCTCAACATAAGTATTTTATTTAAATACTTATTGAATTTTGTACCATGTCTCATAAAAGTTATTTGTATTATTTAAATGTCTTCCATATGACTACTTTTAAATCCTGCTTCTAATCTAACCCCTTTAATCAAGTTCTCTTAACTTTAAATTAAACCACTACATTGGGATTATAGAGTTTATTGCTGATTTGTATCCTAAATCATTGGCTTTCTACAGTTTTCCAAGATAAGACCCGGGCTGCCAGAGTCTGGCATGATGGAGTTTCTGCTGGAGCCTGCCTGCCAGCAGATGTATAGCAGTCTTCCATGGACACATGAGATTAAACTCCTTTTAATGTCAATAGCACTGTTCCCCTGTGCCATTGAAACAAAATCTCAGTTTCAAAGAGTTTAAATTCATATATATTAACTATGATGCTCTAGTCTGATTTCTTTCAGACAACTGACCAAAGTAACCCAGGAATTCCTATGTGAAGTCCAGAGCTCTCCTCTGAAAAGCAGTCAGGCTTCTAGGAAAATATCCTTTCTTGTCACAGAGACTGTGAACAACAGGGAATTCAGTACACTCAACCTCACTGCTAAAAACATGCAGATACATGCACAAATTGTAGTAAGAGTTTCAGATATGCATAAACACTAGATCACTCACTTCTAGCTTTTTTGAATCTTCCTTCTCACCCTCTCTTGGGGTTTATTGCCAATCATTGCATACACAAAGACAAGTTACTCTGAGTTGGTTTTTTTTTTACTCCTTATGAAAAATGTATTTGGACCAGCAATCGTGACACTGAATAAAAGCGCAGAGTCTAGAAGCTCTGAGTTCCTGGGACTCTATGGGAGCAGAAAAAGGATACTCATGGCCATGAATGACAATGTGGGGCATTCAAGCTACACTTCCAGTCACTGCTGCCTTCTACTTCTATGGAGCCAGAAAACCTAGAGTCTGTGGGGAAACAAGCAGGAAAGAAAACACCACACATTAAATCCTCAGCCTTTTCTATCAGCATAGAAAACAGTCACAGACTAACTCCTGACACAAGAATACAGGATCAGTGAATTGCTGTCAGTCTGAGGGATAGATAAATGCCACACTTAAATATTCATAGAAGAGTTGTAATGATTTAGCTAAAAAATATTGCATCACATCTCTTTAGTTAAACCAGTGTGGCAGTGTGTGTACGTACATACTCTGTACCAGTCAGAGGAGAACTTCACCAGGATCAGGAAGGTTTAAAGGGAACACAGAGTTAAACTGGTGCAATATGATCCTTCTAATGAAACAGATCCATTTCCTCTGTGTAATGAACTGGTTTTCAGACTCCACTGCCTTGTCTGCATCACCACTTATACTGACAAGAAAAGGGTACCTTACCAAATCAGCAGGGGCGATATATCTTATCAGATCAAAAATTCTCAGCGCAAAACCAAGGCAAATCTAATAATGACTTAATGCCTTTCCTGTTAGGTTTTTATTTATAAAGCAATCCAGGAAATGGCAGGAACTATAGGTCAGTATGATTGATCTCCATAAGCCTATGAGTATGGGGGTAATTGCTTATTTGACATGTGCGTGTGTTCATCAGGTTTCTTGGCTAAGCAAATTCCTCTGTGTAAATAATCTTGTCAAATGACACAGGGACAAATTCTGTCCAGCCTGTACTTTATATGCAAGCTGCTAGCAATTCTAGGACTCTGTATCCGTAGATCCCAGTGAAATGAAATCTTGTCCAAGAGTTCACATGACTACTACCATCTTACTAAGTACAGTGAAGGTCCTTACTGCATCATCCTGTATAACAGTGCTGGAGCAACTCTGGGATGCTGCAGCACCCGGATGTCCTGCCTACTGGAACAGCTGACTCCTACTCAGCTCAGTAAGCTACAGTCCTTAGAGGCTGCCAGTCTGAAGAGGCACAGAGCACTCAGAGGATGCAATATTTCACAGATTCATCCCTGGAACACGGCAGGGATCAATTATGTGTGTGACATAATGTGCCAGCTCTGCAATTGCTCTGCGGTTCACTGTTAGGGAAGGGGTTAAACTGTGGAAAACAAAAGGCAGGAGGAGATGGAAATTGATTGAAGGTCTATTTTATTTCTTTTGCTAGATGGCCTACCAAACATACAATGCCAGAAAGGTCTAGTTCCTGGCCTTTACTCCTTCAAGACCTCCCATCTGAGACATGGACTGCATGGAGGAGTATATGCTCCAGACAGCCAGCTAGCTGTGAATAAGCAGAAATCTTATTTCCCTAAGAACTCCCCTTCTTAAGTAGCCCCAGTGTCCTGTGGACAGTGGAGTGCAAATTCTTGCCCTGCAGTCTCTCTTTAGCCCCAGGAACAGGGAGTCCAATGCATCTGCAAGTTTTGAGGTAATCAGAGGCCACAATGCCATGCACAGACACATGAGAGGAGCTGGGATCTGTCACAGTCCATTTGGTAGTCAGCTCTATTCTGATACCTACAAGAAACATTATCCCTTGCTTTGTAAGAATAAGCTTATTTGCTCAGGATTTGTATTTGAGGCATGACTCTAACGCTGTCTGCCTTAGTTATTCAGCAGGAAATCTGCAGTCTCTCACTGAAATTATAGCAAGTCCCATATTTGCTCTGTATATGTTATGTAAGAGTTACTATTCTGGGCTATGCTAAATTTAAAAGAGAAATCTATCAGGGACTCCCACCAGCAACTTGGGCATTGAAATGTTCAGGAGAATCTCCTCCTTTGAATTAGGCAGATTGTGAACAGAAAAGCGGAGTTTGAAGCTTAATTTACATTCCAGTTCAAGTCAAAAGAGAAAATTGTAAAGCCCTAGACAAAGTGTCAATTATACTGTCATTTAATTTACCCCCAGAATAAAATTTCAGTTACAGTGACACACAGCATTTATAAGGGGGCATATCCTGAGGCCCCTCACCAATAGATTAAATTTCTTTTCTAGACTGGTTAGGGAGGGTCTAGTGTAAAAGTGATACAAACTGTGGATAGCCTACACTCAAACCATGTAGGCTTATTAGAAAATAAGCTCTCTTCACTCCTGAATGTTCATGGCTTAGGTGGGGGTCACACGCAGACCTTGTACTGCTTTACCTCCTATAAGTGATTTTTAACTACTTTTAGGTGGTTAAAATGTCAAGTGAATGCCATAGAATATGTGATAGATTGCTTGTTGCTTTTACCCTACCCACATTTTACTAAATAGCAACAATAATTGGATAACTTCTTAATTTACCAGCACTAAGAAAATTAAGGGGGAAAAATAAGAGATAAACACTAAGAGCAACATGTTGAAACGTTTACTGGCACCTAAGTGTAGGTGCCATAAACGTGTAGAAACTTAGATGTTTTGATCAATGTTTGTAACATAATAAATACACACTGTCTCTGAAAACTTTTCATTTAATGACATAGGACAGCAGATTGTAAAAAGGTTTGAATAACTCTTTTTGGAAAGCTTTAGCAAGAAAGCAGAAAAAGTGAGACTCCCCAAAGGATGATGTTGTGACAAACAGGTCAATAACCTAAAACCGTGACTGATCCCACTCTGCTCTCTATCCTACTCCAGGCAATCTCATTTAGTTCAAATGCAGCTCCAAAGGCTATGTAAGGCCTCAAAAGATGCATGAGCTTTCTGCCCAGCATTGCCTGGGGTGCTCTGTGCATGCCAGAGGGAGAGGCCCGTTCCAACCCAGGCTAAGCCAGTTTGCTCCACCAGCATCAGGGTGACACTCCCGACTGCCACCAGCGTTTGAGGAGTGATGGAGCTGGTCAACAGGCCATTTGCCCCAAATACTCGCTTCCAATTCAACGTTTTACCATTAAGCACCTTATCATGGGCCAGACTAGGTGAAGAAAGGCCCCTGAGGTTTTTAAATCTCAGTGAAACGCTGAGAGCTGTTTTCCACTCTCATTTAGGGCCTGAGTTGACCATGAGCAGGCTCACCATGAACAGGAATGGTGCATATTTATTACCGTGGTTTTCACATGTGCAGCAACCGGTGTGTTGTAGTGTGAGCAGCAGTTCTTTGCTCCTGATGTGGTTTCTGCCGGGAAGGTCCCTTCCGATACACTGGGAAGGACCTGGGGCTCATTGAGACACTCGAAAATCCCCATCGGCACCCAGCACAGGGAGGCATCACAGGTGGGCACTGAAACTGCTGCTGCAACCTCGCTGTGCCGAGAATCAGGCGGCCCTACAGCACTTTTAAAGGCTTGTATTTCTCCCCATAACAAGAAGGACAAGGGCCCCCTCAGCCGGCGCCGCTCCAGGGGCCGGCGGTGCCGCGTTCCTCCCGTCCGGCCCCCGCCACCAGGCCTGAGGGGCCACAAGATGGCGCCGTGCGCGGCTCCCAACATGGCGGGCGCGGGCGGCGGCAGCGGGGCCGGTAGCGATGCGCTGTCTCCGGCACTGCTCCTTTTCCTGGGGGAAAACGCGGGCCCTGGGATGTGACAGCCCTGCCCTTGGCCTCAAGTGCTACAGAGGACACATCCCCAGCTACTGCGCTTGCTGGGGATGAAGGCTCAAACACCCAAGTACACGCCAAAGGCCTAGAAGACCCTTCCTTATGATCGAGTAGGGGTACTTTACACACGTGTAGCACACACGCACACTTCTTCTTGTCCCCAGATTATCCGGTTTTAATTTTCCTTTGTTTAAGAAACTAAGTAATTATACGAAGATCTTCAGCAAAGTCTTGTGACAGGTCAGCGACAAAGCAGGGCACGAGCAGCAGGGCACTGAGCTGCTGGTCCTTCTGGGAACGCTCGTGCTTCGCCTGGGATAATCCAAATAACCACTGCTCTATGCAACTAGAACTTTTCAAGCAAAGACCTTCATGCAGCTGAAACCCAAAAGTGACTGAAACCCCCCTGTGTATCAAAAGCAGAGAAATCTCAGCCAGTTCAGGTGTGCTGTAAACATTAATGAGGCTAATTGGGCTATTATGGCTCCAAAGAATTACCACTGCTCTTATAGATGAGAATAATCGTACCAGATTTCAATCCAACACCAGGCTGAAGGAAAGAAGGCTTAGAGGCAAGTAGTTGTACAGAAAATTTTTACTTTTTATCTTTTGGAAAACTGTGAAGCTGGATGAAAAATTTCAGGTCTATAGTCCATGACTAGTTGCAAAATGCAGCCACGTTAGTGAGAAAACTCTAAAATATACAAAAATCTCTGCACTTTCAGAACACTTTCCACTGGTGTAACTTGTAATGGGGATCGGTGCCAAAGCTGGGATTTTAATTCAGGACTTTTACCTCTCAGTCAGTCTGGTTCCTGTGTAACAGTGCTATGATAGAAAATTATCCCCATGGAGCCAATTGCACCTTTGGAAATTTGGAAAAGGTGGGGTTCCCCTTCCTGCTGAAGTGGTATTCAGCTGTTAAGAGAGTATCATACTGTGTTTTCCTCCCAGGACCCTTCTGGGAATTGCATAATCCAGAATCTGTGCCAGAAGGAGTGGACGGATTTAGGAGTTCACTCAGTACCCCTGGAAAGTCTCCGTAGAGTTCTATATTCTTCCTGGATGTTCAATCATCCCGTGAAGTCACCCTGCCAGAGGGTCCAGAGTGGCTTCTGGGACAGCATCGGGGCAGAGATGGCCTCCTCGTGGCTGCAGCATCTCTCACAGATCCCTCGAGGACATCAGAGCTTGCAGCAGCTCCACTGTCTGCAGGGTAAACCCGTGAGGAGTCATGAAGGAATTTCTTCCCTCTAATGTGCCTCCTGCAGACTTTTCCTTGGGAAGGGATGATCTAAGCCCATGTGATTTGGGATTCGGTGTTTTTACCCTGACAGCAACTGCAGTGCACTTCCCAAGTGAAGGTAAAGAGTTTTGCTTCTCTGCCACTGTTGGGCAGCTGTTAATAGTTCGTACAAAGTATATCTCTGTGCCAAAATTCAGGCTTTTCCTTTAAGTAAGTTACAAACTAGCCTTCTGGAAATGCCTTCTGCTTATTTAAGTGCCAGCACTGCCCTCATCACTGGGGGAGGAGGGGAAAGAGCCGAAATATGAGGTCATGCTCTAGTCATGTGACTGCTGCAGCATCTGTCAACTGTGATACAAATACTAAGCCATAACTGTGCATTTATGACATTCAAACCTGCTCAGCAAAGTCTCTCCTCCTCTCTGGTGCCTTTGCCCTTTCTCTGTCTAGGGATCATCTTAACAGTTGCCTAAGCAAACTTGCACCACACACAAGTCACAAAGCATACATTTTGGTGGTCCTGATGTACTGAATATTGCATTGTACCACAAAAATCACATTCTAATTAAATCCTTTCCCTGAAAAAAGCTTCAGGGCAGTCTCTTGTGTGGGACTGCTTGGCGTGGCAAGTTTAACCACTGTGTTTCAGGAGAGCTCTGAGCCTGTTAGACTGAGCAGGAGTGAATGCAGTTTCCTCCCTGGAGAAGCTGGGGTTTGAGACCTTCTTCCAAACTATTTGCAAGATTCTTACCTCAGCTGCAGTGTGGCTGTGGAGGTTATGCAATCACTGGATAGAGTAGTTTGGGATTTGGTTGTTTGTTTTTTTTTTTTTTTTCCAGTGACTGCTTTATGACTACAGGGGTAGCCAGCTCCATTGTGGGTTACATTAGGAGGTGCAGCAGCACACCAGTGTTCTCTCTCTCTCTCTCTGCAGCCTGCCTTCTGTATTGCAGACTCAGAAGCATTGCCAGCACAGTGTGGACCCATTCCCATTGTTTACAAGTTTCCATTTTTATTTGGTGAGCCATGGCAGAGAGGAATGAATGCAGACTGTGTACTGGGTAACCCCTAAATCATTAGAATCACAGGATTTAATTAATTAAATAAAATTTAATTTAAAGCATTGAATTGCATAGGATCCAGCAATATCCAACCGTATTTGTTGCGAGTAGTAAATTCATCAGAACTGTACAAGGCCTTATAGATTAGCCCCTGTATGACACAGATTACTCCCTGCATTAGCCAAATGTAGATTTTTTAGGCAAAATATGAGAACATCGTGCCAAACCAGAATTCAGCTATCTCAGCAACTTAGCATCAACAGAGGCCAAGGTCGATGCTTAGGGAACATTTCTCTCAGAAGAGTGTTTTTCCTCCCAGAGCACTGTAGCTCTTTTTGGCAAAGTTGGACAGTTTCCTGAGTCAGAGGTGGCATTTGGATCATCATATTCAATAGCCAAGGGCAAAATCATCCTTCACAAATAATTCCAATCTTTTTAAAGCACACTTACCCATTTTTGCTGCTACAACTGGTGGTTATGAATCACAACAACATCAAGCACCATGTTAAAGCAATTGTTTTCTGATTGTTTAAAACCTGCTGCCTGGCAATCTCCTTACTTTTCAGTTCACATCAGTTCACGTTTATCTCATCTGTTAAGCACCATAAAACCACTGGTCACATTTGGTGAGTTATAAGCTGATTCATTATTCTCTCCAGACTCAGTGGAGAATCAGAGAGAAAAGTAAGCAAGCTATTGAAGTCGTGGGAGAAGGACTGTGATCCTTGCTGGCAGCATTTGGGCTGTCTCAGTGATGTGAGAGAAGAGCTGTGCTCTGTAGCTCTGTAGCTACCCTACAAAACCCATCACATACCCCTGAAAAAATCTGGTAAAGGGGGATGAAAGACCTCTAAGGCTCTTGTAGCTGTTCTACATGAACATGAAGGAGAAAAAAAGTTCACCAACAATTCCTTTCAAAGCTTTGAATCCCTTCTGCTGCTACAGAAAGAAACTAGACACTCAGGTCTACTCTCAGCGGAAGAAGACGCTTACCCAGGAGACAGTGAGTGTGAGGTTAAGGCAGGTTTAGGATCACAAGTAGGTGAACTTAATAAAGCATCCTGAGGATGTGTTGGCTGATAATGCTTCAAATTGGAAATTGCAATCTCTGGGAAATTTGTGATCCATGAATAATTTTTACAGAGCTTACAAAAATTGGCAGAGGCTAATGCTAACAATGGAGAAGTTACATGGACCTTGAATACAATTTGCTAGCAAAATCCTCAGTGACTAACCCAGCTCTGACACAAGTATCAATAACAACAAGAGTGAGACCATCCTTTAGACATACCCAAATTTGAATCAGCCTCATCCCATGCTTTAGTGTTATAATTAACAGCTGTGTTATGAGTGTGTAGTTTGCAACCAACTAGGGACAAGGGTTATATGACAGCCCTTGACAGAAAATGGAATTGCATGTCTCTAGGTGCTTGACATATGAGAAAATTCAGGGAAAAAATACCAGTAGAAGATAAGGGCAGGCTTCATATTCACTCCTAGGTATTTAATGAGTTAAGAAGTGCTATCAGCCCAGCTTCTCACTTTGGACTGTTAGGTGCAGTACAAGCCGAAGGCTGCGAGCTCTGACTGTGTCAGCTGTAGCAGTTTGGTGTTCACTCTGTCCTCTGCTTGTCTGCTGGTAGCTTCTGACTCTTGCCTTGCATTCTGCATCACAGCAGGAGTTAGGCTTTTCTCAGACTGAAATCTCCTTGAAGACAGCAATATCTTACTGTAGGCCACGGTATGACAGAGCCTCTAACTGCAGGAGATGCGTTACTATGAATACCTTTGTTTGTATATGTCATATTTTGCATTTGATAAATAAGCTCTGCAATGGGAGAGATTTCCAGATGCAAGAAATTCTCTGAGAGATTCCTTAATAGAAAAAGGATTTGATGCTTGAAAGAGCATAGTAACAAGTTGGCACTGCATCTAAGCCTTTTATAACAGTTTAATTCACACCCTCTCTCCAAATGTAAATTAATCCAGATTGGGAAATGTTGAAAATCTGAAGCAATGTATGTAATTTGATACTAGCATAGGGGTGGGGAAGGAAGAATAAAAGACAAAAAAACATCCTGCTCAAATCCTTGTATGACCATTAAGTCAATGTTTTTAAGCCTTCTGGTCTGGAGACTAATAGCACTGCTGACTCCAACAATCAGAAACTGAGCCTATGGCCCTGAACTTCCTTCCCTGAACCGGCCAAAAAATTCTCTAGTATTTAGAACTTTACAGTTCAGCTTTCCACCTCTTTTTCAAAATCAGGAGGGCAATTTTTAATGAAACCAAACTAATTATGACTTCAGAGCATGGATTTTGAGGAAAAAGAAACCTTTCAATAAAAACAATATGGCAGAAAAATATGATTCTTGCAAAAAAAGTTCTTGCTGTGTATGTGTAAGAAAAACACACAGATACAGACTGAATCATGTTAGGAAATGTTTTTATTCAGTTGCATGGCTATTCTGTAATGTAGCTCCATTTTTTTAAACAAAATTTCCCCCTCTAATTACTGATTTTTAAAAATCAGGCCACTTCCCATTAAAATGTTCCTAGGCATACCCTAGCAGAGCAAAGGCTGGCATCCTGCAGTCAGTCAGACAGGTGGCTGGGCACTTGCATAAAAGCTGCCATTAGCATAAGCACTCCCTAACTGGTTCTGTTTTTAGCACTTAACCCTTTTCCATGCTCTTTGGAAAGGATGGGTGTATCAAGTCCCGAACCTGGGAACTCTCTGGGGGGTGAGTCGGTGTTTGTGTAGGTGATGCAAGGGAGATGGGAGGTGTTTTGGTTACTGCAGATTACCGTGTGAGAAAGGTGTGAACAGGACTCATTCACTGCAAGAAAAGTAAATTAATGGAGATAGCAGTCCTTGTGTAATTAATGGACATAGCAGCACCTTTGCATGCAAACACACAAAGCTGACTTCCACATAACTATGCTGTATCCAGCCCTACTGCCAGGAAAAGACCTGAGGTGTTGATGTTATCTCTGATTTCAGAGTACAGGTCGTTCAAAATTAACATAGACACAGCAGTGTCTATGTTCATAGACACAGCAGTGTTACTATCTCAGGAGGAAGGTGGCCTATATTACTGTCCTCTGATGACTTTTTAATGTGCAGTTATTTCTGCAAATGCTTATGTCCCTCTGTCTGTATCTTTGGATTTCTTGTGGTCAATAAGGCAAATTCTAGAGACCCACACACAGGAAGTGGCAGCATCTTTATTTTTTCCAGCTAGAGGATAACTCAAAGAGTGCAGTTCCATGTCTGAAAACATGAAGGAGAATTTTCTACTGGCTTTTAGGATAACATGAAGCTGGATGGTGAGTGAGGGAACTGGGATTTGTCTGGTGCCAACAGACAGTTCTAGAGCAATTCAACCAGCTTGAAATTAGAAATATTTACAACCATTCCTCCCAGGATTTTGGCAGTCATTCTAGTGAACAGATGGTCATATTACTTATTTCTGGGGAAGGAAGGGGGCACACATTGTAACATGTGAGGAGGTAGCCAGTTTCCTTTAGGAATTTGTGAATTCAAAAGCAAGCCTGTTTTGACCTGGGAAGAAACAGCCCTCTGAAAATATTTTGCATGGCTTCAATCACACTTAATAACTGGTTGACACAGAAATCTTCTTCAGGGAGAGTGTTGGAGTTGTCTGTGCTTGAATACCTTCTTTTCCTCTCCTGCACTGCTAACTGCACAAAGGCTATGTAAAATTTATTTCTAAAGCAAAATTTGCTTTGTTTGGATTTGTCCACTGACCAAATTCAGATATCACAGGAGCTGATGCAACTGGGCTGACTCATGCCACTGCTGAATTATTTTCAAAATCTATTACTATAAGCTGAAGTCTACATCAGTTTTATCTCCTTGAGCTCTTGATTTTGCCCAGCATCAACCACCACTTTTTGATGATGGTTTAATGGGTGGAAGGAGCAGTAAGTTTGGTGGCAGGTGTGCTCCTCCATATTCCTGAATATTCATGAACATCTCCTGAGGTATTTCACCATTCTTAAGTTGGCATGATAATGCAAGTTTTCCAGTGGAAAACAGTTTTTCATGTTATTCTTTGAAAATTTCAAATGCTTGAATTGACTTTGAAAGACTTTTTTCTCTGCTCTTGCCACCACAGCGTTTTCCAGCCATCCTGGAAGGAGAGTTTTCAGGTTGTGGAAATGGAAGGTCAAGAAGGTTTCAGTTAGCCTTGAGAGACAGCTGTGGTACACAAGTGTACATCAGAGGACAGAAGAGGTCAGAGGGGCGCATCCTCTGTTTCCACTGACACTGCTGGTCCTTCCCCTCTACTCTTCTGTCAGCATGACTCTTTTGCCACAGCATTTCTGTCCTTTTACAGCTCTCTGGAACTGAAAAATTCACTAATGAGTTTGTGGCTGAGTTTTGACAGAACTTGAACTAAAGGATTACATTATCTGGAGTCCTAGGTCAAGACTTAGGCTTCACTCTATCTATACACAGCTTGGATCTGTTTTAAAGGGTGTTCATGTACCTCACAAACAGCTCACTCATATACTTCTCAAAACCCAGCTGTAAAATGTGCCAGAGAGATCCACCAAGTATTTTGTGATAACTATCCTTTCTTTTTTCCTGAAGACATAGAAGCTGAGCTCAGTTAAAAACTGATGCAGTGTTTTAGGCCTCAAACAGTTATACATACATTTGTAAAAGCTGGTTTCTCTGTATATACCTGCAAAAGAAGACAGCTCATCCTTAGCTTGGTGCTTTCTGACTCTCATTTAAAACAGAACCCATGAGAGCAGTAAATAAAATAGCAAAGTGGTGGTGAACACCATTTGCCTGTTATAAAAGAGTCAGTCAGCAGAAAAGTGTTCAAACCAAACTACCATCCCCCACACAGAAAAAACCCAACCCAGTCTACCAATTCATCTAGTCCTTACTAGAAACTTCAGAACTCTTTAGAATTTTTTTCTCATCCTGAATCACAGACTGACACATTGCAAAGATGCTCTCTTAAATATGTCTTAGGAATCAAGGAAATAGTGAATATCAGAGCTTTAAAGCATCTTTCCTTTTTACTGACTGACAAAACCCCTTAATTAATGCCAAGTTAGGATTTCCTGGCAATAGTTGGAGCTCTTATAAAATATCAGCTTCAGCAAAATTCAGACTTTTTGAAGCCAGGAAATACAGAGTTTAGGTCAACATTCAAGCAACCTTTATTTTTCCCTCCTGGGAGCTGGCAATGGGAACAGGGAACTGGCAGTATTTGCTGAGCTGATTATTGCTGTGTGAAATGGTAGAAAACTTAGTAAACTATGATAGTAGGGAAAATGAGAATCCATACCTTCAGATGGGGCCTCAGCCCCACAGTGCTCATCACTCCTGTGGGTGGGATCAAAAGTGCAAAGTAAAGTAGGGAGAATATTCTGTGGGCTTAGTAATATGTGTGTGACTAAATGGTGAGTTGGGGGAAATGATAGAATTTAATTGTCATGGAATTTTTCTCTAGGAGATTGGGTCAGAGCATACATGTGAAAGAAGTGTCACTGTGAATACAGTCCACTTTTCCAAAGACAAGGGGTGCCTGAGCCATAGTAGTTATATACTATGTTCTCTGAAAATCACTCACTGAAAAGGTGAATTTCCATTACAGGTATATAAGGGTTGAATTGACTATTGCTTTATTATACTCTCTGTTTTCTGGTTTCTCGGAGGTTAAAATTATGCTGATATTGACTTCATGGAAGCAACCGAGCAGTCCTAACCATATGTCAGCAAGGTTTTCCAGCAAAGTAATGTTTTTATAAGGACATTTTTTTTAGATCTTAGAAGTTCTTTAGGTGCTTGTAATTACTATTGCAGCAACACCACTAATGAAATTAAATAAACATGTGACTCTGAAGCCCTGTTCTCTCTATTGTTATACAGAAGGAGGTTGTCACCACTCACTGAAATGTTTGGCATGTGAAGTTATCAACACCATAATGAGAGAATCCTCAGAAATTATGGTTCCTCTTTTATTCCAATACATACCTAAGAAGAAAACTATGAGTCTCTTCTCCCTCACCAACATTTCCCACCAGGATATATAAAACTTCGCCTGAGAAAATTTCCGGTATCTTCTTCTCTTCCAGCCCTATTAAACCATTAGCTGTCTAGAAGCTGTTAGCACCTAAGGTGATTCTAATGCTTCACAGTGAGCTGCTCACAGCCCATGCTCCCCTGCATATGCTAGATTCCCCAAGCCTGGATTTCTGTTCTCAGGTCTGTTTTTAATGCCCTCCAGCTTTCTCCACATGCCAGATTGCATGAAAAGTTGTTGAAGAGGACAGCCAAAGAAGGACCTATCTTTCCCTACCAGTGCAAGGTGTGTTTGGGGCCTAAAGCAGGAACGGGGCTACTGTGGAGTTGCCTTTCCACTCACTTCTCTTGTTCTCCACCCCTATTTCCCAGTATCCAATCCACGACCATTCCTTACCTCTGCATGATGCTAGACTTTATTCCACTAGGAAACAGATTAACTGTTGTGGGTTAAAATGTGGCTACCTTTTTATGTGTGAAACATCCTTAAATGAAGAAAGATGTTTGTATCGCCGTTTGGCTTTACAATTGAATCTTACTGGTGTACAGAAGATTAACTAATTTAGGGACTTGCTTCTGTCTGTTAAGTGGATCCAGAATCAAATTTGGAGAACTTGTTGAAAGAAGTCCAAACTTCATGAAAATTCAAACTCGAATCTACACTTCATCAAAGAGTAGGGGAAATCCAGATGTCAGTTTTAGGGTCAGATTAATTTATAACAAGTAGAATTTAAAAGGTATTTTTTCATGCATATATGAAAAAATCATCTAGAGCTGGAAGATTTGTTGGTTGGTTAGCTGTTTTTTGCACAAAGGGGCGTATTACCAGATTTACCAGAATTAATAAATAATATTTACTGGTAAGAGTCAAGGGAAATAATTTGCATTGGATTAGTGCAGCTTAATAAAAATGAAATTTGGAACGCATAGGCCTTGCAATGCCTTGCAATGATGACATCTATCCTAGTAAATTAAACGAAGTGAGTGTATATTATCAAATGCTAAGACTCAGTTGTCAGCACTATGACATCCCTACAACATTCTTTGGGGTGGTTTTGAGTGGAGCAACACCGTGATTCTCCCAGGGAACTCACCAATGCCATGTAGGAATAAATTTTAACTTACCAGAACCAGATATTTTGGGAATTAGTTTTGTTTCAAAATACAGGAAGGACTCAGTATTCCTTTCTCAAATCCTGTCCCATTCATGTAACAATACCTCTTCTGGTCTCTGGCAGTGAACCAAGGTTTAAGATTTTATTTCATTCTGCTTTTGGTACACCATGGTACGTAACAGCCATGCCAGACTATACAGTCTTGAGTGCTGGGATGAGTCAGGGATGAATCAGAGGTGGGTGTTTCCCATGAAAGGGATGCTCTGATGATGTGGGGATGTATGGAGCCATAGAAGTGGCATCAGCTGAGGAGGTTAAGTGCTTAGTCCTCTCTTCGTGCCTGGGAATGGTGGTGACTTGAGCTGTACAAAAAGCCCCATCATGATGCAGATTTTATTTCCAACAAAATGTCTGGACTGCAAGGCATTGTTATCAGGTTGGCCTGAGGAAAAGAACTGCTGCTTCTTGACACTTAGCCTAGTGCTAAGTAGCTGAGTAGAAATTTAATTCTGCTCAGATTCCTTCACTGAATATGAAATAGTACCAAAAGAGCTCTGGCTTTTTTTTTTTTTTTTTTTTTTTTTTTTTTTTTAATTTTAATACTCTACCTTGAAATGCAAGAATTGTTGAGAAATCTGTGGGAGGCAGGTGCCCTAATCTCACCAAACTTCCAACAGATTTATTCTCTCTGGTGCTTTAAATCCTTGTGTAGAAAACTGAATTTTATGTCAGCCTGAATAAAACACAAGATTAACTTTAGGCATGGGCCTGGATCTGTGGACTTCTCATATTTGAAATTTAGTACCCTCTCAGAAGTTATCTAAAGCAGACACTTTTGTTTCTTTTTTTTGGTTGGCTGTTTCTTTTTTCTTTTTCTTAATAACTCTTTCAACCCTGCCAGGAGTGTGAGGAGGACATAAGCTGTTCAGAGGACAAAAGTTCACTTTAATGAATATTTTTGAGATTTGTCTTTGTTCTAATTAACAATGCAATCTAAAAATTTTGCAGTCCTTAAAAAACCTCCAAAACTTCTGCAAGAAAAACGAAGCTGATGGAAATGCTTAGTGATGGCACCTTTTCATCTATGTTACACCATATGCTAACACTATGCTAACTTAAATGGAAACAATAGTGATTTAGAAATGAAAATGTTTTACACTGCAAAAACAAAAATCGAATGCTTTGAAGCTGTCAGAACATTTGTACGGCTTTCTTAAAACATTTTCATGGACTTGACATGATTTCAAAAGGTATTCTTCTCAAAGGATCTGATTTTTCAGAGAAAATATTTCCACTGATGTATTTTCTTTTACCACTTTTAAAATTCCTGTATTAGGGTTTTTAAGAAAAAGCACGAAGTAGCGCTTTTGACACTTTGCAGCAGGTAGTGCAAATTTATTTTTGAAATACTGTATCTCATTCTCAGCCATGCATTCTAATTTTGGTCCTGGTGCTACTCTTTAACATTTGCTATTTTGCTACTATGTTGCTTTTGTGAGAACGCCCATCGCCGTTACATCCATGGAAAAATAAAGCAAATGTTAATAAAGAATCACAAGCTGCAACAGCATAGCAGAATGAGACGAGACCTATGCAGGAGCTTTCCAGGTAGGGGAGCACACTAGGTTGCTCCCTGAAGAGAACAAGTGATGTTTCCCCTGTTTGCAACATCCGTTTGGAGAAGAGGGCCACTACAGGTACAGTAAAGAGCCTGTGTGCTCTGGCAGATGACTGCCGCAGATGACCTAAAATGTGTCATCCTGTCATTCTGATTTAATGTAGTGCTTGTCCTTGCTTGGAGATACCACCACGTTCTTGAAAAACACGAGGAAGGCAAACTCACAGCTGTGACCCTTTAAATTGAGAGGAAATCAGAGTGGAAATTGACATTAGGAATTAGATCTGCAACTATGGAATTGCCTATCCTTTTTTGGCACATTAGAAATATGTAATTTGTTTCCTCTGTATTAGCTGAGATACAGATACATTCTCAGCATTACCTAATCTTGGGCAGAAAAGCAAAACTGTAATGATTCATACATAAACTGTAAAAGTGGTGTTCTCACCACTTAAGAAAACAGTAAATTATTCTGACTAAAAACCAGGCTTGTGCTATGTTCGCCCAGGTGTAACCTTCTGCTTCAGGACATCTCTGCTTGAGGATGAGAGATTGATTTGTCTGAAAGACAATATGGTGCAAACAGGGCATTCAGATGGTCTTGCCCTTTTCGCTGACTTTCCTAAAGACTTAACATTCCTTGTAAGTCTAGAAGATTTTTTAGAGAACTAGAGAACCACACCTCCAATATTCCACAGGCAAGGATGCCTAAAAAGAAATTAATCCTCTGATGGACTTTGTGGGATTCATTTGGGTGTTTTCATACATCGCTTTGAGCTTTGCTTGAGACTTAGCATTTTTAGGGGTGTTTCCTCAAATACTGGCTATTTCCATGAATTCATTTCACCCAACATGGAAAGATGTGCACCTCTGCAGTGAGATGCATGGCCACATGCTAGTGATGCACAGCACCCCAGTGACAAAGCAAGGCACTGCAGTTTATCTGGCAGCTGAACAGGGGAACTGGGACAGAGATTCGCTAGAGTGTACTCACAACACAGTGGCAGCACAGTTGATGAAAATAACAATATTGTGTACATTTCTAGGTTAAATTCATAGACATGTTAATAATGGACACGGATATGGACAGATCTATCTTATCACAATGTGTCGATTACATTATTAACACCACTTATTCCCTGGTTCCATAGACCAAACGAGTCTTTTGCTGTTTGTACTAAGGCCTGGCTCCATTCCTTTCTCTTCTATGATCCCTGCTGCTGGTAATGCAGATGAAGGATTTTTTGACCCTACTTCATTGTCCTGTGCCATGTTCTCACTTGAAAAGTGTGTATACCCCAGAAATTACTTCCCAGAAATGTCCAGCTGCACAATCATTATGGAGTTTCACTAGACTTGTGTCCTTATAAGCTTCCTATCGTTTATTAGACCTTCTCCTCTATACACTTTCCTCCATTACTGACCTGAATTATTTGGAACAGGACTTTTTTCTAAGGGTGATCTAGTTACATTTCTTCCTCCCAATGAGTGCTCAGCCTCATATGCATATAGAAATCTTACAGAAACCCTGCAAAGCAAAATTTTAATTCCTTAAATGAAAAATGGGCTGTTTAGTACTCATATGTGATACTAAAGTGACCATTCAGTGCATAGCCTAGCACTAGTCAGAAAGTGTCCTTTTTGTGAAAAATTAGATGGAACTGTTTTCTCATTTCCTATCAACTTCATAGCAAACAATGAGGAATAAAAATACATTTTAAATATCACTAAGATGATAAGAGTTTCTTTTTAACATTCCATATTGGTTTATTTTATGACCTTATGAAAGAAGTTAGGGGGAAATGGCTAGATAGAGTGTCTTTAATAAAGATATTTAAAATAATATTTGTTATAGGCAATTATTTTAACACTGTATTTGTGCTGCTGAAAAATGGAAGCATATTACACAGAACAGATTGTTAATCTATGTGAAAGAAGGATATAATAAGGTATCCATTGTGCCGATACAGCTGAATTGAAAACCTCCACTGAGCCAGTCAGTTGACACTGAGCAGACTCTAACACACTCTTGAGGAGCTGCTGAAAGCCAGAGGAGTTTAAGACAACAAACAAATTCCCAGGAACTTTCAGAATGTATATTCTCCTTAGAGTTTCACCCTCCTTGTCCCACTGCTGTGGGTGCTGGCTGGAAAATGACATCTGCAGACGATGAAAAACAAACAAAGTAAGTAATTATGCTGTCGATGAAACCAGCAGTCCTACACCCCTACAGGTGATTCCAGAGAGCCATATCACTCTTGTTAGGACTCTTGTTAGGTTTTACAAGGTCCCAGTCCTGCAGTTATGTGATTTCCTGGCTGTACAACCAGCCAAACTAGTGAGGAGAGAGCCAAGGTGTATGTTTCAGTTTGCCAGTTCTGTATCTTCATTTTCTCTAAATATTTAGTGCAGACTAATTGGCTATCCATTGTCTGAGCAAGATGGAGGACTGGATGAGAATCATTTGGCTGAGATTGTACAAGTTCAAAATGATGATTACAGGATTTGGGAAGCAGCACTAGCAATTAAGCAAGCAGCAGAGTGGAGGAAGTATATTTCCCATTTATTGTGCAGATGGCAGCCTGGACTGCTGTAGCTCAAGAGTGTAAGTGTTGGGTACTCCTAAATGTATACATTGGCAAGCAAAAGGGAAGTGCTTGTCACCTGGGCCACTGAGTATCTGCATGATTTCAAGTCCCTTATGGGTACCCAGAAACCTCTAAAGCAGTTTCCCCGGATGTGGTGCCATAACCCATCCTGAAACAGCTGCTCCTGCAGGACATATCTGCTCACCAGGAGAAGCTGTTGTCTGGGAGACCTGTGTGCCGAGTCCTGCACTGGCTGCCAGCTGACTGACTTCTTGGAAAATCCAGCTTTCTTTTATAGCTGGCATTTCCCAAGGGTTGAGGAGATACCTCCTGGGGCAACTTCTGTCTGTTCATGGGTTTGATGCTTTCTGGATGAATTGTGATGAGATTGCACCGGAGCAGTCTTGGATGTCCTGCTCACACCCTCTGTGGTCTGAAGGCATGAAAGCTTGATCGACTAAGCTTTACTTGCAAAGTAATGACTTCTGTATTTTGTCCTGGTTTGAAAATGTGTTTTATTGAATATTCAGATAAGCTTTGTGCAATGTGGGATTTGCATTTATTTTCTCCCTGAAGCATGTCAGATTAAATAGAAACATGAGCTACACAACACAGAGGTCTCCTCGTGGCTTGCACTGTTATGTGCTGGTTTTGTTGTAATTGGATAGGGCTTATAGCATAAATCTGTAAAAATTGTAAGCTAAAAAAATGCAATTGTCTCTGTCTGACTGTAGATGTGTTTCACACCACTTGAAAATGTGAAGTTGGAAACAGCTTGCTAAGGTGACAGCCTGGTGCCACTGAACAGTGGGACTTTTGCCACCGACACTAGTGGGAGCATGATTTCACTCATTTTTCATGCAGCATCTACTCTTTCTTGTCCTCTGGTCCTTTAGCCTTGCAAATGGGCACTCAAGCCTGTTCAAATGACACACGTTGGTGTTCTTAAATCTATTCTCACTACTGAATTTAGACCCAAAGACAATAAACTCAGCGCAGAACAAAATCCTTTCGCACCCCGTTGATTACTTTCATACTTACCGGCACAATTAGGGGCTAATACCAGAGGAGGCTACCGGAGTTTCCTTTGTACGCACAGGGCGATGGTGGGGGATCACCACAGAACCGACGCGGCCCCGCTGCTTGCGCGGGGCAGGGGGTGCCCGCAGCGCCCAAGTAACTCGCGGGGCGGAGAAGCGCCGTGTGCTGCGTGCATGCGTGTGCGGCCAGCGGGGCCGGGGCGAGGGCCGCTCTCGCGCAGCGNACGGCGCCGTGGGCAAGACGTGCCTGCTGATGAGCTACGCCAACGACGCCTTCCCCGAGGAGTACGTGCCCACCGTCTTCGACCACTACGCAGGTGAGCGACCGGGGGGGTTCCGCTACCGCCGGAGGCTGCAGCCGCTCTCTCCCCTCCCTCCATCCCCTGGCCTTGCCCTGCCGGGGGGGCCGGCAGAGGGGTCGGCCGGGCTTGCCCCCCGCTCACCCCCTGTGTTTCTCCCCCCTCGCAGTCAGCGTTACCGTCGGGGGCAAGCAGTACCTGCTGGGGCTGTACGACACCGCCGGTCAGGTGAGTGCCGAGCGCTGCCCGCGGATCCTCGGCCCCGTCCCCCCGCCCGGCGGTGATCCCGGCGCTGAAGTTATTCGTAGGGCTGTGGTCCGGGCTGGGCGGTTCAGAGGCGGGTTGGCGGGGGTGGGGGGCGATTGATAAAATCCGGCTTTAAAACAAAACCATCGATCCAGCCTCGATTCCCGAGGGCGGGCAGGCGGAGACGGGCTTTATTTTTAGCCGCCACGGCATCGCCCGGCGCTGGGGTGGGGGGATGCCCGGCGCCTGCGGGGCAGTGCTCCGGGCCGGGCATCGCCACTGGCCAGGGCCCCTTCCCCGGGGTGCCGACCCTCCCGCCGGCCTTCAGGTGGGGAAAGATACCCCGTTCAGCACAGAGGGCACACGCTGCCTCAGCCGCCTCGGGTCGGATGGAGAGCCAGGCTGCCGCAGCTTGCCTTGGTTGTGGTTTACAGAACTCAAATAGCTACAAGGAGTTGTTGGAACTAAAGGTAAAAAATAATAACATGTAATTCTCAGCCACTGCCTTTGAGATAACCTGAGTTTCTTTTGCTGTCTCAGACAACTCAAGTGATTCATTTCGTTAAGATCATACAGCCAGTTGTGAAAGATGCTGTGATGTCAGCATGGCTCTTAAGTAACTTTAATGATGGTTAAAACACTGGGTGTTTGGAAGGGTCACTGGTCTAGTGGTTTCTAAAGGGCTCCATGATTCAAGTAATCTCTTCCTTAGCTTAACTTGCATGCCACCAGCCATGAGTCAAGTACGGTCTCCAGGGTTAGAGTATTTTCTGGAGATCCCTTATTTGAAACAGTTTGTGAAGAGCCTGACTCCAAGGAGGTGCAGAGCATATATGGAAATGCAACATGGGTTTCTGTAAAGTTGTGTATTCGCTATATTAAACTTCTTCTTGCACCATGAGCATGTGCTTTGGTCTCACATGACCTCAGACATGCTTCCTTGTTGTAAAGAGCAACTAGTAAGACAATCTCACTGAAGTCACATAGACCGAAGCTGTAATTTTTAACCATGTTGTTCCTATACTTAATTGAACAACTGCTGCCTGAATTACTGTAGCTTTATCTTTGTTAGGCCTGAAATCAGTAAAAAAATTAATTTCATGAGAATTATAGGAAATAGCGCCATTTCCAGAAAGCTGATACCCTGAAGGATGAGACTCTTCCCACGAAGACTGACTTCATGCTTGTCATCTCCCTGATGTAAACACAAGCTAGTCAAATCTATGCCAGCTAAGTGCATTTCTTATTACTATCATAGTCCTGTTTTTGAATAGTAATTAGTTCAGAACATGGCTTTAAAATGTTGCTTAATTAGGTTGCAAAGTGAGGATCTAGTGCTCATACAAAGCATTTGGTTTGTGTACAACTAGTTTTTTTTTTTAATAACGAGCATTGGAAAGTGTGAAAGTGAGGCTAGCACTTCTGTACACACGCAGAGTTTATTTGGGAATGCTGTCTCAAACTGCTTGTTCTGGGCTTGTTGCTATTAATGTGAGTAGGTGTTGCTAGCTCTGTGTAACCTTAACTAAGGTGGCTTTGTGATACCCCACAAATGCTTGAATGTGCTGACTGCAAACACAGGTGACCTTTGGCCTCCTCAAAAGTCAGTGGGGTAAACTGGCCAGGTTACAATGAACAGCAAATGAAGGTGTTATACTAAGAAAAACTTTTCAGTGTGAACCTGTATGTAGAGAAAGTTGAGGTAAGCTTTATTTTCCCAGTTTCTGAAAAGCTGGAATCTTCATTTTGAATTCCAGGGCAGTTTTTGAGACACCTAGAAATAGATCTCATTGACCTGATTCAAAGGATCCTCAGTTCATATAGGGTGTTTTATTGAGGCTACCTTTACAGATATATCTGGCCTTAGCAAAACTCCCCTTTTAGTCAGACCTGTGGTACTAATAAAATCTTTACCACTATCCCCATCCCACATTCAGCATGTTTGTGGAACTGGTGGATGTCAGGGACTGCCCATGGGAGCCCCATCCCAACATCCAGTACAACTAAAGAAGGGAGATTGTATCAAGATGCCAGTCCAGCAACTTCATTCAGTTAAAAGTTGCTTGTCAGAGCGGCTGACAAGCTTGTCTTCCCAAAACTATGCAATAATAGCTTACATTAAAGCTTAAATATATATAGTAAAGAGCAGAAAAGACATGAGTTGATGATGTCTTCTCTGTGTTGAGGAAACACCATGCTGTACCTGGTATATGCCTGCTGCTTTCACAGACTTCCGTATGGATCGGATACATTGCTGCCCAAAGTTGGGATTTCTATGCCAGCATTCATCAGTGCTTTTGTCTCTAATTCTGCCACCCCCAAATAAATTTACTGTAACATATTGGCCTGATAGTATCATATTATAAAACTTGGCACTGTGTGATCACTGTGGTATCTAAGCAGTTCACAATCATCAGCATGTTTATACTTCCAGCCTTGGACAAAGTAAATAGGTACGATCTACAGACCTCAGTTTAGGGGGAAGAGGAGTGAAGGGGGTTAATGAAAGTTCAGATAGTGATTTACTCCAAATCCATGCAGAAAGCCCATAGCAGAAGAAAGATTAAAGACAAGATTTTTATTCATAGCTGGTGCACAGCAGGCTCACCACCCTGAAATACTGGCTTATCAGTGTGTAGGTCTCTTTAACTTGTGTGGTTATGTATTTAGCAACTTGTGACAGACTTTGCTTTGGCAGAGGAGTTGCAAGCTTTTGAGTTCACCCAGTACTCATTTCTAGCTTGCTTCCTCACAACACAAACAGGATCACATGTAGTAACTATAACGATGACATAAGGCCTCATATCTTCATGAGTTTAAAGTAGGTTGAAAATAAATCTATGAAAATCCCATTTTTTCCCTGGTAATATATATAGCAAGGAAAAATGCCACTAGTGGTTCACAAAGTTCAGTTTATACACAGGCCTTTGGGTGCCTGTGAGTTCAAGAAGGTTTTTCTCTGGCTGAAAATACTGAGGGCCTGGTTCAGCAGAAAATAGCCAGTACAGCTGCTGGGCTGTGGAAGCTCTGAGAGCCCATTTGGGTTTGCAGCTGTGGAGGCAGCTTCCCGTGTCAGGGAGGTGGGCGGGAATTTGGTGCCATTCCTCCAGCAATTCCTCCCAGAGCTGGAGCTAGCAGCTCCTTTTAGCCTTGCTGCATGCACTGGGTGCGTTTAGAGCAGGTCTTGATTTCCCCAGAAGATGAGAACTGTGGAACAGTTCATTGAAGACGCATCAATGCACTGAGGTTTAAACAAGAGATGCTTGTCATACTGATGTTTGGAGGCCTCTGGCTTTGCAGCAGCCTCTTCTGGGAGACTCTGTCAATACTGCTCTTCATTGAACAGGGGTACATGGCAAAATCAGCTTGGGAAGAGAACCATGGCTTCATGAGGGGTCTGTTAAGGTCATAATGTTGGAGTGGTTTTGAACTGCTGGCAAGTGATTATCATTTTGCCCTTCCACAATATCAGAAGTAATACTGCCAGCTCCCAAGATGTTAACATTTTTGGAGGAATGTCTGCAAGCACTAACAAAGAGGTGCCACATGTCCCCTTGCCATGTCCCAAGTGGTCAGAGTAAATGGTAGGACACACAGGAGTTGCCTTTTGGGGATTTTGCTCTATATTCAAGGCTGTTGTTTAAAATGGCAGTTGGAGACTATCCTTCTGCCAGTTCCTTTTGCTGTAGGATTTTAATTCATGGTGTCCCTTTCTTCCAGTGTGTGCTGGCCACATACAGGGAGAAGTCTTGTTCTGCTCCTGTGTCTTTGCTGTAAAGGATGGTTGGGATCTAGAGGAAGGATGGGGGAGGCTGCAGTAGCAGAGCCTGTACTGCTTGTGCTGCTCTGGGAAGAGAGATGATGAGGCGAGGCGAGTCGAGGCATGGTATGGCTCAAGACTGCAGATCTGGCACCAAGCCAGCATCTGGGCAGAGCAGGGTATGGTGACTCTTACTATGTGCAGTGCCTCATAATAACATTTATATCCCTCAGCATCACTTACTGTTGACACTAGCGGGGCCTGCTCAGACAAAGCTGATGGGAACTGTGTTCCTGGGCTCTCTGCCTTTATACCTCTGCCTTAAACACAGGGTCTGATACAATGAAACTCTTGGTGTCTTCTCACCTATGCCCAGAACAGTACCACAAAACATGGTATTCACGAGCGCAGGACAAGCCGCTTCTTCGCACATCTCAGCTCAGATGGTCACACTGGTTGCAGCTACAGCCATCTTAATTCAGATACACTGGTTGTAACGGAAGTCCTGATGCTAAAGCAATTTTATGTTTAAGTTGGTCAGGCTGCTGAAGTGTATAAAGCTAACTCAGTTGTTGGGGAGATGAGTGTCTACATTAAGGAGAGGTGTAAAAACAAATGGTTATAAATGTGAAGATGTCTGTGTGTGAGGTGTGGTTATTAAAATGGATAATTCCCAAACCTGTGGTGGTTGCTATAAATAAATAGCAGTAATCTTTATGCTCCTTGCTGGCTCTTTGTCTTGGCTTTGGTAGGTAGCCCTGGTCTAGCCCTAGGTACCACTCCAGTACCTTACTGAGAAGAGAGGCAGCTGCTGGTCTGTTGTAAATAGAAATGTCCCTCCTCAGAGCACACTGCTCCTTCTGAGTTGCCCCAACCAGGCAGCCAGAGCTCCAAATGTCAGCCTGGAGTGAAGCAGTGTCACATAATACAAAGCGTGCCACCCTTTACTGCATAGGTGTAAACATCGAGACCTCCAACATGATTTTGGCAGAACTAAACATGAAATCTTAGCAACTAACATCCTGTCCCCTTTCTGCCCCCCCTGTGCCTCCCTCCTCCCACATGCATTTTCCCTCGCTCCCTTTACATGTCCCAGCCGAGCTGGCAGCTGGCACTGGGAGGCCGTGAGCTCATGAGCTCACTCCCAGCCCAGCGTGCTGGCCTATGAATAGCTCAGCCTCCGCTGAAGCTGCTCTGTGCCTCAGGATGTTGCCAGCCATGTAGATTTAACAACTGGACGTATGCAGATAAAATAAAAACATGCCTAGATTCTCCCTTTGGAATTTAAGTTTTTCAGTGTAAGAGGAGATGAAGTGCCTGAGCTAACAATCTCTGTGTTTAGAGCTCTCTAGACAAGAGTTTAAGCAAAGACAGGCTTTCTCTTTAAAAGGAAAAGGACTTATACCTTCAGATTGGTTATTAAAAATGGCCTTGCAACAATAACGCTCTCAGTGCAAAGCCTGCATCTAAACGCCTCTTCATGAGCTGTGACTCATGCTTTGAAAGCACGGCAGCTTTCCTAGAAGGATAGGTAAATACTGCTATCACCAGATGGGGTGTTGCAGAATGGAGATGGTGTTCTGAGTTCCCAGAAGCATCCACTAGATAGATGTTGGAAACTCCAGACAGTTACATTTAATTTTCAGAGTGTCGAAAGCCCCACAGTATTTCTGAATAGTGACACCGAGTTATGTTAAAATCAAATCTAAGGGATGTGTTTGAAAAAGTAGATCCAAAATATCTTTGCCACTTTAACAGCAAGTTAATGGTGGACCAAAATAAAGAACACAAAGCAAACCAAGTTTGATGGGTTCTTCAAAACTTCAATTTTTGATATGTTAAAAGCACATTTTTATGAAGATTACTGACTTAGGATGGATCCTTGCTAAACATTGATTACATAAGCAAGTAAAAAGCCATTTTTTCCCAGGTTAAAAGTCAGTAGACATCCTTTAGTTTGTGACAGAGGGCTGTCTGAATTTTACTAATTTTTAATTTCTTTGAGGCAGAGTGGCATCTTTCAATACCATCTAAACATGACCAGCTAAAAAGGCTACACTGAATACAAATAGTTACTGCTCTTCCAGCACAATGTTATTGTGTATCCTCTTACTTCCCGAGTTCATTTTAAGATGGTGTGTGCACCTGCACTCAGCTGAGTATCATATAATCTACAGCTGTGCTGCAGGAGGCAGGAGTGATGGAATAGGACAGCTGGGTAAGGTAGCATGACTCCTGGAGTTTTTCTGATAGACAACATATGAGACCCTGGGAATTTTCGTCATTTCCATACTCAGACTTCTCCACTGAAATCTGCTTCCTTTGCAAAGAACTCTCCATATTTTGGTAAATAGGAGAAGTATAAGAACCCCCAGTTTTCATTTATAGTGTAACTCTTGATTCAGCCTCCAAACTACATCTTAAAAGAAAGTAAACAAAATTTAGATGAGAGCACTGTCTCCATAGCACAGACCTGCAATGTTAAAAGGGTGTGTTAGGGTCTAATCCAAATCTCTGTGTTAGCTGGCTCCCTACTGCTGACCTCAGTAAACTTTGTTCCAGTTCCTTTATTAAGAACACATGGAAAAAGTGGATGTAAAACCTACTTCAGCAATACTTCAGCAAGGTTTTGTCAGTCCTGGGTATTCAAAATTATGAGCCAGCTCTTCCTAACCACATACACCGTTACCTAAAAAACCTAGGAAATTAAAATGGTTTTGCCCTTTGCTGCACGTGGGTTTTCTTTCAATCTTTGGCCTTCATTTACCTTCATGTATCAACCTTTCTCTGTATCTGTGGGGTACTAGAAATTAATCTTTCATTTGAAGGTGAAAAGGATGTGCTTTTTCTTTATAGAGACTCCAGGAACCTGGTCATTAAGAAATAATATAAAGCACACTGATTCCAAATCCTGCAGTTCTATTGTGACTTATAAACTTCAACATGTCAAAAATTGATGCTTTGGGGCAGAACTTCAGGACTTTTTTTAAGCCTCCAAATTAGCAGTTGCATTTCTAACAAAACTGCTCCTCCTCTAATAAGAAAAAATGCAAAATAAGGACACAGAGGAGAAGAACCGTGTCTTTTTACTGCTCTGTTCAGTAGTTTCATAAGCAGTTTATTTGTTTGAATTGGTGATTGGGTGAGTTGTGTTAAAAAAATGCCTGAATGCTATGTGACACTTTCAGCAGTTCTGAAGAGGTTCTGTCACTTGACACTTTACAGTTACTGTCCCCAGTCTGTTTTAATCCTGCTCCATGCTGCATCTGTGCTGTGGCACGTGTGCAATAATTCTTTGCTATGCCAGGCACTCACTGGTGTGCACATAAAAATGCAGATGGCAGCATTATTCTCCAGAGCAGAGCAACATCTGTCAGCATCCTAGGTGAGTATATTGCTTCACGTGAATAAAACACGGATTCAGAGTACCTCAGGCAGCTTGTGCTCTAAATTAAATGTAGTCACAAATGCTTTAAGATCATAACTTGGACTTAATGCTACCTCCTTGTTGGTCCAATTTCTAGCCGGGATTCAGTGCTGGAGTCAGCAAGGGATGGATGCCAGGTGTGACCTGGGATGCATCTTTAGTTAAGACCAACAGAGAGGCCAGCCACAGGCAGTGAGACGGCTTAAAAATTCCTCACTTTAGAAAAACTGCCTACGGTTTTTCTTTCAATTGCCTTAACATCTCCTGAGTGTTTTACCACATTCTTCAATGGGAGCTGTTAGCCCTAGCAAATGGGACTTGATATAAAACAAGGTGCAGAAGACTTTTAGGAACTCCTTCAATTCCAGAAACTCTTTCACTGTGATGTGTTCATTTGAGGTGCACATGACGGCCCTGGCACTCTTCAGAAATTGTGTGATGGGAGCTAATCTTGAGGAGGCAGTAAAGTTGTAATCTTCTATGTGTTCCTCAACACTGGACTGAAGAATGTGCTTTTGGGGTTTATTTGTAAAGGGTGAAAGAGAATGGGACACCTAACTGATCAGTCTTATTTGTCTGATCAGTCTTTATACAGGTAGCAAATTAAAAGGCATATCTGATATTGTATGAGTAACTGGGGTGAATTCCTTTCCTGGGGAAAATGGAAATCTGGTGTGGAAAGAATGCTGTTGATAAAGTCACAGATAGTGAGAAAGAAATGCACAGCAGGACTGAGATTTCTTATGGGCAAGGAGTGAAAGGGTTTGTCCATGCCAGCTATTCTGCCATTTCTCAGGAGCTCCATAGTGGGTAGACAACAGGTTTAAGTGAAGGTGTTCAAGTGAAACTGTGCCTGCAGTCAGCTGAATACATGTTCTGTTGGCACAGATGCTGAAATAATAAGCCCTATATTTCACTTTTAGAAAACGAACCAGCAAGTGCAAGTTCTCACGGTGATGGAGAGAAGGGAGTGTGCTATTGAGACCATCTAGAAAAGTAGTTTAGCATCACCACATGGCAAGATGTAGCATCTGGACAGTGCTGAATCCCATATTAAGGCTGGGATCAAATCTGATCACTTTAACGCAATTTTGTGTATAATAAAAGAAGTATGCTGTCCTTCCTGTCTCTAATGATCTAAAATCCATCTTACTAAGCTCTATCTTCCAGTTAGTTATTTCTCTCTATCCAGAAAAGCTTTCCAGATACGTAAGCAGCTGCACAGTTCTCAAATATGCCAGGAGGAAAGTTATGTTATTAAAAAAAAAGGTAATTCACAAACCCTGGGCTTTTTCAATGTATAATTCATATGTCCTTTGAAAGTCCTCCTCACAGGAATTCAGAAATGGATTTAGATCATTTTACTTCATTTTTAGAATACAATAGAAGAGCACTTACTCTGCATATTTGCAGCCTTTTCTATAAATTAAAAATAGATGCTGGGCCCAAACCAGCAGCTTTTTGCACTCTCTGGGAAACCTGTGCTAACAAACCACAGCAGGACAATTCTGCTTTCTTTAGCAATGTAAGCTGTATCCTCAGAAGCCTGTGAAGAGACAGAGGGTCTGTAGTGCTCTTTTCCCCTGCAGCCAGGGAATAACCACTGCATCTTTCTTGTTTTGTGTGTTCCAAAGCTAGGGGCTACAGATGTAGGCAACTGAAAAATCAAATGCAGTCATCAGCGTAGCAGAGCTTGGGTCGTGGAATTGGATAAGCAGATGTTTTATGGCAATGCACTGTCAGTCCAAACTGCAGCTTTATGCCAAATGGTCTTGCATTAGTGGTGCCTTGTGAGTGGCAGTGCCAGGAAACAAGCATCCTGGGGGACGCTCCAGCCTCCTTCCTTGCAAAGGGTTTCAGTGTTACACAGCCCAGACTGAAAAATTTGTAGAGTGTTTTTTAGCCAGGGAAGCAATTTGTGCTTGGCATGGGGCAGTACAGGCCACTTCCCTCTCCTTCCCCACCAAACATCTTCCAGAATCAGAAACCACAGGGTGATTCAGCGGAGTGAAGTCTGTTTCCTGGTGTGCTTTTGGAGTAAGCAGTTGCTTTCAAAACCTTTGGACAGAAGCTTTGCCTGGTGCTTATGGCAAAGCTGCAGATCAGCCTCTAATTCCAAACAATTTGGGGGAGATGGTGAGATGTGTCCAGAGGCAGCTGTGAGCTAAGTCCACAGGTTATGTACATAAGTCATTATGTACTTGTTATGTTTTCTTCCAAAATATTACAGAGGGCCTTCTGAAACAGAAACTTATTTTCAGGGAGGAAAACTAAAAAATGTAGTCTTTAAGGACAGCTTAGAAATGCATTTCAAATACTGCAATATGGCAATTCATAATGAGAGAGGACTTCTGACTTTTGTTACTATGAAGTAGTTAAAACGTAGATTTTTAGCAGGGATTTTACTCTGCAAAACTCTGCCTCACTTAGCCCCTCTCAGCAGTAGTGATTACCCTTTGCTGCATGAAGGTTGGATTCCTCTAGCAACCCTGCCTGATGTCTATTTTTGGCTTCCCCTCTAAAAACAGATGGTTGTGAGTGAGAACCTCTTCTTATGATTGCTGTTGTAAGCTGTGAAAGCAACAGATGGTTGCTAACACAGAGATACAACCACAGAGGTTTTGACCTCCAGTTTTCCTTCCAGTGGTGCAAGCTTTATTTTGTTTCCACTCATCCACTTTATACCTCTTGGAACAGGAATAGGTTTATCAAGGTTATGTTAGTATAACTGAAGATGCATTGTTAAAATTTCATTCCTAAACTGTAAAACACATAAAACAATTCATTACTTTGGTTCTGTCAGAACAAGATACTGAGTGTGGATTAAAACATGACACATCTTGGGCCCCTGTGTCAGTGTTAATGACATATCAGAATTTCAGACTGATCTAGGTTAACATTGTCTTCTGACTTGCAATGGCAGATCTGAGAGGCGTGGGCTTCCTCAAAGGTCTCAGTCAAGGTGTGGGAAGGTATTGGCTGCAAAGGACTAATTGCTTTTCATCTCTCCAAAGTGGACGGAGAGACCCTAATACCATTCCAGATGAGCAGGAGGCCTGTGGTCTCTCACTAGTGACAGAGGGGTAAGGACCTCTGTCTCTGTGTCCATCACTTCAATTCGAGCCAGAAGGAGCACGGTATCATAAATCAGGGGAGCTACAAGGTCTCCAGAACAACAGAATCTCTGTATGTCTGCACCTCGCACTTCAGTGTTCTAATAAATATAAGGAAATAGTGCTTTTTGTGAGTCAAGAAGGTTGTCCAGAAATTATTATACTCCACTTTGTCTGAGTTTATTTTTGTTTTAAATATCCCACTGCACAAAAGCTGTGTACACCAAAGGCTTTTGGAGTGCTTGCAAAGACTAATGCACTATTAAGCTAGCAAACCCCTACAGATGGGAGGATGCAAACAGAGAGAGGATAACGATTTGCTCAGGACTACATACTGTGTCAGTGGCACAATTTGGAATACAGTTTCTGTGGTTTTAGCTGTGTCTTAGCTGATATCCATAGAACTGGGCAAAAATATTAGTTCAAAATCAAATGCACGATTTGAAATGGGACACTGTGTTCTGCTTTTGGTCAGAGCAAACCCATGAAATGAAGAATATTATAATGCTGTGGAATTGCAATACCATTCTTCTCAAGACCTCTGTTTCTGAACAGGTAAATGCTCGAAATAGCTAGATTTTGGACATACTAGAGCAAATCCTCTTCACCATCCAAAATACAGTATTCAAATACAAGGCAGCAGAAAATCTCAGGCAGATTATTAGATATTGTAACATGGAAAAGGAGACCTAAAGGATAGATTCTAAGGAACTGAGATAAAAGCAATGCTAGACATACCATCAGTGTACCATAAGAACACATGGTAATTTTAAAGTCTGAATTTCCATTCTCCACTCTAAAAACAAAACTCCCCATTTGTAGTTGAGAAGCCAAGTCCTTAGTTCCTTCTTCTCATCTCATCTCATCTCCTTTTTCATGTCTGTTGTGTACTGGCAGCTGTCCTGGGTTTCCACGGGAATACTAGGGAGATTATGAACAGCCCTGCTGCAGTGTCATATCTTTTAGAGGGATCACAGCTCCACAGAAGATTAATTAAGTCAATATTCTTGTGTCCAATTTTGTTTGAAGTTATTACAGCCCTTGTATTTTCTGTATTCACCTGCTTCAGCAAATAATTTTTTTAAAACTCTAGATTATGTTGGAGAATGAGCTGTTTCACTATTATAGCCTCAAGTTTTTGAGACTTATACTGACTATTTCAATCCTTAGGGGCTTTCTTGCCCATATTATTCACATTCTTAAAATATTACTGCTAATATCCTTAAACATTTTTAAACCCTAAATATATATGCAGTGCCTTGTCTAATTAGTCTAATTGCTGTATAGTGTGGTATGTACATGCACTCAAATTGGAACTTATGTTGACTGGATAGTACAATCAATTTTGCTGTTGCATTTAATTTTAGAATAAACCACATTTATTTCCCTTATACTAGATTCAGGAAATAAATTATAGTTGAAGCAGTAACATTTTCCCAGGCTTCTCTAATATTCAGTCTAAATTAATTTGATATTTCAGATTCTTCTACCAATTGTAGCAGTTATGTTGGCCCAATACATCAGAGAAAGTTTACGGGTTTTATTGCTGTTTCTGAGGGGCTGTTGGGAAGCAGAAGGAGTCTTTAAGTGCAGATGACGTGCTAGATGCTGACAACATTTAAGCAGGGTTTCTCCCAGGAGGACTCAGGACCAGTCCAATTATGTGGTGGGGGGCTTTGTTAGAACTGCCACTATTAGTAGCAATACAAACTGATGTTCAGAGCACAAACAAGGTTTAAAGGAGAGCCTGAGAGCGCTGTCATGTTTCAAGCAGCAGGACTGGTGGGTATAGCCAAGTTCTCTGATAATTTAAGGAAGCTTAAATGCAGTGAAGCCACTGTAGCAAATACCACACATCTTTGACTGTGGTACATGATGTATCCAATCACATTGTACTTGCCTTCTGTTTAACTCTTAATTACACTGGATGGACCCATAGATTGCCCAGTGCAAGTGGGACAAGATATAAATCAAAAGGCACAGAAATGCAGGAGCAGGAAAGGAGTTCAGACCTGAGACTGGCTTTAATAAAATGATTAGTATTTGCTATGAATAAAGGGTCCATCTGTAATTCAAAATGGATTAACTAAAGAGCTATTTTAAGGTTAATGGACTAACAGTAATTTCCAGTGACAGTGAAATGTCTTCTCCATTCCAGCATTTAGTGCAGGCAATACTCTAGTTATCCTAATCTAGATATGAGAGTCTTAGAAAATGTAGAGTATAGAGATGGCAGCTCTTTGGTGGTAGGAACAAATTACAGCTTTTAACTAGATTTTTTAAAAACACAACTTATTCACTAATACCCCACATATGATTTAGAGCTGAATTTGAGAGCAACTGAACACTGTGTATTCTTTCATGCATATTTTGTACTCCAGGGAACAGAGTAATTGGTAGTTGAGAAGCTTCTTTTAGGATTTTGATCTCCACCCCAGAAAACAGAGTGCAACCTTGAGCAGGATCTAGCTATATTCAGTAGTAGAAGTGAAACGTAAAATACATGCCTAAAACAACCAACTGAATGTTGAGAGTTTCAACTTCCTGTGTTGATGTTTTGAAGTTATTTCTGCTTTCTATGATGAAAGTCCACAGATTTGGAAAAGACATGGTTACTGTTTCTTTCTTCTGAATCAGGGCAAGAGCCTGACACTGGCAGGGAAAAGGCCTGTTAAATGTTGTAGCTTCAAAGTGGTGTCAGTTGCTGTGGTTGTGAAATCGGGAAGCCATGCCAACAATTAAGCATGCTCTAGCTAATTGACAAGCCTGTTTACAAAACTAGAGTGGATACTCAAAATGGCACAGGAGTATGACAAGGAATGATCACCTCCTTGCTACTGCACAATTTCTGCTGGTGCTTGTCTTTCCTCCAGTTCATCATGAGAATAAGAGCGCTCTTCCCACAGCTGTTGACTTCCAAATGAAAAGATGAGCCAAGCAGAAACCGTTCCGAGGAAGTTCTCAGTTTTTCTGAAATTCTAGTGACCATGTTTAAAACCTAACAAATCAATGAAGGGCATTTTTGAGGGTGTGACTATAGGTTAATAATCTGATAATGCAGCTGTTGCCAAAGAAACAAAAATTTAATTTTCTGTCTCATTTCAAATATGGACTTGAATTACATTTCCGTCTCTATGTTTAATGAACAAATCATTGCAATGTTTGTGAGATTTAATTAAGATGGGGAGTTTACATGGGAAAGAGGGAAATTGCTGCAGCAGTCCCAAACTGCTGCACCAGCCTAAACTGGTGTTTACTGTGGAAGGTATAAATCCAGCACTTGTTAGTGTCTCTGCAATGCCTGGGCTCAGTCTTAGTTATCTATGTTGCAAAAACCAGCAAAATTCTATAGTAAGTGCCCATTATTCTATAGTAGAGAATTATAGAATTATTCTGTAGTGCCCATACTTCTATAGTAAGAAGGGTAAGGCATTGGTTCACTGCCAAAGACCAAAGGAAGCCTTGCAGAGAGAAGCTGGAGCATGTTCCCTCCAGCTGTTAGTTAAAATACAGGGCAAAAATCCACTTTCTCCCTTGCTAGCGAGAACTCTGATTTACAACAGGGGCAATGGTCCTAGGTACTTGTCTTGCCACACTATTGTACATCCTGGCAGCAGGACTGCTGACTTTGAAAGCTGGGGCTCTAGATGTCCTAAATAATCTTTTCACACTAACTTCTCCCCCACATTCCCAACAAACAAACAAACAAAGGCATTAACATTCCACTGATAGTGTTCTTGATCCCAAATTTCTGTTCCATCTGATCCTTTGCTGGGCTTGCTAGTAGAAAGCATAGTCTAGGCAAAAGAGGTCCCTTCTGATCCTTCCTACTGCCCTGAACACTAGGAACACGATTGTAAAGTTTCTAAGAGACAAAGAAAATTCTAAAGAGGGCTTTAAATATCACCTCTGTGTGTGATCCAAAATAGAACATTTAAATGCATCGAACAGCCTCAATCTAGTCTAGCTTTGTATAACCTGGAAGGCTCTACAACAGTCACACCTGCTCATTCCTCTACAAATACTAATCTTCGATCTGCAAATACGTTTGAAGCATAAGCCTTTTTGTTTTTCCTTAAGTGAAAACTTTTTGAATGGCAATCTTCTGTATATTCTCATAGAGAAGCAAGTTTCTATCAGTATTAACACATTTTTCAAAATATTTATATTCACATATAGTTATCTTCATAGGTAGATTTTGCTCTAACAGTGACACTAACTAACCTGGAATAGTTTTAAACATTCAGAAAGTTTGCCTCAACAACCTTCATGAAATACAGTTTCTGAATATAACTGTTAAAATACAGGCAAAAATTTAATATTGCAGATAACAGAATTTTTCTTCCTTAGGAAGACTATGATCGTCTGAGACCTTTGTCTTACCCTATGACCGATGTCTTCCTTATCTGCTTCTCAGTGGTAAACCCTGCTTCATTTCAAAATGTGAAGGAAGAGTGGGTACCAGAGTTGAAGGAATATGCACCTAATGTTCCCTTTTTACTAGTAGGAACACAGGTATATTTGGTTCTGTTCTACTTTATTTAAACAATTTAGGATCATTGTATGGTGCCTTTTCTCTGGGCTGGAAGTTGAGGCCCAACAAGACCTGAGCAGCACCTCCTTCTGCCTTTGGAAGAACAACCCTTATAGGTGGCAGAAAAATATAGATATGTGTTGTTCCCCAATGAGCTATCTCCATTTTGTTAAAAAAACCTATGTCCATTGTAAACACGGTGGCAAGATGGGCTGCATGTCCCCCATGTGACTTTTCTAAAGAGTCATGGGACTTACTGAATAAAATTGTCTGCTCATGCCCACGTTACTGGCATTACTTGGGTTTACAATCATTAGTCACATGCAGTATTTGCTGAAGCAAAGGAAAAGGGGAGAAGTGAGACAATTCCTCTTGCTTCTTGCGGGTAGTTGACTGGGCTTCATTTATGAAGTGACCCACATGTTGGTGTTACCTTTGGGTTAATCTTTCTGCCGCTGCATTTGGTATTCTAAGATGATCACATCTAATTGAAGTGATGAATTATAGAATAAATGTTTCTTCCTTCTGGATTAAAGGGTCCCAGCTTAAATTTAGGGCTTTTGAATCAGGAAGGGTCCACAATCTGCATCATGACACGATTTCATTTTTATAGAGATAATATTCCATTGAGTAATTCTCCTTTAAAAAGAGGGTATCATATTGCCTGCTGACTTTTGTTTAGAGAAAATATTCCAGCATAACTTCAATCTTTCTTGCTAGATTGATCTCCGTGATGACCCAAAAACTCTGGCAAGACTGAATGATATGAAAGAGAAGCCCGTATCTGTGGAGCAAGGACAGAAGTTAGCAAAAGAGGTAAACTGGATATTCCTAAATGAAACCAAACAACAAAGAACAACAACAAAACACCCCTATTTCTACTTGACTTTGTCTTCCTTTACCACTTTTTGCATATTTTTCAGCAGTCCACATATGAAATCTTGTGACTGCTTACCAGTTAACAACACTTACTTACATTAATGAATATAGGTAACAAGCAAACCTACGTGATTACACTTTCTTGTCAGTAATAGTAGACATTTGTAAAAGCTATACAAGCTATATAAATATTACTCAAAGATAATTAAAATTCACAGACTGGTTGAGGTTGGAAGGGACCTCTCTGGCTTAAGCAAAATGTTGGAAACATCTTTCAGACATTATTTGAGAAGGTTAGACTACCACTGTAACTACTGTGTGGATAATGCTTCTCAGGACATTTACAGAGCCTTTATTTTTGAAACACAAATGAGTCATGTAATTCTTTTTTGCTCTTTAATTATTGACCATATCTTAGGCCTCCACTGCCAATCTAAAAACTTATTTATTTCCCATAGAAACCAACCAACTTAAATACCTCCTAGATCGTTGGACAAAAGACAAAAATTATTTTCTCCTACAGAGAGGTGCACATTCAGATAACTTTTTTGGATTGCAGCCAAATACTGTAATGTTGCTGGGGGGGGCAGGGGGTGTGTGGAAGCAGAAGTGCCCAGATGGAATTGAACAGTTGAGACATACTGCTATTGAATTCACTTATTTTCTTGACAGATAGGAGCCTACTGTTATGTGGAATGTTCAGCTTTAACACAGAAAGGACTGAAGACTGTTTTTGATGAAGCTATTATAGCTATTCTAACTCCAAAGAAACACACAGTGAAGAAGAGAATAGGCTCAAGATGCATAAACTGCTGTTTGATCACGTGAGAGACATTTGACAATGGTCAGGCTTACTGTGAAATTCTACTGATTTTAAATACAATGCATTAAGTACATAGCGAATTTGTTCCAGGTTTGAAAGTTAAACCTACGTTTCTGCCTTCTACAACCAGTGAAATCCAGAGGAATAAAATCAAACTCAACGAACTTGTAATAAGAAGCCACCACATCTGTTACAAATATTTTATTCAGACTGGAAGGTACAATCTCTCAGGGTTACACAGTCTAGAGGAAGCAAAAACTGCACCATGCTGAAATAGCATCTATGTGATTTTATTGAGTGGAGATGCTTGGCCTGAAATACTCTAACTGAATTTGGACAGTCTTCTGCTTTGACTATATATATAATATATATATCTTAAAAAACCCCAACTTTTGCACAGTCTGTATGGAATCTGCACAAAGAAATACCTTGTCTCTTTTTGCTCCAGTTATCTGCTTTTGTATGTAAGCTGCTTCCGGTTCCAGTGTATCCACAGAGGTGCAATAATCAGACCAGCCATATAGCCAAAGGTAGCTCCAAGGGAACAGGAAATGGGCCATACCTGAGGGGAGAATGCAAGGTAAAAGCAGACAATGAGGAAAATGTCTGTGGTTTTTTGTACTTCATGAGCACAAAGTCTAAGTACTGAAAGACAGTAGTCTTATTCTACTTCAAAGCTTGATGTGCTTTCCTAAAAATGCCAAAAGCATAACAATCATATTCATGAACACTAAATGCTGTTGTACAGTTTTTAATTAATATGCATTAAAATGTAAGCAGGCTTCTGGCTATTGCAGACTTTAGTTTGATAGTCTGAAAACTATGTGGAAAAAAAACCCCTTAGAAGTATTTATAACCCCTGAAGCATTCAGCTGACCTAACTTCCTACTCTGTTGCACACATCTAGATACCTACAGATTTCTCAGCAATTTCTCCTTTCAATCTTTCATGGTGTTTTGAAACTTTTCGGTGTGTATACAGGAACTAGTATTCAATAAGGCCAGAGACTGAGATGGATAGAGGTTTGTTGGCTTTTTTTCTTGAAAAGTATGTAAAAGGATAAATTTCCCTCTGGCTGGCAGTAGGGAGGAAACACAAATTTGGAAGCTGACTGAACATCTTGCATCCAGATCATCAAACCTGTAGTAGGCTAGTTATGTCACAGAGAGCTTTAATTATATGCTCTATTTTCTAGTAGAAGAAAAGGAAGCCAACTCAATAGATCTGACTCACTTTAACAAACCATCTTGTACTGAGCCAGAGTAGTAATGGAATTCTTCCCTGCTCTTTTTTTTTTAATTGGTATTGATTTGCAGGGAGGAGTGGCCAAACAAAGACTTAACCAGTTTGTCATCAGATGTAGCTTATAGTACCACTCCACTACATACTGCATTTGATGAAAGTCTCAACTAAGGTGGTAGTTTATTTATTTATTTTAGCATAAACAGAATTCCCAGGCCCCTTCAAAATTTTCCTTTGCATTTTTTTTTGCAAGGACAGTTTTGTAGTTCCTGCTGTAGAGTGCATATTCCCAAAGCAAGTATGGACTGGACTCACCTATTCTTTTCTTTTTTAAATTAAGGGGGATATTCCCCCCCCATAGTACTTGAGACTGAGAAATGCACTAGACAATAGAGGAAATATCCCAATCTCCAACCTTCTTTTCTACTTCACTTTGACTTGCAATTCATGAATATCAAACAACCTTACTCTTAAAGGTACTGGTTCCTCCTTTCATTCATTTTCCTAGCTCTGATTATTCTCTTTACTTCATTATCACTTAAAAGAATATATTTATTCACATCCTTTAATCATGAAAATTTTAACTATGAATAAGAGTAATGTATTTTGTCCTCTGCTCTTTCATCTTCAATCTCCTCAGTTGTTTCATCTTCACATTCCTTAGCATTTACAGCTTTATATGTTATTTGGAGGTCTTAAGGAGTGTAGCAAAGACGATTATTAAACAAGGTGCCTTAGGTACTCTTTATTGACCTTGTTTCATTCTTTCAGTTTCATACATTCTGTCTCTGCTGCTTGGTTTTGTTGCTGAGTATTTCAGCAGTTGCCTCTCAAGCCAAAGATTTGCTTGTTTTCATTCATTTACTGTGTATTGTAGATCATCTATAAAAAGCCTTGAGAGGCTTTGGCATGGTAAGTACTGCATATATTTGAAACTCACATAAGTTTGTGGCCTTGGCTAAACTTACACTTCAGGTGGATCTTTTCAACTTTTAAAAGAAATGTAGTTATTTCTAGCATTTTGCATATTACACACATCTAAAGGACAAAACAATAAAAAAGTCCCTGAAACCCTTCACTCACTCAGTAACATTCAGACGGAACACAAGTCACATTTTTATCCACTGATGAAGTCAAATACCACTCTAATATCCACAAAGGCTATGGACAAAGGCTTCTTAACTCAGTGGTGCTTATACATCAAATTTGCTGAGTGATCAATGATCAATCCTTCATTAAATTTTTACCTACATTAGGTGAATTTATAGCTGCCTATCTGCTTTTCAGAACTATAGGTAGACGATGGACTCTGAATTGATCATATATCCCTAACTAGAAAGCAAATATCCCTGATGACCCAATGACCCTGTATATTGTGCTATTTTGTGTATAGTGGGTGATTATTGGTATGATTAAAAAGATCTCTGATGATTGTTGTAGCTTCTTTCACCTGACTGAACTGCAACTTAGGATGTGTTTTTTCAATAGCTATGTAACTTTTAATATTAATTTTGCCTCTGTCTGTCTTTTAAAACATTCAATTTTTGCTTTGGTTTTTAAAAGTCAGTGTTACTTTATATAAGTTTCAGGCTCTCTCTCTTAACAGCTGAATCTCTGAACACTCACAAATGGCAGGTGGCAAAGATCAGGAAAAATGAGAAGAAAACATAAAACATGCCATCTCCCCACCCATGAGTAAGACAGAAGGAGACACCACCTCATCCCTTCTAGTGGCATAGAACAGAGGGGTAGTAGGCCAGGCACTAATTCTTACTGTGCTGCTTAGACAGCCCAAAGCACTTCTGAGAGCAGTCTGATTGGCCTTTGAAAGCTCCCTAAGCACAGCAGTTAAAAGCCTGGACTTAAGACCATTGCTGTCCTGCCATTTTCTCTAACTCTCAAGACAAGGCAAAACTCCCTAACAAACAGGCAATAATACCGGTTTTGCACCTTTTATTCTTGACTGATGGCTTTCAGGCTACATATAGCCAAAGGCACCCATGGGTGTATCTACAGCAGCAAGTTATCCAAGACAGATTAAGATATGGCTCTTAAGCACATCAGCTGGACTAAAATAACACCACTTTCACATGCTTTTGACTGTCTATGAAAATAGGTTGCTTCTTTCTGTGGAATTGGGTTGCTTTATTTTGTATTAGCTGCTGGCCTCATTTTTCTGAGACCCAATCACTTTCTTCTGGACCTTTTTAAATGACTTTGACTCACTCAATTGGCCTGCTTTTGCCCTCTCTTTCATACTATCTCAAACTTGGTTTAAAGTCTTTGACTTGGTATGAACTGCCTATAAGTGATAAAAATCTAAGCAGCAAATATGTGTCTGCCTGTTTCAAGAGATTCCATTCTGTTTGCTTAAAATATTCAACTTACAATACACCCCTCTCATCCCCTGAGAACTTTTCAGCTCAGTTCCCCCTACATCATGCTCCCTTCTGCCTCAAGGAAGCTGATACATCCTGCCCCAGTACTGATGTCATATCTGGGCTGGGTCAGCAGCAGGGGAATAAGATGTTAGGCCACATGGCCTGCTGCACTTTTGTTGAGGGGAAAAAAGGCTGATAAGGAGAGAAAAGTGTGGGGAGCGCAGGAGATAGATTCTGTACTATCTATGAAACTATCATGAAATGCCTTATCTGTCTCAGCAGCTGGGAAGCATCAGCTACCATTCTCACACAAGAAGAATCAGTTTACATATCAAATGCATGATGAAAATGGCAATTTTAACAACCTGTAGATGATTACTAGGAACCTGAACAGCAGCTTGGCAAAAACAAATCTTAACAAGAACAAAAAATGCATTTTAATGGACAGAGCATGAGCCAGTGTTTAATGCAAAATGATTCTGACTTCTGCTATTTGTTTAAATTTTCTTTTTGCCTTTTCATCTGGCAGCAGTGTTAAGACTTTCTTAGGAATTTCTTTAGGCTAGCTAAATAGACACTGCAGAACTGCAAGGTTTTTAGTATATATTAGAACTCATTTTAAGAATAATGACTCAAAATAGGAATTGCCAACCTTTCAGGACACAAATGAGCTAGTTTTCCTCAGTGCTCTTTAGAACAGCTAAGATTCTATGATGTGAGAATGCTTAGCATATTGCATGGAAAGCAGAGCATGTTGCAGGATCCCAGCAAGGTATCTAGCTCTGCTGGACTGTGCATGTAGCTAGCTAAACCAGAATGCTGACTGCATGACAGTTTTGTCATCTATTACGAGTCTTGCATCCCATGCAAGAGAATTACACAGACATTGATAAGGACATAAAGGCCAGATTCTCATAGACCAGAAGACCAACACAAAATTTTTAAAGATACTATGAAGTAAGCAGCTGCCTGCTGGAAGTCTCATTATACAAATGCAAATACAGTGGGGCAATCTACTGTACTTACTTTTCAGTAAACTTAAGTGTTCTTCTCATACTCCTAAACACAATTTTTTTGTATTCTTATTGTTTCAAAAGACTAATTTCTGACTGTCAATTAGAAGGCTATGTAATAACTTTTGTTTCATTTAAAAACTGAATAAATGAGCACAATTATTTTCCCTCCCTGTTTCTAACATGCCTTAAATTCCTGATTGTTTAGTCTATTCTGTCTTAAAAACTTCAGTACATGCCTTTAATCTATTTTGGTTGCATGCACATGTTAACTACAAGTGTCTTATCACATTGTACAGAATGTGTGTGTTGACGAGCACACACCAAGAAGAAAGTGTGAGGTTTTTTTCAGGCTGGCATTTGTAACTAGAAGTTGGTTTCATGGATTTATGTTCTAAAGTTATAGCAAGCATAACAGCCTTTGATCTCACCATTAAGGTTTACATTGAGAAAACACATTACTAAATAAACAATGATAACCACACTAAAGTGGAACAAGCTTCTACCTCTGTTTAACAAACAACTCCAACCGCATATTATCCCCTCTTCTCATATTAAGCAACTTCTCCTATAACAAAACTTTCACAGTAGATCCAAAAAGGAATACGAGAAGGAAACTCTGAGTTGTGTTAAGAAGAACCAAAGTAGAGCGAACGTTTATAGCCCATTTCAGCTTACTTGATTAAGCACCAAGATTCTCTGGATTATTTTTCAGGCTACGAATGTCGGAGAGGTATCTAAGGCTAATATTTACAGTCATACTAGCTAAATTACATGGCAGTCAGTCAACTCAGGTGAGCTATATCAGCACTACCTATTATGCTAGCAGTATCCACTATGAAGTAGGAATATAGCAGTTTTACTTCTACCTAATGATAACACTGTAAGCAGAATATTGTTTCAAAGTCACTTTTTAACACTAGTAACAGGTACTACAGATCAAAATTATGCTACAAAAACCCCCCCAGAGGTATGGGAGGGCACGCACACAACAAACACAGACGCATGATTTAAAAGTTTGTTATCAAAATATGCAATAAACCCAGGAACTCCCCAGTGAACTAAATCCAGTTGTTATCAGTGGCAAATGCTGTGTCTGGAATAATAGTTCCACCACATACAAGGTGTGCTGATAAAGTTGTGGTCTTTAACTATACCATGTTGTTCTGCAACTGATTTCCTCAAGCTGAGTAGAGAAAGGATGTGCCTACTAACTGTAAGGCATCTTTACCTTTGTCTGAGATAGGCTGAATTCTACAGACCTACCACCAGGAATAACAACAGACTAGGCCTCCCTGACCAACTGTTTTGCACAGTTACAAATTTTTTCTTAAAGCTAGCAGAGGGGTAACATACATGGCATGCTTAAAAGTTGCTTTAAGAACAACAACAGACAAACTAAAAAAAGCAAATCATAGGACACAAACTGACTTTCAGCAATATATTTTATACTTCTAACAGAAATGTTTTACATATTTTTCATTTCCGTTCTCAAACATTATTCAGATAATTAATGTTAGTTTATTTCTGAAACAATATTCTGTTCCTGTTAAGTAATACTTAGCATAGAAGTTGTTGTATGCTTAAAAAAAATGCAATTAACATTATTATTTTTAAGGGTAGAGAGGCACACTAATCTGAATATCCCCTGTATGCAATATTTTTCAAACATAAACATGGAAAATAAAGTTAAGATTTTCTGAGACATCTGTATTTAGCTCAGTTTTGTTGCATGTCACAAGACATATGTATAAAGAAGCAGTATGTTTCCTTTGGTTTGTAAATAAGTCAGGATGAAGTAGCATTTGGGCTTTAGCCATTAGCACATGAATTGTAACTCCTGTTATGAAATTCATGATCAGGTTTACTCCACAGAACTCTGAGGTACTTTGAAGTAAAAACAAATTCTAGTGAAAGAGACATAGGACACTGACATCTGATTTTCTGACCAGGTAAGATCCAAGTAATAGTACAAAAGACTTCTCAACTTCTACTGATACACCTCAACCACAATGTAAAGCAATAACTACCAGGTAATTTTTCAGTTCTATTAAGTTTGCAGAAAAACTGTCGTGTGTATGAGCGTGGCAATTCAGACAAGTATCTTACAGAATAGTGCAGATAGCTTTTTTTAATACTCTGCTGGGATAATACTACCTCCAACCTCCTCTTTGCTTTAGGTGAGTGACTACAGACCACTTCCATTTGAAGCCATTTATATGAACAAACCAGACTTCACAGCAGCAGCTTTACATTCTCCTCTTTCTGAATGATTTGTCAATTTAAAATTTGACTGTAGACACTCTTAAACTGTCTACAGTTTAAAGTGTAGCCACCAGATTTGATTAATTGCTAAATCCCAATTAAGCGGAAAAATATGCCAATTCAAGACACAATGAATTTTTCTGTGAACCTTTTCCCATATTATATTGTTCTAACAAAGCTAAATTAGCATTTTTCATCCCAAACTCACAGTACATTTCTATACCAGTTGGATATTCTGTGGTTTTGACAACTTTCGACATTCCAGGGCTACCAACAAAACCCAAGGGCAGCAGCAACCCCTTTGGCTTGCTTTATCACGTGGTATTTCTCAATTACTGCTGATCCATCCAGTTCTTGTAGTACCAATTTCACCTTTTCTGTGAAAATCTGCCAATAATGAATTGTCTTAAGTTACAGGTAGCAATGCAGCTGTATTTCCATTGCATGTTGTTACACCACAAATACTAACTATAATCAATACAAACATCAGAATCAGATTTTGCAATAAACAGGCTTAAAGGCCTTAACACTGCTCTCTAAAATAATACCACTTTAGTCTTCTCCAAGTAATAAGATTTAAACCACATTTTCTGCTTTAAAGCAGAACCACTTCCACTACAAACCAAAAAAAAAAAAATGTTTACAGCACAAAGGCTAAAATACAAAAAGGAAAACAATCCCTACTGAAACCTCTTTTTATCTCAAAAGCTGCTCTTGAGTTCAAAGACTAAGCTGTTCCATTTGAGTCCATTTTTGGATAGGAAAAGGGTAAATCCAAAACTGTAATCCTCAAGCTCTCTGCTTTTAGGCTAATACGAGAAACAGCTGATGTCAGAAGTACAAGAGCTTAATACTTTACTCACACAGATGTCTAGAAGTAATTTGGTTTTGACTGGGTTCTGATTACTTTTAAGTCTACGTTAAGATCTACATTACTTCTTTCAGACCTTGCCTGGGACTTAATCTGTAGGTGCTCCCTTAAACAGACCAGCAGAAGTTCTACAGAGTTCTAAGCAAACTTAAGTTCTATGAAAAACACTAGTAGTCCTTGTATTCAGGGAGATTAAAAAATATTATTATTCCTGTAACTGTATTATGTGCAGGTATTTGTACGTTCAGTACATCAGTGGTTAGGTCACTCAGGGGCAATCAGCATTAAAGATCTTCTTCCCAAACTAAACAGATCTGCAACAACAGCAGACTCTTTTATGAGCATCATTCTTTTTTCCCCTGTAAGAGGTTGAAGACAACAAAGAAAGCACTTCTCTTTTATTGTTACAGTGAAAGAATTTACTATGAGTTTCTGTAATCACCTGACATTAGGCAGCAAAAGGAATACTGTTGCAAAAAGGGGCTTTGTGCCAGTGCCCAGTGAATTTCTGAAGAACAGAAACGTCTCTTGGTTCTGAAGATTCCTGAGACAGCCATGCAGCTGCTACATGCAATACCTGGGTTGCTGAATACATACTGTTCAGTAGGAATAGAAAGACAAAAGACATCAGCTGTTGCATGAAGTTGTGTTTCCCTAGAACCTGATTCACAATATATCTCAGCTTGGCTGAGCTGGGCAAGCTGGGAAGCAGTGCTTCCTGGGCAAATACTGAAAACACCTGGCCAGGACGCTGCCTCCACTTCTACAGTTTGGTGACCAATATTTAAGAGATCACGTTCACAAAAATTAGATTATTAATAGGTGATTGAAAACTTCTGGGGAGTTGTGAGCAGGATCCTTGACAAGCTATTCTAAAGATGCTGATTTCTGCCTTGAAGCGAAATTGAAGATCTGCGACAATTTTGGTGCTTCACTGGGTTGCTTTGCTGAAACAACTGGACTAAAAACTACATTACATTTTAACAAGAAATTCTTTAATCTCCCCTAATATGGTGGATCCTAAAAAATTAGCATTAAATACTGCAGTTTTCAAAGACTGTTGGAGTGGCAGCCTGCAGGACTGATAAGCAAACTCTCTATGGCTGCTCTTGAACTGCCCACACCATTAAAGATCAAGCAGGTCAGACTCAAAGTGGAGAAAAAATTTCTTCCCCCATCCCACTATTTAAAACTCTATAAGGTGTAAGATGGAGAAGTGAGGAAAGAACAGCAGCAAATGGCCTAGATCTAGGCAAAAGAAAATTGCTTTGATGTAGAACTTGATTCATAAATTCTCCCCTGCTAACTTTGGTATCAGGAGTATGTCAGAAATGAGGGTGGAGATGGTGAAGGAAAAGGGAAATTGCAGACACACAGGGAGCACTGGGGAGCATTCACACACAGAAACAGCCAGTGATAAGTTTGGGTATCTGAAGCTTCTGCAGATGCTTTGCTGTTCTGAGGAGTCATATAGTATTGTTTTAGATGTTTAAGTGTAGATTATACAGCTAAATTTTCTGTCGTGATGGGCTTTTATTAACTTGGAAGAGTTTTAAAACAGAAAATGTTTTCAGACCATTATCAAACTTGTGTCTCCCACTATTGGAACATGTAAGAATGGACCAAAAGCTAAAAATTAACTCTACCCAAAGTATCTGTCTTCAGCTATTAGTGTCTTCATTTTGTTAATCAGAGCCCCCTGACCTAAGTTTTCCTCATGCAGAAAAGGTCAAGGTTTTATACACAGCACATTAGCAAAGTCTGAGATTTTGAGAATAAAACAAAACCTGCCAGATGAGACATGCTACTTTAAAATCCTATCTGAGCAAGGAAAAAGTGCTTGCCTCTTATTGGGACAGGGAAGTGAGTAAGACTTGGAAAGGAGATAGGAGGTTACATTTCAGTGAGTCCCTTGATTTTTGTGTTACATTCATGTCTGTCAACAATTAATTAGTGCCAACATATACCTATGCCAGATTGATGGTGAAACAAGAATAAAACCAAGTGTTTTCAGAGAATAATATCTTTCTTAAAATATCAACCTACCACTTCATTATTTTTGAAATACAAATTCTAATGTCTAACTACACTACTGCAATGAAAGACTAATGGCATAAAAGCAGGCTGTGAGCTACTTACAGAGGACAAATTTTAAGTGCAGCTGTAAGCCACAGCATTTCTACAATATCACAGAGGAAAGTGTGTTGCCTACACTTTCTGGATGAAACCATCTGGATGATTTCTGGAAGAAACCATCTGCTTAAGAATAGGCCTGGTAGACACTACTCAGCTAAGAGTATACGAGTTTGGTAACCAAATGAAAGAAAACATCCACCGAGCACATGTAGGAAGAAGCAGTTACTAGTGCCATCATTTTATGGCAATTGCAGACTTCAGTTATATTTAATTGAATCACTTATCCATGCCAAAAAACATAGTAAGAAATTAGCATAAACATTGGAATTCATAAAGATAGAATCTGCAATGCCAGCTTCACGTTTTTTCTTGTTCAACTAAAAAGTGAATGTTTGCCTTCCTTTGAAATCAAAAGTGATTAGTACAGTGCTTTGGCTATACCATTTCCACAAACTGATTTAAATCCATTTAAAATACCTTCTGTTAAGTGCTTTTATGGAAGACCGAGGGGAGCTAAAACACCAGGAAAGCATTTTTTTTCCCCCCTACCTGTGAAAAATAAAAGCTACTAGACTAAAGGCAAACTTAAAGCCATCTTCATCATTTCACATTTATCCTCCACCTTGTCTAGCTTCTTCTTATCCAAATCATTAGAGCTCTATTCCATTATAAAATTTGCATGCAACACACACTCACAAGCACATAATAAAGAACCTATTTAAACTGGAAGTAAAAATAATGCATTTTACTTCCTTACACCCTAAGCACAGATGTTTCCAATGAGTTTTTAGAAGTCTGACATAACTCTGTAGGAACAGCTTATGACCAAGTACAAGACACCTGAATAGCTTCAGAGCAATTTTGTGTAGCATGCATCTCCAGAAAATTAGGATTTGGTACCTCTATGGTAAGGGTGCACATACTAACCTGCCAAGGCCGATCCCAGTCAAGTGGTATAGGAAATGCTCCAAACCAAGCTCCAAGTATACTGCACACTGAAGTAATCTGTAGACTGCTTTCCCATATGGATATAGCTCTGTAAAAAGTGTGTTAAAATTTTCAACAACAGCAGAAGTTACCATGGCAGAGAGTTACATCAGATTTCTCCCAAAATGTTTGAGGCTACAAAAAGACATAAAAATTGACATATTTGATAAATAGCATGCAGGTGTCTCCTAAAACATACAAACTAGAAGTGAAATCTAAGTTGCATATTTTAGCTATAATTACAATCTTTTTATACCACAATTTCAGGATTTTTTTTCTTGAGATGTTTACTGCAAAAGCTAATTTATGTTACTTCGAAACACTGCTAGACTGAGCAAATAAATCTATCTCAATAACTGTGTGCATTGCAGGGAGAGGCAGACATGAAAGGGTACTGTGGGACTGTACAGAAAAGCACAAGCACAGTCACAAAGGACTCTGTGGTGTAGACACATGTGATGACTACAACAATTCAAAATTTAACATAGAAGTCCACTACGAGAATATTTAAAAACAAATTTCCATCAACTGAAAAGAAACATTGCAAGTAAATGTAACTGCACATTGGAGCCCTTTGGTAGCAGTGCATCCAAGTTCAAGTATACTGGCTGCAGGATAAATTTTCTGCACACTAAAAAACTCTTACACTACCAGTCATGGCACACACTGTAAGAGACATTAAATTACTTCAGTTCTCAGTTTATAGCTTTCTGCCACTACTGATTCCAAAAGTTTTCGAAAAGCTGGATTTCTGTTTAATAGATGAGCACTTACTACCATCAATGTACCAACTGATTGCTCTGCTTTGCTCAGGCCATGAACATTTGGGTACTTGGTACCAATTAAGAAATGAGCAACAGAAGTTCAGAATGCAGTAGGGCACAGTTTCAAGACGGGAGAACCAGGCTAAAATCACTGCTCCATATCAGTACAGTAGGGGATCTGAGTTTAAAGTTTGCTACATCTCAGATTATAAATGTACACCTAGCTTCAGCTAACAGAGGAAAAAATATGAGCATTTTTATGGCTCAAAGACTAGATGCACAGTAAACTCTGAACTTTGCATGTGCTGTTGGGGTTGCATGACATGAACACTTGTTTTTGAAGAGAATAGAATTTCTTCTCTCCTGAGTACACACTGCTGCACTTGCTATTGACCAAACAGCTCACAAGTTTAAAGCAAACATGTTTCAGTATTTGCAGAAAAAAATGTCTTGCAGACTACAGTACTGACAGTGCAAGGTTGATATTTTGAGTACAACTCTTTCTTCTACAGTAACACGACCCCTTTAACTTAAAATACTTCAGTTCACAATTCTACCAGTTTGAGATTCTTTTTCTTGAAAAGTCCTGATGTAGCTGGAAAATTGTTTAGGAGTCTGCACAGCGAAAATTCTTTTGAATTATTTTCAGAAGCTAAATAACTGAGCAGAGAGCTGTCAGGGAAAACAAGTAAGAGAACATTCAATACAGCCTTAAAGCAGCGAAAGAGACAACAGAATACACCAAGGACTGACTGAGGTACAGTTATACCTTGCAAGACATCTTGTGTGTGTGGCTGATTCACCAGAGACTGCTGTACCATATGGAGACATCAGACTGAGTCCAAACGCAGCAAAACAACAGAATTAGCAAGGCACGGTGCCCAAGTGAAAAACAGCCATTGGCAGTTTGGCAACTATTTCAGCTGCTAATTGAACCCCTCTGCAGCATGGACTGGCTACCCAAAGACAACCTGACTCATCCTCTAGCATTATCCTGAAGGAGCAATTACTTACTTTCTTAAGTAAGTTACTACTTAAGCACTCACTTTTCTTCTTGGAGTGACTGACAGTTATTGAGATTTTTGAAGGTGTTCTTTAAACCACCACATAAACTCATAATTTGCGTAAGACTAACAACTGCAGCAATGTTTATAAACTTTGCATTTTCCACATTTCTTTCATTTTAAACTAAGATAATCCTGCAGATAAAAGTAGTGATGTTTAAGATAATAAATGAACACTAGTGGCAGAAAGGTCTTTAAAAGCCTAAAGTAATTATTTAAGCCCTTTAAATAATACAATATATTCAGTTCAGCTTTAAATAATGTTTGAATTAAGAGGTTAGCGGACATAAAATAATCTACTGAGACAGCTCCTTCATAGACAAGATTTGGAATTCTTGACTGCAGCAGGACTGAATACTAAGCAGCCCATAGTGTGTGACGATGCCTACATTTACAAGGGACATTTCAAGTCTGTAAAAGTATGCAGTTCACAAACAAAGTGATAAAATGGGCATAATGAAAACAGGAAGGAGCCCTAATGTCATGGTTTTTTACTATTTTTGGCAATATCCAAATAAAATCTCTTTTCCACCCTCGTAACACCTTATAATTGCTATTATACCAGAAAGTTCAACACACTTTCTCAGAGCAGTGATTTGAAATAAAGTTTCCAAAAGAAGAGAGAGGGGAAAAAAAAAGGCAATTGAAAACCGATTTCTTAAAGACTTTCATGCAGGAGGCTATTTCAGCTAAGTTACTGAAACACTATTTAAATAATAGCCACATGCTGCCATTAATGCCAATAACCCTTCCTGTAGCTTTTACTTTCCTCTAACTGCTCACAGCAGCATATGATCAGTGTCATGAAACTGACCTCAGTCACAACTTTGGATGTCAGAAAAAGGAGCCCAGGGAGGCTGGCGTGGGCCCGCCCCTTTCCAAATGCAGAATTAGTGAAAAGGGCCCTATTTATAGCCAACTAAGAATGGAAAGGTTTGTGATGTAGAATACTCAGACTTACTTTTCTCACACATTCTATGTGCACATAGGCTTAAGGTTACTTAAGTCTAGATTTCACTGAGATACTTAAAACCAAATTTTTTTTGTCATACTAAGCCGTACACTTAATCAGACTTTCAAGCTTACTGTTCCAGTGCAACTCAACTCCCTAAACTCTGCTTGCAAGGAAAGCAGCTCTGTTCATTTTACCTAACCATCCTTGTCTTCCACTTAACCAGTCCCATCTCATTCCACATGGTTAAGTTAGAGACAACCTTTTAATATATCATGTCTACACTCATCTCATCTCTTAGGCCCAGACCTAAGACGTTGCAATTTCATGAGGACAAACAAAAAAACATAGCATGATTTTTAAATGAGCAGACTGATACAATCTATAAGGAAACCTGCTACAACATTTCTTTGTAGTCTATATTCACTAAAAGTGTAAATAAACATCATTAATAATAAACATCTTTCTCAGATAATGTCACATGGCTCACTAGTAAGAAGTACTAACAAGTCCTCACAGCGAAAGTGTCAAAACAAGACAACTGTTTCCTATGCAATGATTGTGCTGAAATTGCATTAAGATCTAGAGTAGGAAAGAAAGAAATCAACAGGCATTCAAAATCTACCTGGCACAAAGACACACTAATATTGTCAAACATACGTTACTTCAATTCAGCTGTTATTTCCAGATGCAAAACCTCCAAAGATGACCAAGTGAATCAGCAATGATTTATTTTGGCTAAACAACTCCTCACTTTTATTACAGTATATTTACACTTCCATGGAAAAAAAAACAATGTAAATTACTTGAATAAGGTCTCAAGATATTTTGCAGTAAAGTTGAGAACTGAGATAAACCAAAATTTAATACCTGAAACTAGTATTAAAGTCTCCTCCTAAACAGGAGTGCAAACCAAAAATAACTCCATAGGTCAGCAGTGTAATACAACCTTCCACTTTCTTCTGATACGAGACTTCACCATTATGTACTATCAAAAGAGAATGAATACTAAAATCTCATCGAACCTCAAGCATATGTGAAGCCTCTTTATGTTTCAGTGTCCCAGTCTTTTAACAAGCTATTATTTATGGAACGAAAAACACAGAAGAAATGGAAATCTTCTGAAAAAAACATTATCCTTGATACATGCTAATGCCATGGCTACCACTGGAGATGAAAATGCGGTGAGAAGTCTAGTTTTACTTTAAACGTACTCCTGAAAAAATTAACGCTTGAACACTCTGACACTCAAAACAGCTTTCTTTGAAATTGAAAAAAGAGTACGGGTTAAGATTACATACTTAACAACACAGTAAGTCATGTGTAATTTTCAACATTATATTCAAGTGTAAAACAGTGCTTGTTTTGACTTCCTATTCCTACTTTAAAAGTTTTATTTACAAAGGTACTACTGGATCATGTGTAAGATTCTCCATGCACAGCTCAGTGTCAGGTCTCCCCTTTATCTGACAACCATCATACAGGACTGCACAATGTTTTTACTTCAGTAGAATATGTGCTGGAAACTTTACTTCCTTCAAACACACATAAAGTGAGATTTAGCATCTGAACACCAAAAATAAAAAGCTGTTTTTCTGATTCAGTATCTTCAAATAAATCTTTCTTTGTCAGAAGAGCTTTCATATGTCTGTAATCACAAACACAAAAACCACCCATCATTCAGGAAGTTTTCTTTTCTTTACAAAAAATTCCATTATATATTGTTTACATCAATCCTGCCCATTTCTATTCAGAGAAATATCAGAAACTTTAGATTAGAACTTACCCATTTTTACTAAATACCCGTATCCATGCCTGTAGGTTTGGTCCCAGCAAACACAAGCATTGTAAAGTAGTAAATGTAGACAGAAGAACGGCAAACAAAAATGTCTCAGTCACTAACCTACAAAAAAAAAAAAAAAAGAGAATTAAAAAATTAAGAGAGGGGGTTGCTAACATTCTAGAAGTTCCAACATTTAGGAAGAAAAAGCCCCTCTAACTCAACTTGTGAAAGCATGTGTGCTTTCGTAAACCTCGCATAAAATAATAAAATATTTTCTTCTTACTCTGTAGAATAGTAAAGGAAGCTGGAAAGTGTTCTGCTGTTAGCTCAAGAGTGAGATGTAGTAACTTTTTGAAATGCCTGACACCTGTAACATTTTTTAAAAACCACAGGTGTACCTCACATAGATCATTAGTTCTAAATTGAAGTATGTTTGGATACTTACTTCATTATTTCATTTATTTTTCCAGTTGTGACAACAACCATGAAATCAAACTACATGAAACTATTGTTAGTCAGCAACTTAGTGTACCTTTCAAAACTCAGGTTGCTTCACACTTCTTTCTTTAAACTCTCATAAAAGCTAAAACACTAATATCAAAAGGATGAAAGATATGCAAGATGTGTGGTTTAGAACCTTATAGGGAAAATGACTAAATGAAATTCCAAAAAATGTTTGTGCCCATATGTTTAACATAAAAATTAAACAGTTGTTTGTAACTGTCTTACAATTTTTATTTACAGAAGTCTCATTTAAGAGCTAACTTCCAGAAAAAACAACTGAACAAGCAAACAAAAAAAACCCAAACCAAACAAACAAAACAACAAAAAAATCCCCAAACCAAGTGAAATCTAAAACAGCTACCCTTCTTCCCCCAGGCTAGGAGGTTATCCCTTAACTCCCAGTGTACCAGAAAATACACAAGTACTTATACCAACATCTGCAAGGAGAGCTGCCCCTTAGAATGTTTAGAGAAAGAGAGGGTCTTCTGACTTACTCTATGAGAGGTGCTCCATAAAGAACAATAATCGCATGAAATAGTATGCAAGACATGAAAAAGTATATACAGCATTTTAGAAATCTGGATATCTAAAAAAGAGCAATGAAATATCAGAATAATGCTTCAAAACAGAACACAAGTAACACACAAGTTACAGTCTGTATCTTAACATCATTGTACTCTAATTACTTCTTTAATTTCAGCTGCAGCACAATATGTTAGCAGGGCATATTTCAAAACAGTTTTCCATATATTAATACTTTAAATAATTAATTAAAAAAGATCACACTCCACCTATAATTTTTTTTCATGTATCCCATGAAAAAAGGGATTACACAGGGCAAATATACAAAAAATACAACCAGAAATTACAAGATAACCAGAAGTCATTTTATTGGACATTTTTACACTTCTGTTTTACATCTGACTGTCATGTCCATTCATTAAAAGGCAACTCTAACAGAAAGTAAAAAAAAAATTCAAAAGCAAGAAAACATACAATATAAAAAAGTCTGCTACATAAAGAATCAAAATTACATTAAGTAAAGCTACATTTTGAACTTGGCATCTTAAATTCTGAATATATCTGAGAAACAGCCATAACTTTCTCTAAGTCTGCAAAGCACACAATTTTCTATGAACTTAAACAACAGTTTCTGGGTACTCACTATATCGTGTAGAAGCAAAAACACTCGATAAACAGTTCTGGTTAGGTCTGTTCTGATCAGGTCACCAATGCAAAATCCATAACTGTCCTTGAACCCTTATTTTCTATATTTATTCCTTTCTATATTTATTTCCTGGGATGAAATCTCACCTAGAACATGAAGCGTGCTTCATTTTTAAATCACGGATAGTTAAAACACTTGCTTTCCATCATGGTTTTGTGCATTTCACATCCTCCTCAGTCAGCAAAACCAGGCAGAAGCTTTGCATACAAAGATGTGCTGGCAAGGACAATTACTTAAATGCTTAAGAACCACCTCAGAGCGCTACATCTTACCTGGCTCAGCAAGTCAGGACTACAAGACTATCCCCCTGACTTCAAAATTCTGGAGTATTCCCCCACTGCTGGGCAAGCCTAAAATCACTTTTTTCCAAAGCACTTCATTGGGATTCGTACCTTTAACACTCCCTATTGCAAACTGTGACTACAAGAAGTTTCTCCCAGCTTTAGATTCTTCTGTATGCAAATTTCATCACACAAGGAAATGCAGCCATTTTAATACTTTCCCATATGATTTTTTAAAATTGCTCAAATGTAGCATAGTATCTCTTTTTTGTGTCAGATTCTGAATTTTTTTCCCCTTTTAAAGTTATTACAAGCACAACTACACAGAAGAAAGGTGTGATGACATTTTTTCCTTGTACATACACCTATCAATGAGCCAGGCCTGGACTACAAAATAAGTTTAATTTTGCCAGGTTTTGCCACAACGCAAATTCTTGGGACTACAAACAACATTGCATTGACAAGAAACAGGAAAGCATAGAATCACTCACCTGAACAGGTTATTTACAGGTAGAGAACTTTTAACATCATGAAAATACTGAAAAATTTGCTTCAAAAGGTGCTACACTCAACTCACTAATGAAAAATGAGAATTCACCATCAAATATTGTCTTCTTTCTCATTTGACTATTTCAGAGAACTTGCTTCCCCTCTGTATTGTCTGGTAGCAACTTAAGAATTAAAAAAAAAATCTTACCTTGTGAGCAAAGGAACGTCTCTTAAGAGACTGATTTGGTTTAAGGACTAAGTGCAATATTATATTAAGAGTAGCAACACAAACAGAACAAACACACAGCCACGTGAGGTGCGTTCCCAGGACGCTGAATCCGTCCAGGAAGAAAGTCGGGGCCACGGCGGCCAGGACGATGGCCAGAGCGCAGAGGAGGTTGGCAGCCAGGAGCCTCCTGATCTCCGCCTCCCTCATGGCGTCCGGCAAGCGCCACCTGCAAGACACCGAGTCCCGCCCCGTCACCCACACACCGCGGCAGCGCCGCAGGGCAGAGCTCTGGGCCCTGCCTGGGGGCGAGGGTGAGGATTTTGAGGCAGGAAACAGCGTTTGGTCAAAAATCCAAACCCCGCAGGGGCCGCTCGCGCCTCTTACCGCGGAGCGCGCGGCGCCGCCCAGCAGCGGAAGGCGGCGGGGCCCGGCCGGCGGCACTTCCGGGGCAGTGCCGGAAGCGGCGGCGGCTGTGGAGGGGCCGCCATGGTGTGCGACAAGTGTGAGTACGGGGGTGCGGGGGGCCCTGCCCGAACCGCCGAGCCCTGTCCGCGGGGATCCTGAGCTGCCCTGAGCGGGGCAGCAGCCGCGGGTCCCGGGCTGCTCAGGGCGCGCCGCGGGTGGCGGTTCCCGACAGGGCCCTGTGTGAGCTGTCATCTTCCGCCTGTGGAGCGTATTAATGTGCATCATTTAAATGCTTCTGTCCTGTATCAGCAATACTGTGAGCAACAGGGCCAGGGCAGAGATTTTGTCCCGCTGTACTCAGCACTGGTGAGGCCGCATCTCCAGTGCTGTGTTCAGTTCTGGGCCCCTCGCTACAAAAAAGTCATCGAGGTGGTCGAGCGGGTCCATAGAAGGGCAGCAGTGCTGGTGAAGGGTCTGGAGCACAAGGTCTGATAAGGAGCGGCCGAGGGTGTTGGTGTTGTTTAGTTTGGAGAGGAGGATGCTCAGGGGTGGCCTTATTGCCCTCTTCAACTCTCTGAAAGGAGGTTGTAGCCAGGGTGGGATCGGCCTCTTCTGCCAGACAACAAGCCGCGGGACAAGAGGACAGAGTCTTAAACTGGGCCTGAGAGCATGTAGTTTGGACATTCGGAAGCCTTTCTTCCTAGTCATGGAGATTAGACATTGGAATGGGCTGCCCAGGAAGGTGGTGGAGTCACTGTCCCTGAAGGTGCTTAAGGAAAGACTGGACATGGCACTCAGTGCCGTGGTCCTGTTATGTGGTGGTGATTGGTCTCAGGTTGGACTCGATGAATTCAGAGGGCTTTTCCAGCCTAATTGACTCCGTGATTCTGAGTTTTTTCCTGTGTAATGTTTCCTTATGTAGGCGAGAAGAAGCTTGGAACGGTGATCACTCCTGATACATGGAAAGATGGTGCAAGAAACACTACAGGTAACCTCGGCAAGGTTTAGCAACTTGGTTTTGAGGTATTATAAAGCCAGTTTGGCACCTGAGCTATGTTACCACCTTAAGACCAAAACTTTATATTACTAATCAGGTTAGATATTAAGTCATGTACTTTCCCTCCCATGCTGAGTTAATGCATTGGGAAATTATTTGTCCAGGAATCTTCGGTATTGAATTTGTCTGGTTTTGTTCTCTGATTTTTTTCCTTCTTGCATGGGAGGACAATACATAGAGTATTTAAATAGAGCATAAAGTGTTCTGTTACCCTGTCCCCTAATGCTGTGCTGAATATTTTATCTCTCTTTGTGACTTTATTTGCATATGTGTAAAAGTTGTAAACGATGATTTTTAAAGTATGCTTGGAGCGGGGTTATTGATTTTTTTTTTTTTTTTTAAGAAAGTGGTGGTCGCAAATTAAATGAAAACAAGGCATTGACCTCAAAGAAGGCAAGGTTAGTACTTAACAATGGTTTTGGCTAAGAACATCAGTTAGCAAACTAACTGAGGCCTGTTTCCTGCATAGCTGGGCAGCTACTCCAAACTTGTCCAAAATACACTTAATAAATTAAAATTGCAGGGATTGTGGTATTTGATTTGTCAGTAAAAATATGTCCATACATATTTCATGGGTGCTTTCTCCTCAGTCATAGAGTGAAGGCAAGTATTTTACTGCAGTTCTGGAATTGCTAGGATTTGATGCTTTTTTGTGGGAGAGAAGCTGAGAATACTTATTTTCTGTGCTAATATTGCCAGGATAATCTCTTTAGCATTTGCTTCATGTCTGTAGGATTTTCTGTTTACAAGGGGGCAAGATGCTGCTGGAAGGTGTTTAAGTTCAAAGTCATGTAGTATCTTAATAAAAGTAAACATTTTTAGTTCTGCTTTTGTGAAGTTGTCTGTGATGGAAGAAATGTCTTTTAATGGGGAAAGTGGGAGCTTTTCTGCATACTTTGTGTAGCCTATTAGAAATAATTCTTGTATGTCTCTTTTCTAAATTACGTTTTTTGCCCGAGTTTCTGACTGCCCCCTCTGGCTTAGAATTTTAGGATGAAGAAGAAAAAATACTTTATTTCAAGGAATATAAATAAAATACTTTTCCTTTTTCTCAGGTTTGATCCTTATGGAAAGAACAAATTTGCAATATGTCGGATTTGTAAGAGTTCTGTCCACCAGCCAGGGTCCCACTATTGTCAAGGATGTGCCTATAAAAAAGGTGAGTTTCGCTGAGTGCCAAAATACCCCAGTTTGGCTTGGAACAGAGAGGAGGTACAACATTTAAATTTGTATTTATGAAGAGAAGGTTAAGATGAGATTTATTTGCTATCTTCAGCTACTGGTAGGCAGGCACAGGGAACATGGAGTCACACTCTTAGATACACAGTAATAGAATAAGACATAATGTACACAGGCTAGAATGTGGAAAATTCTAATTACATACAAGGCAAGCAATTTTTCAGTCTGGGAGTGATGAAATACTCTAGTAACAGGTACCATCAGAGGTTGTGGAATCTTTACAGCAGCTATTCAGAGAAGGGCTTGAACAGTCCTGAGCCAGCCTTATCCAAGTTGGCCGTTTTGAGTGGAGCAGGACTGGAGGCTGAAGGAGATTCTTTTAAAGCTTTGTCATTCTGTAATTCTGCTTCTTTTGGAATGTTTCCGGTGTCTCAAGCAGTACATTTGGAAAAATAACTCTAAACTTAATCTTGGCAATTGCATAGAGAACTGTCATTTAACAAGTTTGATTTTCCTCAAAATCCCAAAAAATCCCAGGTCTTCTAAAACTCAATTGCTTGTTACAGTTCCTTTTCTGGTCCCTTCTCTCCTCTCTCCTTTTTATAATAGCTAAATCTAAAATTACTGGATGGAAAAAAGCATCATGAAGTCAGTTACATGATTTAATGCCAAGGAGTTCTTATAGCACATGAGGTGAACTGATTTTCAGGTGTAGAGCTACAGCTAACTAGTAGTAAGTTTTGTTAATTGTTCAATAAGTATGTGCTGTGTCACTGGTTGTGTCAGTGGTTTAGCAGCCTGCTGTAGGAATGTTGTCTGCTAGGTCCTCCCCAGATGGCTGCCTGAACCCCATGTGGTAGAACTTTGTACTCTTTCTGAATTTATGTCTGGTTTGGGTGGGCTTCAGGATTTGATCTTTGTCTGTTTGTGTATCCTTCCAGGTTGAGCCTGTTACCTTCATAAAGTTAAGAACTTTCTAAGTGCTTTAGGTTCTAGCTCTGACCATCAAAGATGTCATTAGGGCATACTTCTTGAAGCAAATGCCGTCATACAGCTCAGTGCTTCAGCTTTTGCATATCTCTGAAATTGAGAGGCAATCTCAAGTTAATTAATCCTCAGGTTAGACCTGAAGTCAATATTTAGTGGGCTGAATTTTGATCTCCAGAGCAAATTATGTGGCATGTTCCCTGCTGTTGTTTTCTCTAATTGACTGCTAGGTACGTGTCCAGTCATGATGTCAATATATGAAAGCGCACAGTTTGAAGAAAGCAGGGGTAGATGTCACTTGACATTTTTTGTCTGCTGGTGAATGTTTGTGTAAATTGAGGTGTGGTCCTACCAGGTAAAAGACTTAGCACCTTTCTGCTTTGAAAGGAGAGGGAAAGATTGAGACACCCCACCCCTCTGCCAAACTTGTATACATTTTGGTGCTCTGGTCTTTTGACTTGACACTCTTAGAGTTTAGGACAAAGTCCTTTTGGATATCAGTGTTCATCACTTCAGCTCTTGAATATTCTTGGTGTTTGTTGTTTTTCACTCCTGCTCTACAAATACCTTAATTTTATGAAAACTATTCTAAACTTTCTCAGTTCTCTGAAGCACCTCACCTGTTAATGCCCCATTTAGCAGTCAGTTTGTTGGTGACTTTATTTTCTTAGCCCTGCTACTTTCTGTCCCTCTCAGGCCTCCTTTGGCTACCGGACTTAAAATAATTAACAATATCTTACACCATTTTTACCTTCTTGTCAGAAGTGAGCCTTTCCTGGCTCTTTTCAGGCATTCCAGGAAATTATAGAAGCTTCCAGCAGTATTGTGAATGATAATGCTCTCAAAATAGACCTTATTTTCTTTAGTGGAAGGATTACACACACACTGCACGTATTAATTTGTATTAGGAGTTACAATACAAATTGTTTGTAGTATCTGTTGAGAACATGTCTGAGAACAGATAGGTTGCTTATAAGAGCTCATTTGAACAATTTCTTGAAAAAGATGCCTACAAAAACAGTGACTGTGTTTTTCAGAAAATATTTTAATAATTTTAAAATAATTTACACACTTTTTGTGTGCTTATAGGCATCTGCTCAATGTGTGGCAAGAAGGTCTTGGATACGAAGAACTACAAGCAAACATCTGTCTAATTGTACTGACTAGTCTTTTTATGAACTTCAGCTTCTGTGTCTTTGTACAGTAACTTTTCTCTAAAATAATTTGTGGATATTACTTCTTGGAAGATATTACATGGAATGGGAGGTGAAGACAGCCTGCTTGCCTAAAATGTACATAATATTTTATTATTGTTGTTTTAGCACTAATATTAACAGTTATTTAAAAGTAATGGCTTTCAGTAACTGTTGGAGTTCAAAGAGAAGGAGAAGATCCAAGTGGATAGGTTGAAACTATATTAGTATCAGAACACAGCTCTTTGGGATGAATACTTTCTTTTTCCCTATCACAAGTCTTCTGCTTATCTCATGGTAATGTTTTGTAGATGTATAAAATACAGACTTGCATCACCTAATTAAAGTATCTTCATTTAATTGTATGCCTGTAAGTATTTATAATTATTCTCATCCCAAACTATTATGACTTTGCTCTTCAGATTTTAATGCAATTGTCTTGTTGTATTTTGTTTATGCCTACAGTATGGTTGGTTAAATCACAAATTGTTAAGTTAGCAAAATCTGGTGTGTTGTCCTGCCAATTCTTTCTTTGGCATTGTTGTGGTTTAGCCCTAGCCAGCAACCAAGCCCCATGGAGCTGCTCCCTCACTCCCCCCCCATCAGGACTGGGGAGAGAATTGGAAGGGTAAAAGCTTGAAAACATGTGGGATAAAGACAGTTTGATAGGGAAAACAAAACAAAGAATTAATTCACTACTTCCCATGGGCAGGCAGGTGTTCAGCCATCTTCAGGAGAGCAGGACCCCATCACCTGTTATGGTTTCATGGGAAGACAAGCTCATCACTCAGAATGTCCCCACTTCCTCCTTCTTCTTCCTACTTTATACACTGAGCATGGTGTCATATGGTCTGGAATATTCCTTTGGTCATTTGGGGTCACCTGTCCTGGCTGTGTCTCCTCCCAGCCTCCCAGACAGCTCCAACTTCCTTGCCATTGTGGCAGTACAAAAGGCAGAAAAGGCCTTGGCTCTGTGTAAGCCCTGCTCAGCAATAACAAAAACATCTCTGTATTGTCAACTCTGTGGTCAGCACAAATCCAGAACACAGGCCCAGTAAACCACTAACAGTGAAGAAAACTAACTCCACCCCATCCAAAACCAGCACAGGCATTAGGACTGATCAGCTATTCCCTTGTTAGCCTCCAAGGAGACTTTACATATGGTATCAGGTGGCCCAAGTTGATAAAATAATGACCATCAATTTCTAGATATCTCAGTCTCATCATTTTCTAAGTTAGTCTGTCTTTTAAATACTTGGTTTGAATTCTATGGTGTAATTGCTTATATATGTGTCAAATTTAAAAGATCAAAGCAGGCTGCCTGCTTTTCAGCTCTGGTTTGATACCAGGAGTTAGTCTCTGGACATGAGAAGCTGAGTGTGGCTCTGCAATGCTTTTGTCTTTCACTTATTTTCTACATATTAAAGCAATTTCCGTTATGGAGCATAATATTACTCCCATTTCGTGTATTTTAAGAAAAAGAATTATTCATTCTTAACTCATGGTTAATTTTTAATTAATTCTTAATTTAGGACAAAGAATTATTCATTCTTAATTCATGGTGAAGTTTCTACTAGACCTATTTAAGTGTTTACTCCTCCCTTCAACATCCTCTTGGCAATTTCATGCTTCTGCAACTGTCTTTCAACTATAACAGAAAAACTATCAGTGGAAATTTCCCTATGAACAGATTCTGTTTTGGGTTTCCTTTTGTTCTCATATTATTACAGAGGAAACTGCATGACTAATGGAAACTGAAATAATTGCTGTTATTTCTGTGGGGCAAAATGAAGAACACTGGGCTTACAGTTATCCTCTGCTGTTGCCTTCCTGCCGTGCGTTTGTTTGTTTGGTTTTAGCCCTCTAAAGGACATTTCCTGTCATCCTTAACTATCCATTGTTGAGCATTTATCACCAAAGTTTCTCGTTCAAATGTGTTGGCCTCCTGCAGTTGCTAAAGAGGTAATTATTTTTGGCATTTTGTATTTGCTGAGAAGCTTTGTCAGGATAGCTGGGCCTCCCAAAAGAAGAGAGCTGGAATGAGCTGGGCCTCCCAAAAGAAGAGAGCTGGAATGAGCTGAGCATCCCAAAAGAAGAGAGGAATTCTGCTGCTTTTTATTGCAAAAGCTTCTCCTACAGTAACAACTGCATGCAGGTACATGGATTAGCTAGCTGGTGATGGCTTGGTGCTGGCCACTTGTTTCCAAACACATCAAGGAGTTCCCATATTAGTGTATATCTCTGTGACATATCCTCTGTATGAGTGAGAAGAAGATGTCTGTAATTAGTTACAAGTTTGACTGAAAATCTTGTCAGCAGTGTGCGTGACAATTTCAGGTGGCAGGTTCTCCAATAATCCCTGAACTCTTCACCCTTTAAGGATATGTGCTGTAAGATTGATTGCTTTTTGCTATTCTGTGAATAAAACTTCTCTTCCTAAAACCAGCCAGTATCTCTATTTCAAAAGCATGATATCATAATTCTTGAATGATTGGCATGAATTGAATGTTTATTGCACTCTATAAATATTGGCATTGAACGAATACCTCCTTTTGAAGGAGGTATTGAAGGCTGAAGAACAACAGGAATTTAAATAATGTGATGCTTGGTTGATAATTATTTTGTGAATTGAGCTTTTTTACATTTGTGTCCTATTACTGGACAGCTGCTTTTGCATGTTAGAAGCTGTTTTTGTTGTAAAAGGATGGGTTTTGATTTGGTGGGGTTTTTTTAAATGGTGGATACAAACTCTTCTGGTTTTCTGGTCATTTTTACACGCTCAGGATCTTTCAGGTGCTCTCAAAGCACCTCAGCTATATGAGAGTATCAGTTCCAGAGATCTGTAAATTTTGCTGATATAACACTCAACTTTCAGAAAAGCTCATTTTCCAAGCATTATTTTGAAGTCTCACTGCTTTAAATTTAGATTGCAAGCCATCCATCTCCTGAACCTCAGAGATGTAGCACAGTTCAAGGCAGCCTTGGCAGGGAAGCACTTAAGGGTAGCTATTAAACTTACATACACCCTCCATATAACTGAATTTTCATATATAAAAGCATATTGTTGATGCTGAAAGTGTTTTGTAAGCATGGGATGTCTTTCCTGAGACGTTATGCAGTGAAAAATGGAAGAAAATTTGAAACAAAAAATTGCCGGTTTTGTTTAATGTACTGAGAAGAACACAGTAATATTTCCAGATGATCAGCCTGTCCTCTAAATCACAGGTTACATAAGAGATTTGTGCTGCCAAATTTAGTAGGATTAGAATTTTCCTCGGTTCTGCTGAATTCTTAGTATATACTGTCCTTTCTGTTCCTTTGCATGTTCATTGACCAGAACTATTACTGAGCTAAGTGTAAGCAACATTTTGGTGCAGAGAATGAAAATATTAGCTACATAATGTCACTGTGACTGGAGAAGCCAATCAGCTGAAAATTAAACAGGATCTGTTGAAGGATCCTTGTGTCGGGGTGTTCTCCAATTCTTTCCCATGTTGCTTTATTTTCTTAACCCTGCTTCTCCTGCTGCAAAAGCTGGAGAAAGGACCATCCAAGAATGATCTTTTGGCAATACTGTTCTAAAGCATTTAGACTGTTTTAATTGTTTACTTGTAGAAATGTGGTGGTTTTTTCCCTCTTTGGTTCATTCTGTTCCTTCATCAGCAGATCAGCAGAATAATAACCAGAAAGACTTTGTCTTCTATACAAGGACATCACTGACCACTTTGCATTCAGTTTTTCTTGAAAATGATCCAGACTTCTACCAAAATCTTCTTGGGTTTTTTTTTTTTTGTTTGTTTGTTTGGTTTTTGTTTTTTTTTTCCAAAATAAGAGATGTGCAGGTTTCAAATGGTAAGTTTGTTGCACCTGCTTTTTCTGGCATCACTCCTATCGTCAGCCCATCTCTCTGCAGTGCCTCAGATTCAGATTGCACAAATCTTCCAGTTCTGCTCCACCCAGAGATGGAGCATGACCCTTTGCCAGTCTCCCTGCAGTCCTGAGCAAGAAGGGCTGGTGCCTTGGTATTATCAGTGGTCATTAAAGCTATATGCAAAAGTTGAAACCCAGCTGTTCAAAGTAGTGCGATGACCCATGTTGCTTTATTTTCCTGATACAAAGCTGTAAGTTTCCTAGATACACAAGGCTCCTCAGCATGAGAAATTGATTATTCATTGAAAGATGATAGCCAAGAGCACAAGCTCATTACATCTATAATGACAAAATTTAGTTTGTGATAGGGTCTCTGTGCTGTGAATACAGCATATATAAAGACCTACCAAGGTCTTTAGAATTCCCCTTGACAACTCATTGCTTTTCTTGGATTGGAACTGGGCTTCCTGATTTCATGTAAGTATATAGGGCCTAAAAATGTGCCTTCTTCTGTCATTTTGCTTGGCTGTTGAAGAATCCAAGAGTGGTTTTTGGCACGTTGCTCCCCAGGAACTGACCTACCAGTTGCTTAATAGAACTGTCTTTTCAGTGGTCACTGGTTCAGCATGGGATCATGAACATACCTCCTTTGCTTACTAGTTTCTCTCCAGATTACTGGTTTAGAGAATAAACGTGGCCAAGTGCAAAAGGGAATAGTGGTGACAGGAAAACTCTCCCTGAATATCATGAGAGAATGAAAACATTGCTGCATCACAGCTCTCCCGATCAGCAGAACTGGTTGGACAGTATGAGAAAGCCTGATGGCAGCCCTTACAAATAACAGACCCAAGTGTTTCTTTTCGTGAGGGTTATAGCTGTGCCTCATATGAAGACCGGTTGTTTTGAGCTGCTTGTCTTCCTCCCAGATGTGTGCTTTTATGGACAAAGTTGTCATCTGAAATTCGTCAGGAACTGGTTTTTTATGAACTTTTATGGGAGGGGCCATAGTTCACTTTGCAGAACATGTGTTCATCATGTCTGGCTAATGCAGAAAATGCAAGTGGTCTGTTGGCAGGAGGTGCTTACTTCTTGCACTTAAGGCAACAGAAAAAGCTGTGTTCAAGGAACCTGGAAGAATCTGAAATCTTGCCAAACAACTGAAGAAGGAGATGGATGAAGTATTCTCCATGTGGGTATTGCTAGTAAAAGTTACCTTGTTACATGGTTCAGGAAGACACTACTGACATTTGATTTTTTGCCTAGATGCCGTTTGTGATAAACATTTGTGATAAACAGCAAGTAGATTTTTCAGGCACTGGTGACTTGATGATCAAATAACTATTTAATTAGGCAGCCATTTTCAGACTAGCTTTCTAGTAGAAAACTTCTTGAAACTACTCCTTCCTTTCTGTCTCTGTTTTCACTAAAAGATGCAAACTCTACTTAGCAATGTTAGTGACTCATTAGGCATCAGCACTTCCAGCAAATGCACTTGCTGTGTGCTCATCTGCCAAGTGCCATTGGGAAAACAAATGTTGAGGAGGGTTTGTTTGCTGCATCATCACAGTGCTGATGATTCAATATTAGTATTGTTAACTGTTTCAGGTCACATGCAAACCCACAGAACTCTCATTTGCCATTTTCTACTGGCTGATGGGTCACATGCATCTTAGATATATCATAACCAGCCCAGTCTCTAGGAAATCATTACTTGCTGTTGATTTTTGGTTCCTCCTTTTGTTGCCATAGAAGGTAAAGATTTAAAGTTGATACAGCTCCCAGATTGTGTCATGGATATTTACTGTTCTGATATGTTTACTACTGTTCAGTAACACAGCAGTGCGAGTAAGACCATGTGTGACAAAAGGCGTGGCTCTCAGGGAATTGGCTCCTAGCCCAGTCTAATTGTCGTATTTTATTGATTAAAATATTTAAATGCTAATTGGATTGAGCAAAGACTTTACTCTGACATCTTACATTGTCTGTCTTTCTGTGGGAGGCTTTTGAAAAAGTGATGAAATGACATTTCAGTGATGAATAGCCTTCATTTTATGGCTTTCAAAAGCATTGTTTCCTAAAGGATGGGAAGTAAAAAAAAAATCTGATATAAGGGAACAGTTTTTCTGCTGATTTTCAGATTGATTTGTTTTGGTTTGTTTGTTATTAGAGTTCCAAAAAAATCTTAGAAAAATCAGGCATGTTTTGTTTATGCAGTGGTGTCAGCCTGAATTTAAAGTGAGCCTGAAGCTGTGACGGAGTCGCTCTACCTTAAAATAGATCCTTGTTTGGATAATGAGATATTAGTAACAGTAATTGCTGCCTTATCATCAGAATATGTGAAATATAAATTCAGAGACTTGCCAAAGTGGCACGTTTCCCAGCCTAGCTTAGGAATAGTGGACAGATACGTAGATCAGTAGGGATTTGCATAAATTTTGTAGAGCTGCTTTGGAGACGAAGAAGGGGACATCATGTACACAGTCCATGTGGCATCCTGCAGTGCTGTTGTGGAGGCACTGGGCAGAGAAACTCCTGGTGGTAGCTAAAGAAAAAAGTTCAAGCGAAGGCAGCAGATTCCAGGTTCTAGAAGTCAAAGTATTCAAATTTAATTTCTGTGGCAAATTCTGAAGCATTACAAACAGTAAACTGTGTGAGTGAGTCTTTGAAGCTTCTAGGAAAACTTCGTAGAGAACAGCAAATGCAATTTATTTCTCAAATTTTTGCTGCTAATATTCACATACCCGCCCTATGCCCTCTCCTTTTTTTTGGGGATCCAGATTTCCTGGGTAACATACAAGCATTTGTTACTGGTGAACTTTGAGTAAGTGCAGTACTGATGGTTGCACTGAGGAAAAAATAGATGACCAGGTATTATGACACATGAATTAAAAAGAAAAAAACCCTGTTTTTAAAGACTGTCACATTCATTATAAAAAAGAAAACTTTTAAAATTATTTATCTTAACTGAATTAAAAACAAATGGTCATGCAAATATTAAGGTTGTAAATCAGCTTGCAATCTCCATGCTTTTTTATTCTGTGAAATATTTCTGAAGATTGTGTTGTGTTTTGGTTTGGTTTTTTTCAGAAACAGCTGGAGGCCAGGAATTTTTTTTTTTTTAAGTTTAAGCTTACTTAAGCGAATAATTAAAAGTTTCAAATCCTTTCCAGTATGAGACTGTATATGGCAAGGTCATGAAGATTCTTTAGAGGTGAATATATAGGTTAGCCAGGTTTTGACAAGTCACATAGCTTGTCACATGCTAGCTGTGAAATGCAGTTCTGTCAACACTGTTCAACCATAAAGTGCCATATGCTCTGGCTTTATTCCTGCCTTTATATTCATAATGAAAATGTCACCCTTTGGACTGAGGGAGAAAATGGTAGGACTTGGAACAGTAAAAGTGTGTGGAACACAAGCACACACTTCTGTCACTGAGCACTCGGTAAGCATTCATTTTCCCTTACAATCCCACACCAGGTGGATAAATGAGAACCACTCAGCTGATTTGTCCGAGGCTGATGAGGAAGTTGGTGTCAGGTTGGGGTAGGAACTCACTGAAAAGAGCTGTGGCACGTGTAGATTGCTGGGAGATGGCTTGTCTCTGTGTGCCCTTTCCATATGCAATCTTTTGGTACTGGTATGACCAGGGCACTCTAAGAAAGGAGCTTGACATAAGAAGTGTTTTAGTGAAGGAATTAGTTAGTTTGAGAAACAAATACAGCAGAATTTTCATATGGGATTTTTTCCCCCTCAAGGTCCATTCAAACAGTTTTCCATAACATTTTATGTGTGTGTGTAAGTTTCATACCAGTACTTAATACTTCGGGCTATGCAGCTGTTTTGTCTGTGTAAACATTTCCTCTGTATAATTGGTCAGCTTTCAGCATTGGTTAAAGTTAGATAGGAATTTTGACATTTATTGAACATTTCCTACATTAAACTATCAGTTCAGTTTGTTCTTACTTGAACACATATGGGCTATGATATATTATCCCAGTTCTGCCAAAGATTAAGGCATATCCAGGTTGTTGTAGGGCATTTGTCAAGAAGATTTACAGAATTAAACAGAATTACAGTGCTTTGAAGAACAACTATATTTGAAAGTACATTTGCATTAGAAAAATGCTGTATTCATAAAACTGGTAAAACTAGGAATCCTGAATCAATCAATAATCTGGTAGGGAAAAAACCCTAAAATCTATAGAAGATAAAATTCAAATTAACATTCAGAGTTTGTCACACTTCTAGATGCACTATTGTATCTTTCTCCCAAGTATTGTTCCTCATTTGGTTTAGAGGTGAAAATATCTAAGGGTAGTTAGGGACTTAATTCCCATTAAATTTATTTCATTGAGAATGAGTGCTCACATCAAGTGCTCACAGCTTACAAGCTGTGTAATAAGGTACTGCACAGTATGTGTAAGGTACAAAATGTGGCGTATCAGACCAAGTGGTATTTTTTATATACCATCACCATCTTTTTAATTATTTATTATTTACTGTTACTGCAGGTTTCTTTCCAGAAAAATTTTAGTGAAAATTCAGTTTGCCATTAGTGGGTATGTAGTGATACAATAGAAGCTGATTTTTTGTATTACCTTGTTGGTTCTGTATTCCCTTCAAAAAGTGGGAAACTGCTTCTGAGCTGCAATTTCTGGCTTTGGTAAATAAATTGCCTTCACTGGAGGAATGAGGCAGCCTGTTAACTCTTGACTGAACATTTTTGATACATCAAAACAGTCTGAACATGCAGTACTGATATACATTGAATGGTACTTCATTGCATGATACAGTGTATCATTCAACCCTTCTCCAAGTTGTTCTAGAAAATTGCTTTAGATTAAGGAAATGGATTAAAAGTGTTTTTTGGGGCTAAACAAATACAGATTTATCCTCTTTGGATTCTGCAGAAGGTCCCATAACATTTCTGTGTATTAGAGAGTCCAAATTTCAGGATGTAGAAACATTTCTGTGGAGGATAGGGGCAGTTCCGGAGGAGAATAGCTCTCCACAACCACATATCCATATTTCATTGTAGTCCACTTAACTAAATTCCAGTTAGTGACTTAGGTATGGGCACATAATTGCCTTGCTGTTTTTCTGGTGGGCCATGAATTCCAAAGGGAAGCTTAACAGGCAGCTGTTTCTGAAGTGTTGTGTCATGTTTGTCTAACCATGTCATCTGGGAATTTTAGTTTGCACCCTAATTCTGCCAGCCAGATATGATAGAGGACAGTGGAGAAGCATATAACATCAATTTTGTATTTTCTGGCTCTTCCTAGGCAGGATGCTGTCTGGGGAGACCTTTTTTAATCAAGGCATTTTTTAGAAAACAACCCATAGAACCCTTTGAAATGAGGCTGAATCCTCAAGAGCAGGGCTTAGTGGTCTGAGGCCTCAGGGGTGTTTGGTCATCCAGTTCTCCATGACATCTGGTTAATGCCTATGTCTTTGGGAATATGTAGTTAAGTTTTTCTTCTGTATGCTTTGTTAGTATGTGGGATGAGTTGGTTTGTTTTTGATTTCTTCTGTAGGAATGAGTGGGTGGTTTTAGATTCTGACAGTAAAATGTTTCAGTGGCATTATGCTGCAGTGAGAGAATACCTCATCTGTTTTTTGTTGGGTAGCTATGAATTAAATACTTTCAGTCTCTAGCAAGAATTTTAGGAGACTGCAAGGTGCTAACAGAACGTGAGAACAAAGCCGTGAAGTAGCTGTTCCTCTGATAGAGTTTCTCCAAACATAACACAAACACCACATATGGTAGCTCTAAGTCTGGCAATTGTTTTTGCTGTTGGTGCTGTCAAACTGTTGGAGTCTGTTTCCATTTAATTCTTGATCACCATGAGAAATTTCTTCCTTGGATTTGGAATCTTCTTGCAAGAATGCAAAATAATCATAGAACAATTAGGAGTGGAAAAATCCTCAAGGTCTCCAAGTCCAAACTTTGACCAAATACCACCATGCCCACTAAACCATATAACAAAGCACGAGATCTGCTTGTTTTTTGAATGCTTCCAGAGAGTGTGACTCCACAACTTCCGGGGCAGGCTGTTCCAATGCTTAAAAATGCTTCCAGTGAAGACATTTTTCCTCATATCCAGCCTGGACCTCCCTTGGTGCAACTTCAGGCCATTTGCCCTTGATGATGCTGGTGACTGTCCTGCTGTTTGTCAACACTAAGCAATACAATGCATATGCATGTGATTTGTTAAATCTTTAATCTGAGTTTAATATTCTAGAATATTATGTCTGGACAAAGGTTCACAGCAGTATCATTCTTAACTTTTGAGAACAGCTCTGAAATGCGCTTTTGTGCAGATAAACAGCAGTGCCCATCTCAAGGCTGAATATCCTGTTGGATGAGAATTAGCCTAAAATGAAGCACTGGAGCACCTCTGTCTCCTCTGTGGAGCTAACTGCAAGTGACTTCACCAAGGTCATGAGATCTGGGTCCAAAATCAGCTTTGGCAGCTTGTACTTGTGAGATGGTCCTGCTGTGCTCCAGGCACATGCCATCACATTTAAACACTGAGTAATGAAGTGAGCTGTTGTGCTAAAAGCATTTGTTTAATGCTTTGAAAAGCCAGTAAGTGTAGTACTAATGGGGAGTACTGGGCTGGGAATACAAATGATTGTACACCACCATATCTAATCTGACAAAAAAGGCATTTGGGTCTATTCATAATATCCTATGTACTAGTTACCATTGCTATATTCTTTGTAGAATTATCTCTCAAAATATTTTTATTTAAAAAATACTCGGCTGCTGTTACAGTTTAGATTATGTGGCTGCTTTGGCAGTTCTGGGGTGCATTCAAAGAAGGCATTAGGGACTTCCAGTTCCATTTGTGTAAGCCAGTGAAATACATGCCTCTCTTTCTGCAGCTCAGCTATGGTTGAAACCATTTGCTACTCCTCTCTGGCCAAGTCTGAGGCCAGAGTTAAACCAGCACCTACTTATTTTAGTACATATTTTGAACATTAATAAATTTTACAATCTTCTAAGATCAACATATGAAAACTTTACTTTTTTTCTGTAAGGTATCTGTCAGCCATGACAAAGAGATCTTATTTTACCAGTGTAATCTATTTCCAATGCATCATCAGCCTTGCTATCACAGTCACAAAGCAATCTCCAATGTCACAGTCCATTCCTTGCAGTTACAGTAGGAATACAGTAGGGTCTCTGGCAAGTGCTATTTTTGATTTTGGGCTATATGGAGCATTTTCTCAAGTCCAGGGAGTATGCTTATTATTTGATAGCATCAGCCCTTCAACAGAAAGGAGAGCTCGTCTATTGTGAGAAATCTTTTCTTCTACCCATAAAGAGGCACCAGTTTGGAAGTTACAGATATCCTTGGTTTGTTTGCAGAAGTAATCTGTCAAACCTAGCAGATGCCCAGCAGGGCCATCAGCAGCTGCCAGTAAAATATGTGCATATGGTGGTTAGATCTTAATTAGGCAGACCACAGAACCTACCCTCATACAGGCCTCAGTGTACTGCCAATTCCCTGCCCACTGAGAAGTCTGGGCAATAGGAAAATATTTGCAGCATGCCCTTGAAGCTATTTCAGTTCAGGGTGAGGTGCCAACTCCTCAATTAAGTACCTCTCACACAGAACACCCTCCTGCCAATCTTTCTGCTTGTAGATGATGGCAAGTGTTTTATGTGCAAGCTTTCAAGAAGTCTGATTGAGAAATGCTGTCAGAAAAGATAGCATTTCTGTGGCATGAAACAGCCCTGCCAATAAAAAGCTGCAATTAACCATATAAATGATAATAAAATCTTATTATGTAAACTGTAATTTCCTACAAAAAAATAATTCTGAGATAATCTTTGTTACTGGGCTAAACAAATCACAATCTATCATTGGCACAGTTCCTGTTGTCTGTGAAAGAGCCTTGCCTGCTATAAGAAGGGGAAAGTATACTCAAAACTTGGGGTAGAGATGGAGTTTCACCTGTGTACCTTGCAGCTGTTCCCTGAAGGTCATCTTTCTTTGTCAGGTTGGGAGGCAATGCAGAGCTTTTTATTGGCCAGTTTTATCACAACTCAAAGGAGGCACTTGCAAAAAGAAAGGGTCTAAGTGCTGAATAACTTCAAGGAGTTATCCCAGGAGGAAAGGGCATCTTTAAACAAAGTAATGAGCAAAGAGGATTTCTGTGCCAGCTAAATCTGTGGGGTGGTCTCTGATCACAGCAGTATAGCGCAAATCAGAAACTGCAAACACTGAGCTCCTAAACTGTGGTCTTGAAGCTTGCATGTCTTCCCAGCAATACCGATAGGAGATTCACTACTGCATCTGAAACAGAGCCTAGTAGCTATAAACAGGGCACATGTAGAGGTATTTTACAGCTGAGGATAAGGAGCTGAGAAACTTCATTCCCTCCAGTTTCAGAATAACATTACCTTTATAACGTTGTGCAGGGTGGAATGCCCAGGAACAATCATCCAGCTCACAAAGACAAGGTGACATTTTAAATGTAAATATTATTTTGAAAAGTCTTTTTATTCCTACAGCTGGGTATTCAAGCTGATTTTATTCAGCTAGTAAAGTACTACTTCAATATTCTGAATGTTTTTCATATATTTGAATTCCAATTGGTGTGTAAGCATAGCTTAATACTAATCAGGAATCAAAAATAAATTGACTCTTAATAGCAGTTACTTTTTTCTGGAATAAAATATAGACATTAGAAATCTGAATAAATCCGTGCCATGTTAAGTGATTGTGTGTGAAGAGAACGTGTCTTACTGATTAGCAAAAAGAAGCCCCAATGTAATATAAAGGCTGTGTTCTGCTGCAAATGAACACTACATTGCCAATCAATGAGAATCCAACTTTTTCTGTGAGGTAAAAAAAACATGGGAATGGAAACCAATAAATGATCCAAGTCAGGAATTTCCATTTGCTGTATTAAATCATAATTAAAACAGTGATTCAAATTATTAATCAGTTTGTTTTGAGGCACAGTTTTTGTAAGTCTGGATTAGAAGCAGAATTTTTGCTAAGGCAAGTAGGCATATTTTTTGCACATTCAAAGTCATTTAAGCTGCCAAAGATTCATATGGAGTAAGTACTGGGGCCTTGCTGTAGCTAAGCAGTTTGTACATAGAAAAAGTATATGGCTGAATGTGAAAAAAAAGAAAGTACTACTGGTTAGAAAAAAGTAATTTTTAGTTTAAATGGCGTTCTAGCAAATAAACGTAGAAGGTGTTTCAGTTGTGGAAGGATCAAGCCAGTGAATGTAAAATTTGGATTAAGCTTTTCTGACTTTGCGTAGAGACCCTTGGTGTAGTTTGCATAGTGTTTGTATAGCAATACTTGCCCTGTTGTCATTAATTTCAGATTATGATTATGAATGGGATTATGAATACCTGAAGGAGAGCAGCAGCTTTACCCCTTCCTAGGCCATCAGCTTTCAGCTATTTAGCTACAGAATTAAATGTAACTGTTTCTTGGAGGACATCTACACTGACAAGCCCTGGACTGCTTTATGCCACAGACACAACAACTTTCACATTTCATGCTCCCCAAACTATCTTCTTAAGAAGCTACAGTTTAACATATCCCTTTAAGGATTAATGTTTTCTTTTCTGATTTACCTCCCTGGATAGTAAGAACTCACAGCAATTTTTTCCTCCTTTATTATCTTTACTATTATCTCCCTCTTTATTTCTTTTTATTCAACATGGCACCCAAGACTCTGAAAATCAGATTTTTCCATAAAGAGCTGGACAGTAAGCAATGAAGGGTAGTAAGTGGTACTTGTATAGAGACAGCCTGTCAGGCTGCTAATGGTCATCATCTCATCGAAACCTTTATCAAGACAGCATCACTGAGTGTACAGGAAAGCACAGATGAGCTTTTACAGGAAAGGAAATACCTGACTTTAGAGCAGAAAACTCTGCTTTAAAGGTGTTTATTGTTGTAATGCAAGAAATGACCTATACAGACCAAAGAGACAAAGAAATTTGCCAGATGGGAAATACAGGTGTCCATCCAGGCTTTGAAAACAGCTTTGATGAAAAAACCTGCAGTTAACTTGTGGAGTTACTCTGAGGACACAACACACTAAGAGGAAGTGAGTGTTTGCTTCCAGACCTGCTCTTTCCTTTTTTTCTCCATTCAAGAAAGTGAGAATTCTCTCCTCTGGGTGCAAATCTGTGACTCAGGTACATTTACGGTCTTCAGCTTTTCACCTGGATCTGATTATTGCTGAGAGTTCACAAAATTTGAGTTCTGGCCAATTTCTGACCCAGTCACAATGTGTTAAATTTCTAGGGTTAAACTGTATTTGTTTAACTGTTTTACACATTGCAAATCAAGGCAGAGTGAGAGGCCCTTCTAAATGTGAAGTCTTAGAATACTTGGAATATTTTCAAATTTTCAAAAAACCCCCACGGATTTATTAGACAGGAAAAAATCAAATAAATTCTGAAAAATAAAACTAGAACCCTGAGTCTACAAGTAGTGGTTGTGCTGAGGGGATGAGAAAATAGGTCTCCCATGCACTGCAGCATTAGAGGAATCTCTTAACAAACATTTGAATTACAATGAGAGCAAAATCAAGTTGACACATAGAAGCTGTGATCCCCCCCCAATGAAATATGAGTCACAGAAAAAGCACTGGATAAATAATCCTTTCCTTTCACAAATAAAAGAGTTCAGCCCAGAAAGCAGTGATTAAAAAGAAGGAAATTTTCCAGTATTAGAGAAAGTGAGCAGAAGATGCAATTTCTTGAAGGAGATTTTTTCGAGTAAAACATTTTTCACACTTTCCATAAAGTACCTTTATTTTGTGCATACTTCTTCCCTGTACCATCTTCCATTTTTGTCATTCAAGTCCTTAAGTCATCATTGCAGTACTCCCTAAAAATGCTTTTACCAATTATCAACGAAGCTACAGTATTATCATAGCCTTAAACTGGCCAAAGAATTGAGCAGCAGGGCAAAAATAGAGGTGAATTCTAGAAGGCCTTAGCAAAAGAAAGGGAAAGCACCGTCAGACTAAGTACGAAGGATGAGCTCTGCAAATCTCTCTTATCATCGCACTCTAAATGTTCATTTCTTTTAAACAGCTCCTAGATGTTTCTTTGGTCTTAAAATCACTGTCTGTGAGTTCCTCCTGACCTGCTGTATGACCTGGTTCAGTGAACACCTCGAGACCACCATCACTTTAATCATCTTAGCCCAGGCAAATTCCATGTGAACAGAGATAATACCTACATGTGAACACTTTCAAGATCTGGCCTTTGGTTTTGGTATCAAATTGTTATATGCAATTGAAAGGGAAGCATCTTAAAAGGTGGCTCTGGAACAGATTCTCAGATGATAAATTAAATGGGGTATGTTGTTGTTTGTTCTTGTTTTCATTTAATTCATGACCAATGTGTTTGTAACTATTTGCTGATTTTTCTCTTTGCATCAGGATAGCTTTTTTAATTGGTCTTTAAATACTGACTCATAAAGGTCCCTACTAAAAGGCTTATCCTTGACATACTTTCAACAGAAGAAATAATAGGAGAATTTTCTAACAAACTGCTATGTGAATATCCAGAATTAAAAATACCAAGTAGTGGCAGTGACAGAAGTAACGTGTGCAATAGGTTTCCAAAGAAAAATTAAAATTTTAAAGCTCGCAAGTATAATCTGTGGGATTAAAGTTTAGATTATTTATCATCCATGTTATTAAAAATGGAGAAAAAGAAAATAAAAGCTTGGGGATTCATAAAATTATAAAACCCCTCTGGTTTTTGGAAGTAAGGCCTTTTAAAAAAGAATTTTTTTTTCCATTAAAATATTCTTTATACGTTGGATGTGGCAGACCCGTGAGATTTAATATAGGCCATTTTAGGATATCTCATTAAGTAAAAATGATTTCTCAAGAAGTGGTAATATGGTGCTTTTAGAAAAGAGGAAAGCAGCCAGGCACTGGCTGCATCCTTCGTATTAGGAATGTCTGATTTTCCTAGCCTTAGTAGGTGCATGTTAAAATCTTACAGCTCAGGTCTGTAGGGCTTATCTACAGGTTTGTACTGCAGGAGACAATGGGGGGAGAAGGTCCTGAAGATGTTCACAGCTGAGAAAACAACAATTTTCCTTATGAAAAGCAGAGTAGCATAAGATAGTGAGGTATGCAGAGCTGTTAAGTACTCAGATGTTTTGTGAGCAGTATGTGATATAGTTTTTCTTTCAAGAGTTTCTGTGTTGAAGAAATCTGGGTACAGCGGATGAGCAGCAGATCACATCTAGAATTTGGGTTGTCAGTGATCATTCTTGTATCAGTAATAGAGTCTTGGAATTCCAGACAGCATCAGTTTGCCAAAGATACGTGGTATCCTGTATATGATACAGGCTTCTCTCCAGAAAAAAACATGATCTGGTGCATTCTTACATAGTTTTGGAGAAGGTCTTCTAGTCTCTCTTCCACCTTGATTTTATACAAGGAACAAGTCAGACTATAATGTTGTAGTTTTAACGCCATATTTAATACATTTGCATATGAGTTCATGATAAAACTAATTTTGATGACATGCTTGCATGACTTTTACCTTTTGAAATTTTGACTTTTTGGACTCTGGCATTATTGGAGTGCTGATTCTGTTGAGAGAAATGTCATGGCCCAGAGAATTATTATCCAGCATAGTGAGACAGAGGCATTAGTGACACTAAGCCTTTCAAAGCAAATCAGTCCTCCAAACTATGAAGCTGATTTAAAAATCATAGCAGCATTTTACCACATATCATTCTGTGAGGAGGGACTTGGCCTTTTATTTCTGAACTCTTAGGATTTATGGTTTTCCACCTTTCTCCATAGTTTTAAAAGCAGTTAGTTTACTCTTTTCCTTTTGTTATTTCTCTTTTTTTTTTAAATATGAAAGTGGAGAGTTTCACAGAACACTTGAAATTTAAATCCATGGATTTCATTTAATTAAATTCATTCAATTGTGGCCTGCACTGGGATCCTACCTTCTCTCCAACTCAATAAAGACCCAGAAAGGGCAAAACCATCTGGTTCTTATATTAGGTTTTCACTTTCTGGAATAAATCCTGGAATAAATGTCATTCTGATCTTCAGCTCTAGCTCAGCTTCCCCTGCAGTAAATGAAACAGCTCCTGCTGATTTTGGTGAGAGCTGGGGCAGGCTCTCACAAGCTGTGCTCTTTAGTCACTTCTCTGCATTCAGAAAACAGTTCAGTACTTTGTGACAGTTCCAAACCCATTTTAAATATGGGGAACATATTTAAAGAAGAACTTTAATGTCGAATCGAACCAGGCACACAAAAGGGCCTCAAACAACTTCCTTTTAGGTCAATAAGAACTTTCCACTGACTTCACTGGGCATTGAATCAAGATAGAAAAATCAAAGCCGTAAATTAAAAATCTGAATAAAATTAAATAAAACTGATAGCCGTAAAAAGAGGTTCTAGGTAATAAGCTTCATACATTGCCAAGCCAAAATTCAGAGACCATGTGTGCAATAATACAAAAAAACTAGGCAGAGTGCATCTAAGTAAGTTTGTGTGTGAGTTACTTTTATGCTGATAGCATAAGTGAGTAGATTCAACTATAGCAACAAATCAAATTATCCAGTGCATTTTTTAGCTATATAATATATAAAACATACTAGATACATCTTTTGTCCAGGTTATTGCTGCAAGGAATATTTTTCCAAAAGTCCTCTGGAAATAGCTTTGGATGCAGTCTGTATCAGCACATTCAATCAAAAATTCCTCAAAGCAGGACTTATGTGATGTCAGTAATAGATGTGTCAAATCAGGACCTGCAAAAACTCTACAGAAATGACATTTATTAAGGCTGCATTTTGTTAATGACAGTGCATAGGACTGCATTTGGCAAGTAGTTAAGGTAAAATGTAGTCATTGTGCACTGGAAGTTCGTCTGCTTTTTCCTACTGTCACTAAGATATGCCCACAGCTTTCCCCATCTCAGTCCTGACATGCTTTTGTGTTTCTTCCTTTTGTTTCCATGCTTGTGTCCTTCCTTTTGAACAGTCACTGCTGACAGTAACAGCAATACCCTGTGGTACCAGAGGAGGTCGAGTGATCCTAGACCACAAAAAAAAGAGAAAACAGAAACTGCTGCCACCATAATCTGAGACTACTGTGTGTGGTGATGGGTGCCAACATTCCTACTATTGTTTTGCCAAAGTACTCGTCTAAGTACCAATAAAATGTCTACACGTGACCAGAGAAGATAAATATGCCATCAGTAATTCTGGGAGATTCTTTATAGAAGCAATGAATAGTGTTTCAATTTTGAGTCTCTGGCTTTTCTCACATTTCACATTCTTCAAAGCTTTGTGTTGGACCAGGCTATGTCTGCTAAACCTTCGTTGTTCTGTGGGAGAGCTGTGAGTTTCAGTTAGTATTGCAAATGTTTATTTGGGTCTGAAACTGTTAATGAAAGTTTTGCAATGACTCAGGGAAGCTCTGACTGTGATTCATCAAACCTGCACTGAAAATTCTTTCCAGAGGCAGTTGTCCCAGACTGAGAATGCATTGTCCTGTGCTCTTACGCACTGTATTGACAGGCTTTGAGATGTGATTAATTCTCTCAGCAGAATTCTGGAGTCTTTTATCTTGAATTACTTTCAAAGTGAAAAGATGCAACTGAACTTTTAATCTTACAGCAGTTATTCATGCATTAATATACACCTCAGTGTATTCTTAGGTATTTCTTCCTGAAATTTATCCTCCAGATTACTATTCCCCCTTCCTTCTTGCCTAGCCATGTTTTACACTCGGAATATGTTTTTTATGACTCATATTCCAGGCAAAATGCCATTCATCCTAATAGAGTGAAACAGAGTGTATTTCCCTCCTATTAATTGTTCAGATAATTTTCTGTATTTTCAAATAAATCTTACTGTTCTTCTAGCTATCTTCTAGCTGAGGACCTCATCACACTTTAGAGTTTCATGGATTAGACCTTGTGACTTCACTCTGAAGCATGGAAATACTAAGATTTGGTTTTTCTAGTTGAAAAATTCAGATATGGAAAACATATAAAAATTTTTAATGGCTATAAACTGGTAAATGGATGGTGATTTGGTTAAGTATTTCTTTATTCCTTAGCTCCTTAGCCTGAGCTTAACTCTTACTTACTTGTTGCATAAACAGAGCTTCTTAGGTGAACATGTGTGTAAAACTCACATTTGCAGAAGTGAAAATTCCAGCATGGTATCACATAACCAGGTTAAGTTGGGAAGCAAAGTCAGGAAACACAGTTCTGACACCCAGGGCCATTTTAATGATCTATAATAGTACTGTGTTGTAGGTTGGGAACACTGATGTGGTCTGTATCACAAACTGACTGTATTTCTGTAAGCTGCTTGCCAGCTCTGGACAATGAACATTCTTTTCACACCTTGCTCATAGATGTACTCACGAGTTCATCCCTCTTGAGCCTGAACATCAATCTGAGAGCAGTAGCTGTTTATCTCAGTCATTCCTGATAGCTTTTGAAGAATTATGATGGATCTATTTCTAATCTCATGCTGGGACTGATGTAGTTGACCTGTGAATTGTATACTATTCAGGTATATCTAGTGGATCTGTTGCTATTTTTTTTCTCTCCTCTCCTCTCCTCTNATTAAAAAGGATAAATAAAACCCATTTATTTGATGTTTTGCTTGCTACTGGGAAACTTTTGCTTATTGAGCATTGCAGCTCGTTTATCTGCAGTATCATTTAGTTTGAAGACTTCTGGCTTTGGGCTTGAGTCGATGCTATGTAGGTGGATTTTCAAGGACACCTAGAAATTGAAGATAGCCTTTTGAAGCTATTCACTCTTTGACAGATGATCGACAATGACAATGGCAAGAAGCAAGACTCTGGCTGTGAAGGAGTGCTCAAGGGCAGGACTGCTCAACATCTGGGCAACAAGGCTGTGTTTGGCCCACAAATGCATTGGTACGTTCCAGCTTGTGCTCATCCCCCAATCATGAATTGTAGTCCTGTGTCAGTAGGGCTCACCTGTGTACCCAGGACTTCCCTGGATTTTGGGGGATGGTGTTGCAGCAATCAGCTGCACAGACAGGCATGACATGAAACTTGTGGTAGGTGGTTCTCAGAACTGGGTTTTTAAACAAAGTCCTTATTTCTTACATTAGATCCCTAATGAATGGATAACAAATTCATTTCCTGTCACTGGGCCTCTCTTTAAAAAAAAATATTTAACCTAACTTTGCAAAATGCAACTGAGTCAAAATGAGATTGAAATGGCCTCACCCTAACTAGCTGATCTACACACACACATGCATTAGAAATGACAAAGTGCACCCAGTGGGCATGTGAAGTGAACTAATCTGCAGAGAAACTGTACAGGGGGTCATAGACTTACATAAGTTTCATAAGCAAAGCAAACCAAATTCCTGAAATATTTCACTGCATACTGTTTTCCAATTTTTAATGGCAACTATGAGTTTACTGTAAACCTTCTTAGTGTCTCCACACTGAAATTAGTGGAGATCAATCACACAAATGTCAAATAGGCCCCTTCACTTTTGATTTATAAGTACATTTATAGATTGCATTAGTGCTCTTGGCTGCAGAATCAGAGAACAGGCTGAATGCTCAGCAGACAATCCACCTTACTCTTAGCAAATCCTTTCCAATGTCACATTTTCATGAGAGAACTCTCTCAGCCTTTCCAGTTGTCTGAATATGAGGGTTATGCTTTCATCCTTGATGTAAAACTTTATGTTTGATTATATCTTCTGTGTCCAGTTGACCATGCCGCCCAGATAATTCTGTATTATTGATCTGTCTTCATTCTTCACAACTCCCTAGACTTTGTTGTATCTCCAATCATCATCCATAAGGCAGAGATCCATTGTTGTTTCCCCTTTGGAATCTTTGTCCCCACCACAGCTTCTGTTGAGGTAGCATAGCTCTGGTAAATGCAGGATGTACAAACAGCAGAGACAAGGTGTCTTCTGTTTGCTCAGCCTGCTTTGTGCTGGGCTGCAGCATGTTGTTCCTGCATCTTGGGGCTGCTCAGCCTACTGGTGAGAGGCACTTGTGGTCCTGTGGGCCGGCCATCCAGGAGGAACTTCCTTTCTTTACGTACACGGTGCTGCCACAAAACACACAGAGACAGCACTGTGGAGGCATCCCAATGTGGGAAAGACATTTCTGTGCTGTTCTTGTGAGCCAGCAAAGGCTTCCTGAAGATAAGGAAAGCCTCATGTTTCTCTCAAGGAATTTACCGAGGCCGTCACCGTGACAGCTTCAGGAATGAGAGAGAGAAAAGTGTAAGCAAGAAGATCTGGTCTTTGATTGGCTTACACAGTGGCATGGCTCCTTTCACCTATTGAAAGTTTTGTTTTTTCTTTATGACCAATGGGCAGTGTATGTGTTCGTTAAGTGACTGTAAACATCTTGTAAAAATATAAAAGCAACATGTTGCTTTAATAAATAAGTCTAGCAGCCTTCTGACTGAGCCCTGGTGCTTCGTGCCATGTGGGGCTCACTAGCAACATCCCAGCCCAGTTTCCAGGGAACAATTTTACATCAAGTGTGGATCCAAGGATCTTTCCTAGAGACTTGGATCAGAAGGCTTTAAGAGATGGTACTTTTCTCCAGTGAGAAGATAGACTCTCTGTCCAGTTACATTGATATCTATGAGAGGTTCTTTAGGAGAATCCTGAATGCAGGATCGGGATCTAGCACCTGTACTGACAGATAACTGCATGAACTGGGCACTTTCTCCAAGACTCAGATAATTCCACACTTCTGGCACAATCTTGGCAGACAGACATTCCTCTTCCCCAGAACTCTGACTGAGTACAAACAAGAAAATCTGGACTGGGAAAATTGAGCAGTGTCAATACCTTGAAACAATAGAATAGAAATGCTAATGAGGTATCAAATATTCCTCCTCTTTTTGATCTTTCTTGCTGTTAGTTTAGTAACAGTGTTCCTGCAAACTATCAGTATCGTAGTCTCACAGATAACAGTTTCATACAAGCTGCCTCAAGAAAGTATGATACTGGCTTGAAAAATGGCTACAGATTTTTTCCCCAAATGTTGCTGTAAAGCAGTATGCAGAGAATACTATACATTTCTGATTTAAAGTTGGGGTAATTTGTTTCTCATTCCCGAGAGTTTGGTTGTATAGTGAGAGTAAGAGTATTGAATTAGAAAATATAAATTTTCTATCCAAAAAACACTAGGTCCATGCTGATAACATCCCTGTATTGAAACTTCATGTCTGAGTTGCTGATCTCTCTGGGGACTCCAACAACAATTTAGCTGTGATTTGGGTTACTTGGGTTAGTATCCTCTTGTACAGAATTTTTTTCCCTGTCACATCTTTGGTAAAGAGACACTTTAAGAATAGATTTTGAACTAATTCACAGAACTACAGAACGACCAATCTACACCAGTATTGCCAGTAAATGGAGTATTTGCGTTGCTTTTCTTTATACGTGAACCCTTGGCACCATCTAGTGTTGGAAAATGCAGACCAACTCTCAACCACTGGGTACAGACCATCACTACAAAGACCTTTCAGCCAAAATAAAAGCTAACGCTGCTGTGAACCCTTGCCTAATTAATTTCACACAACTGTGTTTTTCCAGTTACCAAATACAAATATAGCAGATCAGGATACAGAAGAGACTTCCTATGCTTATGATTTCCAGTCCCTTGTCTCTCCCATGACGTTACACTAGAACTAGTAGATCAAGTCAGTGTCAGAAAAGGATCTCTGCGTGCCCACTAGTGGCAAATGCACAGTACTCTTCATGGAGGTATGATAGATAAATCTTCAAGCACAGCCTGGATGGAGAAAATGATCTTCTGCTTCTGCTCTGGATTAGAGCTGTTCTGCCTCTTCTGACCCAACCATAACAGCAGCCCTTTGCATCCCACATTTAGCTGCTAATTATCCCTCTTTCTAAGGATTGATGTTCATCTTCTGGTTCTTGCATGAGGTTTGGCAGAAACAGAACCAAAGATACATATAAATGTATATATTAGTACAGGTGCTACTCTGCAAAAATCTACAAGCAAAACCTTTCTGTCAGCAGTTTGCATTTTATGAGCTTGCTACCAAAGTATTTGTTTTAGTAAGAAGAGTATTGTTTTAGCATAGAATTCTATGGCTGCTATCAAAGCTGACCCACCACAGTCTCTGATTTCTGGTACCTTGGGGCCATTACTTGCAGCAGCTGAGTGAAAAGGTCTGTGTGAAATGTACAGTGTGGCTAGCCAAGTGTGAAAGGGAAAAATTGCTGTGACAGCAAATCTCACTTCCTTCTACGTGCTGTGAGAAATGTGGGCAGGCAAAAAAGAAAATGACATGCCTTTGTCAGTTTATACCAGGCCAGTGAAAGCTGGGGAGAGGAGATACAATTTTTAACTGATAGCTTTGTCTTGTTCTTGTGACTCCATGAATGTGACCCAGCTGCTGGTTATTGAGGTATTGCCAGGAATGGCTGGGAAAAGACAATCTGCTATAGATAACTAGGGCTAGAGGCAAAGGATGTGTGGAAGACAGAAAACAGAGAGGATATTCAGCATTTAAACTAGATTTTATGGATTCTCATACATATAGTGAATTTTCTTATGCATGGAACAGATTATGAGTGCTTTTCTGGAAAAGCAGTCAGCTTGACTACAGAGTCTGGCTCATCATTAAGGAAATAATTGTGATTGCCTTTTCATAGCTGTCAAATAATTTGACAGCTGGCCTAAGGCTGACCTAGTCACTCCTCACTGATCAGTGGAGAGAGGCAATGCATTCAGGAGATGATTCATACCTTGTCTCTAAGACATTTATTTTGGAATGGGGTGAATCCAGGGCTGAAAACGTAGTTCTTTTTTTCCCAGACTACAGAAGAAACCAAAAAGGACTTACACATGACAACAGTTTGATGAACTCTACTAATTTGGAGGTGGAAGCAAGGTGAAAAGAAGCCCCCTGAAGAAAAGCACAGCATTAGTGGTGGGAACTCCCTCCTCTGGTTTTTCTTCAGCATGCGGAGGGTGAAAGGAATAGGCATGACAGTCTTGAGACCCATGACCTGTAAGTATGTCAGCTGACTTTCATGTGCTTGACAAGTCTGTTCCCCACTGCCCTCTACCCATGGACTCCATTTACTTTTGTTTCAGTCCTTTTTTATTGTATTAAATGAATTGATGAATGCAAAGATCTACTCATAAAACCAGGGGCAGGAGCAAGCCTTTCTCTGGGACTGATTGCATCCAAGTCCCTGTGCAAACTACTTGACAGCATTATCCTTGAGCTGTGTCTAGTTGGGCTGTGGCTGGTGGATACAGGCCCTGAGGCCCTCTTCCCTGACAGCTGTCACAACATGATGTGATCTACCCCGTGATCCACCCTCATTTGTCCCTCAGAGTCAGCTCAAGACCCTTAAGCAGGGCTCACCACAGCCCTCTCTGCAACGAAGCACCCTGGGTTACGTGGGTCACAAGCTGAACACGAGTCACTGACATGGCAGGATTGAAAAACCAACAATGTTCTGGGAAGTCTTAATAACAGGACCACACATTAGCCAAAGAAGATAATTTTTGGGGTCTGTTTGGCACTGTGTTTTTCTTCCATATCTGGTATGGAGAGCCACGTTTTGGGCACTGTGTTTTTAAAAGAATGAAAAACTAGAGAGAGCTGAGAGAAAAGTTGACAGGCAGTTCAGAAACCCTGAGCTGTGAGAAAGGATAAAAGGAATTTAGGCTGAAAAAAAGGGAAGAAACAGAAAAGGGAAATTATAGGAATCTGCTGAGTATGTTTTCAGTTTTCATGAAGCGGATTCAACAGGCTTTGTACTACTGCAGGTACAAAGTTAAGAAATAATGACCTTGGTTTGTAACCAGATTTGGATTAGCAATTAGAAAAAATGTCAGGTTAGAAGGGCAATGAATTAGTATGAGGGAATGCTGCTTGTGATTACTGCAGAATCACCTTAACTGGCAGCTGTTAATAAATAAGCATCTGTCAGGAATAGCGTTACAGACATTATTCTGTGCTGATGCTGGAGAATGGATACCAGAAAATCCCTTCCAGCTATAGATCTCTAGTCTTTTAATGCTGTTAAACTTCAGGAAAACCTGTATTTACTTTGCTCAGATGGAGTGACAGCTATATATGACCTTTCCCATCAATTTAACACTATGCCAACCCTTTTTTTCCCCCTAGACCTGGCATGCCTTGACTGCCTCTGGATGTGCAAATTGCAGTGGTAAGAGGAAGACCCTTGTGCCTAACTATGAACCTGTGAGTACCTGTCTTGGACAACGACTGCGTTGCCTTTGTCCATCCATTTCTCATTTCTGTCCCACATCATTGCCCTCATTCTCATCAGAACAAAGGTAATCTGAGCTAATTCAGAAGTGTGCACTCATACTCTCTTTTGTGTCATACACTGACCATGGCATGGGGTTTAGTCACTGTGTTGCTTTGTCTCAGTAAAGAGACAGTAAGAATCAAATGCAGTTAACCTATTTAAGTGTTTGCATCACATGTATTTTTAAAGTACAGACCAATATAGAATGTAAGGTCCTGTGAAAGATACATTCCTCACAGAACTATGTGTGCCATGTAGGAAGCACAGGGGCAGGAGTTTGTACTCTATTGTAAAGTGCTTAAGAAGTTCACCAGCTGCCCAGAAATCTGAAAGATGATTTTTTTTTTTTTTTCTGTCTGGTAAAGAAACAGAAGAGAGGGGCAGGGGAGGAAGTTACTATTGTTGAGTATACATTAACAAGAGGAAGATGCAATGGAGCCTTAAGAATGGAACATATGTTACAATTTATTTGCTTAACACAGCTCTTTGCTAGAGAGACCATGCCTCCAACACAGAATGTATATATCAGAATTCAGTATTAAAAAGGATCTCATACCTCACCTCCTGAGGTGTTTATAATTGTCAGTCATCCCGAAGATTTTACAGCTGATAGGAAAAAGAGTTTATTGCCTTACTGTGTCTTGAAGGTTTTATGTGCCTACCCTCATTAAACAAGGACCTTGTCAGATAAGAGCTGAAAAAAGGAGGATAATATAGAAGTTCTAGCAGTCCTGCTGTATGGTATTTTAAACAGTAAGCTGTAATATTTAATAAACCAAATAAACAGACTTCCAAGTGTCAGGAGAGATAAGTAATAGAATAGCTAGAAGTACATCTGCTAGGATAGTTTCTTCTCTTTCTGTCATCTGTAAGGAATGTTCCCAAGACAATAAACTTAGGATTCAACTGGAAAAAGGGTAATTGTTTTCCACTCCTGTCATCAGGAAACTGAAGACAGAGAAAAGTACTTAACTCCTTCTCTCATGACCACAGATGTCTGTAGCATTCCCTGCAGCCCTCACACCCCCAGATTGTTTTTTTGTAGTGTTTGCATTCAGGGAATTTAACACTTTAGGATAGGTATATGGACTGTATAGGCAACATGAATGTTCATGAGTGTAAAAAAATTATGTAGAATTATTACATAGGGTTCAGTGTAACTGCATGTTACATTCTATGCCCTTTATTTCAAGTTGACCACTCAACAAGATTACAGCTGGCAAAAAATCAGGACTGAGAGGGATGTATTCAAAGTTTGGGAGTAACTTTCCAGCTACAATAGTTCAGATTCTGGCAAATTCCATCAAATATTTCAAGAAAAGAGAAACTCTTTCCTGAAGCACATGCTGTGGAAACACTGAGGTTCAGTTGCCTAATCAAAAGCATCTGTTGTATCCTTACACACTAAGCAGACTCCAGCTGCTGCTGCAAAAGGGCTTAGAACACCTGTAAGTCCTGTCAGAATTTTCTTTTTTTCAATTTCATTTCACTTCATTCCTTGATTTCTCGTTTCAGGAAGAATTTTCATTTCATTAAAGGAAATGAAATCTTGAGATTTCCATGAGTATCATTTCACTAAGTTTTGGTTTATTTCAGTGCACTTCACTCCATTCCATTCCATTCAATGCCATTCATATAACTTCTCCTAAGAATTTTATTTTTTTTCAGTTTCATTAAGTTCATTCCATTTCTTTTCCTGTCTTTTCATTACACTTCATTCCTTGATTTCTCCTTTCATTTCCTTTCATGAAATTAAAATTCTTAATTTCATTTTCTTTCATGAAATGAAATCTCAAGATTTTCATGAGTATAACTTTGTTAAGGTTAGGGTCATTACACTTCATTCCATTCCATTTCAAAAAATAACTTCTAAGAATTTTCTTTTGTTTTTCCATTTTCATTTCATTTCATTTCATTCCATTCCATTTCCTCTCCTGTCTTTTCATTTCACTTCATTTCTTCTTTTCTCATCTCATTTCCTTTCATGAAATGAAGAATTTTCATGAAAAAAACCATGAAATTTTGAGATTTTCATGAGTATAATTTCATAAAGGTTTGGGTTGTTTCACTAAACTTCCATTCATTCTATTGTGTTTAATTGTTTTCATTTCAGAATTTTCCTTTTTTGAGTTTCATTTAGTTACATTCTCTTTCCTTTCCTCTCTTTTTATTTCATTTCATTTATTGATTTCTCTATTATGAAAATTCTTTGTTTTTATGAAAGTAAATGATATATTGAGATTTCCATGAGTATCATTTCATTTTCTGTTCATTTCACTGCACTTCAGTTAATTGCTTCCATTTAATTGTTTTCACTTCATTCCAGAACTTTCTTTTTTTCACACTAACTTTTAAACAAGGCTGGGGCTGCAGCTGAGATGCCCAGCCAAATGCATGGCCCTTATCTGAAAAGTGTGGAGGCAGCATTGTTATTAAAAAAGGAAAATCTCTAAGAAGAGACTAGGTAAATAATTACCTTAACAATGAGCTTTATTTTGGAAAAATACAGTGGTCTGTGAAACAATTTCATATTATATCATTCTAAATCCTAAAACCACATTACAACACTGTAAAGCTGACTGGCATTTAACTGTAATGGATCTGTAACAGTAAGATGAATTTATTTGAAGAAATATTAGAAATTCTGGGACAATTAATGTAGTTACAATGGTCTCTACTCTCTTGCTAAGCCCCATAGTCCTCCCTGCTGACTTTTTCTCCAAAATAAATGTTAGCAATAATAGAAGCTAATATCACCTTACAAAGCTGTAAGATCATATATCATTAGAAATGAGAATTCTTTTCCAATGAAAATAGAAAAAGATTTTCACATTCTCAAATGTCTTAACTTTTGGCATATGGAGTAAAACCAACTCTTTTTGAAAAATAAAGCATTATTTTATGGAAAACTTATGCTCCTTCAGAGCCTAGGAGCTATAAAAAGATACTTTCTTTAAATCATTGCAACTCTTGAAACAATAATGCAACTCATATGTTTTCTAAACCAAATTTACATAGTTTTCATAAATATCTCAACAGAAGGAGTAAGTCTTTCTGGCAAGCAAATATATGATAGGAGAACCCACAACTTTTTTTCAGTGTCTCTCCGCTGTAGATGAGAGCAGTCAATAAGAGTTGAAAAACATTCCAGAGGTAGAAAAATGTGTTGTGATAGAATGAGTGGCACATGGGAATCCTGTAGCCAGTGTCAGTGCTGTTACAGTGATGTGCCAGTACTGCTCTGTCAGTAGCAGAAGGTAATTACTACATAAAATAATAAAAGGTGTCAGATGTGTTCAAATTATAGATGAATTCTATGGAAAACCTTTACCTTAAAAAATAGAAAGCAAAGTTTGAAGATCTCGGAAAATAATTTGAAGGTCCTTTAATCCTCCCAAACTCTGCCTTTCATGCATATGAACATATTTACTGTTCTCCTGTGCAGAAGGACTCCTCAAGAACATGGGTTTTCTCTGTGTGTCTCTTAATCACTTCATTTATTCATAAGCCCTGCAGCCAGAAAGAGTCATTGCAGATCATCTTGTCTTATTCTGGCATGGTAGAGGCAGCTGGATTCCACTGATCAAGCCCACCACTTCCAATAGAAAGATAACACAGCCTGGCTTTTGAGACGGCAAATGCCAAGGGATCCACAGGCCAGCCTTCTCCAGTTTCCCTGATACCCTCAAGGTAATCCCAAGGGCTCTGGCCCCAAAAAAGAAGGGAGTTTACCTGTGTGGAGTGGGTGGGAAGTATTCTCTCAGTGTTCCTCTTAGCGAAGGGAAGCTCCATTTACTGGGACAGGATTTTTTAAACTTACATGCAGAAGCCTAGAATGAAATCTACAGAGATGGATCAGAGTAGACTATTAAAAATTTCAAAAAGAATGAAAACTCCTTTTCAAGCTTTTCAGTTTTAACAATATTTACTTCAGATCACAGAAGTCACATCAGCGAACCAAGTATTTTTTTCTGTCAGAGAATCTCAAATCATACAGCAGTGCTAAATGAACAGAAGATAAGAAGAATAATGTCTGTGTCTTTTTCTTGGCTGAGTTCATTGTAAAATGCATTTCAGCCATATTACAGAAAGTCCCCTGAGCAGATTATGAATCTGCCAAATTTTAGGCCCAAAGAAGGGGAAAAAGTTTAAGAGACATCTACAGCTAATTCCTCATATTAAGAGAGTTTGATTGCTGCATCAGTAGGTATCAACTTGTTTCAACAGCACTCTTATTCTGTACTGTGGGAAAGGATGGCCAAGATGGTCAAAGAGATTTCAAATTAATTCAAATTTGAAGGAGAAATTATTAAAAATCAATTGTCTTTATTTTATGGTGTAATGGATTTCTGCAGTACTTTGTGAAACACCTTAATTTATCAATGTGAATTCAGACCACACTTTAAAAAGCTCTGATAACTTCGTAACCATTATGAAAACAAAGTTTAAACACTAACAGGAATTAACATCCTCCTGACGATATGAGAACTGTGCTGCTGGCTACACATTAAAGCAAAAATTTTGTTCTTTTGGGAACTAAGTCACCACAACTCCAAAGCAGTCAGCAGAGATCTCTGGATCTACTGTGAAAAAGAGGACAGAGCCTGGTCCTGAATCAGCTCATTGATTTCTGCTCTGCATATGCAGAAATCATAAAGAGGAGCCTTTAGATGATTTTAATTGAACACTTGATAAAGAGGCAAGTCAGTTCTAAGATGCTGCTTACATTTGTAAGGGAAAAGATAATAGAGAGAAAATAGTCTTATGGAAAGGCAAGTGAAGTTGTATAGAAATCCACATTATCACTATTAAATAAAAATAATATTTAAACTTATTGACAGATGAAGCTGCATAAATACTGGAGTGGGGTGAAAGGCATTCCACTACCATGATGGAGTTACAGAGATTTCAGAAAACAACTGCACAGTTGTGAAAGTTCATATCCAAACTTGCTGTCTTGATACTGTCCATCAGAAATATACAGCAAGTATTGGGAGGACAAAAAAAGGAATCTATTACAAGCATTATTCCTGTTTTTTTGAAAAAATTATCTCTGCTGTGACATAATCTGTTAACTTTTAGAGTTTGGTACCTTTAAGTCAGAATGAGAAGCTAATGCAATCCACCAGGAAACTCAGCTAACAACCTTCCAGCAACTCACTACAAAAATGGAAAAAAAAAAGGCAGAGTTAAGCTGAAACTGAGTCCCCAGTAATATGAAAAATGAGAGCCAAAATGATATTCCAGATGGAGATTATTAGGATTTACAGCAGTGAACTGTGTAAAACTAAAGAAATGGTAATAAAGAATGGAAATCAATCTGACTGTTAAACAGACGGGATAAGAAACAGTGCCACTGAGAGATGGGTGGGTTAGTCAGCAATGTGAAATGGGATATCTTTGCAATAGATTGGCTCCAGAGCTGACAATCCTGCAACATGGCAATTCATTTGAAAGTAAAACCAGCAACTCCTATTAAATACTAGCTAATCTGTAGTGAGTTATGAAAACGACTTGCCCATGCACTATTACTTTACAAAAGGGAACAGAGAAGGGGTGAAATAACTCTCTCCATCCCTCCTTTGCTCCCTAGGCTGCTTTGCAGTACTGGCTCTGGAAGTCTCCTGCTCTAGGTGTGGAAGCTGACAGAGGAACCCATGCCTCAGGGAGATTGATGCTGCAGCACCTTTGCACCTGAGCCCCAAGCCCTGAAGCTCAGTGACAGGATCCAGTGTGCATTCACCAATTTCCTCTTCACTCTAAAATGTGCTGAATTAAGAAATAAAGAAGATATCTGGGGTGAGACAGTTTGAAATGGACTCCCTGCTGCCAGCACAACTACAAGTCAGGGTCTCAGTGCAGATCAGACAGCCTCCCTCCCACTGGGAGAGCAGCACAGCTGGGAAGAGGATCCCAGGCACTGACCTGACATACTCAAGGGCTTCAAGGTATCTGAATCTTTCTTAACGCTGGAAGAATGAATTATAAATGTATTTTATTTCAGTGTGATGATAGGCTACAGATGACATTGACACTTCCAGGCTTCTTCAGAGCTCAGTTTCCAGTTTGCTCTCACTTTTATTTGGTATCTTTATCAGAAACCACCTCTACCTCGCACAGCTCCAGCTGAATTCTCCAGTGCACTTACAGACAGCCCTTGGCCATATTAAATATTTAACCTGGGAAGTGGCAGAACCTTTTCCTCCTAAGGACTGAAAGCCTTCTGACCACCTCTGACAGGGCACAACTTGACACACAATTTTACGTTATCCAATAGTAACCAGAAAAATAAATAAAACATGTTGGCAAGCAGCCTGAAATAAAACCACAGGTCACATTGAGACCTGCCTCCTATCTCACCTTCCCTTGTTGTTTCTTTCTGCCTCCCTCAGCATTTTAAAATCTTATTCTTCCTCAAAGCATCCATTTAAGGCTGAGATCAGGGAGTAAAAGTCATAGGCCTGAAATGCCTTCTTTTCTTCCATTGTCTAGAGATGCACAGCAACAGCTGGGAGGGGCCTTGTTCTTCTGGACACAACCCACAATCCTGAACTCCAAAATTTCCCTTCTTCTATTTCTGCATCAGCCTCCATTTGCTGGCCCATTGCTGTTGTTTGCTGCTTCTCTTTTAGTTCATTCACCCACTTTTCACTCTTCTTGTGCCTCCTGGTTTTTACTCCCACCCTTCTTTCTCCAGCTTTCTTCCTACACTGTTGCTCCTTCCTTTCTTCACCTTTGTAAAACTCCATGTCTCGATGCATCAACCTCTAACACCCAACACCAATATCTTCTAGAACAGTGTTTTGACCTCTCCATGCTCATGTGCACACCCCCATTATGTGACTCTTATTAATGAAATACATGCTTAATATAGCAGTAGATGGTTAGTTATCTTCCTTCATCAGGTTGAGTGGAGAAATCATTTATTCACACAGATCTCTGGAAAGGACTTGTATTGGAGTAGTGGTTGGTTCCCTACTCTGTTGTTGATTGGTACCATATTCAGGATCATCCATGAAAGAAAGGACAAATTAGATCAGTTCTGTCCCATAGGTAAAAGCATCACAAAAAAAAAAAAAAAAAAAAAAAAAAAAAAAAAAAAAAAAAAAGAAACCAACCAACCCACCAACAAAACAAACCATGCAAAAGAAAGCAGACAAGAAAAAGTCCTTCAGACAGAAATCAAGGTTAAAGGTTAAGAAGTCAGAACAGTATCAGAGGTGAGAACTTTATATGACAAATATCACATGATATGCTGGAAAAATGTGAAGCCAGATGTCACTGAATCTTCAGAAATCACATGTGTTGGCTTCCCTGTACAACTCCTAGGGGAAAGAAGTATTTAAAACCTTCTGTTTCTATGTTGTTTCTTAAGTAATACTTATTGCTTGGGGAGTAAGTGGAAAAGTGATTTACACCTGTTATATCTAAATCTGGTACCCTGTTTGAAGTATACCAGAGCAGAACATCCATCTGACATTTTAAATTAATGAGACAGTTGTGTACTGTCTTTAGCTGTGCCACTGTCAATCAGCTCAATTTTGTTTAATACACTGTGCTCACAAAATGTGTGAATGTTTTCTAGATAAAATGGGAGTGTAATCCTGACCTTTAAAAAAGGGTAAAATTTAGATAGTTCATTCTCACTCTTGGCATATTTTACTGCTAAGACATATTTAGCATAGTCTTAAAATCGAAACTCTTATCAGAGTTAGCATAGAAAGGGAAGTAAAAGTCAGTAAGAATGTCCCTAAATTAAACTGTATCAGTCTTTCCCACAGTTCCTGTGATATGTTCCAAATGGATGGCAGTCAGATGGTAATTATAAATCCCTGCTTAGAGTTTTCTAAATTGAGCATGATCCAAGATAGACAGTGAACACCTCTGAAATAGCTTATACTCTCACCTCAAAGACTTCAGGAAGATGTTAGGTTTGCTGTCATTCTGTAGGACTTACATGGCAAAATCTGAAAAGTGTCTTCTCACGTAAGGTTTTTTTACCCCTTTGCAATTTGAGAAGGTGTTGGGCAGCAGCAGAGACTGGAATAATCTTCTGTGAACTCAGGAAGATGGTACTAAACTGTGTAATTCTCAAGTCACATTTGAATTTTTTTTCAGGAACAGCACTAGAAACTTTTTTTAAAATGAAGTTATTGGCATTCATGGTGGGGAGCAGGGGCCATCCTACTGAGTGGATTTTTGACAATTTTTTGGATCAAATTCTATCTGTCACTAACTTGCAGAAATATAGTAATAGTGCTCAAAGGATCATGTATTGCACTCTTGATCCATGAAAAATATAGACTGGGTAAGTTTCCTACTTGCTGTTTCCTCTTCCACAGCTTGCAGTATCTTGTGAAATGTTCCAGCAAATTCGGGCTGGAATAACACTAGAACAGCTATAGGAAGTGTTGGATACCCAAAAACAGAGCAATGGACAGTAGAGGCTCTTCCAAAAGGAAGCTTGAGAACACATAAATATATTTCAAACAAAAATTCTGAACCTGGTGAAATTTGTGCAGAGGCTTAACATTTTACTTAGTGGCTAACTCTATTTAAATCAATGAGGCTCTTATCACATGTAAAACTTGACACATACACAAGCCTTTACAGGATGAGGGCCAAATATTTTTTTTTAAGAGTGTGACTTGCTTGGAGACATTCCAGAGGGGAAAAAACCATGTGGAGCTCTCTATAAAATTCTTGGCACCATTCTGCTTATTAAATAGACATGAATTCACTCAAATAAAATAAGGTCTAGACATTTATATCAAGTATGTGGAAGTTTGTGCCTATTTCTAAATTTAAAAAAAAGTGATAATGCTTCTAGATTTGTACGTGGGGTTAAATTCTTGTAAATATTCATTTAGAGTTTTATCAGCTTCCCTCTCTTACCTATTTTAGTATCTTACCTATAGTTCCTCTATCAGGCTAAGTTTGCTCTGAGCCAGTAAATTGCTGTAAGTTTCAAGATGACAGCATGGAAAATAGTTTCTATTATTTACTTTATTATCTTAGATGTGGCAAAATATCTTACCCTAAGTTAATTCCATGCTGAAACAAGAATTTGTTGTTCAATTCACAGCTTGTATATTGAAGAGCAATATATTCATTTCAGGAACAGAGTCTAATTTTAGATCCATATTGAAGATGTGATGAAAAGGCAAATGCTTGGAGTGTCAGTAGGACTTTTCAAGAACAAGCCCAATATAGTGGGCTTGTTTATATCATTATATATAATGATTGTGAGATGGAAGAAATCATGGAATAGACTTTACTGATTTAAGTGGAACCTGTTACATACCTGAAATTATTTACCCCTCAGCTGCTGTCATGGGCATGGCCTCAAACTACTTCAGATAAATGCAGATAACTTCAGTCAACATTACAGCTCTCCAAGAAAACAGAAATAGTCATCTGGTCCACTGGGTGCTGGACTGCTGGTGGGTAGCTGTTGCCAGCACTTTAAATAAGAGGTCAGGGGAGACATGGAACATCTGGCAACAGCAGCTACTTTTTTTAATCACACAGGCCACAGCTCACATTGTACCACAGCTCACAAAATCAGTCACTTTTAGCAAAGCAGGTTTACTTGACCTCAAGGTGTCTTGAGGTCAAGTTCGAAAACTTCTGCAGATGTAGACAGGAACCCAGCAGGATCTTACAAGCCCCCGAGTGCTTGCTTCCAATTGTTTTCTCACTAGGACTGTCTTTGTAGGAATACTTTAAAAACAGCTCAAAAATATGGCATTAGATGTCTTAAGGGACACTGCTTCAGGCTGCAGACAGCCAGATGCTACCTTCTGGGTAATTGGTTTTCAGCTACAGTTAGGGCGGCTGTCCCATATCCATACCAAAATCTTTTAGTCCTCTCAGTCTGGGAATGTAGAAGACCTGAATGGGTTAATAAGGAGAATTGCTCCATGAACCAGGTGCATTTTAGTGAACAGAATTGCACAGAATGTCTTGGAAGTCTTCTTCATCTGCTCGGGTGTGAGAATCCCTGCGAGTTTTTCAACAGCTATAGCATCCCACATATACAGGGAAAAGAATAGTTTCTTCATCAGCTGGGCTGGGCTTGATGCTTCAAAATCAGCTTTGAAACAAGGATTCCTTCCCTTCTATAGGCATATTTTCCAGAGCAATTTCTGCATTCCTATTTTTAAAAGTTGCACATTTTGAAGATATGGGAACACATGCTCTTTGCAAGATAATCTCCAGCTCCTTCCCCACTCCATATTGTCACACTGCTCAAAACCAATTTTAATGCATTGCTGCAAAGTCTGTTATAGAAATGTATATAATCTATATGATGACTTGCCTGAGGAAAAATGGGGAATGTTGCCAAGAAAGCTTTTCAAGGTTTCAGAGTGTTTAGAGGTAGAAATATTGAATCCAGAATTGAATCCTTGGAAACACAAGGATCAGCAGAGTAGCACTAGATGGCAGTACAGTAATTTTCACTCAAAAGGCGGAGGCCAAGCCCAGGGAATGATGGACTCAGGTCCAGCCCTGAATGGGAAGCTGATTTACCATCCAAATTTTACTTGTGTGGCCTAGGGAGATTCTGAGGAATATAAGGTGTAGCAGTCTTTCCAATAATTAAAATATAGAGCCTTCAGTTGGTTGATAAGTGATATAATACAGATGATGAAGAGTGGAAAGGAATGTTTTAATTTCACGAAGTGAGACTACAGGGTACCTGAAAACCTGTTATATTCTACTCAATTTGAGGTAAGCATATCCAGATTCAGTACATCAAAAAGGATCTTACTCAAAAACACACCAGAAGTGTTAAGTGTCACTTGAGCAATCAGACAGTTCATTGTCTGTCTGCAGGTACAAACTCCCTGATTATAATTACAGTGGTTTGTGCTTAAAAGTGAAAACTTGACTTCCTTGACCAAAATCCCCTGGATTTGGGGACTAACCTCATAGCTTAAATTTCCTGTCACACAAAGTTAAATGCTGGCTGTTGCCATTTCTATTAATGTTTCCCACAGGTGATAGCTAACATCAAAGCTTAATACATATCTTGTTCTTATAACACTCAATATAGCTTGTTATCTCTAGCACACTGATTTGAGAGCTTTTAGAATTTTGCAGTGGTACAGTCTTTACACAGGAACAACTGAGTGATCCTGTAGCTTACATTATCAAATACATATAGGAGAAAATAGAGCCTGTCAAGAAAATAATACTCGTTCTTGTAGGCTGAACCATTTTAAACTAAATTCATATGTTTGTGGCATTGAAAAAAAACATGGTCTATCTCAGATTTGAATTCTAAAACACTGTAGAACCAGATTTATAAATCTTGAAATTCCTTTAAAAGAAATATCCAAGTGCAGAATATTCACTGCAACAGCACTACAAGTTATTTTTACAATATAATTATTTTTCTATTATGCATTTCTGTGAGTTATATTTTGCCTTGTGTTATGCTCCAGGTTCAAATCCTCAAGGGTAATTATTATCTGTTTCACTGGAATCAGTGGGAGTTAGATATTTCAAAGATAGGAAACTCTGACATTTAAATTTTAAAGCAAATTCAATATGAATGTTTGAGTTTCTTCAAGTAAATCTTGTTCTAGTCATACAGCTACATATACTTTAGGGATATTGCCAGCTAAAAGTCCATCTACTTGTCAGTCACAAACAAGAAAAAACTACTAGTAATTTCCTTTACAACAAGAATGGTCTTTATCAATGGAAATGGCCTGACTGGAGACAATACAATCACTTAGATAAATAAGCATTGGAACCAGGAGTATTTGACCATAAGCTGTGCTCCCACCCAGCCACTGTGTGGAGGTTAACTCAATGGGCTTTCATCCCAAAAATTGTGAAGACGGTTAAGAGCATAAAAATCAAGCATTGCACCCTTGCTTCAAACTGCCAACATTTAAATAGCACTATTTAGTAATAAATGAGACGCCCCTTGTGCTGGAATTGGACAGTTTGCCCATGCAAGGCTAAACCTGTGGTAAAGATGAGAGACATATGATGTCCAAAATCACTTTAAACTGTCTCTTTCAGTCGTGAGCCACTGCTCTTTGAAACGATTCCTGTGTGGTTCTGAGCACATCCTGAGAAAATGTTCTGGTTGTCCTACTTCTTCTAATGTGTTCTCTAATAAGGGCTCCTTTTAATCTGTGCTTTAAATCTCCTTTAATCTCGTCATGGTTTCACACTTTGAGATGTTTCCCTGAGGCCTCCTCTCACCTCAGAAGAAGCTTGAAAACAACCATAACTTGCTGCTTGCTTTCTCAGACATGTCTGTGACTCTGTTTCTGGAGTCCATGTTGGTCCTGATAGACATTGCAGACTTCATCCCAGAAGCAAAAAATGGTTTGTGTAGCTGGCAATGAAGCATGGCACTCTCAGAATTACTTGGTGAATGTCTGACGAGACATGCAGTTTGTTGTTCCCATTTTGCAACCTGGGTGACTTAACCAAAGTAAATCCCAACAACCATTTGGAAACAGCGTCTGGAAAAGATCCCAAACAATGTGGTATGCCTGTGGGAAACAACAACAGTGCCCCAAAGCTCACTTTTTTATTTGTCACCCCACCAGAACAGGGTGACATGGAGATTAAAGAGCAAGGCCAGCCCCAGTGGAGATGTATCAGTGCCCAGCAGTGCAGGCTTGGGAAGAGCACTGTTCTTGACAGATGTGCTCAGTGCATTGCTAATGACATTGGCAAACCACTCTGGGTCTGTGTGTGTGGGGGTGTGTGAGGCAGGAGATCTAGGAGTTGTCTTACTTGGCTCTGTCACCAGGTAACTCGCCTAAATTAAACTTATGCTGTCTTACTGTCAATGGCAAGGTAGGTAGGCTAATAAATATATTCTGTTCTAACCTAGGAGACAAAGCTTAGAAAACTACTTGAGAAGGTTATTAGCTACTATTTAGTTAGCTGAACATGTGATAAAAGTTTCCCCTCATTTAAAAAATAAGTCAAACAATTGTGAAATATTTTTAAAATATAGCACATTTAAGACAATCTAATTCCCTTCTAGGTTTATTATTCACATCTAAAACTTTTCCAACTTCTTCGATTTGTCTGTTGTCCTGAATTTTGTCCCTCTTCATTTCCAACCTGTTTCACTCTTCCTCAGACAGCCTGTGCTACCTGGGGATCACCATAGTTAGGTGCTTGAGAGTGTTTAGCTGCCTTCAGAAATCATATTAGTAGCCACTAACACCAACCATTACTGATTATCATCAGATTTTTATGAAAGTCAAATATCTAAATCCCAAATCCTATATTGCTGATCTTCAGTGCTTTGAAAACACGGAACAAGTTCAAAACTTCTTTGCTGCAAGTGTGGAAATCTCCAAGTGGAGTGAAGCTACCAATCAGAATGTCTCCCAAACTACCTTGTGGTAAGCACTGCCACAGAAGAATACAGCCTGCACAGATATTCTTGGGGACTGTCCAGCTGCTTTGATTTACGCTCAAATTATGCTGACAATCAAGTGACCTGGAGAACAAAGAGATTTTTTAAAGCAATTTTGTAGGTTGTTTGGTAAAAAACCTTGGTCAGTGTAAAGCAACTCTGTTGATGCTGGTGTCAGGTGTCACAGGCAATTTTGCTTCACCTCTCTCTAACTAAAGGTGATTTCTGCAGAGTAAAAGTGCTCTTATAAGTGCTGAAAACCAGTCTTCCATGTTGAATCATGGAAGGCTTGGTCTGCCAATCCTGCAGTACAGTGGACAGTCAGAGAGACAAAGCACTGAAAATACAAGCCTGGCCTGCATCTGGGTGGTGTTAATTAGGCTTCAACCCAACCTCTTCTCACTATTGCTGTAGCCAAAAATTGTACAAATGCATTGCTGCTGAAGAAAGGAAGGAAAATGAAACAAATCCAGAGAACAGAACCACCAGCTCACATTAGTACTCTGCCCTGGTGAAATAAACCAGATCATTCAGACTAAACAGGCATAAACGAAGGGGAATACAGCTAGTTGAATAGGAGTGGCTCTAATCTCAGCAGTACCACAAATCCCCTTTGAGAAAAGGAATTTTGGGAGTCTTTAAATTTTTAACTGTTCCTCGTTTTCCGTGAAACAGCACTATGCCTCAGGCACTCTAATAACATTTCTGGCTTGCTCTGCTGTAACAATCTGTAAAAACTCATCCAGTCAGATGATTTGGAGTTTAATATCAAATCGCTTTGGAGAACATTTATGGTTGGAAGTGCACAATAATACATTTTATTATTTTATGTTTGTTAAAAAAAAAGTGCTGGAAGAGAAGTAGTTTGCTTTCATTCATTGGGGAGCTCTGCTTTGTTATTACATCCTGTGCAATGATAATTAATGATTCCACAACCAGCACTAAAAAATGTTCCCTGGCTAAAATTTTCAAAAGTAACTAATGATTTGAGGTTTCTTTGCTTTTGTGTATTCAGTTTGAAATACCTTGAAGATGGACCTGGTTTTCAGAAAATGCTAAGCACTGATTTTCTGCAAATAGTCGAGCTCCCTCTCAAAACCTTCAGACCCTGTCATTTTAAGATCATGGTAGATACTGTTTACTGGTGACAAAAGTATGCCAATTCATGAATTAGTAAGAGAGCACCAGATTTGATCACAAATAAATCCATTTCAAAGGAAAATATTTTAAAATTATACCTTCCTTGCACCTGCAAGAACAGACTTCTCAACTCTTGGGATGATTGGAAGTTACTTAATGAACAAACAAATAAGCAAAAGAGGGTAGGCTAGGGACCGGTTCTAGCAGGTGCTTTGTATTACTCAGTAAAAGAAAGATGAAGAATGCATACTACAGTCTTGGGTGGTGCTTGGACATGTCAGAGTACTTTTGAATGTCACTGCATGTGTTGTGCCTGCCTGAAGCTGTCCTGGACCTACTGTCCTTTTTCTGGCAGGAGGAGTCACTATTAACACCTATGCAAAGGGAACCTGCAACCAAATCAGAAAGTTGATGTTTCAGCCTTGATGTCGATGCTTATTCAAAGTATAGAACAATGGAAAAAGGAGCATCATAAGATGTTCTTATTTCATCCACCCAAATGACTCAGCTTCCAAAAAAATCAGAAAGGCTTCTAGGTCTTTTCCCCAGCTCAGCTGCAGTGGAGCAGGCAGAAGAAAGCAAAGGACTGGAAAGCAAGTAACCAACCCCTTTTGAGCTCTTCTTCCATCACAGTGATTACACTGGTGTATCCTTATTTCACGTTCCTCTATTTCTAGTCTTGTTCAGTCAGCCCAGATTAAAAATATTTGGACCTATATCGTCCAGCTGGGTCCAGTCACTTTACCAGCCTTGCCTTTTCTTTGACGGGCAGTCCCTGGCAAGGGCAGGTGTTCTGGGTGTTCAAGTCAACATTTCAGAAATATCTTTTTCTTCTGATACCTGAGGTTCTTGCATTTTTAAGTGCAACCTTGCCTTCTATTTATTTAGGCAAGATAGAACTTCTGGTCCTGTAAAATTAACGTGATTCTGCTTGTGAACAACCAGATCACCACGGTGTGACTGATTTTACATGCAAGTAAAGCTGCCAGAGGTCAGTGAAGGCAAAGCAGGGCAGCACTCGGTAGGTGAAGGTGCCCAGCAGGCTGGCCTGCTGATGAGGGTTCCTCCATTCTTAATCCTGAAGCTGTGCCACATTGGAATTATTTTTGTTAGATTAGACATCAGACAACACCCTGCATTTGCCAGTCTACCTTTCTCAGGATTGTCCACTTTCGCTTTGCAGAGGTCTCTGACCCTATTACAAGTCCCTCCTGCCAACTCTTGTGGTTTATCTAGTACATGCTCATCAGCCTTTTGCTTCAAGGTATCCTTTGCTGACAGGATTTATCCACAGACACCAAGATTTCCTTAGCAGGATAATGAAAGTGCTTATTGTTTTGCTCCTGGTCTCTTTCCTTGCTATTAGGTTTTCCATCACTAATTATCCTTCTCTGACTGGCTGAAGGAGAGAGTACTGTTCATCTCACTCTGAATGGAAAACGACTGGTAGTAAGGAGGCAGCAATGAGTACTCAGACTTCTGATGACTGCTCTGATTCCCATGGGCAATCCTCTGGCTGAGTGTCACCATGTCCTAGGAAAAGCACCCTAGCACAGGAAATTCCTACCACTGTAGCTGCACCTCAGTTCCAAAGACACAAAGATTTCTGGGCACAGATGCTGAGTCTGCAGAGAAGGCTGCTTGCCACATCAGCCAGAATTGAAAAGTGCTCTTTTGCCTTGCTGATCTCCAATTCAGTTTTACAACCCCTGACACTGAAGTTTGGTATGTGGCTGATGCTGTTAGGAGTGAGAGGAGAACATGTATGTTGACTAACTTCATCAAACTTACTAAGTTCCATATGGAATTAAAAAGTTTTATTTAAGGTCTCTGCATTTGATTTCCCAGAATCGCTCTAGGCTGCAGAGAGGATAAGCTCTGGACAAGGGAGTGGGAGAGAGTGCTCAGGGCCAGAGCTGCAGAGGTTGCCAGGGTCAGATAATTTGCAACACAGGAGCAGGATCAGCCAGGGACACACGGAGAAGCAACAATCCAGCAGATCTGGCCACATGGTTAATTGTGGCAGCTTGGGGCTGGTGAAGCAACCACGGTGGCCCATAGCACAGAAAGTGGGCAGTGTCACCCAGGAGTGGCAGACTGAGGGCACTGTGCACAGCATGCCCCGCAGCGCTGCATCGTTGGCAGCACACACCCCAGGCTGGCGGCATGCCTGGGAAATAAACACTGAAAGATGAAAGCAAGCCAATGTGGGAGGCAGCAGCTGGCTCAGTTTCCAGCCTCTGATCACCTTCTTCCAAGTGGTGTTTCCTCACAGCATCCCCTTGTCCTCCTACAATGCACAGATCACTGTCCTCCATCAGGAAAATTGCCCTATAAAAGAAGGGGTAGCCCAGAAATTTCCCCAGGGAATTGCTTTTCATTCAAGGATGTGTGCACACCCTGAGAAAGGAGGTGATCTGATTTCTTCCAATAGGCTCATTGCAGCCTCATAGTTTGGAGCACCCACAACAGTCCATGGCTTTCTCATATCCTTCCCAGTCTTACTGACAGGGCTCTTCAGATGCCCAACACATTAGTACAGAAAAACCACAGCAAGTTCCATCATGCGTTGAGGGCTCAGAGCTGGTCCCTTACATCAATCCTTCCTCACAAAATCAAAGTATGTCCTACAGCTGTGTGGGTCAGGCTGGTGAAGCCCAGGCATGATAACCACCAGCTGCACAGTCTCCATCCTGCTGAGCTCTGGCCACAGCCTAGCTCTGCTGGTATTAGGAATTTTTCTTCTTGTTTATAGCAAGTAGCAGCCTATTTCCTTTCTTTTCCTCCATCCTATCATCAGATCTTCAGAATTAAACAAAGTAGTTGATTATTTCTCTCCACTCAGTTTTAAGTTCTTTGCCCTAGTAGCAGGCCAGAATGTCAGGTGTTTTCATTAGATGAAAACTGTTGGCTGAACCTTAATCCTGACAAAAATGCTAACATCAAGAGGACCCACTCTACAAATATAAAGAGATATAGTAAATCTGAGGGTTTATGTTACTAAAACTTTATACTTCTGATAAGTTTTAGGTATCTAACATAAAAATTTTTACTGCATACTGGAAATGAAAATGCTACCGTTTGCTACGGAATTAATTAAAAAGTGAAACAGCCTATAAATTGAGGTTAAAACTGATTTATGGAACTTTTATACAAGTGGAGTCAGTGTTGGATAACTGCAGAAAAGACTGTTGTGGTTTAACCCCTGGCTTCATCCTCTTTATATCTTCCCTTCAGGTATTTATACACATCAGTAAGATCCCCTTCTATCCAGCCAGAACAGCCCCATCTCCTCCAGCCCCTCTTCACAGGAGAGGCGCTCCAATCCCCTAATGCCTTAGTGACCCTTTGTTGAATTATCTCCAGTAGCTTTGTATCTCCCTTGTGCTGGAGAGCTTAGCAGGTTCAGCCTCACCAGTGCTGAGGAGCAGAAACAACTCCCTCAACCTGCTGGCAACATCCAGCCCTGGATACTGTTACCCTTCTCCACATCAAGGGTGTGTTCCTGGCTCCTGCTCAATTTGGTGCCCACCAGGACCCTCAGGTCCTTCCCACAAAGCTGCTGGGACAGCCCCCTGCACGTACAGGCACCTGCAGCTGCTGCTCCCCAGGTGCTTTGCATTTCCCCATGCTGAACTGTTAACCAGATCCTGGCTATGCTGGCTCTATGTTTATTTTGCCTGTTGTTGCTACGTGTTAGCACATCCTTTCTTGCACTGTTTATGTAGAACTGCCTAGTGGCAATTTAGCTGTATTTGCGCGGGGTGCATATGGATCCTTCATGAGTGCTACCCTGCTCTAGAACTGTAAATTCACACACTGGCCTCATCAGTATCATTTTGAATGCAACTAATATCAATTATCTATGTTTCATTACATTTTTCATCCTCTTCCAAGGTGCAGAATTGCTTATACAGTGTATTATTTAATCTTTGGGGTTTTTGCTGGTAATGTATACGCTCGGCCGTGTTCTGTATGCTGAAGTATTTTAAGCATCTCTTCTTCAAGCTAATCCAGGGTGGCTACCTCAGATTCTGCTCACAAGGCAAGCACTACACCTTCCCCTGGAGCACTTGGTGGCTTCCACTGAACTTGTTTTAGTTTGTTGAGATTTTCCTTGCATTTTTGGACTCCAGACTGGACACACTATTCCACATGTAGCTGAGCAGAAATTAATAACAACTTTCTTTGGCCTACTGGCTATGCTTCCAGTGGTATTGGCCACCTTTGCTACCAGGACACACTGCTGGCTCATGGCCCACATGCTGTCCAACGAGACCCCATATCCTTTCCTGCAAAGCTGCTCCATAGCCCATCAGTCCCCACCCTGTACTGTTTCAGAGGCCTGGTCCTTCCCAAGTGCAGGACTTGTCAAATTTCCTTGTATTCGTCCTTGCTGAGTTTCACAGACTTCCTGTCAGGTCATTCCTCCAACCGGTCTAGATCCATTTAAATGGCAGCTCTGTCCTTCAGCACTCCCTGTTCCTGCTTTAGCACCACCTGCAAGCTTGTTGAGCACACGCCCTGTCTCCTTCTCAAAAAAAAAAAAATCTTTCTCTTTTCTCTCTGAGAAAGATGTCAAAGAGAACCAGCTCCTGACATTCTCTGCTTGCTGCTGCCTTCCCTCCGAGCCTGACATCTATGCATCTTTTCTCATCTAAGTGTCCACCCTCTGCACTGTAGTGTCCCAGAGAGTCTGCCAGGAACAGGAAGACGCCATGCGTTCTGTTACGCGGAACACCAGCCGTCTTTTTGCGCTGGTGCAGCACAGAGCGATTCATTTGCCCGGCGTGATTGGATGTTACTTCACCTGCACTTAGGCCAAGCCTGGATTTGCTCTCCATTATACGGAGGAAGGGAGAGGAAACTGCTTCGAGTGGAGTATTACTCCCAACAATACCGACGTGTCTCTAAAAGTCTCCACACGCAAGCTTTTGCTGCTCCCTGCAGTGGGCAAGGAGCCGCTTGACTCCTGCAGGCGCAGTGCCGGGGCGGTCCCTGCCTGCGCAGCATCCGGCCGCCTTAGGAGCTGTACTGTGAGAAGCCAGCTTCCCAGCGCCGTTCCACCTCTGACGCCGGCTGTCACGGGGAATTCCGGCTCCCGGCGGGGCGGGGGCTCCGCTCGCCCGCCCCTTCCCCGCCGCCTCCTGCCGCCCGCCCCCGCACGTGACTCCGCCCGGACCCAAGATGGCCGCCGGCCGGCCAGCCCATTCCTGGCGCGGGCATCACGCCCGACTCCAAGATGGTGGTCAATGGAGGCCACCGGAGACAGCCTAGCGGGTCAGTGCGAGCGCCGTGGCCCGGTTGGCTGGGCGACGCCCCGCCCCCGCCAACCNACGGGCGGCCGCGGCCCCGCTGCTACCCGCCGAGGCCCCGCTGCTGCCCGCCGAGGCCGCGGCTCCGTGCGGGACGGAGGCGGGAGCTGCCGCCCTGTCCCGGCCCGAGGGAGCCGGGGGAAGGGATTGCGAGGACTCGGCTGTAACCGCGGCCGGGAGAAGGGCGCCCGCGGCGGGGGAGGCGGGGAGCGGTGTGGGGGGGCGGTTCCGTTCGGTCCCGGCCTCCCCGCCGAGGGTTCGCAGCGGAGCCCCGCGTGCAGGGGCTCGAACCTGCTCCGGCCGGACGGGGGTGCCCGGTGTCGACACCTAGGGTGATCGTGGGGCTGGTGCAGGAGCAGCGGGGTGGTCGGCGGTCTCCTGTGTCCGAGTCTGCACGCACGGTTTGTCTGTATGGAAATCACTCTGGCAGAATGACCACTAAAGAGCCCTCAGGGCGCCTAGCCTCCTGTTAACCCCTTCTGCGGAGGGGCGTGCGTTGAGCATCAGGCCGTCTTCCCTCGGGAGCGCTCGTAAAAGTTTGCAAGTGGTCTTTATAAGCATCTGACTCGAAGTTGTGAATGATTTCTTGGAATTGTAGGAGCAGTAAATCGAGTTATTTCTGCTGTTGCTGTTAACTTTGTACTTCAGTACTTGCACTGAATCACAGTAATTTAATTCCATGGAATACATTTCTGTCTCCGAATATTTATTTAATCAGGGTTGTGTATCATCTGGTGATGTGGTCTTATGAACCAAGCATGTACAATAGTCTGTTTCCATTCGCTGAATGCTTATGGAATGCTCCCTTCTTGTATTTTTTCCCCTCTCCTGTAAAGCTCGTTGAAGTTTTCTGCACTGTTTCTGATTGTAAGCGATAAATTTTAAGCTGTTCGTCATGTGGCGCCATATCCCCTTCTGTGAGGTGTGATCCCTGGCCATACCACACAAGCCAAAGATGCTTTTTCACTGGAGCTAATTCCAGTATTGTTTGGGAACGTTACATCCGTTGAAATCTTGAAGTGTGATCTATGCACCTCAAGACCTTGTATCATGCAAGTTTGTGCCATTAGAAGCTTCCCGCTGAAGATTTCCTGCAGCTCTCAGCCTGAGCATAACCCCTGTTACCTTGAATATCCTCAGCCGATGAGTTTGCTGCAGTGAGACATTTAAAAGGAGGCAAGTTTCCAAGTTAGCAACCTCCTACTTCATTCAGTTGTCAGTCTGTAAACCAAGACACTCAAATGGACCTTATATCAAAGCAATAGCCTTAGCAATAAAGTTTCTGTCAGAACAGATTCAATTCTTTACATTTTTGTACATGACTAAGTATGGCAGAGTGAATTAGCTATACTTCTCAGGCAAATTATTTGTCAGTCCAAAGCAAACTACAGAAAGACAGAAAACAAACCAATTTTGTGATCTGGTGGACTGAGCTGATGAAATCTGTTCTGGTTTTCCAGCTGGTCTAAACGTCCTGCCTCTACTCTGGTTTTCAGGATTGCATTAGCAATACAAATCAGGTACAAATTCAGACAGTTGGATAGCGGTAGCTTGATGGGATTTCTTGTGTATGAGAGCATTGGAAAAATGGCTGTGTTAGTCCTTGTAGGAATATCTAGAATTTCTCTTCTAGTGCTCTTTTAATGATGACAGGTACATCTAAGAAAGAGGGAGCAAATGGAAGGGATTAGAAATCAACTGTGTTCAAGCAGAAAGGTTTTTTTTTTTAATCTTCTTAGAAACATGTGAAACCTTTCACTCTGCAGCAAGGTTCTAGAGAGATGACTGACTGTTCTTCAAATATTTCCGTGGTGGACTTATAACCCAAGATGGTATAACGTGCATTTTTGGGGATCATTCATTATGCTTAGAGATGGATTTTAGTCTAATCAAACAATAGTGATGGTTTTCATTCATAGTTGTAAAACACCTTGTCCTGTGATAGCTTCCTGCAAAATAGCTCGATTTTTGATAGGTACTTCATGTATTCAGATCAGTCCAGGTAACTTCCATACAGCAATTTTATCTATTCTTAAAATTTAGTTAAAGTGGTGATATTTTATTTATTCCTGGAAATAGTGAAAACAAATGTAAAATCTAAAGAGGATACTTTTTTGTTTACTAAATTGTACATTTCTTGCTTCGTAGATGAAAGAACCTTGGTTGTAAAGGCTCCATCATAAACTCCTAAAATACTGATTTTTATTCCAAAGTATTGGAGTAAGTTGGCTAGTTAAGTAATTCTTGAATAACTGTCTACTTTAGGCTGGTTTCCTTGCCTTGTTTCCCTGAGAGCTGTGCTTTGTAATTTCAACCTTAGGGGGAAATTAACACTTATTTTTACCACGTGGTATTTGTGCCTAGAGGCTTCCAGGAGGTACGAGGTTTGGTTGTGTTGAGCAACATGCAGCGCTTCCCCTCCATCTGATCATGGCCTGCATTGTACTGACAAGCCCTCTGTCTTCCAAAGGTATCCACCTGGTTTAAAAAAACATGTTTTGATTCATGGGGTTTGAGGTCTGAAGGATGATCAGCTTTTCTAATATGTTGACCTATGCATTAGTTTGAAACAAACATGCAATTGCTCCATTAAATAAGAAGTGCCCTGGAGTGATATGTATTTGTGTGGTTTGGTTGTTGGACGGTTTATTTTAATCTTTGAGCTATATCTAGTTAAAATGTTGTATTTAAAATTTAGTAAATGTATGCTATACCTTCTGGAGCCCTTATACTTTGTCAGCTTGATAAATTAACTTTGACACACTGAATATTTTTCACCAGCTAACGTAGCTGTTAGTTAAGTTAAATAAAGGAGAAGAGCCCACATGCTCTCTCCATGCATACAGCTGGACATTTCTGTTAAATTTTTCAACAAAAATGAAATTTTGATTGGTTCTTAAAGCTTCATGAATACACTAATTGGTGAATCATCTGATGTGCAGTTTAGTTTCAGGAAATATGAAATGGCTCACTAACTTTGTAGTTACAAGATTATGCAGACCTTCTGAAAATCTCTGTAAGAAAATGTGTGCAGTGGTGGTGGTTGATATTTTTGGCTGTGAGAGAGGTTGGCTAAAACTCAATGCAGTTATGCATAGTCTGCACTAGTTTATATGGTAGCACTCACTTGAAGAATTATCTGGAATGAAGGAAGAATAATTTTACAGGTTTATCTGCTCTCGGGACCTTATCCAGATTTTGCTGAAGAAGTTTGCAGTCAGGAACCTCTTCTGGCTCTGTAAAGGGTCCTGAACGTAGTTGCTTTTCACCCTGTGTTTTTATAGTGCCGTGGTTGTTGAATTCTTCGGCCTTAATGTTGGACAGCTGCAAAACATTTAAAGCCTATCTATGAAAGATTGGGATAAGAAGGAGGGGGAGATGGAGGCTGGCCCAGATAAGTAATACTTCTTGAGGACTCTGAAGTATTTTCTTTATGTAGCTGTATATGGTGTGTTCAGGGCTAGCTGGAGACTACTTGATTATGTACTGCATTATCAACTGAAGTATTTAAACCAGTACTCCTTTCTTGTGAAAGTTTGAGTCTTTACAGTAACTGAAGAATCAAAGAGGTCAGGAATTTGGTTTACTTTTTGTTGCTACAGAATAAGAGCAATTTCAGTGCAGTACATAACTACTCTGTGTAAACTCAAGGTTTTTACAACAAATATTTTCAGTGCTGTTGAAGGTGCATAGAGCATTCCTTAAGATACTATTATATTGCAATACATATTGTAATACCTGTGATGAGCACCAGTTTGTTAGAGGCAGAAACTTTTACAGTGTTTATAAGTGCTTTGGTGATTTCGGACTGGAGCACATTTACAGAGGTGAAATTTGAAGTATTGCTTAAAAATTGGAGTAAGAACAATCAAAATAATTTTCTGCAATACTAAATCTGATACATTTTTGTTTCTCCTCAGCAGAATGAATTATAATAGTAATTCAACAGTCAGCCTGGCTCCCAAATGAAATAACTTGGGCTTCGTTGCTCAAGACTCAAATGTCAATCATAGGATTAAGAATTGTAACTCTGGGATAAAAAATGTCTGGCACTTACTACCTAATATGCCCGTTAGGCTAGTAGAGACTCAAGAACTGCAGTCGAATGAGTTAGGCTTGATCAAGACTGTGATAAAAACTGATCAAGATAATCTCTTAGACTTTTTGGCCTCTAATAACAAAAATTTATCTTGTAGTCGTTGCTTATCCCAGTTTGACTTAATTTTCTTCATGGAACTTGCCTCGCTAAGGATGAACGTGTTTAATGAGGTAAACTCTGTTTCTTGAAAAGAGCTTGAACAGGAAACTTCCATCTCCAAGATGTCTCTAACTTCTGATACTTGGGATTTCATCTGCTTAGGTACATCTCTTTATATCAAACTACACACTGCGCCTCTGTACCTTGGGTTTTTGGTTTTGCAGCAAGACATGTGCAGCACTGTTTGATTTACTGACTGATTTACTTGTGGAAAAAGTACCTATTAGTAAACTTTGGTTTGGGGGAGCTTTTATATTTGGGATCTGTGAAGGAGATAGTTTAATCATTCCACTAGTGCACTAACTCATCAACTTTATCAAAATATGTTTTTTTAATCTAAAATTTGCTCAATAGGTTAAAATTTCTATTGAGTTGTGTCTTGCAGTGTTTTTGACTTGATAGATACGATTTCTCATTTGTTGGTCTTACTCGTGGCTTGGAAGAGGAAAGTAACAATGTATTTTTAAGCTGTCAAAGAGTTGTGGTGGTAAAATTATTAACAGTTAAGATTGAGAGGTCTCGCTGAGGGGTTATCTTTACTCGAAGAACATTCCTTTCAACCAAAACCTAGCAGTCTGATTGTTTCCAACTTTGCATCTCAGATAGGAGAATACCAGGCCATCCCTGCAGGCTCCACCACAAGCCATCTCCTTATTGTCTCCTTATTTACTGCCTGAATCCTCATTAGAATTGTGGCTGTTTAGCAACAGACTTAAGGAGTCCATCCCTCCCAGGGGAGGGTACCTGGCTTTGTTAACATTGATATGATCACCTTTCCTTGCCTTTTTCTGAAACAGTGTATGGTTTGAGTTTCTGCAATCACTTGGCAGAGAACCAGGAAAGATGCTCTCAATGTTCTCTCACTGTGATCATAGTTAATAAAGCTTCTGTTTGACCTGTCTTAAATTGCACGTGTGTTATTACTCACTTGGAGTCCCCAAATTCTCTGACACAGTTTCTCCATTTTTATTCAGCTGGTTCATTTAATCCACACTGTTCTAATTTCTTTTTTCCTCGAGGTTAGTTGGTGGTTGGTTAAGGGAGACCAACTCTGGGATGTGTGACAGGGCATGAGGGTACAGGGGGGTGATGGTGTTATGTTGTCCCTTCATACTGCAGTGATGTGTTCTCTCTTAAGTCTGTCTCATCCAGCCACACTCTTAATATAAGGAAAGTCTCTTGAATCCAATGAGTGAAGTTTCTGCTGCCAGTATCTCACTGGATATTTTGGCAGGTTCTTCCAAGCAGTTTAACTCATTTGGACATTTGACATGATCTAAAACTTTGGCAACAAACTTGATCTTCTTTGATTTTGCCTTTAGTTTATTGTTCATAGTCCATTGAGACCTTAATGCAGATTGTCGTCATGATAGTAGATTGGAATATAAATCAGATTTAAAGTTTCAGTATCAAACCAGCTTTATCTTCAAAAATGTGTGTGGTTTATCCACCAAAGAAATCCCTTATGTTTATTGTTCTTAAGATCTGGTAAACTTATTTATGGAAGCAAGAACTTTGGCAACAGGAGCGCTGGTTCTTACAGATGTAAAGCAGATTATGTGTCATAGTTTAGATTTAAATTATAAGATTGAAAGTATTGATTGTATAGTATATCTTGGAGAATGCAAAAGTACTACTTCTGGGTTTAAAAATGCTGAACTGCAGAGTACTGACTCTGGGAGAGGATATGAGGACTGTGTTAAAAAATAGTTCACCTGTTCTTATATTCTCTGCTGAGCAGTGTGTATTGGCCAGACAGGTTTTTTATTAGGTGTACCCTGTGATGGTCAGGGCTATTCTTATGTTACATCCCATTACTGTATTTCAGGAGTGTGTCATCTGCCTGTTAGTATTTGCTGACATGATTAGCATATAGCCTGGTTTGGCAATTAACAAATTCTGTCCCGTCTGGATTATGACATTGTAATTGTTGGTTTCTTTCCATAACTTAGTTCTCTTTTGTTGAGAATGTTTGAAATGATCTTTTTGAAAAAATCTGGCTTTATACTTGACACTTAGCATAATGTGCACTGGTAAAGTTGTAGAAATGCTGATTTTTTTTTTTTAATCCATGTTCACTTAATCTATTAGAGAAAGAAAATTCATTTCCTGTTCTTTATGAGAAAGATAACTCAGCAATTAGTCTTCCAGTATGACAATTCCAGAATAAATTCTCTTAGGTCTTCTGTGGTTCTTTTATGTCTCAGTTAAATTATTTCCAAGTTCAGTTAATCTACACAGTAGTCTATATTCTAGCAAAATTTATTTTAATAACTAGACTCTTTCTGATTGACCTGATGATCTCCTGTTTCCCTTTACTGGAACTAAAAAGGTAAAATCTGAGAATCAGTCAGAAGTTTTAATTTTTATAATACCGAAATAGTTGTGCTATGAGAAGTGAGAAAGCTGTTTTGCCTTAAGAGTTTGTATTGCCCTGTATCAATTCTCATGTGCAGATGATATGGTTTTGTTTTCTCAAATTCCTTGGGGTCCAAAGCATTTGTTAGAGGATTTAGCATTTTTGTCAGTAGAATCGTTAGTCCCCGTGAGCATACAACATGGTTTTGTTCTCTCAACCTCCTTTAGGAGTGAAGTGTTTGTTAAAGGAATTTCAGTGGTTTTGTCAGAATGATTGTGACTAACATTCAAAACTGTCAAGTAGTTGCACTCATCTGTAACTCAGAGTTGCTTGTGAGGGGGACTGATGACCACTGACCATTTGTATTGAGCAAATTTTCTATTTTGATATTTGTCCAACAGTTGTGAACAGAATAAACAAGGTTTGGTGCCTTAAGGTCCAGACCCAGCCTAGTAGAGCAACTGGTGTCTGAAATAGTAGTAGGCACCTTGTATCTTAGATCAAAGTTTGGACTTAGATTCAGTGTGGCACTAGTTTTGGGAAAACATTGTGTTCTATAGTTCTGTATAATTCAGGAAAAACTGACTTTTTGTTGATTGAACTTAAACTTGCTTTCAGGTCAGAAGCTGATTTCTTAAGCAGCCTGAAAGTTTGAAATGTCCTTGTCTTGAGTGTTGTTTGGTTTGTCCCTTCCCCACATTTGATGATCATCATTGTATTTTTGGTGACTGATGTTTAGCTTTTTTCACAACTAGTTTTGATCAGAATTTTAAGAATGGAAAAAAAAATAGCAATGTACCATTGGTTGTCTCTTTGACAGTACTTATATTTAAGTACAGATGGAAATTCATGTTGCTAGTGTGCTCTATAGGAACTTTACAGCCCTTTTTCAGCAATAGCTTGTATGGGTAAAAAATATTCTCCTGGAGTATCATAGATGACAATAGATGGCAATAACTGCAAATCCTCGGCTTATTTTGTAGATGATTTTTAAGGTAGAAATTATTTTGGTTTTAGTCCTGCCAGTCCCTGCTTATAGGCTCAAAAATTATCACATTATGAAACCACTTTTTTTTTTCTGTTATGCAAATAATTCAGTAGAAGCAAAACCTGCAGAATGTCTACATAGCTCATGAATTCTATATTTTAAGCATTAATCAAATATGAAATGTTCATCAATTTTGCACCATGATAAGTCAATTGTCTCAATGCTAGTAAAATTAACATGGCATACTATTTGTATATCTGTGCATGGTTGAGGAATATGTGATCCTTTAAAGCCTGTAATAATTGATTGATTACTGATTACTTGCTTTAAAGCCTGTAATAAATGAAAAGAATCTTGATTTGACATTTTCATTGACAGTGGCGTGTGTAATTTCCCACAAGTTTCCTAATGGGACACCTGCAGTGGTGTTTTCTGTTTTCCTGAGAAATACAGAAATACCACAATTTTTGATTTTACTTTGTTCATAATTGCAGAGAACAGTAAGTAAAACAAACCTGAAAACTGTAGAGAAAAGAGAATAATGTTATGTAAAGAAATCAAATGCCATACAGTTAGTTTATGATTTGTTTTTTTCTATGAAATTTCATAAAGTCATATTTCTCCTTTTTAATAATAATGTTTTTTTGACAGGAGTTTGATACTGCAAAGATGAGCAAAGCAGAAGTTTTGCCCTTTTTTTTAATGTAGTACAAATCTAGATGGAGAATGTTAAGGGTCCATTCTAAGTTTTTCCCTATAAACTCACCACTTGTATCTCATTTTCTGGGTTCTCACAAATGCTGGGCTTGGTTTCTTCTTTTACTCATAGACTTGCTTTTCTTCATACTATTAAGTTATAGCTGGAATGCCAGAAAATCTACTTTGCAATTTAATTTTGGCTGACTTCAAGAAGGTCAGTAATTATAGTTACTGTTTCCAGCAAGCTGAGTTTTTCCAGAAGTCTTTTTATGAAGAATGTGACTGTGGATTAATTGAACGTAAAAATGAGTCAAAAACTTTTTTCTGCCAAAGGCAAGTATAGGAGTAGGTGCTAGTAAGGTTTTCAAAACTCTGTTACCTAGGTAATTTGTAGATGTAGTGTGAGCTGTTGCCCAAAGAAGTATAAAACTGATTTAATTTAGTGAGAAAGTTACTGGAGTGCAGCTTACCTGTAAAATAGACAGCAATTCTCTGCAAGTGTTTTTAGTTTTCACTCTTACAAGCAAATTGATGTTGAGATATTTTTAAAACCTACTGCTGCCAGGCTTCCTGTCAACAGTAAGGTCGTCATCTCTAAAGCATGGTACTCTGTCTTTTTTCAAGTTATTCTGAATTCAGAGAGGACAGTAAGTTAGCACTTGTTGATTTAAGAATATGCTGACATCATGGATGACATACCTAACAGAACTTCTTCTCTTCTGCCTTGCTTGTTTATGTGCCTTTCTTTAGTGTCTGGAGGGGCTGAAGGGGCAGCAGCAGTGCTATGAGGCAGCAGGGTGACGTACTTTAGTCATTCAATAGCGTGTGAGAGTACTCAGCTGGTGTCTCTCTTCTGAAAGATGTTTAGTTCTGCGGTTTCATTAATTACTGTAAGTTTTCCTAATGCCCAGGATGCACTTTTATTTTATGAAAACAGCATAGTATTGCTATAAGGAATGATCCAAAGGGAAGCATTTTGCAAACATAGAAGAGTTTGTTGTTAGCATGGAAAAATAGTCTTGGTCTTTGCTGTTGGAAACCCTTGTGATTTGTGTATAGGAATTGTGGCATTACAGATACAGCTACGTATGAAGATATTCTGGTCTTTGATTTGGGACAGTGATGAAAGCCAAATCTGGAAAAGAATGTCAGTGTACAAAGGTAACACTCTATTACATAATCTCACTAGGTGGGCCTACCAGTATAGCACTGTTTGCAAATCCTTTAAGTGTAGCTGAATCCAGTACTACTAATCTTTGTTTCCTACTCATTTACCTTTGCATGTGTAGTTTGTCTTTCTACTAATTTTGGAGTTGAACCGTGTATTTGGCTCTAAAGGGAAGTGATGTCTCTATGGAGGAGCTGAGCCTGGAGCTCAAATAAATGTGTGTAGAAAGTTGCTACTCAAAAGGCTTTGCACAAATGTACCTGTCCTGTGTGTGCAGGACTTAAGTAGATAGGGGTAAACCGTGTATTCCTGCACTCTGCTTGTTGTGTGGGAGTAGACAGAAGGAAGACAGACTTGAGCCTCCTTAATGAGGAGCAGCAGCAAAGGAACGTATCGTGAAGTGAGGGAAGTGGAGTTCTGTGTCATCCCTGCCAAGCTGAAGTTGGCATTGTGTCGGCAGTGGCACAACCACAGGTGCTGTGGTGCCAAACTTGTGTGCCATCCCTGGGCTGTAACACAGTGCCAGCCTGGTAAAAGAATTATTTCTGCTTTTGCATTTTTCTCACTTCTCATCAGGTGGAAAGGACATATGACCATGGAAATCTATTGTGGGAATATGTTAAGTCTTTGCATCCAGAGGCGGGCAACAAAGCTGGTGCAAGGCCTGGAAGCAGTGTCTGGTGAGGAGCAGCCAAGGGCTTTGGGCTTGTCTGGTTTGGAGAAAATGTGGTTGAGCGTGACTTCATTGCTTTCTACGGCTCCCTGAGGAAGGGAAGTGGAGAGAGAGGTGCTGAGCTGCTCTCCCTAGGATCCAGAGGTGGGATGTATGGGAATGGTTCAAAGCTGCTCCAGGGCAGGTTCAGACTGAACATCAGGAAGCATTTCTTGAAACACTGGAACAGGCACCCTAGGAAGTGGTCGATGCCCCAAGCTTGTCAGTGTTTCAGAGGTGTTTGGACATTGCCCTTAAAATGTGTTTTGAATTGGTCAGGCAGTTGGACCAGGTGATTATTGACAGTCCCTCTCAACTGAAATACTCTATTCTATAGAACAAACAAGCTAAAAAAATCCCCAACAACATAAAAAAAGAGTAATTAGACAAAGGTAACTTTGTAGCAAATGTGGCTGTGTTCAAAGGTATTTCAGTTTTATGCTGGGTGCGTGTAGTGCTCATGTCATGATGCTTCAAATAGCTTACAATTGCCTATAGTGGGAGTTGAGCAGCGGTAACTGGATGTAAAGAGTTAATGGCCATGGCTGTTTCTGGTTTTACTTATATATTATTTGAATTTAAATAGAATGTCTGCTTGTAAGAGAATCAGAAGAGTGAAGGAAAAACTCTCCTTGTGTATTTTCTTACAGTTGAGATGGGGTTTTTCCCCTCTTCAGGCTCTTTGAAGGGTCTTATCTTGTCCTTATGGACTTTAGCTCCTGTTTACTGTAGGCATAGAAGTCCTCTATTTTCAGTATTAGCTTGAGAGAATATTGTCTTTTTATATGCCCCTGTTGCTTCAGTTATTTGCTCTTTTAGGATGGAGTATGCCATTGTTTGAGATCAAGGCTGTGAAGTCTTCCAGTTGAGTCTGTCTCTGAGGCTTGCAAAGGTCACTCTGATTTACCTTCAGATTTTTTTAGGAGAAAACAAGATGGCATAGAGTGTTAATGTTACCTGATCTCAATTAGTAAACAAGCAATTGGAATTTTTAGGAAGGAAGATAGTATTATGTTTTATTTGTGTTAGCTGGCTCCATCCTGTGCTGTCATTTCAGTGAACCTGACATTGGCCATCACAGAGATAACTCTTAGAGTGTCCAGCTGTTCACCCAGCAGCTTGCAAAGTCAGAATGGACAATTTGAATGGTTTGATTTTGTATCATTGACAAAGCATCCTATTTTGTTATGCAGCTGTAAAATTCTATAATAAAGAGCATTGCTGCTTAAGTGAAAATGGGAGTTCACACAAGTCATTGTTCCCAGTGGTGTTCTTACTTCAGATAGATAATGGGAAGTGTTGGAAAAATTTTAAGAGATAGTATATTCAGTCATTTATAACTTTCCTGATCTCCTGGACCAAAATACTTTAGGCCTTTTCTTTGCCTTGAGTTTAATTTTGTTTAAAGCTTTTTGCCAAAATTCTTCACCTGTTTTCGGAAACAGAACTAGAGTAATTGTGCCATTTTTTAAATCTCATTCTCTACTTTGAAATATTGTAGAGCACCTCTGAACTGGAACATTTACATGCAATTTGTCTGTGGGCAGCCTCTGGCTGAGCAGTATTGTTTTAATTTTACATGAAAATCTGTTAAAATTGAGCCAACTCTCTTATTGAAAATTTCTGATCTGGACATGGCAGTTTTTTGTTTTGTTTTGTTTTTTGTGGGGTACCCTGGAGACTGTCTGCATTCTGTATGCTCAACAGGATTTTTCTTTCAAGTACATTTCTGGGCTGCAATAAGCTGTGCAGAGCATGGGAGCCAGGATTGTCCAGTTAATTAGGGGATTGAGGGGGGGTTCTATGGCACAAAGCCAGCTGGGAAATCTCTGAGACAGCCCTGACAGCTCTGGAATCATGCACTTGTTCCTCCTCCTTTCCTGTCCCATTGGCTCTGCAGTATGTCCAGACTCCTGCCAACACTGCTATTTTGACTGTGACTTTGTGTTAAGACTCAAGAGAAGCTGAGGGATCCATACTGGGCTAAAGCTTGGCTTCTTCTGTATCTGAATACCTTTGTTACTTCTGATCATAACAAGGATGTCACTCATCACACTCGTGTAACGGTGGTGGTAGGGAGGGTGCTCAGTCACTTCCCACACGCTGGATATATGCATTTGGTCAGGACTGATTGCTGTGACAGCCAAAAAAAGCTCAATATGATTCTTCAGAGACCTTCACAGATAAAATCTCAAAAGACTACTGGGCTGTTCAACCTAAAGATATTTTTCTTTAGGAGTTCCAAACTGGACCAAGTTTATCTGAACTTTCGTAAAGGTAGCAGAAGATACTCCACACAAAGGCTGCACTTCCTGAATTTATAAAATGAGGAGGTGGCTTTTTAAAGATGACCAAAAAGTAAGTTTTTTTGACATTTTTCCTACAACAACTTAGACTTTAAAGAACTATTTTAGGTAGCCACTCAGTCTATGAAATTCTGACCAAATCAGAAAGCTACAGAAAGCAATTGATTGTGTCTGATGATGGGAAGCAATAGGTGATAGTAGTAAATAAATTATTTTTAAAAAAGGAAAAAGAGAAAAATATATTTTCAGAGGCATGTCCCTCCTGTTGGGAAAAGACTTAGGGGCCACCAAGTGGACTGACTTTCTTTGCTGTTTTTAAGGTGGCTAGTTTAAATTTAAGAAAGATGGCCTTCCCTGTTGACACAGTACAGCTGAAAGTTTCTTTTTTAAAATGCATTTCTCCTGTACCAAAATCTGTGTCAATTATGTAGACGCAGCTGTGTGAGAGAACTTTCCCTGAGTTTCACTGCTGTGCTTTCTCTGAACCAGCAGCAGAGCCCACTTGGCAGTGTGAACTTTTGGGAAGTTGGTACCTGCTGGATTGGGTGTTTCTTTTCTGTATCCATTCAGTATAGGAGTAAACAGATTTTGCTAAAAGAATGTTCCAGTCTGGCTGCTTATCAGAATTCTTATGAAGATAAATAATTTTTCTTCAAATCATGACAGATTTTAAGTTACCTACAAGTTAATCTTGTATGTCTGTGTGCTACTGGTGCCAGTACAATCAGAATATTGTAGCCTTGTGTACAGTCAAACATTAGGCAGTGTTCTGGGGTTTTCCCTCCCTCCCTCCCCCCACCTAAGTGGCAGACTCCTGCTGATCTGTAGCAGAAGAGGTTGAGATCTGTCAACTTGCACAACTGGTTTTAGTTATTTGGACTCTTCAGATTTATATAGTGGTTCGAAGGTGCTCAAGCTGTGACTGATCATGAGTATCTTAAGAAAATTTCTTAGTTTTCATCTATTTTTGAATCTAGAATTTGGAATTCTCATTCTTGTGATCACCATGCATGTTTTTCTTCAGGAATTCCTGGCTGTGGTGTGAAAGTAACTAGATGTGGAAACTGCCATGTCTCATAATGACTTTTTTTTTTGTTTGTTTTTAACATCAAAAATCAAAGTCTTTTTCATAATGGAGGATACTTAAGGATCACAACTTCCTGAACTCATTTATTGACCAGGTTGTTCCTGTGCTCTTAAAATGTTCCTGTGCCTTATAAAAAATACCAGAAAATGTCTGGTCTCTCAAGTAGCAGTTGAACCATCTTTTTGAAGAAATAAAGATTAATATTTCTTGTGTTTCTATATTAATAATTTTTCCTGTTAACAGTGTTACAGTTCCTGGTCTTCTGAAGGCTACAGTGTTTTTCTAGATGAATGTTAGTCTTGAAGCTAAATTTTAGGTTTTGCTTTACAATTAAGACTTTGATTTAATTTTTCACTTAATAAAACGTTTCAGGTTATAAGGAGAATCTGGGTTGACATTAAGAAGTAGGTTTCACAAAAACGGCTAAACCAGTATTAACAGCTCACTGCCGCTGGTAGACATGGTTCTTTTCCCTTCTTCTCTTTGCATAAGACTGGAAGATCTCCTACCTTCATGCTATCACTTGTCTCTTCTGGCTTCTTTTTCCTCATTGAAGTGCTGTTTGTCTGTCTGGTGCTTCCATCAATTGGCTTATGGTGAAAATGGAGGTCAGATGAATGTTGGAACTGATGCAAAGGGATGGAAAGGAAGCAAGAATATTGCTTTTAGTAGGAACAAAACAGTGGTAGATTAGTTATCATGGACTATCACCCTTAGGGTGCCCATTCTATGGGTAAATTCTGTTCATGAGAAACAACCTAGAAAGAACTGTACTTGTCAATAGCTGCCTTCTAACAAGCTTGTCACTTGGTAATCACTGGTTTAGGTTTGCTCAATTTTCTGTGGTGCTGCAGACTCTTCCTGCATGAAATGCAGCCTCTTAGGCCATTACAGAATCCCAGAATAGATAAGGTTAGAAGGAAGGGCCTGCAGTGCATGATCTGGTCCAACCTCACTGCTCAAGCAGGGTAAGCCATTCATACAGCTGAGTCTCTGCTTTCATAGGGCAAAAGAGCATTTCTGGTTTTATTGGTCTCATGCAGCTGGCAATGGTGGCGTAAAGATTCATTTTTCTAGTCCGTTCCTGCAGCCTGTAACTTATATTCATCCATATCAGATAGGAGCCCTTGGATACCAAGCAGCTTTCTAATACTGAATGAGACAGTGTGTAGGTATTCAAGTGGTATCGCAGGTAAGTGAGTTGTCTTTTTAGATAGCCCATTTGCCTATTGATTAATAGGCATGCCCATTAGCTAACCAACAATCCTTTAGTGATAACTGGAGTCAGCTTTTGGATTGGATAGATGATTTCAAAAGACAAAGCATTTATATATTTTATTTTCAGAGGAATTTAGGAGCTAACCAAATACATCTGTTTTTCTTAGAAAATTCTCATCCTGTGGGGGCTCACTTACATAACATGCACAGGTGCTTCTTTGCTAGAATAAGCATTTCATTCAAATAGTTTTTATTTAACTGATTGCTTTATGTAAAACCAAGAAGAAAGATGTAGCCACATATTGACAATCTTGCTATCCTATTTAATCTTCCTATGCAATGGAGTCTAGCTCCTTGAAGATAAGATAGTAATGTAATAATCTAGTTAGCACCTCGGTTGTAATGGACTGAGGCAATTGATCATCTTAAGAGGAAAGACCTGTTTTTCTTATCAGTGATTGTTCAGTCTATGTAATGCCTATCCTGTGCATACAGTCATAGTCTTACTTTTCTGACTATGTGAAGGGTTAGATATTATTACTTGAAGCTTTTATGGTGTCTCTTGATCCTATGTTTTGAATCATGGTCATTCCTGTTTTGCATGGCACAAGGAAAGTGTGGTGTGGGTGGTTGTTTTTTTTTTTGTTTGTTTGTTTGTCTTGATTTGGTTTTGGGGTGGAGTTTTTTGGTTGGGTGTTTTTGTTTCGTTTTGTTTGGATTTTTTTAAAAAACACTGAGTCATGAAGCTCATGAGTAGAGACCAAGAGAACCTCCACATTTACTCATTAGTAGTCTTTGAATACAAATGGAGAGCAGGTGTTGCAAAGGGCTGGATCCTTTGCTGTCAGACAGAGAAACATTTTTTTATTATTACTAGTGCAGTAACTCTAAACACAATAACTTATAATCTCATTGCCCTGATGTTTTTTCTTTTTAGATATTGCTAATGGATCGTTGTGTTGGTACTGTTTAGTATCATTAGCAGTTAAAGGAATGTTGCAATCGTTCATATGGTGTGCCCAGGTAAGAGCACAGTGGCACATTCTGTGGCTCTTTGGGTGAGTTTGTTCTACTGCTAACAGTGGTTTGACTATTGAGTGGTTCCATTGCAATCTTTGTTCTCCCAAGCACCATCATTTGGCATTAATGTTTATTGGCTGAAGTCTCTTTCAAACTGAGGCTACGTACAAGTACACTTCCAAATTTCCAGGGTTTTAAGATATGGAAACTTTGTGCTGCTCTGCATTGTTAGAATTCTTGACTAGCAAGCTAAAACACCTACAATGTGAAACTTGGCCAAGACATAGTCAATGTATTTGCTGAGCAATTTGTTTTGAATAAATTTAGTTCTGACTTTTTAATGTTTATACTAATGTTTACACTATCTTGCACACAAAAAAATTCTGATGTATATTGATGTTATACATATTTTATATAGATCAATTTTTGTGTATGTTTATGTATAGCTAGACACTTTGGTTCAGTTATACAAACTCAGCTAGACTAACTAAGGGATTTTTTTTTTCTTTTTGTCCCTTACTCCTAAGAAAGATCTTCCTACCTCAGAGGCTGAACCTGCAAGGCTAATGCTTTAAGTTTTTTTTTACTTGAGTTTTAATGATGTGAAAAAACCAAGGGCAGAATTTCAGAAAGCTTTACATTCACTGAAATAATGATTCTTAGCAGAGGTCAAGATATATTTAAAGTCTTTTAACTTTTCTGGAAATCCCACTTAAAATTCCTCATGCATCCTACTTCCAGCTAGTTTCCAGAATGTTGGGGATTTTTTTAAAACTTTTTTTTTTTTTTTTTACTTTCTTTATAGATGCATTTTAATTTGCTATGTTCATAAGTTGTCATCACACATGCTTTATGTGCTCAATGTACAGAATATCCAGAACAGTCTTAGTTTAGATTTTCTGGCAAATTAGTCCATAATTTTAAAGTTACCATAACACCTTTGAGCAAATTTTTGGTAGCATTAGAAAACCAAAATTTCAGTTCCACTGCAATTTAGTGATAGTGTTGGTGTTGCAGCTGGCTGCTGCAGCAGGACCCTGCACACCAAGGCTTGGTGAGTGCTCAGTGGCAGAACTTGAAGGTGCAGAACTACAAAGCACAGGTTTCCTTCAGCTGGGAAGTTGCAGAGCGATGTTTCTGATAGCTCTAGCTGGGTATAGTCTAGGATAAAGTTGCCTGTGGATTAAAGTGAAAACATGAAACAGGCTAGACCTACTGGCAGCCGTCCAGCTGCTTCTCCTCCTTCTTTGCAGGGTTTATGTTCTTTTACCTTCCCCAGGCTCAGCCTGGGGAGCCAGGTGCTTGCTGCCAATTAGTCTTGTCAAGACAGCCCAGAGCTTCTCTTGACAAGCCTGACTGCTGACAGCAGCTGTGGGCTAGTCTTAGGCAGGATTTTAACTCCTTGCTTGCCAAATGCTTTGCAGGTTAAATCTCCTGGTCTCATTCTGCAGTTATTCAAATATTCAAACTATTTTATGAAAGTATGTTCTATACAGAAACTGATCTAAGATTTCCAGTAGTGCTGTAGTGATAGAGTTTACTTGCCAAACTTCTGGCATGAAAGAATGTGAGTTGGGAGTTAAGTCATTATGAAGGTCACTTTATAAGTTTATGTTATTAGAACTGTCCATCTCAGGCCACCTTCTACTTGCTGTACAGCATAGCTGTAGCTGGGTCACAGCTTGGGCTGTTACTCTTCTTAGTTGTTATGGTTTTAGAAACTTTTGAACTTCGGGGTCAATTTCGCTTGAATTTGAGAGAAGGGCTGCTTTATTCTTTTTTTCTTGCAAATTGCGTGAATGGCAATAATGCTTTTTCCTATGTGGTCACCATTGTAGATACATTGCTAGAGAAAGACAAGTACAAGTTTGGTTTTATCAGTTGATAAGATGTGGCAGGTAACTGGTCTGTGTTGGAGAATATGATCTTTTGCTGGGTCAGGTTAAAAGGACACTTGGGAAGTAGTTGGATGCATGAGAAAAGCTCTGTGTCCGGGAGGTGCCTGTAAGCTGATGGGGGGCGTGGATAAAGTGGTAAGGGAGAGGCATTGGACAGGCTGTTGAGGTTTTGAAAAATGTAGTGAGAAGAAACAGGACTGTTAAACCAGTATAAATTGATCCCAGAACAGAAGGATTGTGTTTGGAAAATAGGCCATTTGCAATTGAATTAAATGCTCTGTTTACAAAATATATTAAATTGGATGTTTTTACTGAGCTAGTCAAAGATGTGGGATGTGAGTTGACTCATCTTTTCAACTTTGCTTCCAATTTCCTTTGCTTTTAGTGAGGCACAGCTATTAAGGTATGCTTTTTCTTAACTCAGAACTCCCAAATATTACACACAAATAACCATTAGATCGCTCTTTTTATCAGTTTGAGACCTATTTATATTTTAGAACTTTTTAGAGGAGGATATGCTTCATTAGTGTTCTTAGAAGTAGAAACAAATTCTTTTCTACTAGAGGAGAGCTCCATAGCTTTCCTCAGAGTACTTATGGCTTTTGCAGAGGTCTTCAAGAGGGCTGCTGTACTTAATTTGAACACTGACTGAAACCATTTATTTTGTCCACATGAATTTTAAAAAAGTATAGTGGCAGCTTCTGTGTGTGAAGAGTTAAACATAGCAGTATGGAAACCATTACTATAGTAAATCACCTAGAGTTCTGTTCCATGGCAGGTATTTCACCTTGCTAACTTAGTGCTCCTTTTTTTGTTTTTGAAAATGTTAAGGTGAAATTGAATTGCCTGCTTAGGATGTATGGAGGTAGTCTAAAGGAAAGTGCTTCCATTTAATGTTGATTGTGTGGATTTACATGTTACAATGAGCCATCAGGATACTGCCTAAATGATTTGAAGGTTTCTTGACTTGGAATTAATGTGTGCCATTGTCTTGAATTTGCAGTTTCTAGCATAGAAATCTACCACTATGTGGAGTTCTTGGTAAATCTGTATAGTGTTATTTCTGTTTTAATATCTGAAACTCATGTTTGCTCTGTGATTCTTGCATAATTAGAGCTACCAGCCTTGCTCATGATGGATATTACCTACTAGACTTGTGTAAGTAGAGGGAAAGGAGTATTTAAAAAACAGTTGTCTCTAGTTTTGGTTCAGTGCCACAACTTTCTGTCCGTCTATTGATGGCTTGTCTGCTTCAGGGATTTCAGATTTTCTGAACAGTAAAGAAATGGATAGCAACTGTACAGTACTTTTCAATCCAGCGTCAACACACATAGTCCCAAAATTGTCCTTTTGGAAACCCAAAGCCTAGTAATGGGCTTACAAGAATGTTCCAACTGCTCAAAGTCTTGGAGCAGTATTTTTGAACTGAAGTTACCAATGTGTAGCTGCTTGGGAAGAAGCTGGCAGAACATCAGCTGTCCAAGATAAGACTGCTTTTTGCTCCTTGCAAATCTGCACCAAGGAGGGGGAGGAGTTTACTTCTTACTCCAGGTTGGAACAATGGCAAAATATCATTATTTTACTTTGACTTGACAGTCTGCCAGCTTAAGTTCTTGAAACTTTCAGCTTTCCTTGTGTTTTAGCAGAATGCATCAAGCCAACTCAGCATTTTATTTTCAAAGAAAAAGTTTTCAGTGGCTGAACTTTCAATGCAAGTGTTCAAAGCAGCATCCTAAGCAGAATCCTAATCTCTTTCTTTGCAGCCAAGGCCCCACAGCCGAGAATGGAGATTTCTCTTCAAAGTAGCCATCTAAGAACTTAACTTCAGCAGAACTAACCAGTGCTGCTGTTGAAGGAAGCAGTCTTGCCCTGACTGCTGCTTCCTCCTTCCTCATCTGCTCCTCCCGTGTGTTAACTTGAATGTTTGCACAGAAGTCATAAACCAGATGGAGTAAATGATTGAGACTTTTTCTGAGAATTCATTTTAGTCTGGATCAGTTCCTTGAGCTGGTTGACTGAGCAGCCATATGGTGTACAGACCACCTCCTGCACCAGCACAGGTGGCCAGGAAGAGGCTGACGCCATTTCTTTTGGTTGCAGTGCTGACTTAGGCCAATTCTGTGTGTTGGAATTGTAGCTCTGGATGCTTTGCCTCTTTACTGGCAGGTTTGAGTTTTGGTTTCGGGATTCAAACCTTCATATTCATGTTCCTATGCAACTGCACTTCCAATTTATCAAAGCCTAATAGTTAAAAACCAGTAGTACTTTATCCTAATAAGGCTTTCATGAGCACTTGAGACACTTGGCCCCTTTACCTTGTTTAGTTTAAAAAATAGCAGCCACCTTTTCCTTCCAGGCCTCTAAATCAGCTCTTTGAGCTGTCTGCAGTGAGCACATTTTTGTGTGTGTAGAAAAACGCATGGTTCCTCTTGAGCCAGCAAATTCCTTGTTTTTTAAGAAATGTTATCTCTAGTATTATAGTAGTAGTTCATTATTTCTGGAATGTGCATTGGAAGGGAGGAAATTGCTTTGTAATCCTTAGTACTGCCCTTCCTTCTTCAAGTGGGTTACTTCAGATGTAGGGGGTTGCCAGCCTTCCTCCCTTTGACTGAATAAGGTTGAGGAGTGCTGGCTGGAGCAGCTCCCTCAGTGCATCCCTACAGCAGGAGCCTGCAGCGGGCATTTGGCAGCGTGCAGATAGGACACTGACCTCCTCAGCAAGCATCCCTTGATGGAAACAAATATCTTTAATAAGAGTCTCTTGTCACTGCTAAGCAAATCATTTTAAGGAATGACACAAATAGAAGCAGCGTTTCCCTCCAGTCTTTTGCTTGTACCTCCATGGTCCATGCACCAGGGTCATGGAATGTGGTAACTGGTTTGCCTGTGTAGGCTTCAGCTAATATTGAGCTAAACAGTGTGCAAGCAGCAGGGAGACCTGATTTCTTTCCCTGCCCTCTTTTCCTTCTCCTGTCAGGTTACTGGGTTTTTGACTTGTAAAAATTGTCTGGTTTTGTATTCCTTCAATGTTTTGACCTTGTTGTCTTTCAGTGTTTTGAAGCTGTCATCTTACAGAAATACCAAAACAAATAATCTTGTAGGTTCTTTTTTTTTGAGCCTGTTCTGTAAGGTATCATACTTTGTGCAGTGTATCATCTTTTGTGAAGATGATACATTGTTAGGAGTTAATACTTTGAATGTAATAAACCATACTGAGTACATTTTAAATTGCGTGAACTGTGAGAGTGTATTATCTTTCAGACAGTGCATAGCCTTGACTTTGAATAGTGTTCCTACAAAGCCATAGGCAGAAAGCTCTGGCTAGGTCTTGTGACATTTCTGGAAAGAATGGTCTGAGTTTTCAGTCATCTGTTAATATGTGGTATTTTAGGATTACAAACAAGTTGTAACTGTAACTTTATCATATTGCTTAAAATCTTTTTGTTGTCTCAGCATTTGTGCACTCAGACTGCTTGATACACTCATGCAAACTTCATGCATTTGAATGTCTCTACTGCAAATCGGAATATAGCACTAAGGTATTGCTGCTCATTGCTTCTGTAATCCCTGTAGAGTGCCTATTATCTGTTATTTTTAAGATCATTTATGCCAGTTTAAAGCAGGTAGAAATATTTTTTGGTTGAAAAGAGATTGTGTTAAGAACATCAGTAGAACTTCTGTTTTTCTTAGAAAAAATAATTGTTTGGGTTTTTTTTCTTAGAAAATCTACAAATTCACTTTGTGGATTTTGATGGAATGAAATGGATTTCCTGTTTAGGCTAGGATAACCACTGGCAGTGCTCCTTTGTAAAACTGGGATGGCTTTAGAACCAGTTCAGAAACAATTTTTATTTTGTCAAGCTTAGTGCTGCCACAAGAAATCTGTGAAACCACACATCTGTTGCACATTGATTTAAACTAATTTAAAATCACTAGGTTGAATTTTAAATACTTTACCAGTGACTCAACTTTTATTCTAACACAAGTCTGAGATGTTTACTGAGACAATTTCCCCAAATTCAAGGAACTGTTTTCCATTAGGCAAGGCCAGTTCCCAAAGAAACCACTCCCTCCTGGAGCCACCTGGCAGTTTGTCCAACAGGCCATGTCAGCTGGCTGGCAATGGTGATGTGATAGGTGGTGCATTGACTGCTCATGTTTCTGAGCAGAACTGAGAAGAATGGGGGTATATAAAGCTAGTGCCATTAAGCATGACACTTCAGGATAAGCATCCATGTGGGTTTTTTGAATTTTTGATGAGTTAAAATGGTTAGCATGCAGCCCCTTTGCCACCTGTGCTCAGTAATACAGCATTGCTGATTTGCGTTGAAGACTAATTTCAGAGGGCTGAATGAGCTAATGTTTCAAGTAAGGTTTTCTTTAAAGTTAGACAGCCCTTACTCTAGCAACTTTACCTTAGATTTGCTCTGTTAAGGCCTTGCACTGAACCTGTTTTAATAGGTTTGACTGTCTTGTGTTTGTAAGCTTGCTAGGAACATAATGCAGAACAGAAGAAATGAGAGTAAATGTTACAGTTGCCGAAGAACTCTAGTTGTGTTTTGATCTTCATCTGTTATAAATACTTTGTCACTCTGTTGCTCTCTGAAAAGGTTACTTTTGTGGAATCTCAATAGCAATAATGTGGCCTAACTTTAAAAATGTTTCAGCAATTTTCGTCCTTCCAGGAGAGAATGGAAACTAGTAATACTTGGACTTTTTTGCCCTTGCTCTGGAGTTTCTACCTAGGAATATTAACTTTTAATATCCACCTAGTGATTGCTCAACTCTGTAGCTTTTCATTGAAGTACATGTGCATCACATTTCAATATTTTTCTTCCTGTTCTGTATGTAAAGCTTTAATATAAGTTCCCAATGTTTTCTGTTAACTCTTACTGCTTTCCTGGATTTGGATCTAGCATGGAGAAGCAAATTATTCTCCTCTATTCTGTTACTGTTAGATTTCTGACAGTGGTGTGAGCATATTAAATCCCTCAACGCCTCTTGGATTTCTGAAAAACAATGATGATTATTTTAGGGAAGTGCTGGCCTACTCTTTTAATAAAGAACTTGTCTTGTATTCCACTTTCCCATTTTTAGAATCATGGTTCATATTGCTCTTGCTTCACAATCATATAACATTCTAGTGGAGAGTACAGCAGTTGCTTACCTGGAAAAGTAATATTAGAAAAGTGTGTATTTTTAGCTGCCTTTTGATGTGATGTAGCAGCTGGAAACAAGGAGGAGAGACAGTATGTGGTGATCTGACAGCCCTGCCAACCACAACTTGAGACCAAAATGTGGGGAAACCATTTCATAGGCTTGATTATGACCATTGCGCCTGGCACTTCAATGATCCGGATACTGTAGCTTTGCTCTTGGTAGTCAAAAGTTTTGAGTCCTCTCCATGACTGTGCTTGACAAATGTTGTTAATGTATAGAAAAAGCAAGTTCTGTGAAGCTTTTTGTTTATGTTAATATGCATTAAAAATATATATAAAGAGCAGGCAGTTACGTGGACACATTTCAGAAATAAATAGTAAAATATCCCTTTGATGTCAGTGACTAATGGTAAATGTCTAAATGAAAAGAAATTCTAGCTATTAACAAAATTTCTGCTTTTCCCTTTGTAGTAATCATGTCCAGAAGTCAAATAAGGAATCTAGCAAGTTCACATTGAGGAATACTCTCAAGACAAGACACAGTGACTCATTTGCTTTTCTGGGTAAGAAAGGTATCTTTATTCTCTTGAGTGTGACAAAAAGTACTTAACCTTTTAAATTTAACTTCTGAAAAGTACAGTCTGTCAAGCCAGTATGCTGGGGGGTTGTGGGTGGAGTGTTTTGTTGGTTTTTATTTTTATTTGTTCTTGAAGCTTTTTGGGCACGTGTAGAGAATTTTCCACCCGTCTAACAGTCTTAAGATGTTTTAGACTTGTAGTGCAAAGGAAGAGCAATAAAGAGCAATTTCAGAATAAAAGACACCACGGAATAGCATGTGATTGTTTGGTTAGAAAAGTAATTCCAGTTCATTGTCACAAAAATGTGTACATTTTCTAGCCTGACTTGCCAAGGGAATGGAGTTTATACAGTATTTCATTCTTTTCTCTTCCCAAAAATTTTAAACATCTCTCTGACTAGGAAGAGAATAAAAAACTTACAAATTGAGACAAAAGTGTAGAAGTCAACCTTATATATATTGTGTCGACAGGCTGGCAGCCAGCAAACATGTGCTCCTTCATGGTCAGCATGGGTATTCTGAGACACCACAAACAGCTATGATCATTGCAATGGCATGATACGTGTTGGGTACTTCCTGCAAATCTGTATGTGGTCTGACTTTAGTAGTTCTGCTGCTCCTAGAATTTCCCCAGCTTGATCCAGACAAGTCCTGAAAGAAAAACAATTTAAGGATTTTTTATTTTAATCAGGAAGACATTCTTTGCTCATTTGCTTACAGTTGTTATGTATACATGAAACTGTGTAGCATCATCTATGTGTAACATTGCTCTGCAATTGTCTTCATCGTTAGTAACGAGATGGGTGCTGTGCAGGTTGTCCTTTAGCACTGTGTTGTAGGTGGCTTGTACCAATAACCTTCAGAGACTGGAGGCCTGATTTCCCCCTTCTCCCCAGCTCCCTCATCCACACTCATCTCTCAAGGTCTTATTTAGTGCAGTTGGGTACCTGGCTCGCTGGGTTTGCTGGATCATCTGATGACAGACTGAGAAAGAAAACTTTAGTTTTTTTCTTCCTATGGCAGTCAGTGTTACACATTGTTTCTTATGTAAGCTATGCCTCTGACTCTTCTCCAGTCTCAGTGGATTCTGCTGTAAAGTTGTAGGCTTACAGCTATGCTCCTGTTACAAGGACTTGTAGACTGGATCATCAGAGCATTGCCTGCTTGTTTATCATGTACTTTATATTATGAGTCCCAGTGCATTTAGTCACTGCTTCAGATTCCTCTCCAGTTATGAACAGAAAAGAAGTGCAGCAACAGAGGAGTGCAAAATAATATGTTTCTAAAAAACAGAGCAGTTTCCATAAAGAGTTAAAGTAGATAAGATGGCGTATTTTAGTCTTTTAAGTTTAGCGCTTCTCTCACAACTTAATTAGATCTAATTTAGTTTGGCATTGCCTGACTTTTTTTAGTACAGAATTAGCCCGTTTCACTCTGTCCTAGGGCAGTCCTGTAATTTTGGCAGTCTTGTTCCAATTATCAAACTCAGTTTCTAAAGATGTAGTTTCAGAATACATGCTGCTAATGTTTTTATCTTTTTGCTGTATCTTCATGATTCACTGTCATCGTGTTTCTGCTGTGGAGCTGCTTTCTTTTTAAGTGTTCTTACTAAAGATAGAAAAGCTCCTTGGGCTCTTTCATTCTTTTATATTAAGTAATAAAGCCAGGCCATTGGTTGGTGGGGATTTTTTCATCATATGGCTTATATTAATGTATCAGAGACTTTATAATTCTAAAATTGTCTTTTGGTGATTGTCTCATCTAATAAGGATGAATTTTTTTTTCTCCCTAAATTTCTATTTTTGTGCTAATTCTTTTAATCTTACAAAGCTCTGTCTTGGAATTTATGTGGTCTGCAGCTGGAGCTTTTGTTGTTACATGGTGTATCTGGACATTTGCAGTGCAATTGTTGGATTTTACTAACGGCTCTCCTAGTCTGGAGTGACTTGAACAGTTCTTATTCAGGATTTGTTTTACTGCTGCTTATTGGAAACTCATCTGGGAGTCATACCCAACATACACCTTCAAAATTCTTTCTTAAATGAAGCATTTTAGACTGTGTATTTAATAATAATCAAATACAACTATGCAGACATGCCTACAGAAAAATAGGAGGGCCTACTTGTAAATGAAATGTTTGCCATTTCCTAAACACTTTTTTGTGGTGATTTTTCTAAATATTAGTTTAGAAAATATTCAAAAATATGGATATTTTTCTAAATGTCAAAATGCTGTGATGCATCTTGCTTCCACATAACCCTACAAAGACTAGGGCACTTTTTAAAATGTATTGCATTCAGTTAATAGTAGTCATCTTGGGTCTGTAATTTAATTGATAACTGAAGCTGTATCCTCATGTTTTAAAACTATATTTTTATTTTTATATTTCTTCTCCTCTTGATTTAGATAACATAATCCATGGATAAAGTGGGAAAGATGTGGAACAATTTCAAATACAGGTGCCAGAATCTCTTTAGTCATGAGGGTGGAAGCCAAAATGAGAGTATAGTTGTGAACTCCAGTAATTGCTCATCTGGTAAAGAGAAAGCCATCCAGATAACTGACTTGACTCAACAACAGCCCAGCAGCCCTTTGAGAGAAAACATTGCTTTGCAATTAGGCTTAAGTCCTTCAAAGAATTCAGCAAGGCGGAACCAAAACTGTGTCACAGAAATTCCTCAGATTGTTGAAATAAGCATTGAGAAAGAGAATGACTCATGTGTCACCACAGGAGCCAGGCTTGCTCGAAGGGACTCTTATTCTCGGCATGCTCCTTGGGGTGGGAAGAAGAAGCATTCCTGCTCTACCAAAACACAGAGCTCCTTGGATACTGAAAAAAGATTTGGTAGAACACGAAGCGGTTTGCAGAGGAGGGAGAGAAGGTACGGGGTGAGCTCAGTCCATGACATGGATGCAGTGTCCAGCAGGACGGTCGGTAGCCGTTCTCTGCGACAGCGTCTCCAAGATACTGTTGGGCTGTGCTTTCCCATGAGAACTTACAGCAAGCAGTCCAAACCTCTGTTTTCTAACAAAAGAAAGATCCATCTCTCTGAACTAATGCTTGAGAAATGCCCTTTTCCTGCAGGCTCGGATCTGGCCCAGAAGTGGCATCTGATTAAACAACACACGGCACCTGTGAGCCCTCATTCAACTTTCTTTGACACATTTGATCCTTCCTTGGTTTCCACAGAAGATGAAGAAGACAGGCTCAGAGAGAGACGTAGGCTTAGTATTGAAGAAGGGGTTGATCCCCCTCCCAATGCCCAAATACACACTTTTGAAGCTACAGCACAGGTAAATCCGTTGTATAAACTGGGACCAAAGTTAGCCCCTGGTATGACTGAGCTGACCGGGGACAAAACCATAACACCTCCAGGGAACTGTGACTCCGAAGAGGACACAACAACGCTTTGCCTGCAGTCCCGCCGGCAGAAGCAGCGTCAGATGTCAGGAGAGAGCCACGGCCATATCAGCAGGCAGGGGGCTTGGAAAGTGCATACTCAGATCGATTACATCCACTGCCTTGTGCCAGACTTGCTCCAGATCACAGGTAACCCGTGTTACTGGGGCGTCATGGACCGCTATGAAGCAGAAGCACTTCTGGAGGGTAAACCCGAAGGCACTTTTTTGCTCAGGGATTCTGCGCAGGAGGACTACCTCTTCTCGGTGAGCTTCCGCCGCTACAACCGCTCGCTGCACGCACGCATTGAGCAGTGGAACCACAATTTCAGCTTTGATGCCCATGACCCCTGTGTGTTCCACTCCTCCACCGTTACGGGGCTTCTGGAACACTACAAAGACCCCAGCTCTTGCATGTTCTTTGAACCATTGCTTACTGTATCTCTGAACAGGACCTTCCCCTTTAGTCTGCAGTATATCTGCCGGGCAGTAATCTGCAGGTGCACTACGTATGATGGAATTGATGACCTTCCTCTACCCTCAATGTTGCAAGACTTTCTAAAGGAGTATCACTATAAACAAAAAGTCAGGGTGCGATGGCTGGAGCGGGAACCTATAAAAACAAAGTAAATGGAAATCAAAATAAGCTTCTGGAACGTGCTTTTTTTTTTTTTGTGTATTACAGTTTAACTGCAGCAAGCGCACTGATGATGTCTAGCTTTTCTGCAATACCCTATTTAAGCTGAGTGTTAGTATCCTGTCAGATGCTGCCTGCTGTTAATCAAACTAAGTTGTGATGCCTCTTGGAAACAATAAGCAGACACAATTCTGCACGTTTTTCATTAAGGCCTAATGAAAATATTTTTGCTAATTTCTAAATATTTTGTTTCCCTTTTATAGCTGTAGTAATTGGATGAAGAAACTATGAGGCATTTGTCATGGGGCATTCATGTAATGCTGTTAAGGAAAGGCTTTATCAGAGGGGCATTTTTGCTAATATTTGAAGTATTTTTTTAAAATCCTCTTCTTGAAAACTTTCCTCAACTCAAAGTAATAATTTAGCTCACAAACAAGTTTCCAAATACTAGTGAATATTTTCTTGTAATGAAGAGCAGTTCATTAGAAGCAGTCCATTAAGAGTTAGTGGTGCTTTGATGCTGACAGATGAATCATGCTTTTCACAGTGTATAAGGTTTCCTAATCATTAAGACTTGAATATGCCTGCTCAGTACTGTAATTCTGTTACAAACACTTGGAGATTAAAGTGGCATTGTTAGCAAAAGTAATACTGTCTCAGACAGTTAAAAATACCTTCCAGTGTGAGTTGCTGCTTCTGTGGCAGGACACAGAATTAGATTATTGCTGTGAAACAGAAGGTTGTGGTTTTTTTTCCAAAACAGATTTTGGTGGCCTGACTGCTAGTAACTTACAATGGAAGGTAATAGTGACAAGAAAAAGATGTTTAATTATTTAAAGTCGAATGATATTTTTATGGAGAACATGACAAGTGGTTGAATTATTGTAATCAGAGTATAAAATCTGACATATCTGAAACAAATGTCAGGTTTCATAGTACTGGTACACTTTATTTGTAAATATTTTTCCATCTGCGCTTTTAAAAATGTTTTAAAGTAATATGCACTGATGATAGTTTCAACAGATTACTTAGAAACAAGATTCTAACTTCTGTTTGCTTATTTACTTGGAGATGGAACTTAAAAGTAGTTCTATCTTAGATATTTTGCACTAAGATTTTGTCGGAATGCCCTGACCCCTGTTTAATGTTTTGTACCAATTCTGAGTGCTCCCTAGTTTCTTTACCAGCTGCTACAGTATTTTATTTCTTACTTCTCTATGGCAGTGACCTATGCGAGGTAGGAAACATTTTGGCTGCAAATACAATAAACGTTATTCTTGTATGCTACACTAACCCTTCTATTGATGTATTTTTCTGCTTGCTGTGCCTTGTTCTGGCTTTTTGTGCTAATAAAGTACAGTATGTTCAGTGTTATACTTGTATATCTGCTCTGTTTTTATATATTCACGTAACTTGTAGCAGTTAAATGAATTTTTAATAGGCTTTTCTTAGTATTTAGGATAGGTAATGCACAAGTACTGTGCAGTTGAGTATTAGCTGGTCAGCACACCATATTCCTGGTTTTTGTTACAGCAACTTGACAGTGTACACCATTGAATAACGTTTCTGTAGTCACTGCAAGGTAATGGACTTGTCTGCAGGCATAGAGCATTTTACAGGATTTTGTAATGCAAAGGAATAAATGTTAAGCAAAAAGTGTTCTAAAATATTATTGATCCCCTGTAATGGTTGCTGAAGGTGTTTCAACTTGTTGTATAGGTAACTGCTAAGGATAATATTTTGACACTCCCCACTGAGGAATGCTTATTCCTTTAAATTGACAGTACAGCAGCGGCATTTGTTCACTTTTAGGCTATTTTGATAAATAGATGTACACACAAGCTAGACAAATGTCCTGTTTTTACCAAAGAATACTGTGAATTTATGTTGGGGTATTTTTTTAGTTAAAAAAAAAAAAACAAACTCAAGAGTGGAGAGGTGCAATTTTTGTTCTATCAAATATTTATCCCAAGCTATGATAAACCAAAGTATTTGACAACTTCATCTGAACCTAATGTATACATTTATGTTGGTAGAGCCTAAAGCTTTTACATCAATGGTGTCGTCATTATTCCTGAACTCACAATGCACCTGAAGAGGAATGATTTAAATAATTTTGTAATGACTGGAACAGCACTACATAAAAGCTCGTACTGCAAGGGGTTAATCTGAAGCACCCAGAAAGCACTTTAAAACATGTGTTTATATGCTTGTGGAAAGTTTGTGATCCCATTGTGCATTCTTTGTAGTAGATTATCTTATTTCATGTGTTAAAAGACTCAACTGTTAAAATGGAACTTTGTTTAGAATATGTAAATACTAAGTTTATGTAATTATGTGTACAACTGTGCTATTGGTCTCTTAAGTTTTGAATTGTGTATGTGTCGTTGGATATGCAACTCTTGGTTTAAAATCTGCTCTAAGCATAAAAAGAGGAAAAAGTCACCAGCATGAAATTGCACCTAAGTGTACTTTCACTGTGTCTTTCTCACTGTTCCCTCAGTCAGATCTGAATGCCAGATGAGTTTACTTAAATTCTTGCTTTCAATATTAGTGTCATACAATCAGCCTGCAACCAAGCTTTGTCCCGGTGTAGGGAGCTGTTTTTCATTTACACTCGTTGCAGTTGCTTGTCATGAACTAGCTGTGACGTTGTCAATGTGGTCAGGAATTCATCTAATTTTTAATCATGTGGTGGAATCTTTGGGAAAAAAAATAAAACCCCCAAACCCTTATCTCAGAAAGTTTGCTCTTGCATTTGTATTAATAATATTTATGGAGATATTTGCTCCCCTGAAACACACAAAAAAGGAATGATATATTTCTCTACAATTTTTTTAAAGCTCTGCTTCACTGAAATATACAGAATAATTTGCTAGTGTGGTTTTGCTAAAATGAATGACTTTTTAAATTTTGGTAGACTTGAGTGTTGACTATTCCAGTGGAAGTGTATTTCTTAATGAATACATTTTCAGTTCTAAAGGCATTAAAACGCTAGTAGGTGGAGAATGCAAAGAGTTGATTTCTCATTTGGGTTTCTCATTCTGGTTTCATTTAGAAAACCTTAAACATGTCTTAAAGAGGTGCACAAACCACATCTTTATTTTTTTTTAATTTAACAGGAGGATTCAATGTAGAAAGGTACACTTGTATTATTCCAATTTAACTTGGTTACATGACATGAATTTTTGAGCCTCAGTCTTGTCAAGTGTTTTTTTTGAGGTGATTCTTATTTCAGCAGAAAGAGCTATAGAAAGTGCTTACTCTGTAGAAGGGTTTTGTGAGGAATCTTACAAAGGTATTTTATATCCCTGTGGAATTGGAGAAAGGAAAATATACTATATTTTGAGTATAGCGGAGGGTCTGTGAGTTTAGGATCTTTTACCAGTTTTGTCAGGTCTATGGTGTTTATCAGTTTTAAATGCATAACTCTGGAAAATACTTGTAAGGCAAGTACACTTGTCTAGATAATTTACTTGTCAGAATGGAATTTCTGAAGAAAATAAGTTACTAATTAATGTTTTGCATTTATGTACATTTAAATTTTATTTGCATTTGAAGACTTGCTGCTTACAAAATTATAGTCCTTAAATCAGAAGCACAGAGTTGTGAAAAGATGTGTCTGTTTATCTGTAGTGTTTGACAATATGAAGTCTGGCCTTACAGATGTCACTCCAATCCTTACGTCCATATTTAACTTAAAGGTTCAGCACTACTTAGGAACAAGCAAAGATTCTGAATTTCTGTGATAAAAAACCTGTTTGCTCCAGTCTCCATGTGCAAGCCAAAATATTTGCAGAATGCTTTAAAGCTTTTCTGTGCTGCAGAATTGCACGTAAGACAGAAGTTGTCATTGTCAGAAGTTGCTGAGTACCAGAGAGATGCATCTGCAGGCATCATAGTTTGCTTTTTTTTTTTAAAAGATAGTATTTATTTACTTGAAAGACAGTATTTAATGGAAAAGTATGAACTGAATCTTAGTTGATTCTTTCTAAAATAGCGTTTCTCTATTTAAGACATTTGAAACTCATATTTAAAGTTATGAAAGCGCTTTTTGAGCCTCGTTTTCTGAAGATTTTGTTGTGAAGTGAACACGTATGTGCCAAACCTTAGTCTGCAAGTATCTGGCACGTGTATATTTATATGTTAATAAGATGCCTCCAAGCATGTCTACATTCATGGTCTTTTTTGAAGCTGCTGAACTACACCAGTATGGTGAGCATAAATATATTGGAATTCTAAAAATTCTATCTGTTTTCTGTCTGTGTATAGCATACTTTGCAATTAAAAGGACTATTTTATTTGCATCTTCACCTGCACTTATATATTATGACCAGTTGATTGGTGTGGTTTTTCCTGCTGTCATCACACTTACCTAAACAGCTGTCTCTGGACTGTGACCAAAGGAGATTTTTCGTACCTTTTTCTTTTTAAGTAGAACCAAATCAGTTGGCTTTTAAAGTATTAATTCCTATGGAGTGTGGTGTAGCACTGCTAATTGCTCTCCGTGTTTGCAGATGTACAGAGAATCATTTAGCTTGACCATCAGTTGTATCTGCTGAATCTAGTTTACTTTAAATGTCTGAATTTTAAGGATTTTTTAAAATTGAAAATGCTCCTGATGAGGACTCTGAAAAGAAAAAGGTTTAATGTTTTTATGTCAAGATACATAAAGTGAATGTTTTCTAATTAGATAAGGATATTTTGAAGATTCTTTTTAGATGTTTTCCCCCTCACTGTCTTAAATCAAGACTCTTTAAAAAAGAAAAATCAAAACCTAAACAATCTCTTGATGATTTAAACCTTACAATCTTTTGAAACCTCAAAAGAAATCTGGTGCTTTTACTTAATTTGCTAACATGTTGCCAGACTGATTTAAGAACAGTTGTTTAAAGAAGCGAATTAAATCTGTTATTTCGATGAAGCATTGCCATTTATGATATTATAAAATATTCCATTTACAAAAATTGTCTATCAGCAGGATGTTAACCTGATACTGTATTTGTTGATATCAGGGTAACTATTGTGTGTGTGCTTTTCGAGCTGAGTAAGTGTTCGCTTTGTAAATTTGCATTAAGGCTACAGCTGTTACCAGCGAGGTTCTCTAGGGCCAACACAATGAATTTATGAGCTGAAGCTCCTGGTGCTTGATCCCTTTTTGTCTTCAGTAGGAAAAAAAGTGTGAAACTCTGTGCAAGACAGCTCGTGTTACAGATTTCCATGTTAAGCACACAGCTATGCTGACAAGCAGAAACATATCTGAACTTGCTTGTCTGGAGTAAAGCAACCTCTCTGATTTCTCAGCAGGAGCTGTAACTTGGTGCATGTTGGCAAAGAGGAAGCAGAAATAGGTTTTGCTCTTCCCTGAGCAGCTGTTAAACTGAACACAGGGTGTGCTTCCTGTGCGATAGGTTATCTGAACTCCTTAGAGCCCTGAGAATTTTAATAGCATTTGGAAGATACAGAAGCACTTGGCTGCTTTGCCACTTCTTGCTTTCTTACTTGTAGTTTTGCAAAAGCTTGAAGAGATATATTTATTAAAATTGATTCTATATAGTCACCAACTGTATAAGCACTGCTTTGTAATATCTTTACAGAGATATCAAATTCCTACACAATTATATTTAAATCATTTTGGGAAAATTAATAATGACACTGTGGGCACAAATTAATTCAGATTGCACTATAAACTTTCTTACCAGAAGCCTTCGTTCTTACAAAGAACTATGCGATCCCTACACAGAAACTGTAGCTTTGATGGTGCGCTCTTTGGTAGATGTCCAAAAAAGCGGCATCCAGACGGTCCCTGGACCTTTTCTGACATTCCAGTTGAAGGGGCCTGGCAGGCCCACTGGGCACTCGAGGAGTTGGCTGGCAAGCACGCGAGGTCGAGCGTCACCTGATGCCAGCACCCGGTATAACTGTGCTGGTTTAGGTCTCCCCAGCTTAGATGTTTTTTAACTCACTGCAGCTTAAATGTTTCTCCACCCTGCCTAATTTTTGTTATTTGGTTGCCAAACTGTCTTGCATCTTAATAGAGTAAGAAAATAATGTGATTTATGGCTACCCGACCAGTGTATTAACTAGTAGATGGCTCTGTCTTAATAAACGGGGTATAAACTGCCATATTGTTTTCTTTTTCTATTTGTTTGGGAGCAAAAAGTTGTGGGTTAATGAGTGTATTTTAAGTCCATGCTGTAAATGCATAGTTTTGCAAATATTTAGTTGCACATGTCAAGAACAATAAGTAGTTAAAGTAATCAGTAACTCATGTTAGAGTCCTTTTCTGTTTCATCTAAAATACTTGAGTGAAGAGATCCACAGACTGATAGTTTTTGTCTTCAGAAATTGTATCACTCTCTGAAATCCATCAATTAGTTTAGTGAGTTTTCACTTCACTTAAAGCGTTTGTCTCTCCAGCTGTGGGCTAAGGACATGTTTTTGTGACATAAACTTCTCTTCTAGAGCACAGCCCCCAGAGCACAAACTAAGGAACAGATGTAGATGTTGTCCTGTAAACTGAGTGTTTGTCCTCTGTGCCTGATGGGAGCTCTCCAAAAGCAAATTAGTGCAAACCCTATAGCTAATTATGAAAACTGAGCAAAATGCTGCTGGTGAGCAGTATAGCTGGGCACAGCAACAGCCATGTGACAAGCCGAAGAAGTGCTGTGGGCTGCTCTGTGGAACTATTTTGGGCTTCTTAATTTGTTAATTATATATTTTCTAGACCACTGCTCCTAAAAATACATTTAGTCTAGGCTCCATTGGAGTATTTATATCTCATCACTGGTGAACTAATAGAAAACTGAAACCCTGAAAACAAACCATGTGTTTTTGGCTGTTTTATAGAGATTGCCCTTGTAGTTTTAGCTTCATTGTACATGGAGAAACCTATGTGTCTTAAACTCACCTGAAATAAATCTGTAATTGATTAAGAAATGAAAGTAATGGAAATTGATTTGCCTGTTGTAGTGGTGGGTTTGAAATATTAAGCTCTAATTCTGTAAAACTTATGGCAGATATCCTAATGTGATATTAAGTATTTTATGTAGGAAATAAGGAAAATACATGCACAGTAATATTTCAAAAGGGTTTAAAAACACCAGGTGTTCTGAAGCTAAAGTTCCTAAAATCAGTATCTTCTGCATCACTTTCCTAGAGATGGGAATTATAGGAGTCTCTTAGAAAGCTGTTGTGTTGTGACTTGGCAGGTATCTAGAAGAGAATGTGTCAGTACATAAAATAAATGTAGGAGAGGCCCTGCAAAGAACTTCTCTGTTACACTAGCACAAGTTATGCAGAGGAGATTCCGTTCCTGTAGGATTTTTCTTGGGCTTCTAAGTGTCCAGTAAACATTTCTTTGGTTACCTAGATTGAATGCAAGAGCTCTAAGCACAGTAGAGATTGTGGAAGTGACATTGCTGCCACCAAACAAGAGGACGTGGACAAACGAATCCATAAGAAAGGTTTGTGTTGTCACTTCACCTCTGAAGCAGCTGGTGGTGCGAGGAGCATTAGTGTGGTTTCACATCTGAGCTTCCCAACATCTGATAGCTTGGGTGTGGATGAAATAATGTTGGCATGACCTGCTTGTGAGACTGTTTTCATTTCACTCTCCCATCAGGTGTTGTGGGGTATCTGGGAAGTCAAGGTTGTAAACCTTCAGTGGGGGTTTCACAGCTTCTTCTAAAAAGTTACCAAATTAATAAAAATTGCTATTTACAGGGTTTCTTATCTTCAGAATAGCATTAGTCGTAGCTCTCATCTGTTACTTTAGTAGGAATACATAAATTCATCTTGATTTCAAGAGTGGGACAAAGACTTCGCAAGGCCACAAAGAACTGCTTGGAATCAGACTGGCTGGACATGGGGCAAGTGGGATGTGTTGCTGCTGAGGTTTCCCTTTTGTAGAAGAAGAATGGTGATACTTGATTCATCTGTTAAACAGTTTGTGCTCTAGTGAGGAGCATCGTGTGTGACACTCTCCCTTCAGCGAACAGTAGACCTGAGGTAGGTGTGTGTATTTGCACTTCAGTGTTTTTACCCAGGGATGACTGACATGACGTACATGATACGCAGGGATGCAGTGGTGTGACACTGAGTGCCACGTGCCCTTTATGGCCTAACCCAGCCATAGTTTGTTAAGCCATAGTTTGGGATTTCCCATCTAGGGTGGCATTTGCTCTTTAGAAGCTTAGAAGCTTAGAAGTTGTAGAGACACTGGCTTTTGCCTCATTGCTTTTGTTATTTTATTTTTTGTGTCCAATCTGATAAAGCTGCTAAACCTGCAAGCGGTGTGGCGAGGAGAATTTCCTGGCACGAGCCGAGGAATTGCTGAGATTATCATTCTGTACTACAGAAGCACCCTGTTTTATTTATACACCGTTTGTCTTCAGTTTCATTACGTGCCAAGAGGAAAAAAGACAGACTTTCCTTCAAGTGGTTGCTTGTATAACCATTCATACTACGGGCATGCAGACGCCTTTATACTTCAGCTAAATACTTTCCTGCTCTAGCAGTGCTCATGACGATGCCCTCCTTCCCTCCACCCCCAGCCTGGCACACATGTTGTGTACTCATGGTTGGAGGACGCTTTCATCCTTGTTCTTCTAAATGTCCATTTGAGCCTGAGCTGTCCAGCTTTTCTTTTAAATTGCAGCTTTCTTTCCTGACTTTGTGGGCATGGCTTTGCATGAAGGCTGTGGCTTAATCTGTTCCAGATGTGGTGGAGTCAATGCTGACCATCAGATGAGTGCTGCCAGTGTTTATGCTGTTCAGGAAAAAGCCAGTGGGAAACATTCTGTGAGGAGGATTTTAACTCAAGTGTTTGCAAGAAACAGCAACAGCTTCAGCTTTTCTTTCTTTTTTTCTTCCTTTTTTCAATGATTTTAGCTTCATCTTGATTCCATACTTAAAGGCGTCTTATCTATATGCTAGGTCACCTCAACTAGATTTTTGTTTGCTCCTTCGTTTGTTTTGTTACATTGAAGGATAAAGGAAAAGAAAGGGAAAAGTGCTTGTAAATAGTTCCAGCACAAACTTCGAAAGAGCTATTTCCAAGACTAGTATCTGTGTCACTTTAAGACCTCCTTAAATTCGCAGGTGTCTGGTATCTCTGGCTGGAATTTAAGACTGGCACCAGCTCGAGAGATACAGTTGCCGAGAGAGGTTGAGCTCTACTTGGCTGCAGCCCTTGGTGGATTCCTGGGAAGTCACTTTCCAGCAGGTCATCACTTGCTGCGTGCACCATGTGCTTCACAGGCACTGGTGCCCTCCAGAGCTTGCCCTGAGTCCTGCTTTCTGGCAGTTTTAACTTTTTCACAAAGGTTCCATTTCTAATCCTTATGCTCTTCCCAGGACCAGTGCCACCTCATGAAGCAGCCTAAGATGGTTTGAGGCTCTGAATGTGTCTCAATCTTCCTTTGCTTCCTTGGGGATACTTATTGTAGGTGGAAAGAGAGAGGGTTAGGCACAAGAGTTGATCCCCATTTCAGACCAGGCAGAGAATGGATCTAGTGGCCAACCTTGCTTCCATGCCCTGTGGTTAGAGAGCTTTTACTACCCTCCTTTAGCCAGAAGTCTTGGGGTGACAGGAGAGAATCTGACTTGGCTCCTGCCTGAGTAAGCCTACAGACCAAATCCCTCCATCCTAGTAGGGCCAGTTCTGGCATCCCCTTCATCATGTACAAGGTAAGAGATTGTGCACATCTGCCTTGGTTAATGGAACAGAGCTCTCCTCAGGCTGCCTTTTCCTGGAGTACAGAGATAATGTCTGTACCTGTATCGTGAGCAATTTGCACTCTGAGCAGTGAGCTGCCTTCAGTTTTGTGTAAGGAGAATTTCTGCAGTATAATCGTCCCCCTCAGGTTGTTTCAAAGGGCTCCTCTTGGTTTTCTCAAAACACTGTCTAGTCTTACTGTGTCCATTTTAACTTGACTCAGTAATAGCTTATAGTTTGTTGTGGTACAGCAAGTTTTGCCAAAAATAACTAAGCAATTAACTAATCAGTAACAATCAAGTAGACACCGATCAACACTATGCTTCAGAGTTGCTCACAGTCTTTTAATCAGCATCTTCACTCAAAGCTCTATGCATTGCCCTTAGTCATATGGTCCTCAGTGTTAAATCATGACTTGGCTTTTCTGTTGGGAGATACGCTAATTAACAGCAGCAATGAATGCTTAAGCCAAGTAATTAGATTCTCTCCTTCAAGTTTAGTCATCACTTCTCTGCAGGGACATGTTCTTCCCTTTCCTTCTGGCACACTGTTTGATGTCTGAGCTTCTTAGTGAAAAGTTTGTGGCCATCCTTGCTGCTCAAACACTGTTTTTCTCTTCCATCTTGCAATGGTTAGAAACCTTATGGATTTAAAAACATTTCCTTTCATTCTGTTTTAATTTTCAGCTCTATATGTTATTTTAAAACCTCTTTCCTTTGTGAATATTTAAACTGGATTAGACATCTATGAAGATCAGATGGCTGAGCCCATAGCAACCATTCTACTGGCTGTCAAACTGATGACAAGGGTGAGCGATGCATGTTCTTCCAGCTGGCCCTCCTGCACTGCCTCTCCCTTGTCAAAATTGCCTTTTGCACTTGCTTTATTGTTTTATTGTGCTTATTGTGCTAATTTTCCCAAAACTGCAGATGTACATATCTGAATCATCTCGTTTTATCTTGGAGATTGAGGAACCTTTTGGTTTTCTATTTGAACAGCATGGAATTTTTTGGGACCACCTTCCACAATATAAGTCCAGGTCTCAGGTCTTTTATCTAAAGGTTGTGGAACCAAAGAGCTGGTTGTGACACCACCTATAATGAAAGTGAAAGGATGAAAATATTAAATGTGGTTAAAATGCCACTCAGCAAAACTTGGACTACTCTGGTGAACTGGGTGATGAAAGCAGCTACCTGCAAGTGTGGTTGTATCTTTACCAAGGAGTGTGCTGATGTGAAGGTTTCCAGGAATGCTGAGCTTTCAGCAGAACAGTGCCTTCTCCCCTCTCTCCAAGGGACTGCAAAATACTGCACATCATCCTTTATTCAGATTCCAGGGATAGCAGGCTTGTCTACCAAGTGGAGAGTCTGTGGAAATGCATGTTGCTCCTGCAAAAATGATGTTGTGACCTCGTGTGTAGTGATTATGTGCTTTAACAGATATATACTTTTTATGGTTAATAATCTGAAAAATTTCAAGCTTATTGCAGTTGTACTTTGGGAGGATGTTTCTCTGTGCCAAGCCAATCTCTTTGCATGGATGAGGAAAAGACTGAAAGACTTCAGGCAAATGCCTTCACATAAAGGTTTTTGAGCTAATCAGTAAACATGCAAAAGAAGTTTAAAACTTTCTTACGATGTGTTTATGTACAGAATGACCTTCCAAAGCTGTATTTTCATTCTACAGCTCATTTAATTTGTGCATATGTATCGCTGTCATGTCTCCACCTAGAACTTACTGTGCAGTTGTTGGTCAGCATAGACATTCGGTGAAAGTTAGAAGCTGTGCTTGGCATGTGTGTGATGGGTTATAGAATCATAGAATAGGATTGAGGTGGAAGCGCTGAGTTGGAAGAGACCTGTCAGAATCATTGCATCCCAGCTCCTGTTTAGGTCAACTGGTATTGGAACCCAGGTTAAAAATGACAGGGCTGGGATTCATCCTGTATAACCTCAGCTCCAGACCTGGATCAGCACGTCACCTACGATTTTCTGTAGGTGAGCTTGTAGATCTAGAAATACAGAATTTGAAGCTGCAGGTTTTAATCATTTATGCGTTTTGTCTTGATTCTGTTGGTTTATTCTACAGTGATTAAATGCTCTTGTGTGAGATGAGAAATTAGTATGAGTTTACAATGGGGACTTAAGGGAAAGCTGTGAAGGACTGTTTTTGATAGTGAGAAGTTGAGTAGGTAGACTCAGAAACAGTGGACTGGGTTCAGGCAGCACTGCCTATGTGATGGGGGGCTCAGAAGCATTCATGGAATACCTTGTGGAATGCACGCCCCAGCCCTAGCACCCCACTCAGCCAGCCTGTCGAATTATTGCAGCTTTTGAGCTGTGTGTTTGAATGTTGTTTGCATGGAAGCGGCAACATGGGGAAGGTGGCTACAGATAGTGCAGGCTCACTGCTTTCCTCAAAATGTCCCACAGCATGGCCGTGAGGCCGCAGCTGCTCCCCTGGACCCTCTCTGTAAGGCCACAGTCTCCCAGGAACACAACTGTGCTTTGTTCCGTGTTGGCATCAGGTCACTGCTCCAAATAAGAGATTTCTTGTTGTGTATTTGTGAAAAGAAAGTTTGAGTCTCCTTTATTCCTTGCTTACTGCATCTGGCTTGGGATCCAGTGCTGTTTGGTGGCCTGTTACACTGCCTGTGTGCTCATCCTCTGTCATACCATCACGTCGTGTGTGGGCTGAGTCAGCTCACTCTTTGTCTTCAGCAACCAGTCTGGGAGAGAGTGACAGCGTTCCCTGGTGCTCTCAGGTCTTCCACGTGTATTTACAGTCAAATAGTCAAACTTTTTTAGGATTAGACGTGGTCATCCTGGAGCATGTTTGCCAAAAGCAGTCCTATGTGGCCACGGCAAAGGCCTCACGCTCAACTTGTGCTGTAGCAATATTGAGATGGCCAAAGGTTCAGCCTGCCCACTTCCAGCAAGGGAAACCAGCTGCAGGGATGTCACAGGTAACTGTCCATTGTACCAATATCCCAATATTTGGTGTATCAGGACACTCCCCAAAGAGTTTTGATCACAATCCCAGCAATTGCTTGTGCAACAGAAAGGCTGTTCAGCTTCTCAGAGATGATTAAGATGGGCTGTGTGAGCACAGAGCATGGTTATTCACTTACACATGTAGCCACTTGAACGAGGTCCTGTGTGTCTATGTGCTTCCTGTGTATAATTGTGACTAAAAATGTAGACATATTTTAAAACTAACTTGGATTTTTTTTGTTTGTTTGAAGCTGGCACGGAGACAAACTGTAAGTAATTCACTGCCTCTTCTTTCCTATCGCTATTGTTGAAATTTAAATAGACCAGACCTGCTGTTATGATGACGATGCTTGGTCGTTGGGATTTCTGAGTGGTTTTGGGTATGGGGTTTTTTTTTAGATTTGTTTGTTTTTAAATCTATTTAGTTAAGATTTATGTAGCATTTACTTTGCCTGAAACTATTACATGGATGCATAGGAGAAAAACCTGTAGAAATGGTTCTTTCAATATTACAAATTAGTATACATTACGACATTAGCGTTTTACACTGCAAACTGGGACATTCCCATTCCTAATGGGACTACTCATTCTGGGATGGAATCTCTTCTTTATACCAATTTATTATGTGAAATAGTAATATCCCTTAATGACAACACCTGAAGGATCTATCATGTGTGAAGAGACACATTAAAACTAGTGAGAGTACTGTAGTGTTCTGAGCTATAGAGCATAAAGAAAAGTCTATTAACCAAAGAATTTTTCTGTTATGAGAGCTAGAGATAATGGTCAGAATAGGCATCATATTTACATTAATTTTTTTTTATAAGGAAGTTGGACTGATCTAACATTTGTTACTTCTGAGTACAAAAATCCCCAATAGTGTGTTTTTCAAATTTGAGAGGTTTTTTTAGAAAATAAAAATTTAAAGCACTCTGCGTTGTTTGCAGACTTTTAAAGTCTCTCCTGAAGCAAGAGAGGCCTGAAAATACTGAATTCATCACATAAAAATTACATTTGTCTCCAGGCTTGATACCTTAAAGAGCAGAATCTTGCTGATGAAACTAAAAGATACTCTCAGAGATTAGCTGAATGCTTTGAAGTAGAGGAGAAAATATTCTGCTAAGTGTGGAGATAAGCAGAGATGTAATGCTGGTGTAGGATTGACATTGGCCCTCTTATGGTGGCTACGTGAGCTAAATGCTGTCAACAGCTTTCTTCTGTTTTTCTGAATTCAGAGATAACTCAAATTGCAAGCATCCAAGCTTCTCTGAGAAACTTTCACAGGCACTGGGGACTGCTGAATGGGTGCAGACTTTATTGCTCCAGCAAAGTCGGTCTGTTACCACAACTCTCTGGGGAACTTGCCTCCCCTTAGTGCCTTGGAACAAAAAGCTCCAAGTTTTCTTTTCTTGTTGGCTGTATGATTCTAGCAGGGTAAAATATGGACAAATTTGATGGGGGAAAAAGGCCCAGCTTGTACCTAGCCAGCTTTCTGGGCTGGTAGAAGTAGTAAGCCCTCCAAAGAGGTCATTTCACAATCAGAGGATACTGGCAAGCATCAATTACACACTACTGTTATTTCAGGCTATTCCTCCTTGCCACACCTCAGTTTAACTGACCATTTAAAACTACTAAACCCCAAAATGTTGGAGCAGTTACATGCTAGACAAGGAGCACTGCAGCTTAGCTGGCTCAAGGACATCAGATGTAATTGTTCCTTGCTCTTAATCCTCTCCCTTGATACCTCCTCTGAAATGATAGTTCTGTCTGATCCACAGAGTAGGTATGGGACAGTTTTCTTCTCTGTGGTATGTCTGCTGTAAGCCTCTGAGTGATCATCCTGCCATGAAGGTTTCATGTCAGCCCCATCCAAGGAGTTCCCAGATGCATGTTGGGAAACAAGTCAAGCACAAGACTTTGCTTCACTGCTGTCATTGTCATGGGAGCCTTGAGCCACAGTTGCTGTCAAAGGTTCTCTTCGCTTGATTTAGAAATTTACTTCAACAGTTGTTTTTTTGTTGCTTCCCAACTTCTGTGCATTAATTTTATTCTTCAGAAAATTGTAATTCTATCAGTAAGTTTTGTTCCCCCTTTAAATTAGAAAGGAGAAGATAGATGACATCAGGGCTTGCTGAATGGACATTTAGCTTGGGTATTATCATATCACAGGTCCAAAGCCTGCCCTGACAGTGAAGGTCTTAAAGTCACATCTATAACAAATGATTCATGGCTGATGAATTTTATAGTACAGACTTTTAATATTGGAACCTAAATTTGTCAAAACCCATAATTTCCTTTTCAGTTGAACATGTACAGCTGTTGCAAACACTGCTGCATGCTGGTACCAAAAAATACCACATTTTTCTTCTACAGTTTGAACAGGAAATAATTGTGGTTTCTCAGATGCCACTTTGAAGCAGCAGGTTTTTATAGCTGGCTGGCTTTAATAACTGTAATTGTACATGCAGTTCTGCTCCAGCTGTGCACCAGGCACCATGAGTCACTGTCCAAACCCATCTCTTAGGTTCAAACCGCTCTTACAGAGATGATTCTAAAATACTCCTGGGTATCTTCTGCTCCGTTATTGGGAAGTCCCTTCTGGTCAGACAGCTATGTTGTGACCATTTTAGATGGTTTTCCTAGAGTTTCCATAAGCATATCCTACATTGCAGGCTCCCAAGTCAGAGCTGGGAGCAGAGGAGCAGGCTTGACCCCAAGTAGCAGTGGCCTGGCCAGGGATGGGTATATATAGTGATCTCATCCCAGAGCATAGCAGACAAAAGCATATGGGCCACTGTGTTTGTCACCAGTGTCATCCTGGACCTTCTTCTGAGAGCACATGCTACCCTGGGGAGCCTTCCCACTGCTGCTGTTCACCCCTTTGTGCCTCTTTGCTCTGCTTCTTGTTGCTGTCACTTCAGCGTTTTTCCTAGTAGGTTAATTTGCTATTAACAACAACCAAGAAATCCAGGAATTTGTCCACTTTGTCAGAAGAAGCCACAGTTTAAATGCTCTTATATTACATTTTTATAAATCATACAAGGCTCTATACATTCCTTTCCATCTGCAAAACTCATTTTATTTAATAGCTCAGTGCCTGGTGTGGCTGTAAAAAATAAAGAAACTGAGGCAGAAAAGTTCACTTCATCTTCCTGAGCGCCCTGTAAGAGAGCTGTGGGTAAGCAGTTTATTCACTTCCAGCTCTCTTTGCAGCAGCTTTTGCCATGCTGTAAATAAAGTTCGAATACTTAAATATTTTAAAAATTCCTTTAAAATAATTATAATAAATGCCTTCCTATTTCATACATTTCCTGCCCACATAGCATATTTACATATTATGTGTAGCTAGAAGGTATAATTAGAGATCCCTGTTCAGGCACCTGACTCATAGCACCTTTAGCTTGCCACCATAAATAGGCATGTTCAGCTGAGACTGCTCGTGACGTGATGCCTCAGCCTGTGCATAGAAGGCGCCCTCCGCTACGGATCTCTAGGGCAGATTTCAAAATCAGACTTATTTCCATAGCAAAAGGCAGTTAGACTGATTCCCAGCAGATGTTTGTGCAGGCTTTGACCCTGAGCCTGGCCCTCAGCCTACTGCTGGTTTCATCGGGGGGGTGAAGGTCGCCTTCAAGACAAAGCAGCCGTGAGACGTCCTCTAAGTGAAGTGTGGTGAGACACAGGGGACCTGCCTGTGTCAGCTTTGCTGGAGGCCAGCTGCTCGTCCTCTGCTCTCAGAGGTGCTTGGTGGCAAAGCACTGGGTCTGTGCAAACCAGGCCCTACTGAGAAATCAGGCACTTGGGTCTGATTTCCTTACATGCTGAGGCATGCAGGAGGTGGGCAGAGAGCCGTTTGAAGGTATCTCAAGGAGCTGGGTCTGCAAATGTGCTCTGTAGTGCTACTACTGCCTGTAGCATGTATTTGAACTTGCAAATACAGGACTTTGTGCAAGAAATGTCAAATCTCCCTTGCGTAAGATGGGAACATGGCTGAGGTGCTGTGGGGTTATCTGATGCTTTGGGAGATCTTTCACTGTATGTGTATGAATTGCACCAGCTGAGTAGGATGGGTTTTCAGCAGGATCAGACTTGGGCAAATCCACTGGGCAGCGATGAGCAATATCTGGAGTAAGACTTTCCAAAATTTTTGTAATACCCTTAGCAATAGCAGGTAGCATGGACTATAGCATATATGCACCCTGGATTCCCAGTATCCTGATAAGCCTGAGTGTGATGCCTTAAGTTTTAGCCTTCATATTTTTCAGATTCTGAGCTGCCTAGGTGTGTAGTTCTGAGCTTCATATTAAGTGTTGGTAAGCTCTCTTCACAGACTAGGTAGACAAAAAAATTCCTTTTCTAGCTTGGGACCAAGCACAACTGTTACAAGTTTCAGGCCCAAGATCATAAACAACAGTGGACTGAAGAGAGAAAACAAACAGGATGGGACTTCATAATCTGACGCTGTAAGTGGACAATTAACTCCAATATGCAAATGGATGAAAACTTAAAAAGGTAAAAGACCTCATGACTGGTCATGCATTTATGTGAGCATTTTGGGTTCATCTTGGGTGTAGCCCTGGCAAGGCTCTTGTACTACCCAAGGTGTATCCATTAAGGCCTTTTAATAAATACCTACTTTATTCTTTAACTCTCTCTAGCCTCTGTCCTAGATCAGCCTTCTCAAGGCATCAAGTGGATTTACTGCCGAGGGGTTCCAGTCACGGCTGGACACACTCTGAAGTCCTGGGAAAACATGGAACAATAGCTCTGAGTGGGAAAAAGATATACTCAGTATTCTCTAGGAAAAATTATAGTTGGCCTATAAGTCCACCCCTGCATCTGCATTGGTTAAAAAGCCAGTCCCACACACTTTGCTGAGTGGCGTGAAATTGTATAGTTCACCAGATCTCACCCAGTCTGTAAAGAAATGTAGACTCTCAAGAGTTTGTCAGCAGTCCTGGAAGGTTGATGAGCTTGATATCTCTCGATTGACAGAACAAATCCACATAGGATGCAGAGCAGGATGTGGTTTCTCAAGCAGAATAGCGACATTATTGAAGGAGACTACAGGCAGAGGGAATCTTAAATTATTGAACACAGAAACATTTATCTGCTTATGCAACTTTTAGAAGGGAATAAGAACATGGTCATTCTGTGCAGTCCTCTGTTGAAATATTGTAATAACTCAAGTTGTCCTTCAAACACCCAAGTGGCACCAAGTGTCACCTGGAAAAATTAAGTACTGGGGAGACTTTACGCTCACAAATGGCTTGACCTTGTATCACAGCCTTCAAAGCTGCATGTGGAAGTCAAGGGATTTCTCTAACATTAGAATGGTATTTTTTGTGTCTCAGATGATGGGTTTTTGCAGATTAGCAATCTATCCAATGAATGATATAATAAAATTTTGTCTAGCGAAAACTGCTGCCAACATTTAAAAATATCTACTAAATCCTCTTCCCATTAAAACAGTCTTGTTAAAATTGTCTGTTCCAAACAGAACAAATTTTACTGTTCTTGGTTATGTGGTATTCCTCCTCAGATTTCTGTGAAAGCATGTGTTTCACAAAGCATATCGAGGTTGTCTCATGGGCAAAAACATGTAAACATCAAGTGCGTAATTTTCTTGAAATCCTCTGCAGAATGGCTAGCCATGCTGCCTTAACCATTCAGAGGCATAAAAAGAAAAAAGGATTTTGCAGGCACTCCAAGCCTGGGTGTGTGGAAGAGCTGAGATGAGCCTGTGGCTCGGCGGTCATCCATCAGGAAGTCACCCAAATGCTTTTTATGTTGCAGTTTCCTCATTTGGGAGGCAATTACTGTGTAAAGGATCTGGGTTCTGCTAATGAAAAATATGACACAAGGTCCATGTGTGGCTGGGTTGGCCCATACATGTTCCAGCCATACCTCCTGTTGTGATGCATAATCCTGGTTCATGTTCCTGGGAAAGAGCATCCTGCAGCACTGTAGATAGGAAGTTTCTCTCTTGCATTGGCTCCACACTGAGCTCTTTATTCTTAATGCAGCCATTGCTCTTAAAGAGGACAAGCTCACTTCTTCCTTGCCTGGCTGTTCAGGGTGAATCATTAACCAAGCACTTGAGTGACAAACCAAAATTGTTTGTTAAGTGGATTTTGCAGTCTGCATGGACACTTGGCCTTCTGCAGGAGGTATGGTCTTCTCCCATGGAACGAAAGCCCCACAGACTCCTTCTGCTCCTCACTGTACTTTAACCAGACCTGAAGTATGTATGTAATAATACACAGATCTATATCTATCTACATATATATAGGTACTGAAGTTTATTATCTATATATCGATGTAGAACTTCTATATATGTATATTAGTTCTGTGTTGCTCCTGCTTTATGGGTGAGGAAAGGGGATCGTGTACATATCCTGAACAAAGAAGTTAACTTTTCCTTGTACTCTTCCTTTGTAGCCTATCAAGTCTTTTGGTGAGAGGAATTATAATCCTTCTCCTAGCAGCACTTCATGAGCTGAAATCATTCTCTAGGATGATGATGATGTGCCAGTTCTCGGTATATGGACATGAGTTCTGAGATGCCACACATGGATACACAAAAGGACTGCATAGTGTGCTGAAGACTGGGGAGAAGACACCCTTGTGTGAAAGGTGGAACCTTTTTTTCTAATGCCTGCTTCGAGTGTTTCCTCCATAGATCTTTTTCCTTGTCTTGAAACCATTTCCATGATGTGCTGGGTTGTAAATCCTTGAAGGAATAGCATGGTCTAGGTGGAGGTTGGTTGGCTTTGTCCTTTTTTCATGAGCCAAGACTGAAGAATTACTGAAATATTGCAGCTATCAATCGCGTGAGTGCTTTCATTGTAAATCTGTAAATCCTCTTAACCCCTATTTGTAAGAGATGAATGGGAGCCTGCAGCCCACCTACTCATGTCACTCCCATTCATGCCAGAGATACAACAGCAAATACTGATTCCTCCCTATTTAATGCAACAGCATTTATCTGCTAGTGTTCAAATTGCATTTCCATGACATAAGAAGAATTGTCTGGATAATTAACTAATACAGTTAAAACACATCAGTTTGAGCAGATGTTCTTGTCTGTGCTTTTAAAATGAATGGCCTAGATTTTGCAGCAAAATCAGTTAGATGGCACCTGAATTCAAGGGCTTGGGTTTGTGAAGCTTTGCAGAATGGTGGCCTATATTTACATTTCAGAAACTCTCCTTATACTGCACAAAAACCTCATTCAGAGAGTTTTACTGAGACAGCACATTCAAGCCTTCATTATTAGGTGATGTCTGCAATGCCATTGTCTGTTTGACATTAATTCTTCCAGCTGTGCATTTATGTATTGTAATTGCCCTGATTTATTTGGTCACAGTTTTATTTATTTTTATTTATTTGTCTTCTGCAGTGTCCTTGTGCCTGCTCAGCACTCGTGATGCCGACGTTGAAACCTGGGCTGTGTGGCAGATGAGGCTGTCCTGTATCCGAAAAATATGGGAATATATGGAGATGTCAGATGGAATGCTCCACTCGCCCTTGGCTCTGTAATTTTGTCATCCAGCCATGGAGGACCTGTGCAGGCACAACTGGCCAAGGTAATGGGTAAGCACAAGCTGCAGCTCTGCAGGAGATAGGGACCTCTTGCCCACAGCAGAAACAGCAAGTAACTGCAATTCTCAAAAGTCTTTACTGGGTCCTTAACTGCAGTATTTCCTTGCTCTGTAATCTGGCCAAATTTAGGTAAGTTTTAATAGGGATAGACACGTTTCTACCACAAAGGTCACCTCTCTGCCAAATTTCAAAATTTCCCGTCTGAAGCTAAAGATCCTCATATAAAAGGTTGCCTGGGTTTTATTTAACTTGTGCCAAGCAGTATATTTTTCCTTTAATAATATTCCTGGAAATGGCTGAACTGTTTTGGCTAAAGCAGATGCTGAACTGTTTGGAATTAAATTCTCAGTGCTAAAGTTTGGCAAAGTAGAGTAACATGCCATTTTGTTGACACTGAGGAAGGCTGAGCACCATGGCAGCAGGGAGGGGAGGTGGCACTGCTGGTCAGCAAACCAAGGAAACCAACAAGTGCTGCTTTTAGGAAACTGCCAGCTTGAAGCCAGTGAGAACATCCTTGGGCTCCTGCACTCTGAGGTTCGTATGTTCACCTTAAATAATGAACACAGAAACCCAGAGGCATCAGTGCTACTTTCAGCTAACTTGAACTGCTTAAATACATAGTTTAAATCACCCAGGCTCTTTTCTCCCCACCTGCATTGCTCATTTGCTTAAGACTGAATCTATATATGGAATCTATAGTTATGTATTGGAGTTTGGCCTGAGGTAATTTGTTTTGCCAACTTGGTACTCGTTTTCCACCTTAGAAGTCCATCTGCAGAACCCCTCTGTGCCAAACAAGAGTGTCCCCCATAGATATTTCACCATATAGTTATATCTTTTGTGTTAAAGCCTTACAGGGCTGTGATGTGAATGAGGACAAGACTCCATTCTTCTTCTCTGCTCTGTGCCCTGTCTCCTTTCTCTGTATTTTAGGACCCAAGTAAGAGGGACATAAATCTCCTGTTCAGCTTCCTGGTGGTATATGATGCTTTATTACATAAATGGGCTGGAGAAAGCTCTGGCACGCTGTACTAAGTTGGCTTTGTCTCAGACAAGACTATTATTTTGGGGGTAGACCCGAAGTTCCTGTCTCTAGAATTGGAAATGAATATAGGAATGACTGAACAAACCAACTCGTTACACTCCTAAAAAATTGTGTGCCCATTGAGCTTAGCACCTCAAGCTGGATTTTCAAGCTCTTTCCAAGTTCTTGCTGTGCATGCCCTTTCCATGCCCTCACTTACTACTCAGACTTCTTTATTTAAATTATAATGGTACCAGAGCATGGGCACAGCACTTGTATGAACTGCAGAGCTGTGAATATCTCTTTTTATGGATACAATATGTGTGTGCTGTGGCTTTGGGCACAGAGTACATCAGTGTTAGAGTGAGGCTAATAATAGCCTCTAAAGATAATTTGAGAAGTTGCTTACCTTTCCCCAGGGAACAGGACTTGTCTTTGTATTTCCACCTTCAGATACACAACCCACTTGTGGGCTTGACTGCATAGCAAATACAGTGTGAGAGTCATCCTTGCTTATGTAGATTTTTTTTTCTTCCTCTCCTTTATGTTTTGCTTTGCCCTCTCAGTAGCTTTCTGCCTGCTTTCTCTGAGGCTAGTGATTTCTTGGCAAGTTATTGTTCATAACCAAAGAAAGGTAGTGGGTAAGCAGCAACTGCTGTCTTAGGTAGCCCAAGCTGACCCTGCTGACTGCTTCGGTAGGAGAAAGAAGCTGTTTCAGAAGAGCACAGCTGCCCTGGGCTTTGTGCATACAAGGGCTGCTCAGAGCAGCCCCTTGACCCCATGCTGGCTCTGTGACCTCTGCCACTCTGACTGATAACAGTGGTCGCAGTTTGTGTTGAGGCTTTGTTCTCTGCTTCACAGAGAGAAACATTAAACTGCAGAGTGACTAAGTGCCTTTTCAAAGGCTACATAATGAATCAGTGAATGAACAACTCCCAGCAACTCCAGGCCCCCTTCTCTCTGCAGAACAATGCCTTTCTCCCTGTATGAAGATGTGCATGTAATATAGGTTGCATACAGAATTATGTATTTCAAAAGAAATTTGAATATTAATATTTATATTGTACTGATGCCACTGTCCTCTAGGCTCTGTAAATAGCAGCACCACAACAATGTGGATTATTCCTTTTATGCAAACCCTGGCCAGTGAAATAGCTTGCCAAAATAAAATTGCTGTGCGAAAGTTTGACAGCTACATACATTCATTATGTATGTCAATCAAAGGATCCTAAAGGCTTTATTGTCCCTGTACAGTGTCTGAACAATCTGCTAGCCCAATATGCTGCAAAGCTATTTTCTCACTACTCCTTCCATTTAAAAAATAGCCACCAATAACTTCTGACAAATCGTCTAAGAAAACTGCATAAGCAGCAAAGAAATCTTAGATTTTCTTGGGTATCTGTGGGTTGGAGCCTTCCACTCACTGGGCTCTGTCACATGTCACAGTAGATGAGATCTGGTCAGAAACACGGAGCCCTAAAATTACTCTACAAAATCCACGCACGCTGGGGTCGTGGGGAGGGCATGGGGAGTAAGGGAGGGAAAGTTATGCTAAATAGAAACTAAGTAAATCATTTTTGGTGAAGGCTTTTGGTTGCTTTGCCAGGTATCACACATGCAAGCTTCTCTGTCCCAGGTCTCCTCTAGGTGAGGTTGGGCCCGTTTTGATGAGCTCTTGCTCTCAACAGACCACCCTACAGCTCGGGAGTGTGAGGTATGTGTATTCCCACAAGGGCTCGATTCCCTTTTTCCATGGCGCTCGCTGCTGCCGGAGCCCAGCCGTCCATCACGGCTCGATGTGTTGTAGCCGGGAGCGGGGAGCGGGGCTGTGTCCCGGCAGGCGGGTCCGGCCGCCGGCCCTCCCGCACGGGCGGTGCTGCCCCGGGCCGCCGGGGCCGGGCTGTGCCCGGGAGTGAGGCCCCGGCGGCCGCGGCCCCGTGAGGGCGGTGCGGCCCGGCAGCCGCGAGAGGGAGCAGCCAGGGGCCGCCCGGCTCCCACACAGTCCTCCTCCTCTTTCCGCAGCACGGAGGGGCCCCCCACCTCCGCTCGGCCCTGGTGAGGCCACGTCTGGAGATGTGTCCGGTTCTGGGCCCCTCAGGACAAGAGGGACATGGAGCCCCTGGAACGGGTCCAGCCGAGGGTAACAAAGATGATTAAGGGACTGGAGCATCTCATGGATGAGGAAAGGCTGGTCAGCCTTGAGAAGAGATATCAGAGAGGGAACCTCACCAAAGTCTATCAGTGTATCTGAAGGGAGAGTGCCAGGAGGATGGAGCCAGGCTCTGCTTGGTGTTGCCCAACAACAGGACAAAGGAAACGGGCAGAAACTGATGTACGAGAAGTTCCACCTGAACATGAGTAAGAATTTCTTTGCTGTGTGGGTGACCAAGCACTGGAACAGATTGCCTGGAGAGGTTGTGGAATCTCTCTCTTTGGAGATAGCTTTTGAGTATCTGGACATATCCTTCAATAACCTGCTTTGGGAGACCCTTGCTTGACTGGGACTTAGATGACCTCCAGTGGTCCCTTTCCAATCTTAACCATTCTGTGAAAGTGTGATGTTGTAATCTCATGCCATGACAGACCATACTAAGTCTGATTTATGAGGGTGTCATGACTTTACCATCTGTTCTGGGCTGGAACTTAGATTCTAAGTTTCACAATTCAAAATATTTTGGAGGTTGGTTGTTTCCTCTAAGTGCTCATCTTGGTTCTTAATGTGTGCTGGTGTGTGGCTTTGATGTCAGACCCTGGTCATGGGCACTGCAGCAGCAGCAGCAATACCTCAGGAGGTTACTTCCTGCACACATATCTGCCTGTGCCCTTCTGACAGCTGCTTTTGGGATGAGATGCTGCTCTTGGCCTGTGCTAAAGGGCTGATCTAAAAGTGCTAAGAGTAGCCTTGCTCTTGTGTTTGGGAGTGAACCATGGGGATGCTCTGTGAGGATGCATGCAGAGGAGATATTGCAACAGGATTTCTGATTGTGACAACTAGTGTTTCTACTGAAAAAGCCTGGTGAAGAAATTGGAAAAATGGAAACTTTGAAAGAATTGAGGTGTTAATTCATGTGCTGAGAAAGCTGTGCTGCCCACTCACCATCCCAAAAACTGTGTGATATTTCCCTGAGGTGCACTGCTTGCTGCTGCATCATGGGTATGTGTTTGATCACAGGCAAAATTAAATGTACTTCTGTAATCAGTGGACTCCACAAGTAACTTCAAGATACATGAGAGTAAAAAGACACAGACTGACGCTTCTCACAGTGTTGAATTTTACATGGTATGGTCTGTTCTCTCCCCATGCAGCATTGCCTTCTTTTTGAGGTCCTCTACAGAGCCCTTTTAGTAGTGTTTTAAATAATTATCACCATTGTGGAAAGGTCATAGAAGTCTTTTCACTGCAATTTTATGGTGAGCACCAAAGATTGTGCAACAGCGTGTCTGTTACCTGTGATAATAGCTACCTTGCAACTGAAGCCTTTGATTTCAGGTTTGCAAGCCTGGACTCAGCTGAACATAGTTCGATGGTGCTGACAGGATGCAAAAGGCTTTCTGCAAGCAGAGCGGGCCGAACGTTTCTCACCAGTCCACCTCTGGCCAAAGACGTACTTTGTAGTGTGTGGGTGCAATGATAAGGACACTGCAAACACTTTTCCTCCTGTGCTAGAGCTAGGAGATCCAGTCATTATGCTTGGTGCTGTACATGGAAAAAAAGCCTACACAAAACTGAAGCCTCTGCCGTGAGCATCACTGCTTCATCTTGTTCTTCTGGCCCTAAAGGAAACCCTCCTGAAGAAATGTGGTACCCAGCCACTCCCTTTCTGTGAGCAGGAGGTAGTGGTGGCTTCCCAGGAGGAATTAACCTTTCTTTGGTTCTTGCCTGTCTCACTTCTCTGCTTTGTGGAAAAATGTTATTACTCCGTCTGTTTGGGTGATTGCTCACACTTCTGCACCCGCAGACTTCATCTGTGAACTTCTAGCAGAAATTATGCACTGATGCTGGGATGGTGTTTGCCAGCTACGAGCTGTTTTCCAGTGTCACTCACTTGTAGTTGGCATATGGAATTCCTGTGGTATTTTCTCAATGTTTAATGTGACCTAATTGTGTACTTCCACTGTCTGGGAGGATCAGCTCTTCGGGTGTGACAGTTGCCATAAATTCAGTGGCATTCAGGAGCCTCTCCAGCATTTGCAGCTGGGTACAAGGCACAAGTTCCTTGATTTTGCTGCATCAGCCCAGCAAAACATTGTGGGGCTGTGTGTGCAGCCAACTGCTTTATGTTATGCCTGATAATGGCTTGTGAACAGTAAAAAAATGTAACCTCCAGCTGTTTAATTTGCTCTACAGGGAAAAAAAAAAGCTTCCTAATAATCTTCATATTTACATGTCATGTTTGGTTTGAAGGCAGATGGATTGGCTGAAAAGATAAATGCCAAAGCAAGAGAAGAAAAAGTTTGTCAGTGTCTGTACCATTAGAGGGGAAGACATTTCTGATGTGGGTGTCTCACTATTGACCTTTCTAGGTTTTTTTTTCTACAAGTCAGCTTTTTGGACCTGCTGCCCATCAGGTTGCTTGTTTGAGCCCAGCCAACTAATTCCCTTAGTGCCCATTGTCACCTCTTGCTGTGACCTACAAGGAAGGGAATCTGCAGAGCTGTAATGAAGGAGAGGGGCTGAGATGGCCACCTTGGCCTTGGCAATCAGCTCTTTCCTCTCAGCTGTGCCTTCTTTGCCCACACCAAACTTGTATAGGAGCCTTTCCATTGCAGCACCTACCCCTTCCCTGTGGCCAGACTAGTAAATCCCTGTGTCCTTTTTGGATGGGCTGGTAAATGGTCCCTCCTGAGCTGCTGGTGCTTGGGGCACTGGCACTGAGCAGAGCCAGGTTCTCCAAGCAGGCTGGTGCTGAGGCTGTGCCCTCCCTGCCAGGACCACATGCCCCTCTTCCCTGGCAGGCAGCTGGCAAGCTGTGAAATGTGGTTCAGCCCTTTTTTTTTTTTTAATATTAAATTGTGCAGCTGTCCTGGAAAGGATTAGAAATCAGTTCTGGAAAAGATTACAGTAGTTTTTAGTGAAGAGTTCTGCTGTGCCCTTAATTATTTATAATTAACAATCATCAGGATGTAAGGACACTGTGTTAACCCTTCAGCAGCAAGAAAGATTGCAAATAATCTAATAAATGACATCTGCAAATGACAGATTGAATAGGTTTAGTTGCAAGTTCTGAGACTTAGAAGTGAGGAAATATCAGAAATAAGATTTCTGCTTAATATTTTCTATGTCAGACATCTTGTTTGGTCAGGTAACTGGATTAGATGAACATTGTGGGTCCCTTTCAACTGAAGTAGAATATTCCACATTTCCAATGGCACAGCCCTCTCCTAAGGGGTCACACATTTGCTCACTACCCCTGCCCTGGTTGCTGTCATCACCATTCACTGTAGTGGGTTTTGCTCAGGGGGGTAAATTAGGGGCAGGTTGATGACCATGAGGCTCCTGCTCCATGGTCTCGGGGCCAGGCAAGGCTGCAGGAGCACTGTGGAGGGATTACTGATTTTGGCAGCTGAATGGTGTCAGGAAAAGCAGCTTCCCTTTCTGCCACATGTTTCCAGGGGACTGCTGAAAAGGTCAGGGAAGCCAAAGCAAAGCTCCTTTTTGGGCTCAGAAACCTCTGTGCCAGATGAACCTTTGGATTCCCCTGTCCAGAGGAGAATCCAAAGAGCCTTGCAGGAAATGTCATTTGCCAGGTCCTCAGGGAAATGAACATTGTGCCACTACTTTGTGGCTGAAGATGTTGTCAGGCCACTGGCATGCATCATCCCCAGGGGCCTGTTTGCTCAGAGCGTGGCACGCTGAATCAGTGACGCATTCTTGGAACTATTCTGGTCCTCCATATCTTCATCTGCTGTGTTGCAGGAAAATTTAGAAGCTGCAAGAGATTTTTTAAGTCTCATTGTGCCCTGCATCTTATAAAAAAGGGTGTAATCTCCATTGCAAACTAGCTCAATCTAAAGAAGCTGCTATTATACTGTATCAAAGGATACTTAGAGATGTTCCGTCAGTCTCAAACTGGACTATGGAGTGTCAGCATACAGAACTAATCATTGTTAATTTTAACAGGTGTCTGAATGTTGATGATATCAGGGGTTTGACCTGGCAGTCTTGCAGTGCTCAAATCACTGCTTCCACCTTGACAAATGCAAGTTTAGAGAATTTCTGAGATGTTCTAGTGCAAAGAGAAGAGGACCCTGAAAGTCACAGCTGGAGAGAGGGAGATCCCATGAGGATCCCTGAAGGACAGTGATCTTTGCTTTTCTGCCAGCACTGCTGATCCATGTGTGCTGGGCAGGGCAATGCTGCCTTCTTCGTGTGAATCAGAAGAGCAAGGAAAGCTAATTGCCAGGTAAGGTCGTTAAGTATTTGATTCTCAACTGAACAAAGAGGTATCAACTCCAAACTTAGAGTGATAAAGTCAGAAGCTTCAAAACCAGAAACGTGTTTTGTAATACCCAGCAGAAGAGAAGCAGGGATTAAAATAGAGATTAGTCCATGTTGTATCTTTGAAGCTTGGATTCATGCCCATAGCTGTGGTTCTGAATTGCTTCTCAAGCTGGAAGGCATGTGGATGGGAAATCTTGCAAAATATCAGATCTCACAGGATTTCTGTTTCTTAAAATTAGCCATGTTGCAGGATTGGGCACTTTCAAGGCTTAGTTGTGTTTTAAAGTGGAGATTTACTTTTAAAATTAGCCTAACCATGAATTTGAATTGGATCTTTACATAGTACATTTTCCAGATGCTGCAATAACACCTGTAAGTGCAGCTACAAATAAAATAAGTACTCAGTATTATTTAAAGTGTGCAAAAGCAATGTATATTCCTGGTCCTGAGCCACAGCATAGTTTCTCCTGGCACTGCTTGTGCTTATGGGACCTGTGAAAGCAAATCTAATGCAGAGCAAGTGCCTGTTATGCAAATGTGAGCTGTGGTCACCATGTGCTGTTTTAACATGGGGTCCTTTGGCTGTTAAGGAAAATTCTGTTTTTTCCTTTTGCAGGCTATTTCTTACACTTACTTTATATTGCTTTTAGTTAAAATGCAAGTATTTAGAGGAATATTTAGGTGGCACAGTGATTTTTTATATATTTATTATTATATACTTGTGTGTGAAGGCTTTGTGGGTGATTTGATGACCTTTATAAGGTGTCATAGCATAATTTAAAGAACTCAAGGCACATGAGCACTCGGGAATATCAGAGTGAAAATAATCAGATTAAATTAAATAATCAGATTAAATTAATTAATGTAAATTCAGTTCACACAGAGAAGAGGTGTGCTGATGCAGCTGAATGTCAGAAGATTGAGCCCTGCACCTTGAGACAATGGTCTCTTGGCCCTGATGGACTGTGATCACTTTTCTCCATGGCCTGGTCAGGTTTGGGACAGTGTTTGTGGAGATGCCAAAAAGGGCATTCTTTACTGTGGTAGTCTGTGCCATATCCCACTCCCAGGCTTTAGTATTTTGGAAACAATAGGACTTTTCAACAAAATGGGTAGAATGTGGACAACTTCAATGTTGGCACTATAGTACTTTTCAGAAGCTTGTCTTGGTAATGATGGTGAGGTCTTCTTTGATTGCAAAGAGATACCTAATTGCATCAGATATTTAGCAAAAAAAGTCTATTTCTTGACAAAGTTATAAACAGCTGAAAATAGGAGAATGTGAAGGGACAGCTTGTGCTGACAGGTGGCCCTACCACCATCTGCAATAATTCTTTGATACAATCAGTTGGTTGAACACTTAGCATATCATCTCTCAAACTCCATTAATATTTTAGTTTTTTACTGTTTTGAGTGCATTTAGGGGTGCAGATTTGGAGGCTACAGCCTGTTCCCAGCAGTATCCCAAGTTGTGTGGTGCTTCAGCTTTGCATGCCCTCAACTAAAATTAATTGTCCCCATTCAAGGAATCTCTTAAACACAGATTTAAACTCTCCTGAATGTCCTTCAGGCTTACCCAGGCAAGCCTTTAAGTTAGACTCATGTTTCTTTGCCTTCAGCAGTATATTTTAGCATATACTTACTAACTATTCATGTGATATAGTGTTGGAATGAAATTTGGAGTTTTGCCGCACATGGACATAAGTTTGGTCATTTTCCTATTTTAGGTATTACAGCTTTTTGGGCTGTTTTGAAGTAGGTGTTGTACACAAAATTATGGTGTTCTGTAAAATCTATTTCTGTAGAAAAAGGAACATATTTTCCTACCTATTATGGAATGCTCTGATGCAGAGGCCAGTTTATTTCTAGCTCTATTTTTTTTCTAGTCTCTTTTTTAGTGCTGTCAGTCTTGTCCTGTGTTATTAGGACAGTTTTCAACACCACCTACTCTTGGTTGTAAAGCAGAGAGATAACTTCATTTTTCATTTTGTGGGGATTTCATTTGAAATTTTGAATTTTTTCTTGATACAAGACATAAAGAAAAATACCTAGATTTTGGTAATCAAATGATGCATTTACTGCATTACACAGAATTGAAAAAAAACGTTTTCAAAAATAGAAAACTAATCATTCCATTGCAGAAAGGTTCAAATAGTGCATTTAAGTCTTACTAAAGCTTTCTCTTACCAACTTATATACTGATTTTTTTTTCCCCAAAGCTGCCACATTTCACTTGCAGCTGCCCAGCATTTTTCAGGAATTTACAAGTCTAGTTGGGTATCATACAAGGTTTCCTTGCAAATAAGCAAACCTGCAGGACTTCATAGACAATGAAATGCAACTATTTCTGTCTTCATCAGTAATTTTCATGTATGAGTGTTTTAGCTGGTCTACCTGTGTCCAAAATACATTCTTTTATTGTGTCCTGGAGAAGGTGCTTTCTTTCCATCCTTCTTTACCTGGGCCTCATGTGAAATCTTGCTCACGCTGGTGTTGTGTGAGATGTGTAGGCACATCTGCCTTTCAACAAGCAATTATGTTTGTGGAACTAATGTCTTCTGGAACTGGAAATTGAGATTAACAGATCCAGGAGCCCCTGTTAGGTAATGTAACAGAGTTAGATAGTGCAGTAGGGCGGGGCTCTTGAAAGCAGAGCACCCAAACAGATGTAACTTTGAAACTTCTCAGGAGAAATTTGGAACATCCTCTCATAGTTTGGATAATGTAACTACTGATTCCCATAAGGTATAACATGGTATTTATTCTGTGCTCTGACCTAATCTTTGACTGATGCTACACAAATTCTGTACTTATTCATATGTGTGCACATCTAAAGAATAAAAGCACAGAAATCATCTGACTAGAGAAATGCATTTAAAACCAGTCAAGACTGAGAATTTCCATAGTGAGAGAGTTTTATTTTTAACTTGTGCTTCTATCTTTTCCAGCCTTTGCACTCTGAAGTCAGAGAGGACTTGGCATCGTCAGAAGTGTGTTTCCATGTAGTGTGGGGATGCTCCTGTAAAAGTGGAGATCTAAGTCTTCTAGGGTTGGCTGGTTTTGACTGGGCCTTGCTCTAAGACCCCCATACAATGTTCTCCCTACAGAGCAACCCAAAAATTGTATCACAGATGCACACTCAACAGTTCAGCTTTATGAAATGTGTCATACAAGAGTGTTTTTCAGAAACCTTGGGTCTTACTGCATTTGCAGGGTCCACATGGGAGACACAGTGTTCCCAAATCCTCTTGAGAGAGCCACTTGGATAGGGAAAAACAACCTCTCCAGCTTTGTAACCTTAACAGAGATTGCAGTATTCCTTCAGAGCGAAATATGCATGACATCTGGAAACAATTATTCCTTTAAAAATCACTCAGCTCTGAAAATGAAAACTAATAAACACTGAAGTTTCCAGTTATCCCACAGTCTGGGTGACCCACACTGGAAGTAATTTCTAGAAAGTCTGAGCAGGGTGGGCACAAAGCTGGTCTTGGATCCTTAAGCTGACCAAGCTGTTCTGAGACCAAGAAGTCACATTTATATGAAATGAGGTGGAAAGGGAAGTTTTCTTCTCATTTTATTATGGGAAGAGAGGGGAATACAAGGAACTGTGTCACACTAGCAGACCTCATCCATCAAGGAGCTGAGCACACAGTTTATGGACTTAGAGCCATATCATACTTTTTGGTGGCAGAACTCATTCTTATCTGGCCCTTTTAAAACAGTCTAAAGTAGAACTGTCAAAGAGTTGGAAAGGCATACAGTGAACAACTAGTCTGACTGGGGTTTGCTGGGCTAGTGATGGAGGACAAATGCTCTGCTGGCCTTTGCTGAGAGAGTGGGTGTCAGGGTATTTCAGAAGGGGCAGATGCTAAAGAAGATCCTGATTGATTTAGATCTCACTCAATGTTGCCTTCAACGTTTCCACAGTAGTATGGAAGGTGACTGGGAGCTGGTTTCTCCTCCCTCAGCAACATTAAGGTATGCTCTAATACAGCAGTTCCTAGATTAATTATTTTGCTCAAAAGACATGGGAGACTATGGGTCTGTTTTTAGACTGGTTTCCCAGGGAAACATCTTTGCCTTCTGACCACTCTCAAGATAAAAATACTAAATTCCTTGAGTTCTGTGAATGCAAGTGGCTGTTTAGATGACAGAGGAGCAGTGGAAGCTCAGCAGTGCTCATGGTTAGCAGAGGACTTGCCCCAGAATGGGGGCTCTAGGGAGATCCAGATTGTGCAAGGGAGCCCTGGTGGCACAGACAGAGCTGCAGGACATGTGGAGCCAGGAGTTCCTGGTGGCACTGCTTTGTTTTGAACACAGCCTTGCCCTCTGCACACCTCTCAGAGGTGGGTCTCCCTTCTCCTCCTCCTGTGTGTAGAAGAGCAGTTTCAGCAGTTTTCATGCCATGTCCTTGCAAAACCTCCCTGTCCTGGGGCCTTTCTGGCCCCTCCGATTGCCTCCAGCGATTTTGCACTGGCACAGTGCTCACTCGGCTCAGGCTGGCATTGCCTTTGCTCTGGGAAAATCCCTTTTGCAATGCAACTGGGCTTCTGCAGTGTGTAGAGCTTGCTTAGGCAGAGGAGGGATGTCAGAGATGGGACGTACTTTAAAAGGATGCCCAGTTGCTCTGTTTTTTGACAATGGTGATTTTGCTGAGCATTCTGCTACCCAGTGCCAGGGGCTTGATGAACTCCCAAGGTGTTGCACTGTCCTGATGATACATCAGTTGAAGTCCAAGGCCTCAAGTGCCTCACTTGCCCTGACGCACTCTGAGATGGAAAAAACCCTGATGTTGCTCTGTCAGACAGTATGATAGATGGTTAAACACCCCCTCCTGTTTTACAGAAGACAGGAATAAATTTATTTTCAGGGCTGCAGGAAACCCGACTGTTTAATGGTCACAAAGATCCCCGAGTACCTACTGTTCTTCAGAAGGACTAGGTGGTAGTGCTGATGAACATTTTTGTGCTGATAAGCATTATGCGCAATCTGCATGCCAGCTGGATCAGCTACTTACTTGCTATTCTTTTTGCAACCATAATTTTTATCATAAATATTTTCCAGACGTACATCAGTAGCTCATATCGCTTGGCTGGCAAGTCTAAGACAAGACTGTCTTAGTAAGCCAGACGGTTTGTACAAAACAAGCTGACTCTGTACCCCAGAAAGTGGTCATTTCCTGATTCTGTTGAGTCTCTGAGCTCTTTCTCAATACCTATGGTACATCTGCAGGCAGATTATGGCAACTCCACAGACATTAATGGAGGAAGTGGTATTTTGCTAGCTTGCATTATACCTCTTGCCAATGAAATATTATTTTTAAAACAACTTCAGGTTGGATGGGTGTTGGAGGAAGCAGTTAGGACCCCAGCTCTTGAGCTTGAGGCTGCAGTTTGCAGCTGCAGTAAAATATGTCACTGAAATGTAGGTGACTCTTCATGTTACACTTCCATAGAGAGGGTGAAGGATGACTCCCATGACTCTGTAGCTGTGATCTGCCTAGGTAAAGAGGGTGAATAGCAAGATGGGAAGGAGGTAAAGGAAGGACTGAGCTGGAAAGTGAGAAATGCATGGGAGGAATGGAGCTGATGTGCAGGAAAAGGAGAGGGAGCAGAGGAGTGGAATATTAAATTAGCAGCAGAAGTGCAGGTTTGCATTGCAGCCCTCCCAAAAGGCCAAAGCCAGGGCCCTGCTGAACAGCCCTAGGGCAGTCTGGAGCTGAAACTTGTGCTAGGTCAGGTGAGGCAAAGGGCAATACTGCTCTCTCCTCCAGGGCAAGCCTGGGGATGAGACTGCACAGGGAAGGCAAGGAAGGTGTTTTGACAGCCTGTTAGATTGTCATTCTCCTAGTGACATTGCTAGTTGGTCAGAGTGGAATTCTCTCCTCACCTCAGGGTAGCAGGTGGGTTTTTTGTTGTCCTCAGCACCCTAGAGGAACATAAGATTCTGAGGGTCATAAAGGCATTTTCCCCTGAGATTTGTTAAGCATCTGTGGCTTATGATGAGAGCAGGAGGTGTAAGGTTGGTTTTTTGGAGGTGGTTTGTTTGCTTTAATGCTCCTGTATTTTCTGGCAGGTGGTTACCTGCAGTGGTCTCTCTGCAGTGCTCCCCGTATAGCAGTTAGAGAGGGGTACCCTGAAGGGTTATGGTGGCTGGGTCTGGAGCAGTCCCTGGGTGGTTGTGTGGCGAAGGAACAGGTAATTTAATTTCAGCCTTACTAAGCAGTTTGTCCACTGGCATATCCCAGACCATAACTCCTAACTTAGCTTTTCTTTCTTCTTCCCTTAGAACACGAAAAAGTAGAAGAGCAGAGAAGTAGGAAATATATGGAAGTCCTTGTAGACTCCTGTTTGGTGGTGATTGGCTGAGATTGCAGTGTGCTTCAGTGTTTTATTACTACTCTAATGCTTATCAAAGCATTCTGAGAAGTCCTTCAAAGGACAGACAGTCTGCATAAGTGCAGAGGGTGATGCTTCCCCTCACTGCCTTATTGTCAATAGGATGCTATGGCTCTTAGACTCTAGATTTTTGATTACAGGAGGTCCCAAATCCAAGCTCTTCAGATCCTAGTGAGGAGAATGGGGAAGATGATACAGTGCCAGCTATCTGTTTTTACATTAAAGGCAGCTCTGTGCCCAAGCTGCAGCAGATAAGCTGTAGTTCCTGCAGGCAGTGCACAGGCTGCAAACTCCTTTGTTGTTCATAGCACAAGCATCTCCTCTTCCGGCTGTAGCCCACAGCTCCAGCTGGTGAGACAAGGCATATGGCAGGCTGGCTGAGACTGATGGGTAAGGTTTCTGGTATCTTAGAACATGCTGGACAGTAATGCTTTCATTTTTAATCCTTTTATTATCTAAATGACTGGTTAAAAAGAAAGAAAACTGCTTGCAATGAAATGCTGCAGCAGCAGTTTGTTTCTGGTGGCTAAATCCACACTTTTTTTAGTGTTTCTAGCCAAGCAGTGGGGCATGGAATGACTTCGTACTGCCCTAAATGGACAATTCGCAGTCATCTCTGCAGACGTTGCAGACTCTTTATGCTGCCAACACTCACTAAGGATCCTGTTTTCACATCTGCTCCATTCCTATTTTATCAACTAACCAAAAAGCCTGCATTTTAATCAGACGCTGTTCTCCACCTAGCTTTTCTCATCTTCGCGCTGTGGTAAGGACAGCTACTTTGGAGGCAAGGTCTTTCCAAAATCCTTCTGCTTCTTTTGATGCTCAAAGAGGGGGCTATGCACTTCTGAAAAGGCTGGCAGCCCGCTGCAGTACTGCCTGGTGGCGTGGCTGGGAAGGGGTACCTTAAAGAAGCTCTTCCTTCTTTCTGGCACAGGAGAGTTTTCCTGCTCTGTTTGCTGTCAGTTGCTCAGAGGTCATCACCTACATCATGTTCACATCTGGGCGGGTAAGCAGTGGCAAAAGAGCTTGTCTTACTTTGGTGCCTTGACCTGAATGGTTCACTCAAATCTAATGGTGCCTAGAAGGTATGATTAAATAGCATAATTGATTAAACAGCAGTGATGGCTCCAGCTTTACGTGTCATAGATATTTATTTACTGCTTTTAAATCCTGGCCCTGTTGATAGCTGGTGTGTTATCTAAACTCTTTCACGAAGGTTTGCCAAAGTGTGTAAGAGTCCGCCTGAGAATTGCTGTGCTTGGGTCATTTTTTTAGATCAGAGGTGCAGTGAAGAAACAGCTTGTCCAGTCCTAAATATACTGTCCTTGACAGACGTGAAATAAGCCCACTGATTAAAATAGCTGCCTAGTTCCCAGTTCAAGATCTTACTGTATAACATCAGTGTTTGGCTGCCCTTGTGATAAACTTGGAGAAGGACTGATTTCCATTTTCTTCCTTTCAAAAGGGAAGAAGTTGAAGGATTGTCATGCATCAGGAATGCACCGATTCTAAGAATTTCTAAACAAGACCCACTGCATAGTGAATGGCAGCAGGAGCCAGGATTTATAGGGAGATTACTTGGTTAAACGTAGCCTGAAAGAATGGAAAATGAGCAGCCCAAAAAAGAAATTTGTTGAATATTTTGGCAGTGAAACAGAGTGGCTTAATTTATGAGCAATACCAAGCTATCTTTTTGCAAGCAGATTTCTGAGAGTGATTTTTTTCTCAAATTGTGCTGTTTGGAGGTGCAGCTCTTGGTGAGATGTACAATTATACTGACTGCTCATGAAACTTGATGGTACAGTCTCTCATTTTCTCTATATGGCCCAGCTGAATGCTTGGTGGAGCATCAGCTGCCATACCAGGGGTGGTGGTGCTTTCTTGCCTTTGGCTCTTATTTAATTGATGGCCAGAGAGGGAAAGTGGGCTGGCTGCAGGCGTGTTGAGCCTTGAGGGTCCCTGCTGCAGAGGGGGATAGTGAGCCATGGTTGAACAGGGATGCCACAGGTCCCTGCTGAAGCTGAGCAGGTGTATTGCAGGTTCAAGACCAGACTGAGGAAATTGAAAGGCATTTTTGTCCCTTTGCTGTGTCACACAGTGCCAGAAACTTGGTCCACTTGCCCCTCTAGGTGCCATCCCCAGTCACCCATTCATATGGCTGGCATAGCATCGGACAAGTGACTATGAGGCTTCAGGAGATAGAGGTGATGAGTCCCAGCCAGTGTGTGTAAAGACTGGATGAAACAATGGCTTCATTTGTATCTCTAAAATTTCTGATGTTGCCTGAAGTAAAATACCTAATTTTCCTATGATAATTTTTGTGTGTGTGTATGCACTGGCATACATGTATATGTAATTTGAGATCCCCACAAAACTGCTTTCCATTGGCAAAGCATCCCATAGGATGCCAGTTCCTCTGAAATTTTCCATGCAGTATCTGCACCAATTTAATACTGCATATGTCTTCATGAGCTTTGTTTTTGCCCATGTGAAGCTGTCTATTATGAAGTCATGAGTTATTTGCCTAAAATAAGAACCCAGACTTCAAAATAAGAAATCCAAAACCAAACCCATAGCTATTTTTTCAAGTTCTAAAAAGAAAATCATATTTCCTTTTTAAATGAATCTCTCACCACTTAGTATGAAGTTGCAATTCTGCAAGACACAGAGAGCTTTTATAAGCAGATGCTAAACCTGAAGTCAGTGGAACATCTAAGCAAGTGCTTAAAGGTGAGAGTGTGCCCAGGCACTTGCTAATTTGGGACAGAGCATTCAATGTTTTTCTGAGTTGTATCTTACGTTTCAAAGGAAAAACCTTTGTTTTGCCGAATGGTTCATTTTTGCTTTGCTATGTGCTGAGAGCTCAGGATAATCCCTTTTCCATTTGGAAAGAAGCAGAGAGGAGGGAAGGTTACACTTGGGAAAAGCTATTTTCAGTACCTCTGTTTTCTCTAACCTCATTTTCCTAATTATGGTCAGCTATTGCTGACAGACTGGTTCACAGAAATTAAACCCCTTTATACGGTACAAACAAGTCAATGAGGCCTTGAGGCCTGGAGTTGGACTCTACTTGAACATAAGTAAAATAAAGATCCCCTGTGGCTTTTAATTCCTTTTTATTTAGTTACTTAATTGAACCTGCACTGTTCTTCCTCTGTAATTGATTACCACACAGAAAAGATAATGAAATAGAAAACTTTATTTACTTTTCAATGATCTTTATGGTTATCATGGAAATGTTTTTACTGCTTCCTTTTGGGACATAAAAGTTCTCAATATAAGCAAAGGGAAATCAATGTTAGTTAATTGAAGGCATTTACATGGTTGGAAGATTAAAAGTTGGGGGGAGTTGTTTTAGTTTTTTGGTCTGGGTTTTTTTTGCCCTCTTTCCTCCCCTCCTCTCCCCATGACAGATCAGCTCAGATTTTTCAGAATGAGAATTAATCTGTCATTTTATTGTCCCTTTCTTTTTTTTTTTCAAAATCAAATCACAGAGTTTGAGGACCTGATCCAAAACCTACTGAAGCCAAATGGGAATGGTTCCATCTAATTCAGAGGCTGGATCATACTGTAGAAGCACATATTGATGACACTTTTATATATGTATGCACACACACAGTTGCCTATCTGCTTCTCATCCCATTTGTTGGAACTGGGATTAATTTCTGAGCAAGATAGGGAAGGAAAGTTTGGGGGATTTGCCTGGATTTAAAGATAAGCTGATGATAATTCTCAATTCAATAATGTCCTTTAAATCTCATTCTTCTCATACTTCTCTCTGCTGATTTAGTTTGTGAAGCTTGTTTTTTTTCATTTTGTACGCATTACCCCTTCTCCAGTTGTTCCTTTTTATTTTTGTGTCTCCACTGCCTTTGGCAAGACAAGGGTCTCACAGACACAGTGAGACCCTGCATCCAGCTTCTCTTCCACTTCACCCTTCATGAAGCTGTGGGGATTTCTCAATGAAGCACAGAGCTGGCTCAGAGTTAAAGGACTCTAGCCCGAATGTCCAAGGCAGTTGCCAGCATTTCCCACTCCTTACCTTTGTGCATGCAAGTTTTTTGCCCTGGAGCAATTTTAATAAAGACTATGTAACAACATAGTGTTGGCATAGCATGAGCAACATTATTCCATCTGTTTCTACTGAAAATGTAAAAACATATTAGTATAACATTGTCTCGGTTTGAAAAGACAGGTGTCTGTTAAGGAAAGCAGGAGCCTCCTCTGAAGTGGGAAATGTAAACCCCCTCCCTTCTAATTGTTATAATTTGGAAAATTAAGGGGCTCTCAGGCAAGGATATAGGAGCAGGAATAACAGTTCTTTATTAGGGAAGAGGAAAATGAAATAAAATAAAATAATAAAATGAACAATACAGTACTACAAAACAACACTGACAGAGTTAGAATACGACCTGAAAGCCTGTTGGTAGCAGTCCAGCTGAAGTAGTAGCTGCAGTCCTCTGCAATGACAGATGTAGTTCTGTTGTAGCAGTGATCCTGGAGAATGGTGGAGGTTTCCTCAGTGGGAAAACAGGCTGCTTCTCTGAGAAATCCAGTGGAGAAGGCTGTTTTTAGTGTCCCACAGCCTCAGGATATATTCACGAAGCAGTGTGTGGCTCCTCCCCCTTGGGCAGAGCATCTCCCAATGGGATGATGGAACTTTATCAGTCATGGAATGACACTCAATGGCCCATTAACGGGAGATATTTCCCCGGAGGGAGGATCGCTTTTGGAAGAGATAAGAAAAACTGCCTAATTCGATAAGAAAACTGCCTAATTAACATAACATTAACTGTCACACCTTTAACAGATGGCAAATAGAATAAACATATTGTCTTTTAACCCATGACATACATTAAGATTCCAATTTTCAACCGTTAAAAATCAGGCAACACTGAAGTTACAGACTGCTTTTCATAGCTATTTAGTGATTTTCCTTGCCTTTGTTTTTTTTTGTTTTGGTACTCCTGTTTAGATGCCTTTAAAACTGTCTTGTGTTCAAAGAATTTTGAGCACCTATCCTTAGAAACAAAGGCTCTTAGGTATTTCAGTTTGGGCAAAATTATTGCTTTCTGTTGACAGTGCTGCAGAGATGATATTTTAAAGAGTGTTTAGAATCTCACTGTAGAGGTGAAGGGGGATGGTAAAACATTAATCTTAACTTGTATGAATGTAGTGGTTTTGGTTGCTAATTCAGAATGAGAATTAACCTTACATGAGACGGGGGATTGAGCATGCTAACTTTGACCAAACATGCATGCTAATGTGTGCTAATATTTTGCCAAACTCAGGTTGGTATAAAAATATCCCCTTAAAGGGAATATTCAGTGCTTTTCTGAATTAGAACCTTAACACTTCTCTTTTATTTGATTTTTTTTTTTGTGTATGTGAATGATTATAAAGATACATCCGGCAGAGTTTTCACTAAACATCACATTTTAAACAGTGACGATAGAATATCCTGTCAGTGCGATTGTGGTTATTTGTGCCAAAAGTCTCATTTTTAGGAGTTATGCTGGTACAGTCAGGAAACAAAGCGAAGCAGCATGTGGCTTCCTGGCATTCATGCCTACTGCGAACAGCTTTCACTGTCAATGCTGCAAACTCAAAACAATGTTCACAGGGAGATTTCCATCGACGTGGAATAGTACTGAGCAAAGATATGATGCTATACGAACAAGTGATCAAGGAGTGAGCAAGTAAAGGTTCTTTGCTGGACCCAATTCTATGAAAAAGGAAGGACTGATTGGTGGCATGAGGGCCGGAGGAAGCCTTGGCTGCAGTGACCATCGGGCTGTGGAGTTGAAGACCCTAAGAGGAGAGAGCAGGCCAAAAAGCAGGATCACAGCCCTGGATTTCAGGAGAGCAAAATACTCCTCTGTAGTGGTGCATCCTCCCCTTCCTCCCTCTTTTTCAGGCCACACTGTGATCTAAGAAATACTAATTAGGCCTCGGCCTTGACAAAAAGCACCTGGGCTCAACTTCTCTTGACCTTATCAGAAACACTTTCTGCTTCCAGAACTTGTGCTGTCTAACCAGTCCCTGCTTTTTTATTTTATGAACAGCCTTGGAAACTTTTTTTCTTTCCTGAGTGGCATAATGTTCTTGTTCTCACACTTTCAAAGAAAATCTCTGACCCGAAGTGCAGCCAGGATGAAACATCGTTATGACTAAAGCCCAATCTCTTGCAGCCCTATTAACAGCAGTCCAGAAGGAGACCTTTTGAGCTCTCTTGGACAGCAAAGGCTGAGTGGGGCTTCTCAGGTTTGCTACACTCTGAGGATGGCCAAATAAGGACAGATCCTGGACCCCACTCCTTGAGCATCGACTCTTTGCCCATTGAGAAGATGCAAAGACTTCCAAAGTATTTCACTACCTTTGAGGAGAATTTTTTAAAGGCAGCCTGTACAGGCTCCTTATGTCTGCGTGCATGCAAGTGTGTGTATGCTACATCAAAAATGGGAGAACTGTTGCTCTCTTAGATTCTTAACTACTTCAGATATGTAAGTAAGTTAGGCCTGTAAATAAGTTACTGTTGTCATACAGTATATCCTATATAATTCCATTGTTGAAGTATTAAGTTTAAGTTATAAGTTAAATGTTGTTAAGTTTAAGTACTGCTAAGTTTAAATGCTGTTAAGTGATATCAGGCCTTTAGACCACTTTCCTTTTGTCCTTACCCTTTCTATCCTTCTGTCACGCACACACACGCTTATACACACACACTCACACAGTTTTCGGTTTATTTTGGTTTGGATTGATTGACTCAGGATTTTAGTTAGTTTCTTTTCCTCAGTGTGCCATAGCCATTTAGTAAGTAGCAGAGTGAATCTTGCCAACAAAATTTGTTGTGCTGTCGCTTTTGTATCAAAGCTGTTTTCACTGATACCTTTGCCAATGACTCTCTAAGTGATCTCATAACACTCATTCATAACAATCCCTTCAGAGATCTGCTTGTAAGAATCCTATGGAATGTGGCTGCAGAGAAAAAAGGAGTCCAGGAGTGATGAGTGCTCAGAAAAGGATCATCTGAAAGCACAGAAAATCAAGCAAAAGTGGCAGGAAGCTTGTATGGATGAGCAAGGAGTGCCAAGCTGAATTCAGACAAAGGAAGTGTACAACATTGTAGGAAGGTAGTAGGCTGATGAAACAAGATTTTTCCTTTGTAAATTTTTTCCTTTGTAAATTCATTCTGACTGTTGCCAATCACATTCTTATCCTTCATGTGTTTGGAAATGCTTTTCAGGACAGTTGCCTCTATCAGCTTCCTAGAGACTAAGGTGAAGTCGACCAGTCTGTTAATCCTCAGATTTCCCTTATTACCATTCTTTAAGTTGGAGGAACATTATTTCTGCTCCAGTCATCAGCAGAAGTTGTTTCAATTCAAGTGCCTGATTTCTAGAAGAGTATTTAAAATTTTCCACAAGGCCTCTTTCACATATGTCATTGGAGTGTTACTGTATTAAGTTCCTCCTAAAAAGAAATTCCATCTTTTTAATAGATATTAAGGGTAAGTACACTCGACATAGAGCAACTGCGAGTGAACATTATCGCATCAGTTAATGTGTGCAGTACATGCAAAATAGCTTGTATCTAGCTTATCCAAAGCCTTTAGGGTAGCATGATGGTTCTGCAATTATTTTGGTGGTCGTGGAAATGGGGGGAATTGTTTTTTTGCCCTTTTTATTTTCTTCTGAGTGTTTTATTTTTTTGGGGTATGAGGTGCTTGAGTGTGTCCATGTTTGGGCAATGAAGCTGGTGAAGGTCAGGCATTAGAACAAGCTGCCCAAGGAAGTGGTTGAGTCACCATCCCTGGAGGTATTCAAAAGAAGTGTAGATGTGGCACTTAGGGACACATTTTAGACTTGGACTTGACAGTGCTGGGTTAATGGTTGGACTTGATGATCTTAGATGTGTTTTTTACCTTCAATGATTCTACGAGTCTATAATTTGCTGTGGGTGCTATAGTAAACCATAGTAAGAGAGAGAAGTGTAATTTTATGGTGGATGCTGTGCTGTCTGATACAGCTGCTTGCAAAAAATCCAAGTGTGTGCTGAGAAGCTGCCTCTCTGCTCCTCCTCAACATTTCTGTGAACATGGCTCCACTTGTGCTCACTGACACTGAGTGAGCATGTATTGGCAGCATCCCCAGCAGCACTGGGCTCACCCCTGAGACCAGAGTGGACCTGTTCCCCAGCCTTTGACAGTGCTTGTCCCTGAGACAGGCCTCTGGGGACCATTCATATCCCCCCAACTGCTGGAACTGCTGCTCTCAAATCTGCCTTTTTTTTTTTTCATTAGGTGTGACTCATCAGAGTAATCAAGCAGCAACCTCGTAAAAATGGCTTTTCTAGAGCCATGGAAACCACAAGATCCCATTACAAGCCGTTTCATTTTCAGTGACTAATGGAAGGTCACCAGTAATGAGACAAGAGGAAATTCTTAACTCTTTCTCAGGTTCCCTTTTTCCTCCTTAGTAATAACAAAGTTTACTAGTAAATGAAATCCGGCTCAGATGGATATTCTTTGTACATGCTTCACCAGTGCCTGGCTAGTTGACAGAAGACTGCCAAATGTCTGTTCAAGTTTCTAGGTTTTCCTGCAAAAAGCATTTGCTGCTTGTAAGATACATTTCGGCTACTTCAAAGGTCTCAAAAAAGCTGGTTTTTTAAATTATTTTCTTTTTCATTTCCATTTGTGATTTTATAGAGCATATAAGTGAAAGTGGTAAGGAGCAAAGTATCAGGGTTTCAGATTGGATTCATGAGCAGATTAGCAGACCTTCATGACCAGACAATAAAGCAAGCTGGTGAAGTCAGTATAGCCAAGTCCTGCAGTTAAAATTGCAGAGCTGGGAATCTGGAAGTCTCACTCATTAATTCAATTGCAGCATATTAAGAAATGAAGAGAGTAAGAGGGCAAACAGACACAGAAACACGTCTGTGTCAAAAAAAAAAATTGAGCTGCATGTGCTGTTGGCCCTATTAATGTGATTCAACATAAGTCAGCTTTCAGACCTATGCAGAGATCTTGTAAAATTAATGTGAGCAGTATGCTGAAAAATAGAGGTATGAGACTCGTAAGCAAGAGCTGGGAAATAAGCTTATGACTGGCAGGATGGGCAGTGTAAGACTGTAAAGTGGAAGGCTGTAGAGCATCATATGCACTTTAATTATCAAGTGCTTTTTAATGTCTGTTGGGGGCCTATTCAGCTTAGAACCATCATACACATATGCGAGAGCCCGTGCTGTAATGGGCTTTGCATTGTGCCTCATACACAGCATTGGCTGGGGTCAGACCTACCCAGCCAAGGCTTCATTAAGTGACCCTGAAGTCAGCACAAGCACGTGTAATATAATGCAAAGAACGGTGTGTCATATTTTTCTCCCTCATACCCTATCTTGCATTTCCCTGGTTTCAGCTCAGTGCAGGCCTCAGAGATAATGGCAGGTAGGTCCTGGACTAGACACCAATGGCAACTTTTTCCCCATGCCTGTTGGCTACTGACTGAAATCAATTGCTCTACCTCAATTTACAGCAACTAAGTATTTGGTCTTGCTTGAATCTACTTGAGAAATGGCACTTCTCCATTTTCCCACCACATCAAATCTCCAAAGACATCCCAAACTCACCCATGGCTCACCTTCATGGTAAGGGGCAGACTTATGGAAGCTCTAAAAAGCACAGGTAAGTGGGATGATTTTTTTTTTTTGAGTTCTTAATTTGCCTTTGTATAGGAAATTTCTAAAAATGGCTTCTAATTGCAGGTGAGGAGCTAAGTCTTAGGGACAAATAAGGACCTGTGCAGTTCCTCCCAACCACAGTCTGCAGGAATTTAGGGAGCTGTGTAACCACAGTGATGATGCCTCTTCCCTACCTCAAGTGGCTGGTACCATTATAGGATTTTTTTTGAAACTTGGCCAAAAACTCTTCTGAAAGCTTTCTATATAGAAAGTATGAGGAGTAGCAAGGATTTTAAATCCAACCCCTGAACCTTACATGTCCTGATGTGGGAGGACTCCATAATTCAGAATGAGAAATGGACTCTCCATTAGCCGCCTGGTGTTGCACCTGACCTCTGGGCCACTTGGAGAAGTCCTTGCCAGAGAGTGTTGTCCCAGGTCCAAAAACCAAATCCCTTTTCCAAGCCAAGTGCTTGGGGTCACCAAACTGTGAAGTCTTGTGGATGCTGTGGAAAAGCTGTGAGTCACAAATATAATTTCCTGCAGCATCACTGTTTGTGGATTCCTGCTTAGGGCTATATAGAAGCAAAGCCTGTGCCACCTCAAATAATACACATGGTGTAATCAAGGGCTTATTCTCAGGTGGCTGCATCTTCAAAGAAGCTGACTAAATTAAAAGAGCACTGTCAGAATGTCTGAGTCCTTTGGAGATCCAGCTCAGTCGTGTTGTTTAACTATCTCTGTACCTGTCACTTTGCTTTAGTTTCATAAAGGAAAGGAGATGAAAACCAAGAAATGGGCTCAAGTGACCCCATGTGGGATAATTGGAACACACTGACAGACTAGAGGCAAGGGCAAGCTTCCTTGACTACAGCAATATATAGCTGATGAATGTGATGAAACACAAATGCTTCTGTCCTATGGTTTTCTGGTGAATGAAAGGTGATGAGGAGAAAGTTATTTCAGGCTTCTTTTTGTAAGGTCTTTCATAATGCAGATGGCTTCTGCATGGTCTTCAGTACCAGCAAAATAGGTGTTTCTTAGAAGCTTTAGAGAAAAGTATAAGAACATTTCAACATCAAAGTGATGACTAACACCATTCTCTTCCCTATATGCTGTTATTGATCCTCTTAATGGCCCTCATTTATTGACTTTTGCTGTACCAGGTGATCATGTTATGAGTCTAGAGGTTATTTGGATAAAGATGAATGTAGTTATACTTTCATTGGCTTGTTTCTGTTGTTTTACGTCTTACTGACTGGGAATTTAATACAAGAAAATCATCAAAGAAAATAATTCTATTGCACATTGTGGTGGCGAGTCCCGAAGAGAAAAGTAGGCTGCCCCTTTTAGTACAGAACTGAAAACTTGGTCTGGGGATGCCCAAAGACGTGCCAGGCTGCTCTGGAGGTAGAAGTCATTCATATGCAAGAATGAAGAGGGACATCAAGTTTCTATGAAATGGAGCTTAGATGCTGCAGTCAGCTCTTTGCCTGGCTTCAGAAGTAACTGCTGACAAAATCAATGTGATGTGCTGTGCAGGGAACTGTAAATCACAGTATCCATTCAAATGCACTCAGTGCAAATGCTGAACATTTGAAGACTTAATGTTATACAACTTCTGTCAGGAGCAGAAATGGAGACACAGAGAATGGGAGTTGGATCTCTTCCTGGGACATTGATTTGGATTGGAACACCAATAAAAGAGAAATGGTCTCCCAATGATGGAAGATTCTGTGTTGAAATGAAGTGTGTGCAAGTATGTACATAACACATAGCAGCTGGTGGACGACGATCGTATAAAAATGTTGATGTGAAGACCAGATAAAAATCTAGTTTTGGGCCTAGTCATCTTACAGAAATGAAACACAATAACCCAAAGACTATTTTAAACAGTTATTTCATAAAATCTTACCTTGCCTTGACCTTTTCAAACTTTCCACTAATGTAAAAATGTGGAAAATTAATTAATTAGGAGTCTCAATTCAAATTTCACCTTGGCAATTTCAGGTAGGTCATGCAGCATGACTTTAAGGACTACTGCTATATGGTAAAACACAATCCTGGAGTTAATATGCAAATCTTTGTGATATAATATCCCACAATCTAATGTAGATTGGCACTCATCAACTGCTACCCAAAGAGGCGGTTTAATAGGCATTTGCTTAAGATCCTGAGGTTATCCTAGACATAAGCACCAGACACCAGTGAACCAAAGCTGTCCTAAGATATTCAAGAAGCATACCCATAAAACAATGCCGGTGTGCTCTGTCCATCTGTGCCTTGGCAGAATATAAAACTCAACATCACCTGAAGCTGACATGGTGTAAGTGCTTATTGGAAGGACTGGCATGTATGAGGTCATTTTGGCTTTCCCTGCAAACACCTGTCATACAACATGTCAATGAACTTGGACAGAGTTTTTAAATCTTGTGTAGTGCCAGGTGGAGAACAGACATAAAGATGTGCATGAGAAAGGTATTTTTCACTCTAGATGAGACTGCTAGAGAAGAAAGAACTTTAACATTATCCTTTATTGAGAAGGTTTTTGCTCTGAACATAAGTGGATCTTGGAAATTAAAAAAAATCATACTCTCCACTCCTTTTTAAAAAATCATAATTCAAAATAGTTTAACTGAAGATGTTTGAGCACTGATTTGGTACTGAGCATTAGCAGTATACTTCTGCACTGAATCCCACTGCCTCTGTTGCATTGGACAAACTGGGAGTGTAGTTTCTCTTTTTTTCAGAGGAGCATAGTTTTGTCTCCTGCTTTTGTTTGACTGGCCAACAGCTGAATTCAGAGTGAACAAATCAGCTCAGACATAAGGACCTAAAAATATCAAAATAGAGGTAAGCATCAATGTTCACAAAAGTTTTTTTGTAAAAAGCAGCCTGTGAACATTCCCAGTGCTTCTGGTTACTGAAAGCCCTGTTTTGTGGGCTTCAGGCCACGGCAATGCATTCGTTGTTTGTTTCCTTGGCATTTAGCAGATTTCTGAATATCCTTTTGTTATTTTCTGTCTCTTGTTTCCTTTTGCCTCCCCGAGACCCCCAGGCAGAGCCGTCCTGTTCTTACAGGAGGTCTCCACCCTTACTGTGGAGGGAAAGAGAGGGGCTGAGGGAAGCATCTGGTGGAAATGAGATCTGAGCAGTGACACACTGAGAAAGACATTACATTGAATAGGAGGCCAGCAGTGTACCTGGTGCCCTTTTAGCATCCACTTGCAGCACTCCACTCACTTCTCTGCTTTTCCTCATGAAGAATCTGCTGCACAATGACCAAGGTAAGAGGAGAGCCAGCTCTTGGTCACATTAGAACAAAGGAAGATTAGCACTGGGCTTTACTGAAAAGATGGGGAAAGCCAAAGGTAGAGAGAAGGTAAATACAATAGAAGACATCCAGGTGCTGCCCCACAGAAAAAGAGGCTCCTAAAGGTACCAGTCCTACAATAAGGAAAGGCTCAGCATGTGGACAAAGGCTTCTAAAAACCTACATGTTCAGACTGAAATGGCCTAACAGTGTGCCTCCATTCTTCCCAGAAGTTCATGATGGTCAAGAGCAGTGCTAGGCAGGACCAAGACAGTGCTGTGTGCATCCTGGCTGAGAAAGGCTGTTGTATTCTCCTTGGTACCGGGCAGGGGGTGACCTGCCCTGGGAGTCTGTGTGTGTTGTAAATACCAGTGACGGTAGTGGTGTCTGTAACGGGACACTGAACTTGCCAAAACCTCCAGGAATGTGTTCTCTGCTCAGAAGAGAGAGCAAGAGCACACATTTGCCAAGTGGTCTCAGAGATGCTTTCAAGCAGAATATCCCGGGTCTTCCTTGATTTGTCTTTTGACATGATTTATGTCCTGTGTGTGAGTGGAAAAGTTCTCACTGTATTTAATTGCTGTTTCTAATTTTGTTTGTCTGGGCTTTGTGAGTAAGACTTAGGCTCTTAGAGCTGAGCCTGGGCTTACAGCTCCTCTGCAGTGTTGCCCTACAGGCTTGACATAATGAGGAGCACTAAAGCCAGGTTTTGCTACCAAAGCAAAAATGCCTCTTGGTGCATGTGTATAACCACAATTTTTCCTCTGTATTCTCTTGTGAGGGCCAAGCTGTGACTGCAGGCTCACAGGTGATGTAGTACCACTGGACTGCTGTCAGTGTGCAGGTGTGAAGCTGTCACTCTGTTGCCGTGGTGTTGATTCACACACTGTCATCAGATTGCTCCTGTCTCACCACCATTCCTTTCCATGAAAGCATGAGTGTGCTTCAAGACATATATGGGTACAAAGAGGTGTGTGTGCATGTGTGCCATCCGCTGCTCATGCGGTGCACACCATCTCTTAAAAGGCAGGTCACACTTCAGAATTAATATTGAAAACCCTGTGTAGTAAGAAGTGATTAGAAGCATTATTTTGTATAAATGCAGCTTTATTCAGTAATTCACATTACTAGAAGTACTTACTTCTTTAAGACTCTATTTGAATTTTTGATTTTAGAGTAGCAGGTACAAAAGCAAACTGTCATTTTGTTGCATGGCCATTTCCAGTCCTCTAGTCTAATTTTTCTAGACCAGTTTGGTCAATTGTTTACAATACAAGGCAAGTGAACATGAGTGGATGAAGAAATAGGGGTGGGAGGGAATATGCAGGATATCAGCATTCCTTTGTCCCAGGCTCAGCCCTTGACGGGATTTGGGAGGGGCAAGTAAAACTCCAGGAGAATGGGTCTATGTTAATGGCAGATGCTTTCATTTTCCAGCTCCAAATTGCATGCTGTGTTGTTATTTTTAAGACCTTGGAAGAGATTAATTGGGTCAAAATAATTCAAAACCACACAATGTACTGATCTTTTGTTGGAGCCCTTAGAAGTAGCCCATGTGCCACATAAGTTGAAACAAATTAATTTTAGAGCTAGCCTGTCTGCTTTGAGCTTTCTGACTTGAGAAGTGAAAGACTTTAAGATGTCTTTCATGTTGGAGTGCTCTGAGACTTCATTTACTAATGATTTTAATAAGGTTTTGATCTTCAAGTGAAAAGCTCAGTGGAAGGACAAGTGACTGCAAATAGTAAAGTACAATAATCTCTCATTTTAATATTCAGTTATTTTATATAAATGATCATAACAGCCAGTTCATTCTGCCTTGTCTCTATGGGTATTTGGTTTCAGAGGAGAAGGCTGCAGCCTGAAAAGCAGTGTACTGTCTGTTTGCCATTTGGTTTCTTCACAGGGATGGGATGTGGCAGCATCTTGTTGTCATGACCGTTGCCTGAGCCAGCTAGGAGGTTAAATATTTCATTGTGATGATTTCGATACTTGCATTGATCTCCTGTGGATTCGTAATTAAAGACATCACAAAACAAACCAAACCTCCCCCAAACAATTGTGTGTCTAAATCACTTACATATGTTTCTTGTTCCAAATTATGTATGAGTTTCTTTTTGATATAACTCTTGGCATGACAGAAACTATGCTGGTAACATTGTTGGTACCGTTAGCCTAGAATGTTTTCAATGACACCAAGTTTATTGGGACAGACTGTGAATTACTTGTCAGTTCTTGAGAAGTCACAGCTTAATTGCTGATCAAAAGTTTAAAATATGACTTGTATTAGCAATGGGTTTTGATATTAATTCTTTCTTGTGACCATTGGGCAAGAAGCCAAAGAACTGGCAGTGCTGCAGCTCTGCTCAGCAGCTGCAGTTTGGGAGTCAGCTCCAGGTTTCTATTCTGGACTGAAATTCTGAAGTTTTTCAGATTTTGTTTCTTTCCATTTTGGTGGGAATAACTGAAAATAACTCTAGGCCAATCTGAAATAGATCCCCCCTCCCCCTTTCTATTTTTCCTGGTCAGTTATTGAGTGAACCAATCAGTTATTATGCAGTTCTCTCTATTACATTCCATATAAATCCATACTTCCAATCAGATTGTTCTCCATCACTCCGCCTTCTTTCAATAGTCATGGACAAATAGTCATTGAATCCAAGTATTTTTTGTGGATGTTTCTGCAAAAAAGCAGTCTTTTACCTATGAAACCATAGAAGATGAGAAAGTAAACCAAAATAGAAATTTTTACTGAGTTCAGCTCCAAACATATTGTATTTTTACAGATTAATCTATCCTTCCTTCCTGTTTTTGTGGACATTATCAGCCCATCAATACTGTTCCTCTCTTCTCCTGACTTGCACATGCCTCTCTTGACAATGTGGTGTGCAAACCTATTAACCTCCACTGAAGTACTGTTAATCCAATAGATAGGTCACCATTGGGTCAGGGAAAGAAAGGGAGAAACAGAGGTTTACTGTGGGAAGAGACACCAGCATTCTCCAGGAGCCCACTGGTGATGTTTTCCACTCCATCAGCACACTGAGGTCAGAACTTTCCTTCTGCAGCTGTGGGTGAAAAAAATAGGTAGCAGTTAATCCAGGATTAATGCTGTCGAATTCCCTTAACACAGAGTTATGCATAGGATAGACGTTCCTAGGACAGCAGACCAAACAGGTCATTTATCCATACTAGCATGGCAGTTCAAAGGCTCTTAAAAAGGCTCCTTGTTCAGGACCTTTTGCTTACCCTAAAAGCAGTGTGTGAAACCTTCTTGTTCCAGTGGCTGGCAAAGGAGCCTGACCTATGGCCTCTGTAGTTTCCCACTGCTGTGCTCAGCTTCTCATCAGATTCCCAGCAGTAGCTGTCTGAAGGTGTGCACCAGAGCAGTTTGGTGCTTTGTGGCCAACCGGGTCTTTCTCCAATGCAAATTCCTTTCTCATTTTCCTGGCTAGATGTTCCCCTGAGCTCATTTCTTTACCTGTACTGTCATTGCCTGGACTTTGTCTTCAAGTTAATCTCATCAGTTAATGATAGTACCAAGTTTGAAAAGCCCAAGTGTTACAATTCATTGTTATTTCTTTTGTTTTCTCCCTGACACTCTTTCCAAGTCCAGATCACAGGATCTCTCTGTGTAGCCACATCTCCCTCTGTAGCTTATTGTCTTGCATCCAAACAACTGGTCCCTGTTTTCAGCTCAGTTGCTGCCTGTTTAACTCCTGTGTTGCTAGAAATAATCATAGAACCAGGGAGAATTAAGCACTGGTAATTCCTGTATATCATAATTACAGGAATTATATATATTACAAATACAGGTATTTGTAAAAGGCATTGAATACACGTCTGGTCCACTTCTGCACTGTCTGTGAGCATGTAGCACGGTGTTATTTTCTGGTAAGTAAAATCTCGCTCTTTCCTTCTTTCCTACCTAGCTGTCAGTTGCATACAGACACCCCTCCCCTGGCCCAGGGTCCTTTGTGTTTTCTCACCAGAAAATCAGAAGAAGCAGGAACATGCCAAACATGGGTGAGTTTTGGGGATGTGAAGTTGTGCTAGAAACTTCCACGGAGTTTGTGTGAGCTGTTAAAGGAGAATTTTGCTTTTGCAGTTTCTTTTTCCCACACCCCAAGTTACCCATAATGAGGGTAACTTTTTACAAGAGATTTTACTCTTCAGATGTAAAGGCCGTGTCAGACAAATACCAGGTCATTGCTTCAGAGCATGGGGTTTGGAGTTACTTGTGCAAGGATCTTGTAAGCATAAAATCACAAACAACAGCTTCTGCTTTGGAAACGGTCTAACTTTTGCAGTTTCTTTTTCCCACACCCCAAGTTACCCATAATGAGGGTAACTTTTTACAAGAGATTTTACTCTTCAGATGTAAAGGCCGTGTCAGACAAATACCAGGTCATTGCTTCAGAGCATGGGGTTTGGAGTTACTTGTGCAAGGATCTTGTAAGCATAAAATCACAAACAACAGCTTCTGCTTTGGAAACAGTCTAACTATTTTGCTGAAAAAAAAATTAAAAACAATATAGGCAAAGCCATCAGAGTTAATTCAAACCAAGTGGTTACAGTCTGGCAAAAAAAAAAAAAAAAAACAAACCAAAAAACCATGGGAGCAGGAAGCTCTTAATACCAGGCTTCACTGTATGAAAGAAATTGGTTATTCTGGAGTGCCTGAAATCATCCAACAGTATGAGTCCACCAAGGATAGAGAGGCAACAAAGCCCCCACTCTTTTGTGGTAGCTTTGCTTCCTGAAGGACAGATCTATTTCCAACTGTGATGAGTTCAAGTAAACTGCTTTTGTGCTATCCAACGTAATACTTTTAGTGGGTGCAAATCAGTCTGGTTGCAGCTGCCCACATTTTCTTTCCTATATTCATTGTGGCTGGCACTGGTGACACTCTTTGTTAAGGGGTAAGACCCAATGGAGCATAGCATGGCATTGCTTGTTTTCCTCATCTCTTAATTTTCCAGCCTGATAAATGTGGTAGATGAGATATGCATGCAACAATTACTATTAAGGTTTGTAGCTGGAGAAGCTTAGCAACAGAATTTCCCTGCAACCATGAGGACTCAAAACAGTCATGAAATCCCAAGGCAGCCTCTGTGTTGGTCTTTGAGGCAGCACAGGCCAGCCTGGGGGAGTGCTCCTCTCCTCCTCTCTGGTACTGCTTTGTCCCGGGTTGATTCCTCTCCTAATGCAAGTTTACCAGCACAGCTCTTGGCTGTCAGGCCCCCCCCCAACCTGTGAATCTTGCATCTGCAAGGACATGTCTCAGGGTACTCTTGATGTGTCCAACAGCCTGCGCTTCTTCTGTCATCTTTGTTCTTCCACATCAGACATTTCCTTTTTTTCCTGACCATCACATTTCTTGCTTCTCTGCAATCTATTGAAACTCTCAATTTCACTTTCCCCTCTTTGTTCTTCTCCATGCCCAGATGCTGCTTACACTTGTTTTGTTGCCCTACAGAGAAAGACAACACAGGACAAAAGGGCCATTAAACTGAGATTCACTGTCAATATTGTTAACCAAGCTGTGAACTCACTAGGTTTCAGAAGATAATGAAGCACTTTGAATATGATGCCTGGATAGCCTGGGGGAGAACACTTGCTTTATGGAGGCTTTTTACTTTATTTCAGGTAGTTTACTTGCCTCTCAGCTGTCACTCTTCCATTCCCAGCAACTCCTACCTCTGACTTTATTCTCAAATTTTCCTGTTTCGCTCATGCTGTTTGCTTGCTGAGTTGCTTTGGCTGGGGGCAGGACCTGTTTGTATTAACACCCGTTGGACAAGTTTGTTTTTTTCCAGGACATATGCCAGTTGTGAAAGAATTTCCTAACCCCCTGAGTTAAAAATCAGAAGCCCTTCAAAGTTAGCAAACACAGTGGCTTTATCCCACCCCCAGACCCTTCCGCACACATTGCCCTTCAGTGGAACAGTCTCTTGTCAAATTAGCCATCCAGCCTGCCCATGTTTCTCTTCCACAAACTTCACTTGTGGCCTTTTTCCATGCTCAGGGGCACAGCACAACAAGCTCTCAAGACCTTCTCCAGCAGAACACTCCTGCCCTGCTGAATCCGCTCGCAGCTGTGAGCTGGCAGCTGCTCAGAAATTCAAACTTCTGCTTTCATGAAAATTTTGAGGTGTTTTCTCGTGGGGAACAAAAGCTCACTATAGCTGTTCCTTTTGGCTCAGTGACCTTTTTATCCCCTAAGTGCAGTCTTGAACCTCAAGTACCTCCAGCGTTTAGGAGAGTGCTAGAAGCCACAGGAAAATGCAGTGTGAGCCCTGAAAACAACAGAAAAACAGATTGGACTGTTATTAAAAGACTGACCAAAACATCCTGCTGAGCCGTGAAAGCACTAATGAGTCACACCCCAGGATGGGCTAAATAGTAACAGAAAAAAGCTCCTTCTTTCAGTTCCTTGCTGGGACCAAAAAGTTGACTCTTCATTACTGACTTGTTTCTTTTCCCTCTCCAGTGAGTTACTAGGTGTAATTTGTGATTAAATAATTCATTTGGGAAATTATTCCTCATGAGGAAAGAATTATGAAAAGGAGAAGGGATTTTCTCCTCCTTCCCCATTCATCAAACCAATGAGAATAGCATTCAGAAAATTCCGGTATTATGAGACAGCCTAGCCTTTTCTTCTAATTTTGTTTGGCTGTTTATTCTAAAAATTGGTTGAGTGGCATCCTTGAGTCTTTCCCACTGAACATTAGCAAAAAGAAAGTTGTTTTACTATGAAAAACAGCTTACATTTCATGGTGATCTCTTGTCTTTGGCAGAAAGGGTCCTGCCACAAATTTTCCAGAAGGCAGCCTTGCATTGTTTATGATAAGCAGTTTACCAAGACAGCCCTGTTTAAATGAAATTCTAGCCAAAATGTCCAGTTTCTGTGACCTGAATTCAGTGCTGGCTATGCCTTATCCAGGCATATGGATGGATATGCCTTAGCCAGAGTAAAGGATTGTGCTTTTGAAGCAAAATGTGCCGAAATATGAGGTCAAGACAGAGTTCTGCTAGCTAATATCGTGGTCTTCTACATTTCAAGAAGTGCCAAGAGGAACAAACAAGAAGAACTAAGACTGTTGTGACTGTGTTTGTGGTGTGTGTGTATATATATATATGGAGGGCAGAGTTAAAGCTGGAAGTGTGAGTACTTTTACCAAAGAGCATTTAGAAAAAACATACAACAACAACCATCAGCCTGCTGGAACTGGAGCTCCTTGGTAGGTCGGAATGTATTTGTGACTTTTGTTGGTATGTTCAGCAATTTGTACCTGCAAGATTAATTAGATACCTTCCTCCATCATCCAGTGTTATGGGAAGCTGTTTTGCTGATCCAATGCAGAGAATGAAAACTTGGCTAACTTCAGGTCCAAGGGACCAGCCTAAGAGTCTGACTAGTGATCCTGCAACTGGCATATTTTTGTATGGTATTAGGGAAGATGAATGATGGCTGTGTTTGGGCAAATTGTTTCCATAATTTAAGAGAGAGAAAATCAGCTCATTGCTGATCCAGACTTTGTCATAAGCAACTTGAGTTTTCTGTGGTTTCAGCTGAAAAGCACTTGGAATCAAGGAGAAAATTCATGTTGATGCACATTGGATTTTGATGAGCATCTGCTTGAAAAAGCAGTGGTTCATCATCATTCTGGCCCTATGGGGTCACCTAATAAAAGAGTTCACAATTTATTGGCAAGTTTGGGGCAAGTTCAGTCATTCTTTTCTAGCTAATTAAAAAAAAAAAAAACCAAATTACAATATAATTACATCCACAGCAATAGTTCAGTTTAACAGACTTCTTGAATGCCATTAGGAGACATATCGTATCCAAATGCTGCCAGTGTTAACTAAAACTTCAGAAGCCTGAGCCAAATGGAGAGACACAATTTTTCCTTCCTTCCTCCTTCTATTTTTCACTCTTTTCCTCATCACTGCAACTAAAAATAATGTGCCCTGCTTGCCTCATTTGCTAACTAAAACATGTATACCTGCTTGTTAAACTGTAATTTTAGCTTCACTTTGATTGATAGCTTGAGTAGGAAAGATTTGAATTTTTGTCTTGTACAGACACATTCAAATTGCATGGCAAGGCTGTTAAATGCTTTGCTTTTGTAGTCAGCATGCAGACTGGAGCTTCCCCAGCGACTGGGAAAAGTTTAAATGAATTTAATGAATTTGGGGTTCATTCCGTTTTTCCTAGTTTTTTAGTTAGGGCTTTAATAAAGCTGTGGCTGTTTTGGATTGGGGAGTGCATACCTTCTGAGTGAAGCATAGCCAGAGCTGCAGCTGCAGCTTTCTTCCTATATGGTTGCACAATAGGCTTGTGGGAAGTGATGGAGCAGACTGCTGGGACTGCCAGGTGGGATAGCTCCACTGTTGTTACTGGCCTGGGCCCAGTTTAATACCTCGTAGCTGAATGGAGGAGAGATGTTGAAGAGATGTTACTAGAAAAATGTTGCTTTAAAATGGGAGCCCTGAAAACCAATGATTATGTTCATGTTTGTTCTAATTGTACACTCTGGAGCATCACGTTAATACCCAAGGAGGCAGAGACTTTCTATTTTTAATGGCTTCCTGCCCACTTGTAGCCAGTGGGTCAAATGCTTTGCCTGTCTACCAGTCCATAAAGGGTCTGGGATACTTGGCCAACCACATGCACCTACTGTCTGCTGTGGGCTGGTGTACCAGGCACGGAAGGGACTTTTGTGACTTCTAATGAAGTACTAATAGTGCTGTGAGAGATGGTGTTTCTTCTTAGTAGAAGTGGCAGGAACTGGTTTTTGGACTAGAGTTGCCTTAAGTCCAGTTCAGCCTGAATAGGTGTGGGGAACTGTTTAGGTTCCTTTGTAAGAAGACTAGACAACAGCAGAGAGAGAAAGGGATAAAAGGCAACAGCCAAGTGGTCCAGACTCAGTCTGAAGCCAGTACTCACTGCTGTTTCTGAATAACTAATGCAGAGCAGCAGTGGCAGGACAAAAATGGCCTCACTGGGTCAGGGTAATGCCCTGTAGGTGACTGTGGCTCGTACTGAATGCTTAAAGAAGGTGCATCTACAGACATCAGAGGCTCGTACCTCAGCATCTGGACCATCCAGCAAACAATGGACCTGCCATCCATCAATGTATTTCATTTCAGGAACACAGTGTAAGCTTCTCACCACCACAACATTTTGTGGACGATAAGGACTAGAACTAATCCCATTCTATTAGTCAGATGCAGGAAGGAGTTGTATATTTCTATAGTTGATTTTATGAAAAAAATTCTTTGGCTTTTTTTTAGACTTGAAACTGTTTTAGACAGAAACTGTTACCAGACACTCAGTGTTTGTTTTACCAGAGGGATGGTTTTTTTAAAAATCAGCTTGTCCATTAGAGACAAAGTTCTACCCAGTCCTGCTGATGAGAAATATCAATCCACTTGAGATAAAATTAGCTAGGAGATTGTAACCTCTTGTTAGCAATGTGGGTAGTAATATCTTCAGATCTTAAAACCAGATTTGGAACAGAGTATCTGTCCAAGCCTCATACTGTGAAAAAGTTTTTAAAATGAAGTAAGCTCTGAATGACTTTCACTGAACTGATACAGTTGAACAAGATGGAGCATCTCTCTGTTAGAAAAACTAATTTGTTGCATCTTTTTTTGTATATGTTTGGGCTTTATTCTTTTTGGATATGCTTTTTTTTTTTTTTTGTCTTTCAGTACATTTTGGTCCTCTCCAGCTGAACAGCTGATGTCTCCTTGAGTGTATCTTTAAATGCAACAATCATGCAAGTAAAGAAATCCTGGTTATAAGTGGGTGAAATCACAAGTCAGTTAATTTCCCTGCCCCCACTTCTTTGTAATCAGAAGATAAAGTCACTCCAGAAAATGCAGAGGAGGCTCTGCTATCCATGGCATGTCGTGCCTACAGTTAGCACACATTTTAAATCACAGTTCTAGAGTTTATTTATACAGCTAAATGTCATATGTTTAAAAATAATGAGTTTATTCAGAAAGAAAAATTCTCCTCAGAGTGATTAATTAATGGAGGGAGATTCATTCCCAGAGTAACAGCCAGCTAGAATTATTCCAGGCCTTCTCTTGAAGTCAATTACCTGTTGGAAAATCTGTTCAATCCACCAAGTCGGTCCAAGTTCAACAGCTTGAAATAATGAATGGGATTTAGAAAGAAACAGTAAATTTTTCCTAATTGCTTGCGCATCTCACTATAATATGTCAGTCACATTCAAGGACAATAGACCGTTTTGAGAGTTTAAAGATAAAAATAATAGGGTTTAGACAAACAGTGGCTTAGATGTTTTTCACAGTGAAACAGTTAGGTTTTTCCTAATGTGTATGAGCCTACCTAAAAAAGCAAGTGACAGTGATGTTCTTAAAACATGTAGGACTTAACACTCAGTATGATATTTGTTGACTCTTCAGCATCTTGCCTCGGATTGAGTTTAACATGAAAGAAAATGGTTGTGCCATAGAGCACTATCACAAAATTGCAATTGCTGCTCTTCAGAATCCTCACCTCAGCTTGCAGGCAGCTGCAAAGCAGTCAGGCTCACTGGATGCTCTGGTCTCCCAAAAAAGCTTCCTTATTGTTTTTTTCCTGATCTTTCAGCTAATACATTTGTCTGGACCCCAAATGAGCAGGATCAGATGAACTATAGCTACAGTGAACTGCTTTGCTGGATAGTGACTACAGCTCAATTTCCCTCCCAGTTTAGGTTTGCTCTTTGGCCTCAGCTCTCAGAGTTTCATAATGGAGTAATGGAGATATAAAAAAATATTTCACAGTGAAACTTGGCAAAGTGACAGCCAAGAAATTATTTTCCCTAGTAATTTTAAAAGCATCAACACAGTGTTAAAATATTCTAAGAAACAGAGGATGGGGGAATAACAGCATTTAAAAAGCTTGATGCCTCATGCTGATGTTCATGGGGAGATGACATTTGTCTTTTGTTCATACAAAGATCTGATATCTAATAATCTCAAAATATTAATGGCATACTACATAAGCAGCAAATGAATATATTGACTAAAGCTGGGACTGATCTTTTCCAGTGGGTTCCTAACATGTCTAGTAAAAAGAAGAAATCTAATTGAAAGTATTTATGCAGTTGACAGGCCAGAAGAGCTCTGGTGGAGATGCTTTTGTCTCTGAAGTAAGTAAAATGCATTTGTAAAACTTTCTAAGTACAAATTTACACAATGAACTCTCCTGATTCTTAGGGTAAACACAGAGGTTTGGGGCTTATTTTGGGATTTTTTTTAGTCATAAGTACTGAATTTCTGACAGAAGCTAGAAGAGTTCACCCAAGAAATTCAAAGCTATCCTTGACCATGAGGTATCAGCTCATTGTCATGGTTTGTCCTTCTACTTAAAAAAGTAAAGTCTATGTCAGACACAGAGTAACTTAAAATTGTTTGGAGGGAGCTACTTTTGGTTGTACTGTCAGGTCATTTGAAAGATGTTTTCAATATTAATTTGAGGGCAGAGGCAAATAGAGCAGTTATGTTTTCTAGTTTTCCTTTGGAGGAGAGCAGTCCATAGGGCTCTTGCACCCAGTTAAGATCTCTTTACTTGAGATCATGTGTGTGTCTGGGGAAAATGAGGTGAAAAGACACCAAAGAAGAGATGGCAGCTGAGAAGCAGCTGTTGGTTTGGAAAAGCATCAGGTGGAAGCCAGTGGTACCTGGGCTGGTGGTGGGGTAATACGGGGAAGAGGCAGATGCTGTGGGAGGTTAATATATATTATATATATATATATATGTATATCTTCAGATGACTAAAGTTCTCTCTACTGCTAGGGAATGCACAGAATACTTCCTTTCTCTTCTGTGAACGTACTCTTACTTCATGCTTTTCCTAAGATAAAAATCTATCCCTGTCTGATAAAGAAATTTGTTTTGAGATATTTTTAACTTGTGGTAAAAAAAAATAAACTGGTGCCATTTTTTGTTTTCTGTCTGTGCCTGTAAAATTAAAAGAACCCTATTGATTCACACAGCAGTGATGCACAGCAGCATTTGTATTCTGAGAAGGGTGAAGCACAGTCACACATTCAAAGGAAAACATATTTAATGAATCCAGTTATATTAATTTGCCACCAATAGAGATTCTTTGTAACAAAATGGATCATTGATCACGTGAAGGCAATGACTAAACCCAGCAAAATACATGTTCTATGCAGTAAGCACCAAGGGAGACAATGCCATGCAGATTTCTATGATTTATGGTGCTCTGTTCTATTGTCTCCTAGGCTTACACCTGATAAGAAAGGAAAATTACAAGAGATGGTAAAGACCTCCTTCTGTTTCAGCTGCCCAGTTTTTTGGTATTGTCTGAAAGATGATTTCTCAGGCAGATATTACTTAGTTTTCAGTCATATCATTCTTAAAATGTGCAAGAAATATTTAGTGAAGATCATCAATGAAAAGAAAAAGGACTACAGAACACACTTGAGTATGCAACTAATTATTTTTGACTGCTTTTCCAAAAGGGCTGTGCTTTTAATAATAGCCTGCTTTTGCAGAGCATCTCTCAGATGCAGACTTCAAAACGTGGTAGGCAAATTGTCTCAACATGTCTATGGTCTAGGTAAGTACTATTAATCCCATTTTACAGACAGAGAAAGCTGAACATCAGAGAGCCAAGGATATTGCTTTCCAGCTTTGGTGTTACAAAAGGACTGTCAGAGCAGAGAGTATTGTGTTAAATTCCACCCACTAGGTCCAGTTTAGCCTTTTGCCTTTCCAGCGGAGGAGTCTGTTACAACTCTGTCTTTTCAAGTCACAGGTTATAAGGCAGGGATGGGTTGTTCGTTACTGACACATACAACGTGTGTCTGAAGTTAGCTGAAAGCTTCTAAGTTAAAGGTTTCATAAATATGTCAGAATGGATGTAGTCCCTCCTAAAGTTCCTCAGCTTGAGACTATAACCCACCATCATGTTGCTTGTCTTCACAGTGTGGGTAAATCCCCCAAGAATGTATGGCCCTACTAATGTTAGTAGTGTTTTTTACATATCACAGGCAACCTGGGTATGAATTACTGGGCGCATCTAATCAGCAACCTTACTTCATGTGTTTTCTCCAACAGATACTAAAAAAAAGGCCAAAGACTAACAAGTTTATGATGAAAAGAGAAACCTAAAAACACAGCGGTCCGTGAAGGCTAAAAGTTCTAAAAGCAATTTTCTGTCCTCAGAATAAGTGTTTTTTTTCTATGTGGAAGAGGATATATTTTGAGGTAGACTTGCTTAGTGGGAAGGAGATATACTTTGGTTAACCCTTCTTTGATCCTCTCTTACTGAAAAATGAAAAAAAGCTGTTGTTCTAGAAACCTTAAGCTCCAGTTAGGATGCACACAGATGGATTTACCCTGGAGTGGGATGTCTGTTGCAAGGGCTATCTACAGCTTCAAGTTGTGTTGTGTGCAAATCCAGCCAGACTGCCAGGCCTCTCCCTCTTTTCTGTCCCACAGGTATGTGGGTGCTCTGTTAATGCCTACCAGGATAAAACCAGCCTGTTTTTCGCAGCATTTATGAGAGTTTCCATGCAGCCTCAGAGCTGCAGACTTGCTCACCAGTGGCAGCAACCATTGATAAAAGGAGCCGGGAGGCTGCCCTGGCACGCAGCGGGTCGAGCCTTTCTGTTTGGCAGAAGCACCTCTAAAACAAGAGCTGGCAGAGGTGCTGCCAGTGCACTGACAAAGGGCAGGAGCAGGGAGCTGCATGTACAAGGCACTGGATCATGCTGTTGTTTCCAGCTTGGTGCTGCCTCCAGGGTGCTGCCAGGTGCCTAAAGCAGGCAGAATTGGTGGGAAACACCCCCGGCCTTTGCAACAAGCCTATTGCAGCGGCGATATTTCATCTCACCTGAGCAGAAGGCAGTGCCTTCTCCGGCTTGTCTGGAGCCATGGAAAAAAATTCCTATAGGACCTCAGCCCTTTCTTAGGCTAATATATTACTTGTATGCAAAGGTTTGCCTTTACCCTGCCCATGCTAACACAAACCACACCACACATCAAGGTTATTCATGTAATAATTGTTCCACATACAGCCAGCCCAGGGATAAGGTGCTTACCATGCTGTGGGATGCTACCCAATACCGTGCATGGTTTGGGTAAGCTGTAGGGAGGGTGGTTTAGACCTAACAAGTGACATGTCATTGAAAGCACAAATAAGTTGTATGACAAAGAAAGGATCTGGAAATACCATTTTTTCTTTCAGAGCCTCTGAGATGCAGTCCTAGGGCTGGCAGAAAAGGGAAAAATCACAGCAGGTTTTATGAAGAGCTTATGCTTCAGAGTTCAAAGATTTTTAAAAAGCCAAGTAGTGCAGGTGACAACAGTGCAGTTTTCTGAAGGAATCTGATTTTAGAAATAGGCCTGTTGAGAATATTTGAAAATCCCATTGGTTATCTTTTTGGTGTACTTTTATACACCCACAATCTCCCACTGAGTAGTTTTATGAAGTTTGCATAGCCCAGAAGAGCTGCATGCAGAGGAGAATGCAGAGTTGGCTATAGGATAGCTCACGTTGGGGTATATTCTTCCTCTGGCTGATGGGGTGGGTGGTGGGATCTTCTAAGCCTGGCCCATGAGGATGTGTGAGCTTTAGCATGCCCCATCTGAAAGAAAAAGTGGGATGAAAGCTTAAACATTGGTAAAGATATAGAGGGTAGTAAAAACATTGCCTGGTACAGGGATAGACAAAGGTGAAAAGAGCTGTCCTGTGTATTTTGTGTATCCAAAATTTTTGAGGTAAAACTGACAAATTAACAGAAAAAGTGGAAGTAGTCCCCAGAGTTGCCAAGAGAAAGAAACAAGATATCTATTCATGTATTCTGTGAAGTGGTCTCCCCACTTTCACACCAATACCACAGCCCATGTGCAGCTGTGGGAGAGAAAGAGTTGAAAAGGATGAGAATGTCTTTAAACACCTTCAACAATTATGCTGCAGTGAGGGGTGAAATGAAGAAAAAAGAAAAGATCCCCTTCTTTCCCTCAGCTATTTTTTTTTTCATTCCTCATTTAACATACACAAACGAAAAGTTAGGAATAGTTACTCTCTGGAGTCAGGTTTTACTTTCATGATAGTTAGTAGATCTTCATTCTTGTATAGAATTGGTTATATTAATAATGATTGTCTTCCCCCACACTTCACTCTTCATCAAAACAGAAGAATGAAGTGTGGGGCAACAGGACAGGGTAGTTTTGAGTGTTTGTTTCCCGATATTGGATGGCTAAAAAAGGAAGCTCAACATGTTACAAGTTAGCGGGAGTGGTTGGGTTGTCTTCAGGGCTCACTGAAGGAGCTCCTAAGGAGGCAAAGAAAGAGGAAGTTGACTTTGAGCTTTTTGTCACTTTCGTTACTTGTTTAGGTCTTTCTAACACTTTTTGGCAGCTGTGTAGTTCCATGCAAAGTATAGTAATACAAAAGCACTAAAAATACAAAGGTGAGCCATGAGCTCATTAATCCTGCCAGGGGAAGAGAAAGTAATTAGCAAAGTCTGTGATGGGCAGAGACAGCCAAACTAAATGGCACCTCTGTGAAGATAAATGTGCTGCAAACACCAATAGCCTACAATATTATGATCTTTCAAAAACATATGTTTCATAAATGGAAAAATGAACTGAAGAAGCTGCTGGTGAAGCTGTTGAGAAGCTGGACTGTTCATTTATACACTAACATCACACAGGGTTTGCCAGCTGAGCCAGGAGGCAGAGCTGACAGGGCCTCCATGATGTTCTTTTCATACAAACCTGCACCAAAGCTGGTAGCCATAGGGCATGCTTACTGTAGGACATGATTTTTTGGTGCTTGTCAAAAAATTTTTTACAGTGTTAAAATTTCCTTTGGTGCCAGCCCCGACCATCAGCAGTGGGTCCAGTCACAGCATTGATATTTGCCACTGCAAGGTATGGAACTGTGTGGAAAAGCTCAACCAGGGAAACAGAGCTGTGCTGGTGAAAAATGGACAGAAGGAGGGGCGAGCAGACCATCAGCCTTTGAGGTGAGAGTTGTTTAAAGCAGGTACATCTCGCCAAGGATGAGGGCAAGAGAAATGAGACAAAGGGCAGGTGGCATGTTCTGGGCTAGTGGGAAATGAGCAGTGTGGCACTGTGCAATACTGAGTGTGTAGATTCACCATGCCTGCCTGCAGGGCCCAGGGCTTTTCATGCAGGAGCAGGGATCAGGAACACAGCAGCTGCAATGCTGCTCTGACAAGCCATGATGAATGCCAGCTTTGTTAGTGTGTGTGGCAAGTTACCAGGAGCTCAGTGAATTCCTGCGCTTGGAGAGCCTCGCACTGGGAAGAAAATATGAGCTGTGAAGTAATAATGATAATAACAGGATTCAATGAGGCAGATGTAATCCACATTTCTTCAGCTGATCCTGGCTTGCAGCACCAACTCTGCTTGACAAAATTGTATTCACAGGGATCTTTTCAGAGGTTGGTTTCAATAGCTGAGCTATGGTGTGGCTCAGGCTAGTCTAGAGCTGAAATACAGCAATTTTTTTCTTGGAAGTCATATTTACAGAGTACTTAAGTGAGGCAAGTACCTTGAAACATTGTCCAGAAGAATTAGTAGTTTGAGGACAGGTTTTCCTCTCATTTTTAACACTGCTGAGTTAATTTTTGCTCTTTTAGCTTACAATCAAAAAGCCTGGGTAGTGCTGAGCTTCATGCAAACATGTATTTGTAGCAAGCACATAGGAGCCTGAGCATAGCAAATATTGACCCTCTTCTGCGTCAACAGAAAAGGAATTGCAAAACTGGCTATGGGCTGATCCAATTTCATTTTCAAAATCAACGTTTGGTGTATTCTTTCTGCTTTCAGCATGTCTTGATATGTAGGTGCTAAGAGGCTGAAATCCCTCCTGCTGCAGTTTGCCTCTGTGTGAGACATCGATGACAAGTCAGATTCTCTGGGATGCTCAGGATCCTGGCAGGTACCACATGCATTTCTTCTTCTGACCCACAATGCTATCTTTCAGGCTATCTCCTGCAACTCAGTTGAGACACCCTCCTGTACCCTTTGGATACCCTGGAAAACACCCTGCAGGACTTCGGCACTTCTGAAGGTGAGCTTTCACATCTAGAGTTTTCAGGTCCAGGACACTTCACTATTCTTTTTGGACAAGAAATGTCATCTATCTGTGGTGAAAATCACTGTTATTTCAGTTAGACTGAAGTAAAACGTGAGTAGAAGTAGTTATTTACAGCTTGCACAGTAGGAAAATCAGTCACTGTTATTCGTGTGAGTCTTGAATGGATAAAACCAGCACATGTGCTTGGACCTTTGAGAATTCATCTTGTTGTGCCACCTGGCTGATGCTCTCCTGACTCATCCCTTGCTAGAGGCTTTACCTTCCTTCCTTAACTGTGACCACAGGTCTCCAACAATTTGTCCTGGCATTAACTGTCACCACAAAAAACAATCCTACCCACTTTCTGTGCCTACCCACAGTCTGTCCCCCTTCTATCTCCTCCTCTCTGGTGGCCTTGGACGTGCTGTGGGGTCATGTACTGGTGGGGGCTAGACCACCCATCCATGTTAAGACTTACCTTATTTTTTGTTGTTGTGAGTTCGTCTTTCACTGGATCACTTCTTTCACCCTGTGGACTGTGAAGCTGCAGAAATACTTGGAGCAGTACCAGCAAAGGGGCAGGTGAGGGGTAGGAATGAGATGTGTCTGCTGGGCTGGGCTGGGTGGTTTAAGATCTCTATGAAATTGTGGCCTCACTGTGTTTTTGCCTGAAGCATCTTCATGTTTGAAGCCAAATATTTGGTGTCAATCTATCAGCAGAGATATTTGATACAGTTGTCTAAATGAGTTTAATGTGTGTAATCCCTGACTGGCTCTTGATGTAGAAAAGACGTGACAGTGATTAGCCACTTTGGGACAGCTTTCATTTGGAGAAAGATGGATATGATGTGATAGTTGGAAATCTCAGAGGTGTGGGAGCCATCCACCAGGCTACGTTCAAACTAAATATGGGGCTTGAACTCTCTGCCTAACTTCAGAGACCTTCCCCTCCAAATAAATCTGAAGCCCATTGGCAGCTGTTGCACATAAAAGTTTGCAGTTATGCTCCTGTCTTCTGGGCAGTAGGTGTACAAACATGGGAAGCAAATCCCTGCAAGATACAAGCTACACTTCTCCACATATTGTTGAATTGCTAGTCACTGACCAGCACACCTTCATGCATTTTGTTTTCCTACTGGACAAAAGCACTGCATCACTTCTTACTATGTAATTGTAAAAGGTCAAGAGAGGTTATTTTTTTAGATCATCTTTTCAAGGGTAGGTGAAGCCACATGGGTTCCTAAAGCTTGTTCTGAGGAAAATCTGGTAAATCTGTTTTAGTTTTTTGCCATCTAGAGAGTACCCACCAACATCATGGTCAAGATTTTCCAGTGTAGCCTAGGAAACTAGATGTGGACCACAATTGTATTTTCTAATGTGAAAATATGGGTACTTTGAAACTGAAAGACAAAAAAAATATTCAGAGTGTGTGAAGATGCCAATTTCCACTAATTTCGCTTAGAGTAATTGGCCACGTTAATATTTGGTCAGAAAGAGAGTTGCCCTAGCATTTTGTTTCAAATGTGTTGGATTCACAGAGACCAGGAGGAAAGATGTGGGGAGAAGTTTTGCAGGAATCAGAGTCACCAGGAGGCTTGTTCAGGTTCACAAAAAATTAGCAGACACACAGGTCTGCTCTGTTTCCCCAAAGCAGGGAGGCTGGGCAGCCAGTGGGGTGAGGGCTGTATATTAGGCAATGCAATTCCGAGGTATAAACTAGGCATGCCGTCTCAACAACTGCATTTGTAGGCACAGGGAGACAAATACATCTCGGTCACGTGGGTGTTGTTGGGGCTTTGAAAAATAAATATGAAACACCTAGAGCATGTGAAGAGGTTTCAAGAGAACCAGTTTCACTTGGAAATGTATTGCCTGGCAACCCAAGACTCAAGTCAGTTCAAGTATCATAAGGATGCTGCTCTATGAAAGAAATACTAAAAAGAAAACCATGAAAGTCACAGGAAATGAAATGAAAATTCTGGTGAAGCTGTAATTCGTTTTGCTGTAACATAAAAAACTGAGACTTGAGAATTGAAAAAAAAAGCCCCTATTTTTTTGTTTCTTTGCAAAGGTTCAGCTAATGAGTGACTCAGCCTTATATAAGAAAAGTCTGGCTGGGGCATAATAAATATGAGTCACTACAACAAATTTTCAGATTTTCCTTGGGACTTTTCCTTACAAGATCCTTGTATTGGGAAAAGGAAAGGGATAGGGAAAAACTTGCATCAATATTCATATAGCTTATGAATACAGATGAGATTATGCAACTGCAAGGGAATTACATTTGTCTCCCTTTGCATAAACGGGTGGTAAGAATACTTACAAGGCAGTCTTCACAGAAGAAGTAAAGTGTAAGACTATGGTAAAAAAAGACCAGAAATACTATAGACATGAGATTTGAAGGTAGGAGAACTAGACAGGGAGTTTCATTGCTTCAGCCTTTTAGAAAAGGACCGACTCTGCAGCTCTTCAGTGTACAATGCACACAGAGATCAGGCGTTTTGGGGCATGTTATTCCCCAGGTGAGCAGATGTTTGCTGGGTAACCTTTGCATACTGCTGGAATAGCTGCCTGTGCCTGAAAACTGGGTAGTAAAACTAATGCTCCCAATCCAGGCATATCTTACAAGGCCAAGACAGACATTGAATTTGTATTGCTCTTGAAGTTTGTTTCTCTATCTGAAAGGTTTGTTAGGTGACAGCCCCCTTGTTGGTTTTTTTTTTTGTTCTAGTGCTCTCTTAGATTTCCTTTCCTTTCCTTTCCATTTCCTTTCCAGTCCCTACATTTAGGATTTGAAATACTTCTTTATGTTGGAAGATAATTTTAAAGAATGGATTGGGCCACAGCTGAGCCATTGTCTGAAGTTTGTAGGTAAAAAAAAAAGCAAAACCAAAACCCAGCCCAAGAAGCAAAAAAAGAAGGGGAAATTTAGGGTTTCTCCTAACTGTCCAGCTGACACAAACCTGTTAGCCTTGAATTAGGTGATTCCCATTTATTTTATTGTGAAATTTAATGAATTAATGTGTATTTAATATGTTAATAGATGTTACTTTTATGTCTCAAAGTTGATGCCAAGTTTTACTTGTTTTCTACTGAAAATCAGAGTCTCCTAGGGCTAAGTGGCTGGTGCTGTTGTCCTTTCCAGCCTCGCATATTAAATATGATAGTCTTGTTCTTCCAGGAGAGCTGGCCACACCCATAATGAGCACTTCTCAGAATCAGTCCTGCTGGGACTCTGCACAAGTCACCTCAAATTAAAATTCCTTGTCAGAAAACAGCTCTGGAAAGGTAACACCAAATCCATCCATTATGAAGATAAATGCCTGGCAACAAAATTAGAGATTAGAGTCCAGTGGTCAACTGGAAAGTACCGTTCAGAAGATCCTGGAGTGTACTTGCTGTTAATTTTCACTTGCTTTCTAACTCTGAAGAGCAAATGAAAATGTAACTGGTAAAACAAAGTTCCTAGAGAGAAACTCAAATTCCAGATGGCTGATGCCACCCAGGCACCAGCTGTGAGGAGGTAATAAACTCTGCTTTTAAAAAGAAATAGGCAGTGCCAAGCTGCTATTTCTGCTGCTGGGGCTTTTTTGTCTGCTGAATTTAGTTGGTTTTTAGGGCCACACGCATCCAGGGACTGCACAGTCCCTGATATGGGTATCCTCATCCCAATTGCCATCAGACTATGTAGCATGTACTGAGAGAAATGTTATTTTGGTAGGAGTGAAACTTTCGTCAAACAATGCCAAGGAGTAGCTGCAAGTCATTTGGGCACTGGATACGTTTTCCCTGGAGGCAAGAGTTCACAACGCTTCAAGAGAATCCATAGCAGTCTCTGCAAGGTGAGAGATTGTCTTATCCAAATTTTGCCTCATTTTAAACAACTGCAGTTGTTGCCTTTTTTTTTTTTTCATATATTGACAAACTGTATTAACCATGATGTATAGGGACATCCTATCCTTCAGATATTAGATGACAGAGGGAAGCAGCAGGGAAGGGCAGGACTGGGGAGCAGGCAGGAGCTGTTTTCAGAGAAGCATCTGGCTGTGTCCTGAGGAGGTACATGGGGAGGCAGGGAGGGAAAATGAACTGTGTTGGCTGTGGCACAGGGGAGAGGAGGCAGCAGAAACTGAGAACACAGCATAGAGGCTGAATGAATATTTTTCAAAGGCTGACTTGCTCAGGAGCAGCACCTTATTTCTGGACATTAGGCACCAGAGAGAGCCAGGCATTCAGGTCCCTCTCAGCTAGTAAATGGTTTGGGATAGCCTTTAGGCAGACATAATGGCCTGTTCCTGATGCTGCTGAACTAGAAGGGGTTGTGTTTTGATGCTGGACCTCCTGTGTTTTGGACTGCACGTCCAGGTCTGGAGACTGAGCCCTACTCCCAGTGCCAGCTGTGCACCACTATGCCAAGGCTGCTGTATCCTGGGCACTGTGTGCAAGTGCCTGGTACAACAGCTGGTGATGGAAGAGGTGAATGCAACAGCTAAACACACACACTCCTGTGCAGTTATGTGTGAGCTGGTCTCTCCCTTGTGTCAGACACAGCTCAGCAGCAGGAAACCAGGTCTCTCCAAATTCCTAGATTTGCTAATGTTAGGTTGTACCAGACTATTCATGTTAGAAAGGTATCAAAGGCATAGGACAGACTCTGAAAGGAGAACAGAAGAGATAAATGAGATTGTGAAGTTCCTTTTCTGCTGCTGCTGTTGTTGTCACAGAAAGATAAACTAGCTACTGCTTGAAAGGACAGATTTCTGCCCCCCTCACCAGGTCATACAGAGTCTGAAAAAAGTGAGATTTTGAAGAATTACACATATAGAGTAGAACTTGCCCTGTCGTTTAAAAAAAAAAAAGTTTTCTTTGTTGTTCCCTAAAAGAAATAATTCTAGTGTTTTTGACAGAAAACTGCCTCTCTATTTTGACTCTCTACTGTGAAGCATAGATATTTGTGCCCCCTGCCCTGCATCCGTTTGCTGGGGTGTTTTTTGAAGAAAAGTTTTTAACTTTTGTTTGTCATTTGTAAGTCCAAGCCTATTCAGTTAATTTCAATTAAATCTTTCAGACTGACCTGAAATTATTTCTGGATTTCATTTTTGCATTGTTTAGAAAAAAAATGTTTTTGTTTAGCTCACCTTTGCCTTTGGTTGGAAACTTTAAGCTATCAGTATTTGCCAGCTTAAGTGAAAATGAGCAAAAGTTCCCTAGCCACTGTGTGAGATCTGTAACTGGCTTGGAACATTATAATCCTAGTGAAGTCAAAGGAATCAGTCTGATTTATACCAGATGGTTATCTGGACCTCCAAGGGAAATGAAATCAGTATTACAGATTAAATTTACCATAAGTACAAGAAGACCTGTTTGCATTGTTAAGATTTCAACTGTGGTTTCTCAGAGATAAATTTTGTCCAAGTCTCCAGTATCAATGTTGTCACCTTCATGATGCAAATTGTGCTTCAAACCAGCAGTAAAATCCCAGGAGGTTTTTGCTGGAGCAATACTTTAGCCTTTGGGCCCAAGATTTGTACCAGTGTTCATATGACCCTGGATTTTAAGTACTTTGCTGTCATCTGTTCATTGTGAGTGTTTGTGCCAGAAACAAGTATGAAGATCAGAATGAATCACAATTAATGGGAAGATAATTGTTTTAGTTTATTATTTTTTGGAGGGTGGACACAATAGTAAAGAAAAATAATTGAGCTTTGCCAATGAAAGCTTAGATAACAGGGATAATTTGTTTTGACATGGATAGGAACAAACTGCGGGCAAAGACTTCCTGAGGTACTGCATTTGCATAGGTGAGGAAACTTGTGGCTTGAAAAATGAAACCTGCGATTTATGAGCACAAAGGAGTTCAAGTCAATATTTTGTTCCCCTCAGTTATTCAGTAATGACTTTGACAGTTCGTCTGAGTTTGGAGAGATGCAGGTTTTTGGGCTGGCAGGATGTAATGTACTAGCTTATTTCCAAAGCTGTCACTGATCTTTGATTTATATCTTCTATATTTTCTTTTTTGGACTAGCTAGTACCATCAAACTCTTGCCTGCCTTGGCTCTGAATGCAGCAGTCTCTTTCCAGGGTAATTCCAGCATGGCTTGTCCTACATTATCTCAAAGAAGCTGCAGCTCTCCTTCTGTCTTGCCCTGTTGTGAGTGAGTTTTAAAACCAAAAAGGACATTACAATTGTGTCTGAACTTTGTGCTGGGGCACATGTTGAACTTCAAGCACTCTTCCTGAACTTACTTTAAATCTATGTTTTTAGCAGATAGGCATCAAATTTGTGTCACCATTGCTAATGGTGAGGATGGTCTTTGCCTGTTTGAGTAGCATGAGCATTTCTTTCACTGTAACATTCTGCCCTTTTCCTGGCTCTAAGTTAGTTATTTACATACTTGAAATTATTTAAAATTGTAAGCATGGTGGAAACTGTCTAGGATGTATAAATTCCTTGGAATTATTTCAAATTAGGGAAGAAAGTGAGGAATGATGACTCTTAGCTGTGGTATCAGCATGATCACCGATTTCATGGACGAATCCCTTCATAAACACAAAGTGCTGTACCAAGGCTTCCTTATTGCTTCCCCTTGAAGGAGCACAGTAAAATCCCTCTTAGCAGGGTCACAGGGAAGCATCCTGGTGCTTTCAGGCATCCATGAAACAGATGCAAATCAAGATTGCCTGTCTTCCAGGTAGATCCTTGTGCAAAAAGAACTAACTAGCATAGTTATAGCACATAGCTATTTTGCTGACATAGAAAAGTGGGTGAATAGTTTTAAGGATGATTTTATTTAAACATTTTGGCGCTGTGTTTGTTAAAGTCAATGACAATTTTTTGAAGCACACAGCAAAAGACAGAAGGATTTGGGGACTTTTTGTCAATGCTATTCCTGCAGTGCTGTGACTTCTTTAATCCTAGGGAATATCAGATCCAGCTGGCATAAATATCCTTCACCATTTTTTTTCTGGTTTTTTTTTTCTTCCCCATTTCTTAATTTCTCTATATGACCAATATACATTGTATAGATTGAATAATGAGATTTTGCTAGGACAGGGTGTGAAGAGCAGCTCTACAGGCTTTGGGATTATTTAGCATGAAGCTGTTGTCAGGATGTGTTTTTAAAGAAAAAGTGTTTTCCTCACAGGCCTGGTAAATAAAAAAATTCTGGTTGAGTCTGCAAGTTCCTGCAGGGAGATGTTGATCCTTTGTCTAATGTTTGTTTTACCTGCTTCTCACTGGAGCATATTGCTAGTACATGAGTAGATTGCTGTCATATGGCCCCAGACAAATTGCTTCAGAGACGAGTTCTATAGCTTGAGAGGGAAATTGTATTTATTTTTTGCAAATAACATCTATGCATCTTGTAATGATGATGAGAGAGGTTACTTTATCTATGAAGCCACTGACAGAGGTACTATTTTTTTCACCAGCTGAGTTTTTCAACTATATTAACAATACCAAGGAAATCAAATTTTCTCATTTTCACTCTCTTTTCTTAGGTAAAGCACTTGCTCAAATAAAGGCAATACTGATGTGAATCTAGACTAACTGGGGAATTTTTTCATAGTAACTAGAATGTGAGAACTAGATACTAGAAATGCATTATTATGCCTGTTTCTTCTTCCTTGCTTAAAAGCTAGCAAAAAGACTAAGATGAGGGAACACTGGGATGGAAAGCAGAAGTGGATATGAATGACTCTGGGTCTGTAGTACTAGCATAGGTATTGAGTGCAACTGACCTTTAGTTGTAAACGCTCTCAGAATTCCTGTAGCCCAAATGGGGTCATAACCCTGAATTTGGGAATGGCTGGACCAGTGCTCAGTGTCTGGGGAATGGAAGTGTCTCACTCCATCCTAGGCCAATGCTTTCAGTGACTTGGAGACGACCTGACAAAAGTCACTGGAGCTTTTTTGTTGGGATACTGACAGAGCTAGGAAACTTTTGCTCTGCTCACAATGTTACAAGCCGTAACTGGCCTAAGAAAGCTGACAGTGTGGGTGAAGGTGCTGTTCCTGACATAAGCAGCCCTAGGATTTTAGAAACGGATGCTCAACCCCAACTTGTGCTCAAGAGCATTCTCTGGAGTGTGTAGGAAAAACAACTCTTTTCTTCATCTCACCATTTTTCCAGCTTGTGTTGTGGTCTCAGCCTGTTAAGGGCAGAGTGTTCCCAGAGGACTGGTATATCTGCCATACCTCCAGAAGGTAGCTCTGCCATATGAAACAGCAAGAGTGACAAAAAGAAAAGACACCCTCTATAAAATGCTGGCAAAGTCTCCGGTGGTGGCAAGGTGATTCTGGCTTGATAGAAATGTAGTATTTTGTTATGCCACTTCCCTGCCTCCTGGCTACCCAGGTTCCATGGTAAGCCACAGCTGTCATAGGAGCTCCCTGAACACCTAGGCTGATCTTGCTCCAAGGAGCAAGGGGAGCAAAAGGACTTTGGAGGGTGTGCATCCTCTGGGCTCAAGGCTGCTGAGGTCAGGGAAAATTACACTCATGGCAAGAAGACTGAATATTAATGTGTTTCAGAGGGGCTATCTTGTACAATTATTTCCTTACAGAAGCTCTGGTCTTACTGGGCACTCTGCTATGCGTGCCAGTTAACCTAAGGTTTGCTTTTGATGGAGCATGCTTGCTTGTGTAAGTTCCACTATCTTTCTGCTCTAAATGGCTGATTTCACAAAGAAAACCTTTTTAAGCATTAATAACATTTCTTGTGATGAGCTCGACAAATGAAGGAGTCCCTTAAATGTCTGCCTTCCCAAGATCCTACAGCAATGAGGGCATGACTTTGGGAGTTATTTAAAGTAATACACTTTTAATTGCATCCTCTAGCTAAGAGGGGATTGGGATTTTCAGTACAATTCCTTTCAAGGTGACCTTTGCACAGTCGTGTGTTGTCTGGACAAGGCATGTTGTCACTGTTAATAAGGGCACTTATTGGAAAAATAGTATTACCCATGTTAGGTCTGCTGGCATCCTATAAAAATGCAGTGGCTGGGTAGGTGCCAGTATAACTGCAAGGAGACTCTCCTCCCATGGAAGGCAGTGGTAAAGTTCCTACTGTGCTTAAATTAACCAGGGTTTCCTTGCTTAGTCTTTCACGGAGGGGCATGAGATGAGCAGCACTAGGGGGGACACTGTTCTACCCTTGGGTCGTGCAGTTAAATACTGTGCTTGTCACTGCCCTCTTGCCTTTGACCAGAAAATCAGGGACAAAGTTCCTCGGTGTAAAATGTATATGTTTGTTGCTTCAGAGTCTATCACACAGTCTTAAAGACTGATATGGAGGCAGAGCTGGTCTTCTCTATTAACTGATTTTACATACCAAAACTGCCTCAAGGCTGATGTGCGCCAGGTAGGGAGCCTGCTTTTCCTCAGTTGCTAGTTTTGGCCAATGATTTACCTCTATGTAAGGAAAGTGGTTATGGAGAGATAACTGAATCAGAATAGTACTTTTCCATGCTTTGTACTCCCATTGACAGAAAAAAACCAGTCAGTTTTTGGAAAAGTTTTTGACCAATAGATTTCTGGCTCCTCTCTGAACTTGGCTGCCAGTTGATGGCTGCGAGAGCTGCTCTGATTATAGTTCAGTTCCTGTTGACAGTCATCCACCTTATAACCTCTGCAGCTGGCAGCATTGGTGGCAGGCACAGCAGAGATGTCCAGGACTGAAGGAGGAGGAAAAATAAACAGCACAGTCAGAACAGGATGTGACTATCCTGCTTCTGTGACTCATATTCTGAGCAGCGTCCCTTGGACCAGTACAGCCCAGTGACCAGCTCCTTGGCCCACTGATTTCACTTTGAGGTCCAGGAGACTTTCTGATATTAGAATTATTTGCAAGGAAACTTTTGGCCTGTTTTTTCAGGAACTCCTGCTCTTGGCTTTCTTGTGAGGTGAAAATTTTTGCTTCAGCAAGGGCTCTCAAAGAGGCTTTATAGTGCTATAACATTACCTGGGATTTTGATGTAAAAGTCTTTTAAAATTAGAGGCTGCCTCATCTTACAGCATATCTTATAGAGTTGGTCTGTGCATTCGTGAAGGAAAAATGTAGTGAGGTTTCTGGTGAAATGTTCATCCAGTGTCCACTTCCATACTGTGCCAAAGTCTCCGTCCTCCCATGCTGCCTTCTGCTTCAGCTTTTCAGTCAGCTTTAGCATTTTCTGGCTGCTGAATAGTTACAGATCTTTGTCAGGGAGCTTTTGGGATGGCACATCTCTGAGGGCACCAGGCTCCCCTCTTGCCCACTGACACTTCTTGTTTTCCTTTGCAGCATCTGAGTGCCTTCTAAATAGATTTTGGTTCTTCTAACAACCAGAAAAATTTCAGCTGCTGCTACACAAACTTGGCTGCTATTTTCATACTCTTCCTGAATAGTTACCATCCTTATTTACAACCCAGATAATAAGAGAGGAAAGTAGAAGATACTTATTTGTAAGGGATGCAAGAGGAAAATGAGTTTTTATGGTGTACTCACGGAGTCAAAACCCTCTAACTTTTTCTGATGAGTAACTATCCAAACACAAGCTATGAAAACATACAGATTCTTTTCCTCAGGTCTCTTCAACCTATAAAATTGAGGATTCATCCATTTCCCTGAAAATAAGTAATTTTGTGGCTATTTTTCTAATTGCTTGCATGCCTCCTTTTGGAAAGACCAGATCCTTACAAATCCCAAGAAGCTCTGCTGCACCTGACAACAGTTATAGTCTGTTTCCATAGCTAGGTTTAGTTCTTGATTTTTCTTCGTCTAATCTCCCAGGTAGATCTTACAAGTAGTTCAAGTGTTTGTGTTTTCTTCCTGCCCGTGTCATAAAGTTTGTAGAAATGAAGTGCAAGATTTTATATGAGATTGGTGTGACAAATATCAAAAGATAAAGGAAAACCAAAAATCCTCTCTGAAGTTTCCATGTCATTGAAATACTCACAGCAGAAGGTGGCTTTGCTGAGATGGAATTTATTAATCATCACAGAAATCTCTACGAGGTCTTGAATTTTTCACATATATCATGTGAGCTCCTTTTCCAAAAAGTCCCATGTAATTAACTTGGCTGCTGACCTGTATTCATGTAGTTGCAGTGTCTGTGTGCATTGAAGATCTGCAAATAACCAACAAGACAGGCCTGCCTTCAAATTTTCACAATGGAAATACATGGCTGGGGTAGCAGTCAAGGAAACTAACAGCTGTGGAAAGGCTGAACTGTCAGTAACAGAGCAAGAGTGAGCAAGGGAGGAGAAGTAAAAGCTGTTGACTGTCAGTCACAGGCTGACCTTGACATCTGTCTGTTCCTTTCCCATAGACAATGTTTTGCAGGAGAAGCAGCAGAGACATGACTTTGAAGAATGTTGCTTTGAGGGCTTCGAGCTGGCGCATTGGAAATTAATGTAGGTGCTGGTGTATGGAAACAGGAGGAGGTTGCCTCCTTCTGGGTCATTTGGCAGGATGCTAACACTAACCAGTAAGGCTGCAAGAGTAATCTCACAGTCTCTGTAGGGCTGTGGGGTCTGTCCATACTCCTGGGGAAGGCTAGAGACCTTGTAAAGTGGCTGAATCTGCAAAACCAAATAAGGGGCAAATTTTAGGGTCACAAAATGTTCAAGAACTCCTCACCGTGATTGTACTGCATGAGTTGAGAGAGAAAAAAAGGCTGCCTGAAACAGAGTAGCAGATAAAAAAAGATCTGAACTCTCCCAGTAGTATCCTATCTCAGATAATATTCTTGTATTACGTTAATTTCTTTAGGCAAAAGGCACTTTTAAATGAATTGTAGTGATTTTAGGTTCTGCTATCCTTGCATATTGCTGCAATTATCTGCATGGTCTCTTAATTGCCCTGCTGCCATCACAGAGCCAAAAAGTTTAATAATGGTTCAACCAAAACCTGCTCATACTGTGTTTGTGTCTGACGTATCAGTATCCAATGGAATGAACACCTCTGATACTTAGATGGAATTAATTTCATACTCCTACCCAAACAAGATCTGCTCACCACTTATCAAAGACATCCCAAGATGAATTTTAGATGGAGTGTGTAGTGGCTTTTTCCTTAAGGTAAATTCTACTTTATTTGGACAAGTCTCTCTAAGTCCCTGGATGACTCCAGTGTGTCATCTAGTAGTGTCCTAAAGGCTGTGTTGAATTACTGAAGAAAAATGTATCTGATCTGTGGTCAAGGTGTTAAAAATCGAAGGCAGCATTCAGACGAAACATCCTAGCTACAAGCTAGGCTGAAAGGATAACTCAGGAACTTCAATCCCAAAATTAGAGATTGAGCAAAGGAGTATTTTTATTAATTTTTAGATGTTATGAGAGCATACAACCTTTTTAGACTGTATCCCTCAAAAGAAGAGGTATCACAATCTGCACTAATGCTAGAAACAGCCCTAACAGCTGTATTGCTGCAGGGCTTGTCCAGGTTAGCATTTCTGCAAGTCACTGCATTGTGCTGCTTGGATTTACTTTGCCTGGCCCCAGCACACAAAGGGTGGCTCAACTCAGCTGCCTGCCGGACTTCAGTCACAGAGATGCTCTGATACTTTCTCACCAAGAGTTTCTACTCTCTATTAACTGACACTCCAAACTGATTGAATTTAATGAGAGTTTTTCCACTAACATCACGACTTTGATTTATACCCTTAGTACATAACACATTGTTTCAAATGTGAGTCTTAATATCCTTACTCAGCCTGCAGCTCTTCCAAGTTAAATACCAATAAACAGAGAGAAGGAAAAAATCCACAAGGCAAGTTTAAGAGATTGCTCTGTATCTGTTAGAGGCACCTCTTGACTAATGCAAAGAAGCAGTCGGAAAGGGTGCCTTTGGCCTGGAGTCTGAGGGACTCTTTGCAGACAGACGGTTGCACAGCTGAGTTATTTTCTATCAGAAATGGCAACTAAACCTCTCATGCAATAGTTAGACCAGTAAGAATGCTAATGGAATAAAAATCTTGTATGTTTATGTTAATTAAATCTGTCAACCACAGTATTTTTCTTCTATTTTTAGTGTGGTTTTCTGGAGAAATGAGGCTTATACAGTTGCCATGGCTGTCTGTCCATCTGTTGGTTCCCTCCCCTCACTCCTCCACATAACTTTTCAAACTGTCAGCAAATTTCAGCCAATCTGGAAAGAAAGGAAAACCTCTCAAAGACATTACCATTTTTATGAATTTCATGAAGTCTGGTGGAAATTTTCCAAAGGCTTGATTAATGCCTCCTCAAGGTAAAGCCATTGGTGATCATTCAGCCGTTGTCCTTTCGTTTTATCCCAAATGTACAAAAGCCATCTGCCCTCTCGTTGTGTGAAAGATTTTAAACCTGTTAGAGCATAGGCTGTTTCTTGCCTGCCTCAAAGCAATGGAAAAGTAAAGGTTTTGTGGGAGCCAAAGATGTCACTGAAGACTTGTAACTGTAAGGTGTCAGATGGAAAAGAGAAATGAGTGAGACCACCACGATGAATAGGTGACAGCAGCAAGAGAGGGATGCCTATAAGGTATCATTCACTGTCAGTTTTTCAGGGACATGACTATTTTTGAAGGATGAGTAAACATCAGAAAACCTGAGAATACTGCCAGTGAGGGGTGCAGAGTAAACCCAAATGTATAACAGGGTGGTAGGAAGCTGGTTTCAGCAGTATTATGGGGATATGTAACAAATCCATAGGAAGCTGAGTTTCATTAGTTCAACTGCTGACAGAAAAACTTATCTTAGTGAGCTTTTTGTTGGCAAGGTTAATGAGGGAATGACTGAAGTTATTCAGAAAATATGCTCTCATGATTTCTTTGGGGCGGTGCAATTGTACTGATAGAGATAGCAACTCTTTTTCACGATATATTATGGCCAGAAAGCATAACTACCCTCGGCCGCTGCCTTCCTGGCAGCACCCACTGGCTTTCCTTGATTCCAGCACTTAGTTCTTCCTAAAAGGACAATTGTCTTGCTGTGCCACAGAGGTGGAGCTGCACTGATTAAATGGAGTTTTTGTGAGCAGCTCCTTGGATGATGTGAGGAGGACCCTGCTTTAGAATTACATGGAAGCTCATACTTGGATGGCAATCTGCATGCCTCGGTGGATGAAGCATTGGCTGTCTGTGTATGGTTAAGGAGCTCGAAGAGTCAATTCAGTCCAGACAGTAAACAATGAATTGCTGACACTTTCAGCTCTGCAAGAGCTCAGAAATACCAGCATGCACATCTGAGCCGTGTCAGTGGAAGCACACAAGGATTACATTCTTTTGGTGATGGCTGCAATTTTTATGTGAATAATCTGATGGGAGCCTGATGGTGTTCAACACATCCATTCTTGCCTTGTGGTTCTTTTGCCATCTCAAATGTTATTAGTTTTAATGACACAATTATCCTCTATATATTGGGTTAGACATGTGGGTTGCATCCTGCCCCCATCTCCCCTTTCTTTTTGGGTTATAATTAGTTTCCCTGAGAGGCAGTAGCTTTAATGCTTGGGTAGTTTTCTGAGAAACTGGGATTGAAAGAAGCTTTTGGGAAATGACAATTATATGTCCATGGCTTTTATTTGGTATGCTTTATTTTAGTCTTTGTCTAGGATGAAAGCTTTTGTTGACTGGCAGAAGATGCATTGAATCAGTTAAATTAGGCAATTTGGGTGTCATGCCCCCCCCCCAAATCATACAAAGGACTTGTATATTGACTGACAGTAAAATGCAATTTTTTTGCTGAATTTATACAAATTACTGGTGCAAAAAAAATTAAATACTCCTTTCCCCCTATTCTCCAGGTCATTGATTGAATCCACATGAATTTTTACTGAACTTTTATAGAAGTTTATATGCTATGAACAGGAAATTTTGTAATGTTTGTATCAAGATGTGACTATTTAATCAGTGTATCTTGGCAAGCAGAAAAAAATTACTATTGGCTTGGAAATGACTTTGAAATCTTCTTTTATATTTCCCTTTCTGTTGTCAGCCCAAGGTGGCCCATGTCTGTCTTGGCGATCTTGTGTTACCCCATAAAATCCACTCCAGGACTGCCTATATGGATGCATAAAGACTCTGCAGTGTGTTTAAGCTGTAGTAAAAGAAAGCATCTATAGAAACCTGTCAGAGATCATATAAGCTGTTATCTTTTCAAGCTTGATGTTTGCAGTTTGCTGCCCTTCTGTTGTGTCTTGGTTTTGTGGCATCACTAGGGAAAAACAAAAGAGAACAATTTTCACAGTTTGTGAAGCTCCAGTGGGGATGCACTGAAGTGAGGGCTCCCAGCACCAAGAGAAAACCTGTGGGTTTACCTGTAGTTTATGGCGCCTTTTTGCGCAACAAATCTAAGGAAGAAGTTTTGAGAACATATGAGAGGTCTTGTGTGCTCTGCCTGAGTGGAAAGTTTCATTATTATGCTGGAATGATTAAGAGAAGCATTTTATTTCCAAGACAGAATGGGGACACATCTCCCTCTATCTTCTCATAGTGCAGGGAGCAGCACTGACTCCTGCCACACCGACTAAGGCAGCTTCCCTCTCTCCCATGGGACAGGCTGCTTGCTTGCTCACTGTGCTCCTCACAAGAGATACAATGGGGATAATGTGAAGTGTTGCTTCTCCTCAGCAGCTGGTTTGGCCACTGTGGGTCTTCTAGGGAAAGTCAAGCACTGCCCCCCACTCTGCTCCCTTCATTTAAGGTCTCTGCCTGGCCCTGGCTGCTGAGGAGCAGCAGAGGGCCCCTGTGGGCCAGCATATTACTTGAATTAACAGGGAGAGCAATCAGTACTTCTTGTAAGTTGTTTCACTCCTCCAGTTAAGCTCAGCTTCAAGTCGGGGCAAAGCCAGGGTTTCCATCATTTCTGGGAGCAACTACTTCTCTCCAAGAAAGCCCATAGCAGCTAGAAATTAAAAAAAAGAAAGCATTTGTAGGTCCCTTGGTCAATCTGTGCCTCTTGCTATTTTTGTCTTTTTTCTTTTTTCTTTTTTTTTTTTTAAGGTATGTTTGGGAATGATGTGTCTAGTTTTACCTGTCTCTTGTGGAGGATTTCCAATCCCTTATTTTAAATGAAGTAATATTCCCAGATGAAAAGGCTAATCTACTGGCAAAGTCAATGATATCATTTGTTTATCTAGATTCTGTGATACTAAAAGGTGGGGGTGGGGAGAGAAAAAAATTCCTTCACCATCTTGTACTTTTTACTTGTCAGGTTGTATACACTGTCAGTGAAGCTGTGCTCTGGAACAGGGATGGTGTATCCCCAAAAAGCTGTTGGTAGGGAAGAGGAGTCAGGGTGTCTGCTACTCTGGCTTGAAGGAGTGTGCTACATAGTTCTCATTTTCTGCATGCATGATTAAAATTAAAGGAAAAAAATAATCTTGGCTCTAGCAGTGGGAACCACACAGATGTGAACTGAATGCAACACTGATTTTATTTTTGCCTGTATGTCACCACTTCCTGTGACCTGAAGGACAGATTTGTCTCAGAGTTTTCTACAGCACAGGCAAAGACATTAATTATCCTTTTCAGAAAAAATGGAAGAAAAGTACCATATTCAGTGTCTCATGATATGCTTTCTGTGTTTTATTTTGGATGAGTCTAACAGCTTTCCAAAATCCCAGATCTGTTGGAGATTTTATCCATTCCTTCCTTGGAAGTTGAGGATCTCAAGCATTTTCCCAAACTGATTGATGTCACCTCTCATAAACCCAGGTAAGGCACAGGCTTACCTGTGGACCATGAGGAAAACACCGTGAGGAAAGCACACCTGACCTTGTGTGCATTTATATACCCTGTTTGGTCATGAGATTCGTGGGTTCATGAGGTCCCAGTCAGGGGACTCCATACGTGCATGTGTGTAGCCAGAAACATTTCTGTTGTGTGATGATTAAACACACATCATCTCTCTCTATGTTTCCTGAGGATGGATTCTCCTAGAGGCACAAAAGCCCTGCCAGCTGGGTGGGTGCATTGGGGGTGTATCACTGCTCCGTGGCACTACAGAGGGTGTTTGCATTAGCTGTCCATGCCTCAGTAGCCCACAGCCCCTTTTAACGTGTGTGGGCTCCTGCTCTATTCACATTCCCTGCATTTTCACCTTCACACACCGGGCAGGTATCAACAGGCATCAGCCTGGTGCTAATTGCCTCCTTCAGAGACCTTGCAGCTGCTCCACACAGCACCACGAGTGTTGGAGCTCTCCATCAGCAGATGTAGAAAGCCTTCGCCCGAAAAGCCAGGCACTTCACACAGTGCCTGAACTTGAGGTTACCAGGATGAATAGGCTAGAATTTCACTTCCAAGGAACCAAGTTCAAATTTTGATTGCAGAGGGAATTCTGTTTAAAGATCTCTTAAGCCCTTGGGAAACTTTCCAGTTTCTGGGGTTATCACTGCTTAATCATACCCTCAGCCCAGTGCAGGGTTCTCTCTTAAGTTCTCTCTCAAGATGGGGCTTGTTCAGGGACTTTTATGGATTTTTGTTTGCATGCTTGCTTTTTAAGTGGGACGCTTTCGCAATTTAATTTGAGGTTGTTTGTTAAAGGTGTCTGCTTTCAGAAGGTTGCTGAGAGGTTTTTTTTGTAGAAATAGTTAAACATCTTTTCTCCTGTTTGAAAGGCACATGACACCAGAAAATGTAACTGGGAGAGGGAGCAAGATGCACAGAGGAGAATGGGGAGCATGTTGGCATAAGACACAGTTGAAATATGGCATTCAGAGGAATTTTTAAATTTACATTCTTTCGACTTTGCTTGTTACATGAGTATTACATTTTAGCTAGTGAAACGAGAGATGGAAGTATCTGGTGGTGTAGGCCAGAGCTGGTATAGCCATCTTTTTGCTTGCTTTTGCATATCTCCCATGCTCAGAGGTATAGTTATGCTTTTGAAAGAGGAACTTATCCAGAAATGTAAGGTATGACAAATGCATCAGACCCTGCCTGCACCTTGACAAGTTCTGGACTCAAGAGCTCTCCATTTACGACACAACAGGAACATATTTTGTTCTGCTCTAGTAGCAGCACTCAGTTGAATGTTACTGGCTTGGCGGGAAATTAGATGATTTGTCTAAAGCTCTAGGCAAGGGACACATTTTTAAAGTAAGAGTAGAGTGTTCAAGTGATGCCAACATTAGCAATCTGTAAATTACAGATGAGGTGCACTGAGCAAACAGTGTGTTATCTCTCTGAATGCTTAAATTTCTGCACATTTTGGCAACTTGTTTAAAGAAGGCAAGCTGGATTGTCAGCAGTGATTTTAGTTTTGCAATGCTATGGCTTTCTATTCATAGTGGTCATGAAAGAGGTCCTGAAGGCAGCATTTCTTGTCAGTGAATTAAAGATTCCCTCATATCTTCAGCGTTTGCTTTAATTTGAGCATTTGTCATGGTCATTGTCAAAGATAGTCTGAGAAAGAGGGAGTAAGCAAAGTTTTCAGGTCTCATCAGCTTACTTGCATCTTCCTATCAGTGGCCAACATTAGAGCCCTGTTTGAATGGCTACAATGCCCTGTGGACACCAACATGGGAAGCTGTTCATTGCTGAGGGGATGTCACTTTGTATGCTTATCTTACAGCCTTGCATGTTAATGTGGAGACTCTGACCTATCTCATTTATAGCAATTGATCAAATGTAAAGCACCTAACCTCAAATCCAGGGTGGCAACCTGATGTCACCCCTAAGTGATGCAGGAGATACACCCAGCTGGCAAGATGCAGTGCAGGGCTCTGGCTGTGCTTTGAGCTGCAGAACTGCCCGCTGCCCTCTGGTGCAGGATCAGTGCTCTTACCAACCAGCCAAGCTCAAGTCACTTAATAAGCGTCATAGGCTTCTCATATTTAGTTGGCAATGTATAGCTTTGGGCAACATTCACACTCTCCAGTACCTGCTAATGAATTTGTTTTCTTACACTTTCCTGGGATTTGGATTGGCACCAAAGCCCCAAAGGGAAGATTCTAGCTGTCAAAAAGTGAATTTTATAATGAGTGTAAGGTGTAGATGGAAAGCACATAGTTGTCATACAGCAGCTATGACATAAAAGATGCTATTTCTTCCATGCTGTTTCCCATAAGGGAAAGAGATGGTTTGGGAGAGCAGAAGATGTGATTACAGAAGACAGCTATGTGGAAACTGTCATGGAATGCTCCGCATGCTGAAATAGTGTGCAGGAACAAGGCTGTGAGAAATATTTTAATAGATGTAAAGTTCATGGATGAATAACAAAAATATGTAAGTATTGATTAAACATGGCTGGCTAGCCTGTGTAGCATTGTCCAGTTGAGGGATACAGGACTCAGTGTGGGAAGGTGAGGTTTTCCTCCTGGACCTGAAACTACTGTTCTTTAAGGCCTCAAATTGTATTTTCCTCTGATTTCATACCCTTCAGACCAGCAACACGTGCCTCTATTTCCTCATTTCTTAAATGCTGCTGTTTGCTAGCATAATCCCAGACCATTGATTGTAAGCTGTATATAGGTCCCAGGACTGAATATTGAGATATTAATTAGCCATCATTGTTTTTAGGTTCCTGGCCCTTTGCTGATAGCAGACTTTGCAGCCCTGTGAGAGCCTTGTATAGAGACCAAGATTCCCTTTCTGTGTCTGGGACTTCTCCCATCAGCCTCAGAGCCCTGGTGCTCAGGGCTTGCCTGCCTGCTGTAATGCCACCCCGGCTCCCAGACCCTGCACTCTCACAGCTAGTGCCAGGATCCCACAGGCAGTGTCAACTGTTGAAGTGGCTTGTTAATTAACTATAGAGCAGTACCTCTTTAAATCTGAAGTTTATCTTCATGCAGTCTGATGACTGTACTGTATCCTAGTACATCCTAGCACGTAGCATCTTCCTCCGTAATGGTACCACATCATGGGTCTGTATATGAAGGAACCCTTTGTGCTCCCAGTTGTCAATAGATATGGTGAGCTCTACCCAGTTGCTCTTGCACATCCTGTTTTCCTCATGCTTCAGGGAATCTCTGATATCTTCAGAAGTGCCCTTGAAATGGTTTAAGATAAGTAAGTAAATCTGTTTTAAATACGCTGTAGTACTGAAGATGATCTGAATGATGAAACAGAAGACAAAAGTGAGCAGGTGACTAGTAAATGGCCAAGGACATAAAATAGGAGGCTGATGTACAGCTTATTTGGCACCTGCAAGTCCTCTGTGTTGTGTGCAAACCCTTGTGAGGCAGAAACCAACACCTCAAATGTCCTTGCAAGCAGTGGAGTTGCAGGGAGATGGTGACTGATTTTTCCTGTCCCCACTGTGTAACTGCAGAAATACCAAGCTATAGTCTCTGGGCCTGCTCTGGAAACACAGAAACAGCCCTTCTCTGGGATGCAGTGGGAGGTGTGGGGGCTGCCTCCTGCTCCGTTTTAGCAAGAGAACATCTCTACAGCTCCCCATACCACCTTCTGTAGAATGACAACCAACATATGACTTGGGATTGAAATCCTTGCAGCTGATGGAAAAACAATTAAGTCTCATTAAAATTCTACGTAGAGAGCCAAGAAAAGGAAGATAATGTCAGAGGAAAGGTGATATGTAGGACAGTACAGAGAATTCTCTTAAGTTAAGCCTGTCATTAGGCAGGAGCACAGAAGGTGCTAATTGTACAGTGCATTTCATTCATCCCACAAAGAATAATTAACACTTTCCCTTCTGCCTGCACTGAAGGGAATGGATTCAATACATATGCTCTCTTGTTAAGGCAGGAGTTGTCATATTCTGGGTACTTATGTGCAGAAGAATTTTACTGCTGAGTTTCTTCACCTGCTGACTGTTGAAAACATGAAATACATTACATTAATAATCATGTGAGAGAATGCTGATTTAATTAATTTCTTTGTGTGTTTTCATCTCTTGCTGTTACAGAAATTAATGACCTGAGAACAAGCATCAGAACTGGCTTTCAGGTAAACATAGGACTAAATATTACTCTAAATAGGGAAGAGCTGACCAAAGATTGCTCCTATCCTGAGAATCTGCATGGATGTACTGGAAGGGGTGGAGAACAGTGCAAACAAGGACTTCTTGGGCCCCTGTGGGCTTCCAGCAGCCTAGAATAGTGCTGGGGATCTTTTCCTAAGATTTATTTCCAGGCTGATTCAGTTATTGACAGAGAAACCGAAACTCTTGCAATGTGTAGACTGCCTTGCTACCCTGATCACTCCCAGTCTTAAGCAGTATTATTGTGACAGTGACAATTGCTTTGCAAAGCAAAACTTAGCCTCACCAGGTCCAGTTTGAGTGTTTGCACACAGCTTCACTTTGAAGTTTGCACTTGAGCCTCCCACACTCCTCATGAAATTGAACTAGAGGTGATAGGCTTCACTTCCTGTTGAACTTGAGAAGGTGTCATTGCATCTTACCACCCAGCTGATGCTGTACTCCAGTGGTGACTATGCTGCAAGGCTGGGGTGAAGTGATCAATGTCTGTGTAGTCTTTCTATTTCACACAAATAATTCAGATTGACTAGTTAAAGATTACAAAGGAGTCTGACATTGTTGGCTGCAAAGTCTATAGAGAAAAATAAGATACTCTACACAGTCTGATACTTTCGCCAGAGTCTTTGTAAGAGAAGATATGTGTGTACAAGCTCATGTACTTTGTGTTAACTGAAATTCTTCATCCCAATTCCTGCCAGAGACAGCCCAAAGAACCACTCTTCCCTCAGTCTAGACATCTTGAAAGTTTTGGGAAATTTTCCTTAGGACATTGTCCTCTTGAAGCCTACCAACAGCATCAGCAGATGGCTGGCTCTGAGTCTCGTGACAGCTGCAATGTGAGTGGGGGAGCTGCAGTTACACCGCCTCTCCCCTGCCCTGCTACTCCAGTTTGTGTTACACCAGCATGGCTAAAGTGGCCCTGTCATGCCCACAGTGCATTTACTTCTCCTTGGCACTTCGGGACTACAAAAGTAGGCTGCTGCAGGGTGCGGCACTGTAGACACCTGCTAGCATGTGGACTCTGGAAGCTCTGAGCCAAATTTCTCCTAAGTGCTTGCATACACTCTTGAGACAAAGCTACAACATGCCCTTGTTTCTCTTTGACACAAGCTGAGATAGCAGCATCCTGTCCTCAGTCCACCATTTCTGCAAAGGTGGAAGCAGCCTTAGCTGTTGGAAACCAGGGAACATCTGTATACCCATACCTCCCTGGCCTGGTCTTCACCTGTCAGCCCCACAACTAACACATGGGGCTTACATTGTTTCTGTACAGCCCCTTCTGTCCCACTACTGCATCCAGTCCAAATTGGCACATGAGTAATCTGACTGAAATTGTGTTTGAGGGAGAATGAAATTAGTTCAGGGGCTAAAAAAGGGTATGTCATAAACAGGGTCTCTCGTATTTCTTAAAGCACTGACACTATTCCCAACCTCAGCCCAATGAGCTGCTCATGAAGTCACTTAGGAAGGGTCTTCTTTGGGTTGGTCTACTTGTGACTGCATAGCCATTATTTGGACTTCAACCAGTCTATTTTCATTTATAGACTGCTCACCATCCATCTGTGAAGCTTATGTTCCTCTGAATGCACCAGGAAGTAAAAAGGCAATGAAATGTGATAATCAGGCAGGGGGAGATAGGGAAGGAGGTGCCTTTGGTGCTTTGCTGAAAGTTAAGGTGGATGTGGTTGCCGGTGGTGAGAGTGACTGAGTAGGTGCTGGTGGTAGAGTTTTGGTAGGCGCAGAAGGATGTCTGTGAGGTGTGAGCAGTGGGGGTGTTTAGGGGTAAAAGCATGCAGACTGCCACTGTAGGAGATGCTGTGTCAAGCAATGAAGAAATCCTGGTTTTTTGGAGTCAAGGAGCTATTTGCTTATGAATCAGGAAAGCTTTCAGGTATAGATCATCATCCTGGATGTCTCCAGACAGTCTTACAGAGTGACAGAAACAGAGAATTTCTTAGGCAGATGAGGGGGAATTACCCATCCCAAACTCTCCAACTGAGGTGCCTTGTCTTGGTGTCATTCCCTTGTAAATTGAAACAGCAAACAAAGTCAATGAAACCAAAACCTGAAGGTTAATGATGCAAAAAACAGCAGGAAGGGCAGGTCATAGCGTTACAAAAGTAGCTTGTGATTTCAGACCCTATTACCATGTGTCAAATGAGTATATTCTGTAAGAGTTGTGAATAGAACTCAGTTGCCAGTGTAAAGGAAGGAGGATCTCTGTGGGTTTAGGGACGGGAGACCACCAGCTTCCAAAATTTTGTAAGTATCAGTGATTTTTGCATGCCTAACAGGAAAAAATGTCTCATTCTGGACACCCAAATCCAGAGGCCACTTTTAAACTTTGTTTTGTTTTTCTGGGTGATGTGGAAGAAACATATCTAACGTACAGTACTTTCCTACAGGCACATTGTCTTGAAAGTTAATCATAGTTCTGGCCCCAGATGGTTACAGTGAGTCTGCTTCTCTGTCTGTGGGAGTCCTAAAGAATACTTGATAGCTGTCCAAGTAAGTGCTTAAAAACTGAATCATAAAGGCAAAGTAACTAGATAGCATAATCCAGAATGATCCCAAAGGAAATGGAGGTAGAATTATTTCAAGCCCTCAGCAGTGTCCCATAGATTTCACCTGAAATAGAGATAATTGTATGGCATGCCTGAAGAGCTGCTCGTAGTAGATGTGCACTGAAGATGTACCTTCAAATTTTCATCAGGGAAATCCTGTAGGAAGATAATGCCGGGGTTCGGATGCAGCTCTCAGGATCGCGCGTCCTGTTCCAGCTAGCTCTTGTTCCGACCCAGCATTAATGGGTACAGTTCAGTACCTCCTCTGGTTTCGTGGGTCTTCGCCTTCGGCAGAAGCGTAGCAGTGACGAGGAAATGAAGAGAGGACTTTTGCAGGGTGTAACTCTGGTTTATTTGCCCAGAGCAGGAGCCCACGCAAAAGTGAGGTCTCCCCTCCGTGCAGCACCTTAAAAACAGGGGTGGGGAAAAGGGGAAGGGTACAGGCATGGGGCCAATGAAGGATAGGGGTCGGAGTGACCCAGAACAAAAGAACAGTCAGTAAACCATGAATAAAAGAGGTGGGAGAAACTGGCAACCTGGCAAATCACTCAACAGCTTCCCTGGAATTAACCAGACACCAGGGCGAGGCTGCAGAGGAACAGCATGACTCCAAGCCTGTGAGGAACACATCCACGGCCCAGGGGAAAACCAATAAAACCCAGTAACATACCACAACAGAAGATACTTCCTGCTTTGCCATGGACAGGAATCTTAACACTACATAATGTGTAAGGAAATGCAAGCAAAATATTTTTCAGCCATGTGTCATCATATAATATCCATCATATTGTATCATCATGTCATCATATATTATGTTATACTGTATATGAACTTGGTGTATTTGTCTGTATGTATGTTTGTTTTGCAAATTCATTTGCAAACCAGCACTGTTTCTATACCAGAAGCCTTTGATAAGTCAAGGAGAGCAGTGCAAGCTACTTACAGTCTCCTTATGTCCTCCCTGTAATCCCAGGTAAGATAAACATAGAAATCTCTAGGGTTGAGATGTGAGATGCAGTACTGATGAGCAAGTGTGGAACTGGCCTCACTCAAAATATCATTAGGTCAACTGGTGAATTAAGGTGGAGATGGAGCTCAGTGAAGTCCTGCTGACGTGGGGAGGGATGTATGGTGTGTGTGTGTGTGCTGCTGGGTCCCTTGCCGGCTTGCAGAAAGGCCAAAACCAATGAGGTCTGAGACTGTGGAAAGTTTCAAGTTACATGAAGCTTAATCCAAAGCTCAGTGAAGCTGAAGAAAATCCCCCATGGTGCATGAATATTGCATGTGTTATGGGACTTCCTTTTTTTGAAGAGCAATTACCTCAAATGCAGGGACACAAGAATTCCACTAAACCTCAGTCTTACTTTACATGGGGGTTATAATGGATAAGAAGGGAGGAAGGAGCTGCTTTTTCTGATATTTCAAGGTGAATATTATAGGGTTAATTTCTGGATCAATTTCTTGAGTCACATTCAAGGTCTACACTAAGTTACAAGAGATGAAGAAGATAAGAAGTCCATATGTAATGCCTGCCATGAGCAACCAGAGAGGGAAACAGGCATGACCCCTTGCCTCATCCTCACCACATCTGTTCAGGAGCAGCAAACCACCACAGACAGTCAGCAACTGCATGTCTTGGATGCAGTACCTTCCCTCTCTTCTGGAACAATCTGTAAGTATGAAATAGTGCAATGTAAGTAAAACCTTTAGCGAAGGTTCAGTTTTACAGCTACATGTACTAATGCCCTGTGAACAGGAATCATGTGTTTTGCTTTGTCATTGTAATAAAGTGTTTGGAAGTTGTTCTGTCTGCACAGAACCTCACTGCTGCAGCCTGGAAAACTCTCTCTTTCTGTTAAGACTCCAAGAAGGACTGCTAGCCATGTATGTGATCACTGAGCAAATGATACGGCACAAGTCCATTGAGCAAACAGGCCAAGTAGGTACATGGAAATGAGCAAGTTTTAATACACTACCCTGGGAATAAGTAACATGGAATGTGACACCTCTGGGGGCCAAATAGTAGTGCAAAATATGCATGCAGAACTGTGAGCAGCCCAAAGGGATAAGCATCTGTACTTACAACATGCAATTACTAATTTACGATTTCTAATGCCACACTCTGCAATTATGCTTTAAAATTGGTAGGTTTTTTTTTTTGTTTAACATGTGGCTGAGGACTGATTTATGATTTGATTTCAACTCCTAAATGAATTGCAGTAATTCTGGCAGTTATTAATTGTGAAAATGGATGTGCAGGATTTTATCTCTCAGTATCCAGTCTGGTTTTTATGGCTGCTATTTTATTCCTCTATGATTGCTCTAGGATTGACTTTGCTTGCCAATACTTACAAGTTAAAACCAAGTTTTAATATCTTTCTTGGCTTAAGCATAAGATCGAGGGCAGGGGTTGTTTCATTTGTAATTTGTGTGGGTTTTTTTTCTCTCCATCTTCTGGGGTTTTTTTCTATTAATTTCTAATTCAGTTGCTCCAAGTCTTTGGTATATCAATCTGTTTCATGTTAAAGGAATAATAGCAATTTTCCCTGAATAAGCAACACTTGGTGATGTGTGTTCTATTTAGGCAAGAAGGAAGAATCCGAGAAGAAACAGTTCTTCCCTGGGAAGGGAAGAAATGTCACCAATGAAACATCATAGCCCTACTATGAAGATCTCAGCCTTGTGGGGCAGGACAGGAAAATGTTGGCCTTTGCTAACACTGAATCTCTCTTTTTCTTCCTGGAGAGATTCCTCCACCGTGGAGGGCAGCAGTCAGAGCCAGAATCAGTATCAGGGATTGAGGAAACCACAGGAAAAGGGGAATTTCTACTCTGCCTACAGCAGAGTGAGAAGATTGGGATTAGCTGCCTAAGTCAATGTCAGATGCTCTCTAAGAGAATATTAGAGGCATCATCTGTGGGGAAGAATCATGGAATGGGTAAAGTTGGAAGGAACCACAGTGGATCACTTAGTCCAATCTCCCTGCACCAGACCTAATTAAGCAAAGAACATACACACAAAAGGAATACAAGAACATTGACAAGTAGAAGGTCTCTAAATGCTGAAGCAGTTACAAGCCAGTGGGAGAAATGGGAAGAAGAAATCTACCTGATTGGAAAGTGGAGGTAGAGGAGATTATCTCAAGTCTGTCTGAATTTTGTGCCTCTGATAGGTTCAGGACTCAGCAGTTTGCTCACACTACTCCCTGAAGGCTCCCCTGTGGCATTATGAGGTCCTCATACTCTGTGCAGTTTCCTACTGCCCTCCTGATCTTCTAGTGCCAATGTCTGGCAGAAAGCATTATGCAGATCCTGCCTTGTAAGGATCTTGGGACTTTCCAAAGGGCTCTGACCTGGTCAAGAGCAGACTGAATTTACAGTCAGCCCAAGCCAAGGTGAAGGAAACCTGGACTTCAGATGCTGGAGATTTTTGACTTCAAAGCACCCTTGGATGCACTCTAGCAGGCAGAGCCTAGACAGAGCCTGGGAGCCCCAATCCTTTGTGAGCTTTGCAATGGTCAGTTATGGTGAGTAGATGTTCTGGTCCTGTGGGTTTCCATGTACTTTCCAGACTAAAGATTCTGAACTCATGGAATTCAGCAAAGCACATAGATGGCCCTGGGCTGTGCTGAAGTGGGAGAAGGTTCAGACTAGATTTCTGCAATGCTATATGAATGTTCCTTTACCCTTGTACCTCCATCCAGCCACCAGCCAAAAGCTCTGTGGGAAATGGGTTCTTGATGTCGGTGTAGAGTGGCATGTGATTCCCTTATAATTTGGTGTGAATTGAGTCTTTAATCATGAAACCTCACAGACGGGAACTCTGAGGAGAAAGGAGAACATGCAATATTCTTTCAAAAGGTTGCAGAGTTTCCTTAATATCTGCTCCCCAGAGCCATATGGAAAATTCACTAAGCCACTTAAATGCTTTACAGAACTTTTGCTGCATGGAAGCATCCTTATGACTGTAGTGCATGCTTTGACTTATAGTCAAAATTGGTATTTCCAATAATAATAATATTGATTGATTACTGTCATCTATTCCTGGCTGCTAGAAATGGCAAAACATTTTTTTTCAAATATTTTTCTAATGACAGGATAGAAAATAAAAAAGGCCTACCATTCTTTGACCAAAATCTTGGACCTTAGGCTAGTTCTAAAAATGAGATAATGGAAAATTCTGCTTTCAACTCTTGAAAAATTATTTAAAATATAGGAAGTCACTATGTAAAATGTAATAGAGTAAGTGAACATAATCTTAGTGGCTCACAGATACAAAGTAAACCTGTGGTACAGTGACTAGTAGCAGCCCTTTGGGTAGCTATTGCTTATCTCACAGTATATTGATGTCTCTACTAGGCCTGAACTTGTTAGACATGACACTCCAATCTCAGAGTAGATTACTGCAGTAGCTTTTTGCCTTAGGACATTCAAATTTGATTCTTCTAACTTCACCATAGATAAATTTTTATGATACATATAAATTCCCTGTTGTGTACATCAAAACCTGACCATGACCAGACTGTCAATACACAGAATATGAGGATGTTCTGTAGTTCTTTCATACTGCTGGGCTTGCTTTTATTTTCCAGCATTTGTATATACATTTTTATAAGGGGAGGAAATGATAAGAGCCTTGTATTATGCTGAAAGACAAGAAAACATGAGAGTATTTGTATTGGTCTAATGTGGTGCAGAATAGCCTTTCAGAATTGAATAGAGCCATGCTCTTTTGGTTTGAACTGAGGCAGACTCAAAAAAGGAATATTGGCATTGCAGAAATTATTTCCACATGCATGAGCTGCCTAGGAAACACAGGCTGAGGAAAAGTTTACAGAGATCACAAAAGAGAAAACAGTGAATTTTAAATACCTGAAGGAGAAAATACCAGGAAAACAGTATGTCCTCTTCTGCTGAGGGTTTAATCAACTTTGGCCTGAGCCTTCTGGCTTGCGGAATTTTGGATCCTGCTACCTGAGGGACTGGCCACATGCATTTGTTTCAGAAAGGCTCGCCTAGTTGTAGAGCACTGCTGACTCTCTGACTTCTTTAAAAGAAGACAAGGGCTGGCTCTGTTTCAGCATTGAACTCATTCACTGGTCTAGGCAATGGAGTGGCTCCAAAGAGGGATGAAGGAAGACTGCAAATCATGAATGAGGCTGGTGGCAAGGATGAATCTGGTCATCTTCACTGGATGTTTTGGAAGGAGAGGTTTTTTTCTGAGAATGAAGAATGTCAGGAGACTTGGTAGCAGCTAGAGAAAATAGTGTCTGTATAAAGTTGAATCCAAGTTCTCCTAAGAGGAAGACGGTGACAGGATAGGATAAGAGACACCAAACGCAATGTGAGAAATTCTCACTTTTTATTAGGATTTTTTTTTTCTACTGGAAGGGCGATGTTGCACTGGAATTGATGACAGGAGAGTCTGCAGGATCTCCCACCTTGGAGATAACCAGATATTGACTGATGAAGCCCTGAAGAAATGTGACCTCAGCAGGCCTTACTCTGAGCAAGTAGTTTTCCCAAATAACCTATGGAGATCTGTTCCAGCCTGAATTATTCTGAGATTCTCAGTCAGATCCTACAGCTGACAATATAAGGACATTGGTTATCATGCTTGAGGATGGAGCAGTGTATCTGACTCATGGTTAGGTTGGAGTCACTTATTAATTCAGTGTATTTCATGACAGAATGTCAAATTCCGTGGGGAACCCGACAGCTACAAACTCTCTGGCTCTCCAAGGCAAGAGATTATTTGCTGACTCATATCACTAATAAAAGCTGATATTTATCCTATCCAGCACTGTCAGATAATCACTTTGAACTTTTTGTGATGCTTTGGACCAGGCCAAAGAGCTTAGTTCCTGTGAAAAGGCAAAGGTGCTCTTTGGGCTACGTTTTCAAACCCTCAGTTCCTCGTCTGAAACTTGGTCTGCAGGGAAAAAACGTCAAGCAAATATCAGTGGGTTAGATCAAAGCAAATTCTGTGGGCTACACCCTGCTCTTGAGGGATGCTCTGGGGACAAAGATGTCTGTTGGTACTTCATCACAATGGTAATGCTCTAGGTTGCAGCAGGTAAGTCAATGAATTGCTGTTTACATCAATATTTTCTGCTGAAAAGCGAATTTCAAGGAGCAGCTCTGATATTTTATCTTATTTTTGTGGGAACATGGCCAGTGTTGCCCATAATTCATTCTATGGTATGACTAGGACTCTGGTATGTCACACAGCATTTCAAAACTGAGATTGATGACTTCTAAAATTAAGCTTAGTTATGCATGTGTTTTGTTAACCATATTATGTACTTACAGCAGCTTTTTATAACTGAAGAACAAGATGACTTCTCATTATCTAGCTAGATAAGTGCCACTAACAAAAGAGCAGAAGTTGTTTAATTTGGTAAAAAATCTCTGTTTCAGTTATATTCAAAATGCAGAATTTCATGGAGATGTGTTTTCATTTCCATTTCCATAGCATAGAAAGGAGGCTGGAGGCACCAACAGCAGTACCTCAGATTGCTGTAGCAGCTGCCTCTATGTTTGTACCCCAAAAAAATTTCCTTGTCTTGTCATGAGTAAGTGCATGTGTGTGCCCTGTGTGCAAACAGTTGGATTACTTCTGTCATGCAAAGCCTGGCAGACACGTGGTGTTTCCTACATGAACTGCCATATCTTCCCAGCTCGCAAGTGAAAGGCTAAACATTAAGCAGAGCCTAACAAGATTTCAGTTCTGCAGCACATTTAATTTTCAGCAGTTTGTATTCTGCCATATACCCAACAGTCTTTCCTAAGGGAAAAAAGCAACATAATTAACATGGGATAGATTTCATTCAGTGTACTCTGTTTCCTTCCATTATTGTATTTGCCAGAGGAACTATTTAGTGAGAAGCTTTCTCACAGTATTTTGTACAATCCAAATGTTTTTAGTTTGTCAGGGGATATTTTTTTGTTTCATTGGGGTTTTTTAAAATTTGTTTTCAAGAGGGCACTACTTTAGAGGTTATATTTTCTAAAGCCATTGGATTTCAGTCATTTTAGATATATAGTGAGAAAGGAGGAGACAGTAAGAACTAAAAAAGATTATTTTTCCCATCACTGGTAAGAACATCCTCATCTGAGTCCCATTAGAGAGGTAACTGCCTACATTAATAAAATAAACCAATATATAATCGCTACCAGTCTTAATGCTGGAGCTGAATGACCTAATTTAGTAACTCATTTATGAAGTGTTTTAGTAGCGTGGCCTCTCTCGTGTTACCTGAGTAAATAGAACAAATGCAGATGCTTGCCAAAGGTTCAGAGTCTCATAAATTTGTCTTACAGGCTAACCTGAATATCCCTTATAAATTCACTGGCCCTCACTTACTGGACTCAGTCTTCAAAGTGGACATGAAAGCTAGAATGCAATATTTATACTTACATATCCAATTGTTGTAACTCAGATCAGTTGAACAGCAAGAATAAGCTAGAGAAACAGGAGGAGCACATAAATCACCTCTTTTATTAATAATTTTCCTCTGGCTTTAATGAAGCTGTCTTCTCTATCATCTCAGACATGGTGAAAAGTTATTGCAATGTCTTTGTAGAGGCCTTTTCAGTCTCTTACAGATCTAATTACCTAATTAAGGGACAACTAGTTCAGAGATGAACAGAATTTTTGCTCTGTGGTTTCTTTCTTTCTTTATGGTCCCCTCTGAGATTTCTGTATTTTTTCTTTATGAGGGTATCCATCTCCTGTGAAAGTCGACTGTGTGCTTTGGAGTCCATTTGCTGAGGATGGTGAGCAAGAGCTGCTGTGTGTCAATAACAGCAGATCCATGAAAAAAATCCAGTGGCTAATCCAGTTCTCCAAAAACAACCAATGAAAGTAAATTGATGCCACCCTTTAGCCCCTGTACCACGAGGGCTCCCAGATGAAGGCAAGCAGTGCTTGTGTCTTGAGCAAACCCCTGAGTGTGCTGATGGCTGGTCCAGTCTCACAGCAAAGCTACTGGGCACAGGCCAGCAGCAATTTAGGCAGTATGGCACCTGTGTAAAAGGCAACTGAGATGCTGGGGTGGGCAGAGACACCAGAACATCCTTCTGTGCTTGAGAACAGTCACAAAACTTTCCAAGGCAGTGGGACCCGCTAAGAGTGACTGCTCTCACCACTGCTCAGCATCATCTCTTTGCCAGTGGAAGAAATGATGACATGTGTCTCAAGACTTGTCTTTTTAACGCCAGTAATGTAATTTCTTCCTCTTTCAAAACTGATTCATTTGAAGCCCTAACTTGAGGCTGGTTTTCCATGAACATATTCATTTTTTTAGAATGAAGTCAGGTTTTCCAATTGCCTTCTTGATTAGTCTAATGAATTTTCCTCCTTTCCCATCATCAAATGCACTTTCCCAGAAGATGGGACTGTTCATCTCTGAGGGAAAATTGTTCTTCTGTGACAGAAGAAGTTTTAAATGAAGATTTTGAAAACGCCTGATGATTATGGGGTTCTCAATATTTCAGGTACTCAGTTCAAAACACTGTAAAGTGACAGCAGATGCTGATTACTTGCCCTCTGTTCCCTGATGCTATTTATTTGAGGTGTCCTAAACTAGAAAACAAGACCATCATTCATTTTTGACCCAAAATATGTCTCAGACATCCAAGTTTCTAATTCTGCCCCAGTTCAGAACTCTGTCTCAGTGTTGCTAAGCATGAAGTTTAAAACAAACAGATAAATAAATACTGGGCTCTTTTTAATTGCCTCTTGTTCTCTGAACTTTCCAGGTTTGTGTTTTCAATGTAATTATTTTTGGAGAGAGGCTTCTGTCTCCCCTTGCTTTCTGACTAACTAGCTAGGTTAAGATGCTAAAAAAACCTTGAACAACAGAAGGAACTTTACCAAATAGGATAACTCTGCCTACAGCCTTGGTCTAAGCACAGAGACCAGAGCCTACACTCACCTTGACTCTACATCCCAGCTAACACCAACTAGTCACTGTACAAGTGAGGTGGCAGATACTCTTCTGTACTTGCCTAATGCAAATCTTTGTCTTTCTGCACAGCATCTCCTGTGATCAAGACTCAGTCCCTGTGGTGCCCAGCTGCTCATTTTTGCCCGGACACTCTGCAGGTCTCCATCATGTGTCTCAACATTCCATGGGAAAAGGACTGGGGGAGGTAACTTCCATGCTTTACATATGAGGTACAAATAACATTACTTTTTACCTGTCCTGCTTAATATAAATAAAATATTTCATTTTTGTAGATTTATTATTTACTCTTGCTAGAAAAATGGTGATGTTAATGTTCACTTCCTCCCTAGGCTTGAATACCCAAAGACACAGTGAGTTTTCACCAAGTGTTCCTCAAAGAACGACGCAGTATGAGAAATCCTCCTACAAATCCTACAGTTATGCACGTGATCAGGCCTGCCAATCCACTGCAGACTGCAAACAGCCATAGACAGGATTCCAAACAGTTAATGTCAAATAGCCCATTTTCGCTCATCTCCATACAAATTCCTGTCATGTTGCATTACATGTAAACAACTGAGAAACTTAATGACATGTCTTTCAGTCAAAAATTCATATGGCTTTTCAGTCTGAGCAGATTAATTGCAGTTTGTAACAATATAAAGTGATTCAATTTGATTAGAGTTTCTATTGTTCTTTGAGATAAAGTATTTTATGTGACTGTAAAGCCAAGTTTTCTGCTAGCACGACTTTATTGACTTCTGTGGAAATATAAACTACTCATCTAAAATCCATAGTATATCATTGTTGATGTGCTGTTACAGTAAATAAATTTTATAAGCTTCTGTAAATTATATGTGCCAGATCAGATTCCAGGCCCCATGGAAATGTCATTGTCAATGAAGCGAGGCAGTAGGAATATTTGGCTTTGGAGGAGACAATTCTGAGTGAATCTTTTAGGTTTTTATAATTTTGAAGGGTTTTTCTGCTTCAATTTTTTCAGTGTCTCTGTCTTCTTCTTGATGTCTTGCTCTTAAAATCTGCTTGTAATTCTCTTTAATTTAATTCTTATGTATTCTAGGGTCATTTCTCTATTCTTACTACAGACATTGCTCTGGTGTTCTGTAGTAATCCCATAGACCCAAGCTCAGAAGCCCTGCAACACAAGTTCTGCTTGCTGCCAATAGGAAAAATGTGAGGAACTTCCCTGAAACCTCTCAGATTACATCCCTCACTGAACAATATGTACCTCAACCCCTTAAGATGCTTTTTGTTTTTTAATCTCCAGCTCCTCTCCTCTCTTTTTTTAAAGCAAGATATTTAAGTGGATAATGAATGCATGGTTTGCTTTGTTCATTTGTCTGTTTTGATTTTGTTGTTTTTGGTTTGGTTTTTTGTTTGTTTGGTTGGTTTTTTAAAATAACACCAGTTTAATTTAGTTTTCTTTGTACAGTTTTGCAGTTTGCAGAATAACATGTTTGGGGGTGATCATTGCTCAGAGAGGTCAGAAGTTGCTTGTGGTGTTTTGAATCCCATGGAACTGCACTGGGAGGGAGGATTGAAATTTTTTGGCAAGTTTGTGCGCTTGCCAATGCAATTTCGCTCTGTCCATGCTGCTGGACAAAAAACAAAGGTTGCAAATATTCTGCAGAAACTACCAATGTCTGATTGTTTGGCCTCCTGCTGCGTGATCAATATTCCAGCAGAGTTTCACTTATACAGGACTAGCACATTCTATAGAGCAGGAGAGGTTTTAAGTGCAATATTAACAATATTACATTTAACTGTTACAATACTGCCTGACACAGGGGACCAAAGTGAAAACACTAAATGGAAAAGTACAAGCTGCTGCACTTGGAGCTGAAGCTGTGTGTATTGGAAAGAGGAAGCATGTAGTTCATATCACCAGTGGGATATGTTACATACAGATCACATTAAGCCAAGCTGCAGAGTTGAAGATGTTTAAGTCAGCATTTTTCAGCAAAATCCTGAAAACATGTTAATAAATAAGGAAAAAAATTACATTATCAAAATACTGAGCCATTACTTTGATATGTGTAGAAATCCTTTCTACATAGATCCTTCATCCCTGTCCATTTTTCTAAGATTTTTTTTTAGGATATCCACTTAGAGTGTGTAGAAGCTTTTAGTTTTGATGGAAGGGATTTTGAAATACACTATTTTCACACTGCATGTAATGGCATGATTGGGAGGACAATTACTGCAAATTCTTTCTTTTCTCAGAGTGAAGATCTCCAGAGGCAGCAGGAATCACTATTGTTACCCATGTATTTTGTCACTTGAGGGTTGGGATTGTTAAATTTTGTTTATCTAGCCTATCTGCTTGTAAGCCATCACTCCTTAAGAAGTACCGTTTTGGTCTCAGATTTCAGTCTCAGATTTGGGTGACCTAATTACTTTGATGATTATTGAGGCATAGTACAACATGCACCTCCCATGAGAATGTTTAGCTTTTCATAAGTCAGAGGCTGTTGGAACTGAAAAAAAGCATCTGACAGAATTAGATTTTCATAAAATAATAATAAAAAAATCACCACTCAAAGATTTTTCGAAATAAAATTTCAGTATCATTTGAAAGTTACTGATAATTTGTGCAGCTGGATGAACACCATCCTTTCATAGCTGTGGTAGGCAGACCATGAGGCTACTGGAAAAAATAGGCTCTATATTGAATTTTCTTTAACTGAGCTTTCTCTAAGCAGTATGGGTTAACAGGTCATGAGGTGACTGCATGGGCAAAATAAGATATATAGTAGAAAACGACAGAAGACAAAACCAAGAGGAGTTAAGTTTTTTAGACCTGTTCCAAACCTTGGTCATCTCCAAACATTGCCAGTCCAGAAGAGCTTGCTATACTATAGGCCAGATTTAACCAGAACACTTACTTGTCGCAATCAGTACATGTAAGTGTTAGTAACTCTGAAAACAAGGGATTATATTTTCTTCTCTCTTCAGATTCTGCTTTGTCTACTGAAGGGAGAGTGGATCATTAGTGGAGCTCAAGTGCTACCAGTGGTGACCAAGAGCTGTGGTGACCTAACCAGCCTCTGAACTCCCTGATGAGGTACCCATGAGTGCTGTGTGAGCACCCTGATGGCTGGCAGCACTCGGAGTTGTCATCAGCCACTGGTCCTTTAGTGCTTCTTCAGGCAAGTGGTACAAGCACTTGTGTGTGAGAACAGACATCCTTTCCCTGCCTCTGCTGTAAAAGCAATGCAGATACATGAGTGAACTCAATTGCCCCACATTACAGGCCAACAAGCATTTCAGGGACAGCTTCAAAGGCATGTAGCTCAAACTAATGAGAAGGTGGGTACAGGAGATCAGATTTACTGTCTACTCTTGGAAAAGTCAGAATATTTTTTTCTCTGTTTTCATTAGGATTTTTTTCTTTAAAATATATAAGGAACTTTTTTAAATTTTTAATAAGAAATCTGAAAATTAATGCCTTAAATTGATAAGCTACAATTCCTATGAGAATGGCCTATCTGGAGCAGCTGGGTCTATATCCTCAAGGGAGAGGCTGGAGAAAGTCAAGGGAAAAACTAGGAGTACATGATTGTTTCTGTATTGATTCACAGATCTGTTTGCCATCAATGCTGTCATTGTGGTGGTAACATGGACTGTTACAGCTAAGAGTGAAGAATGCAGAAAGTAAGGGGCTTTGACCCTACAGCTTGAAATACTCAAAGGTTTAGTGTTTTGAGTAAGGCGATAATCCAAAGCCTATAAAGGCAGAAGAAAAACAGCCTTTGGCTCCAGTGGGCATTGCATCAGGCCTTCAGATGACTGGCAATCAGCAGACTTCATACTGTGTAATTCTGCATGAAAGAAGCATTAGTTCTCCAACATACAGTCAGCTGAGGAGGAATAAGACATGCTGTGTCTTTGCAACTCACCCTTCTGGCCAGCAGACATCCCTGTCACTGCAGGCAGTGTAGATGTTCTTGCACAACTGGTGCAAAGACATCTAGCCCTGCTTTACAACTGCTGCTTCCTGCTAAGCCATCACCAGAGAAGGAATTAGCAGAGATTCCACTATCACATACCTCAAATCTGAACCTTGGGTTATATTTAAACGAGCACAGGAAAGAGACTGAAGACTCTATGACCTCTGTGAATTGGGGGATTGGTTCTTCTAAACTGGAGGGCAAATGTCAGAAGATCAGATTAAAAGTGTCTACCCGTGTGTTTTCACTGTGTGGTGGGTCATCTGGAGTTCAGGCTCTGTAAATTCCAAGGAGGTGGTGGTTCCAGAGCAGTTTAAGCACTTCAGCAATTCCTAGGACTGCTGGTCTCAATTTGGGAAGGATTTCCTAACATGTCTGAAAGGCAAAAAGCTTCTTTGCTAATTTAATAAAGAAGAGTGAACCAGTGGGCAAGTCCCTAGAAGATAGACTAAATCAGGCTAATTTGTTATATAATCCGTTTTTGATGTGGAGAATTAAGGTGACGGCAAGATGACTACATGTTTAATTCTCCAAATAATTACTGGTGGGTATTGGCATTAAAGGTGGGAGAGTGCAAGTTAATTTCTGTTTGTTGTTTTCAGCACATGCCAAACTCTTACTTCACACCAGTGAGAAAAGGCTGGAAGTTGTATATTCCATATGCATGAAGTAACAGTTGGCACAAATCACTGAAAGGAGAAAATGAAAAACCACTGAAGCCCAGCAGCCCAAACTGTCACTTGCTGACAAGTTTTTTAGTCTCTCTCCTAAAAAAAAAAAAAAAAAGGCTTCAAACAGAGTATTAGAGTATTCCACCTGAGTGAAACTGGATGTCTGTGTCTGTTTAGGTCCTCCTCAATGCAAATAATGTATGAAAAGGCAGCAATAGCCTTGGTTTTCCAGCCTCCTCTTCCTCCACACCTTTGTGAAGTGGCATCATAGGCAGCCCCAGAGTGGGGCAGGGGAGGATGACAGCACTTGCCTCAGGTTGGTCCTTTCTTCTGCTGACACTCTTGGCCGTGAAAAACCTGTTCTTTGCCATTGATAGGAATGGAAGTGCTTGAGGTGCTCTGCCATGTAAATCAGAATAATGGAGTTTTATGTCTTCCCTGTGCTAGCATTATTGAATTTGACCCAAAACAGCTGGAGGTAGCCGTATCTGCACAACCTGCCTCTAACTCATGTGTCCTTACATGGGCCTGGGATATCTTCGACATTTATGCCATGGCTGCCAGTGCTTCAGAGGCACAAAGGGATTCTAATGTCCTGCCTAGCCTCCTGCTCAACCTGCCCAAGGACCTGCTGCCTATGTCAGCTCCCTGAGCTCACCTACCTCAGTGATGCTGCAGCAGGACCAGGCTCCAGCTGCCCACAGCCCTGCCTGGCCAGGGCCCCACAGAGCCAGACCCACAGCCCATGTGGTGCCCTGGCAGTGACCATGGGTTACAGGAGTTTTCCCACATGCTTTCCATTCAAGATGATGTCCTTTGCTCACAGGATTCCACGACCATGTACTTACGCTTGCATAAGTACACATGTGAGTAAGTATACTTAGTGAGAGTCAAGCCATGTGTATGAAATATGGGATAAAGCATACAGAAATATTATATATTGTTACTCTAAGGTTGCCTTCCCTGTCTTGCAATCTTCCTTTCTCCTCCTTTTCCCCTCTAGTTTGGTGTCTAAAGGGAAGAAGAGAAGCTGGGAGTGAAGTGAGGCAGCCTGTAAAGCAAGGAATGATGGGCAAATCCATATCAGGAATTAATTTCAGCATGTTTCCTATCAAATCACACAGGAATCACAAAAATTTACTCCTTTACTCCTATCTTGTTGATGGCTAGAATATTACTTCTAAGCCAAAGCTCTTGTGTTCAAATCACTCCCTTATTTTATTTTTAAAGAAAGAATCTGTTTTGCAGTTTGACATGTTTCTTGTTTTCAGACCATTGATTTTCTGTGTGTTAACTCTAGGCTTCCTACAACTGACAGCTTATTATCTCGCCTTACGAAAATTATGTATGACTTCAGGGACTCATCTATCAAAAGGAGAGAGCACACAACACTCTGAGAAGCTGGTACCAATCTCTCTAGTTAGCCAGGTTGATGGTTGTTCAGTGAATTCACTAACTGCCTGGAGTGACCTGCAACTTTACAGGTATGGGACTGTATTTTCTTTCTTTGCTGTCTTTAAATGGCAGATGCTACCCCTGTGTAGTGTCCTGGTTTAACTTTATCTCTGGCCTGGTGGTTCCAAATGCAGCTGGCTGTGTTCTCATTAGACAGTAGACCCTTCACGTGCCTGAAGAAGTAATGGCTGTAAGTGAATGCTTCATCTTCCCCTTATCTCACATTCTCTGAAAACTGTCTCAGTTCAAGGTTTATGCCTTTTGGTGGAGCACTTAAACACACATTTAGCTCTAAGCACTTAATTCCTATTGTTTCATTGCACAGGGATGGATTTCAGTGCCTGCTCATAGTTCATGGCTTGCCAGCACTTCAACAGTTTTTTTTGCAGTGGCCAGATAAAAGTTTCTTTTGCAGTGAGGAGCCAGCCCTGACAGTCCTGTGCCTGGGGGTGTGGTAGTGATGGACAACGCCATTCAAGCCTATCATGACAAACCCATGTAGAGATTGATGGGGCCCTAGGTCCATCTGCTCACTGGGGGTTAAGAAAAGGTGCAGGGAAATAGAGAGAGAAAGATTCCCCTAGTTTCTCTGGTTGTGGCTACTGGTAGCACCATGCTCTGCTAGAGCAGGTCACCCCAGCAGCAGAGTAGGTGTCAAGCCTTTATGCTGTGGCCATAATGTATCAATCTGCCAGCATATCCCTTCCAAATCCTATACCATCATCCCCAGTCACCCACACCCACTCTTCTCTGCTGTGTCTCCTCCCAGGACCAGCTCACCCTTAAGAGTATGTTTAAGGGCAGCTCAGAAAGTGAAAAGAGATCTTTCATCAACCATCATTCATCTTGTTTATGGTCTGACTGAGCTAACAAAGTCTGAGCACCTTATCCACATTGGGATAAGGTCCTAAGAAATAACTGATCACAAGGGTAAGAGAAAAAATAAATAGGCCATATTCATCTGAATGGTAGAAATAATCTTTGTGGGTGATGCCAATGTGGGTAACGGGATGTGTTGAAGTGTGGCCAGTGATAGACTCCAGTTTTTCACTCTAGTTACAACAGAGGGAAGTTGAGAAGCTGTACTTGTCCTGGGAGGAGGGGTTGTGAGGTAGTATGTAATAATCAGTATCAAACTGAGAGTTTTCAGAGAGGTTTTAGCTGGAATATGGAAATATCTTTGGAAGCTTTATAATGATTTAATTTTACTGGAATTTGTATGCGTTAACATTTTTTCTATGGCAATGCAGAAGGAGTTTGGCTTAGGACTAGCTGCCACTGGCTTCCCAAGAATTATAAAGCCAAGCTAAAAAATGACCTTGATCAGATGGCACACTTCACTCTTGTCCCCCTGTGGTCCTGTTCAGTCAGTTTCCAGCCCACGCAGCTGCTGGGGCAGAGTGAACTGCTATGGCCAATTGGCAGAGCTGTGACCAGCTTTATAAATAAAGGCTTGTGACAGAGCATACTCTGCTCTCATTTGTACCAGGTAAAAACATGATATGAGTTGTTAGCCCAGTTCTTGTCCTTTTGTGCTGCTGCAGGAAAAGAGAGGAGTCAGAAAATGCTCTCACCGATAATGTCTGGAGAATTCATTCTGTAAAGGAACAGCTTGGCTTTGGCAGCCCCCGGGCCCCTGCTCTGCTCCTCATGCTGACAGCATAGCTGAGTGTCTCTAGGAGTGTGGGCACCCAAAAAATCTGGGCTGCTGGCAGGGGCTAAGTGGCTTGGCTCTGCAGAGGAGCCCTGTGGCTGCTGTCTTACCAGCTGCTGGCAGTTTTGGACAAGTTGCACTTGTGCCCCTATGCCACCCTGATTTTAAATGTGGCCATCTGGGATGGCTAAAACTGAGGTGAAAAACTGGACAACTTTTTTGACATGTGACTTTTAAGTTGTGTAGGTAATGATGGACAAGTTAAGTCACAGAGGAAGGGCACTAGTCAGCCACCTTAGGAATCCTTCTTTCTGAACATGGGTGGTATCTTTTGTGGCACTGCTCTGCTGTTTTCTGCAAATTCCCAGCTCTTTAGAGATCCAGTCAACTATCAGACAAAAGAACCCTCACATTGTATGCCAGTCTGGATACATACTTGATGTGAATGAATACAAAGATCTATTCATCACTCCTAGTGCTCACATAACGGACAGATTAAATCACTCTCTGGCTGTGAAGATGACAGTGGCCCAATAGCTAATGCTGTCTAACAGCCTCCATTAGAAGACCTTGTTTCTGATTGTTTATAATTTTGCCAGACTTCAGCTGCTTGAGCTGAATTTTCCCATGCCATATGTCACCAGAAACTGAAGGTTTGTGTGTGGAAGGGCCTAGATGAATAGTCATGGCGTTGCCAAGCTCATGTATCACTGAAAAGTCACTTGAACACAAAATTTTAGGGAGTAACTGTACATTTCTCCTCTCTTGAGGGAGAAGGAAAACCATCTGGAGTTATATGCTCCCCAGTGATTTGTGTCCAGGCTGAAGCTGGAGCTGCTGCTAAACAGCCTGCATGCAAGAAGTTCCATGTCAAAGACTGTCAACTTGCTAGATATTGTTGATTCTTTTAACCTTTTGCAATGTTTTTTGAGGCTATACTTTGTCCACTGACATACTTAGTTTCATATTGTACCCATGTTTTTGATAGAAGTTGTTTTAAGCAGGCTGAGGTTATGCTACCAGGGAGCACATCTAATGGTTTAAGTTTAAGCACATCTCGGGTCTGTGTATGTGTGACGGCTTTATTGCTCTCTTCTGCTCAACCTTTTCCTTCTTTACTCCCGTCCAGTTGTATTTCTGACCAGCAATCCCTGTCATATAGGATTAAGAACAGATTTTCAAATCTCCATGCTGCTCTGAGTACCAGGCTGAAGTTGCAAGTTACTAGACATGATTTAGCACCTTTTAGAATGACTTTTATTTGGCCTGCTGAATCAATGTTGGTACTTTTTCCTCTGCATTTCCAAACAGTACTGCGAATGTCAACAGGAAGAGATTTCAGGCTGAACAGTAGGTGAGGTAGTTATGTTGGGAGGACAGTTGGTCACCAGAAATAAATGGTATGGATGTGAGTGAGGGGTGGGATGGGGTTAGAGGACCTAAAGTATCTTTGAGAAATGTGTGTTTTCCTGTAATAGCGGCACATGAGAGCTCAACTGCACGCTGGGTGGAAATGTGCTGCCTGGCCTGCAGCCTATATAACCCTTTCCCATTCCCTTCAGAGACTTCTATTAAGTGAGCTTTACAAGGATCTAGAAAGAGCCTCTGCCTGTCACAGGAATCTGAAAAGGACAATGTAAGGTCCCCAAGGGGAGTTTTTCCTTAACCATTACACAAACTAGAAAATTTCCAAATCTCCGTAAAAACTGTGTGTGCTATGTTTTCCCAAACTGGGCAATTTGAATTGTAGAAGCTATTGCCCAGGAACTATCTAGAGGCAGACTTTATAACCACACAGAATATTTTCATTTAACTACCTGCACTACTAGACCATCATATGATTCAGAGCTCTGACAAACCTGAACTCCCATTAAACTAGATAGCTTGGGTCCATTATCCCAGGAAGACTGTTCAGGGTGGCCTGCCAAGAGCAGCTGCCATTGAGCTCTGCTTTTAGAGTGGGTTTTGCAGCATGCTGTGGTCTGTAACGGCAGTACCTTGGCTGGCTAATTTATTGCTTTAGTTTGGTGTGTCAATGCCATGCTGCAGTGGAAATAAGGTCTGTTGTAGAGGCACATCTGCAGTCAGAAATTGTCATCATTCTGCACAGCCAGCATGGTGTAATACACTGCACAGATCCTCAAGGCAAGATTTCAGAAAATTAATCTGGATCCTATAAACATTTTAATGGGCGGAAGCAAAAATACTTGTATAACCTGACAGGTCTTTTTGTCTCCTAGGCAGGACTTCATATGAAGGAAGTGGTCTTTTCCCTTGGTGACATTAAAAACACTTTATATTTTTGCTGCAATGGAAAGATCATGTATTATATAGATCCCACTGAACAGTATTCAGCAAGCTGCAAATGTCTTTAAGTTTCCATTATAAACTTGACTTTATTCCTATTCTTTCCTTTGCCAAAATTAGCCCTATCCACCTACAGCTTCACAGAAATAATCTTATTATGGGACAGATTTTTTGGAAGAGTTGAAGGAAACTGGTCAAGGTGTTTAAGAGAGATGATGGCTCAAAAAAATGAGTTCATCTGCTTGGAAATTTTCCTAAAGACTTTTTGGCTTGTAGCATCCTGAAAATTCATTTGCCTAGAGATTCAAAAAATATTTCAGATCTGTTGGTCTTGGCTAAAAATGGTGCCTTTGAATAGTTTTAGGCTGTCTGGTGACAGAATTATTTGGTTACTGAAAGTGGTCCCTGCCTCCATGTGTTATGTACTCTTTGGAGATCTTAATTCAACTAGTCAGTACCAATGTGCATATAAATTCATGGTGGCAGTGTAAGGTTACTAAACAACTCTGCATGTATCCTGAACACACATATTCCATATCTCAGACTGCTCCTGTCTGTAAGTACTGCTGTCTAAAATCCTCACGTGTATGTTTTCTGATTCCCACTGCAATCCATGCTGAAATTGACAGCATGGTTTTACAGTCCCTTCTGCACACTTCCTGGAGGCCTTTTTCAAAGGGAACAGAATTCAAAGTTCAGTCTACTCATCTCAGTGGTTTTTGCTGGGTCAAAAAAACTCATACCTGCAATGATTCGAGCCAATATGGCTGCAAGCCACACATGATGAGACTTAAGCCAATATTATTTTTCAGCATAAGTGTTTTGGGGCTTGTTTGTGGTTTTATGACAAAGTAAGTTCTGAGGCATAATATCCTATTCTTAAAGAGAATCTATTGCAAAATATGTGCTTAGAAATTTCTCGTATTTGGGAAATTTTAAAATATGGTTCTTAAGTATGACCAAAACCACAGGCAAACATTCGTTAGAGTATTTTCAACATCCCTCACATTAAGAAGAATGTGACCCCTGCGAACAGTAGAGTTCTGCTATACCACTGCACTAATGTGGTCTCCCTGGATGATTCCCTTAGCTTGCACTGAAAGTTATAGCAGAGCAATATGAACAGTAAAGTCTGCCCAGCATGTACCATTGACAATGGGACATGGAACACGTTCTGTGAGACTTTGGGTCTGGTTAATAATGTTTCCAGACTTTGACATTTAAGCCTTGATCGTTCTGAGCTCCAGACCTCAGTTGCTTTCACTGTTGTTGAACCCAAGTCCCCGATCTACAAATTGCTGGAGCCTTGTATGCATTTGGGAAAAGTATGACATCATTCTTTCTCTATCTATTATTCCATCAGCATCTATTATTGACCACTATTTGAAGCTCTAGAGCTAGATGGATTTGGCTTTGACCCAGTATGAATGTTCTTACATTATATTCTCAGTGTCAACAAAAATAGTTGACTATTTGTTGAAAATAGGTCTAGGAATTTACTTTGTTGTTTTAAAGACTTAACAGTCTTTACTGTTTTGTGTGAGGGTTTCTGGTTTTTCTCTCTGTGCTCTGGAGCTAGGACTTGAATCCCAAATGAAGCATTTTTTGTAGTCAAAGTGTTCACTTCCAGCTCTTGACAGCACAGTCACATTTTGAATGTGCTCATTAGAAACTAAGAAGGGCTTTGCACCTAGATGCCAGTGACAGTGATCATACCCTGACAGGACTGAGCAGGAGGTTGCTAGTTGCAGACTGCTCTGCCATACAGCACAGGAACTAAGTGCAGCAGGATTGTCTCATTGGCCATTGTCTTCTGGGACTGAAAAATGGCCAGACTGGAAGGCAGAAGTACTGAGTAAGTTTACAGGAGAAATTTTTCAAGAAGGAAAATGGGTTATGATGGTAACAAGAAGAGATGCAAAACTGGTATCTAGATGGATTAGTTGAAAACTGGAGTATGACTGGCTCCATGATAGTCTGCAGAGATGAAAGGGAAGAGGAGGGCGTCACAGCAGAGAGATAGTGGGACAGTCTGTGTGATCTTAGGAAGATTTCTCTGAGACTTGGAGATGAGCACAGGCTCCCTCTGTTCAGGTCCTGTGTTCGGCTCTCAGCTATGGATCCCATCATAAGGGACTTCTCCTCCCAAATCAAGTCCACACAGATATTGAGAGTCATTGACTCACTTAGAGATAGGCTTTCACTAGAAGAAATCTGCAAAAGTTATTAACTCCACCTTTCTATCCCACAACCAAGTCGCAATCATGTCACCCCAAGCTGCAGGATCTTATCGTTGATACAGAAGTTTTGTGCAATGTCTAATCTAAATCTCCCAAACTGTTTGGTTTATGCTTCTCGGTTTATTCTTCCTGATCTTTCCATCAGGAACATATTAGTTCCTTATTCTTTGCAACAGCTTTTTAGTTGAAGAATATTAACCTTCTGTCTCTGTTGTTACTTCAGAGAAAAGAAGCCACATTTGTTGCAGTCTTCTCTCATGTTTTCTGGACCTCTGTCAATTTTTACTGATCTCTCCCGCTGACTGTTTCATCTCTTACTTGAAGTACAGTGCACTAAACAGGTTGTGGTCTTCCAGGTGAATCTTTACCTATGGGAATCAGCCCACATGGGCTCTTTCAGTAGTCTTTAAGACCCTTTAAACATCCTGATGTGAGGGCTTTGCCCTTCATGCTCAGCTTGTTCCAACATAGTCCCTGGTATTTTCTCTTGTGAACCTAGACAGTTTTGCAAGAACAGATGAGTACTTCTGTGTAAGCATCTTTCACTATTGTATTCCATCCATTTTAGATGATCTCTCTAAGTTGTATCATGAACATTTTAGATTCTGATTTTTTTAGTATCTATAACATCTGCAGTTCTTCCTTGTTCCATCTGCAAGATTCATACTCATACTTCATATTCAATCTTCTATGCCTCCATTGAAAACATAAAACCTTATTCAGGACCAAGGCCCACAGAATTCCTTACAAAACATACACATTTTGATGTTAGGGTGGAATTACCCCGTGGATACAATTATTCAACTAGACTTGATCTCCTGCCCCTTCCCACAGCATTTAGAACACCGTTCACTAGCGTGTCCATGAGAATATTATAGGAAATACTACTAAAGGCCTTGAAAAAAATTATATAAAATAAATTCAAGCTATGTGACATCTCCAGCTAATACTTCAACTTCCCTTTAAGACTCCTAGAGTCAAATTGCTTAGGGAACTGGAAGACATGTAATGTGATACGTTACTCTCTAAGCAAGTTTTGTGTATTTTAAGCTGAAATTTTGCCCCCTAAATAATTGCACTCTCCAGTTGCTGTTGATCTTTTAAGTAAGATTAATGAAAAAAGGAGAAAAAAAGGGCATTAAACTCTTCCACTTCCTTAACATCCTCTGCACTTACCTGTCATAGAGTACTGGTCCAAATTTCTCTTTTTTTTCTCTTCTTACCTGTAAAATTTATTTTATTTTTGATAAGTTTTGCAGTTGTATCTAGTCTATTTTATCTTTACTAACTGTTTACATCCCCTCTACACCCTCCCATGAATAGAGTATTGTGCTGGGCTCTCAACCAGCTGTACTAGTCTCTATTTTACAGATACCTCTCTTACAACTGATGTCTATTAAAAGGTTGTGAATTAGCTGACTTCTGCTGAACTTCCTTACTTTTCTCTAAAATGCCATAGTTGCACCTGGTTTCTTACTAGCATTTCTTGAATGAACTGACAGCTGTCCATAATCTGTCTTTCCTTTAGATTTGCCTCTTATTAGATCTTCCCTATGCATTCTCTGAGTTTATTGAGTTTATCTGCCTTCTTGAAATCCAGTGCTGTCGATGACTTGGATCAGATGGCAGGAGATGACACTATGTTCGCTGCAGTGCTGATTTCTTGTAAAATGTCCTATCTGGCAGCAGACTTTGAGTTGTATGTTACACTGCCCTCTACCTACGTGCAAAGCTGCAGTGCAGCTGAGGAAGATTGTGACAATTACAGTGTGTATCACGCCTTAAGATTTAGGCTGCTCTTCAGAATTTATCAGACAGAATGGGAAGAAAAATATAACTTCAGAGAAACTTTCTGTAAGGTATTATAACTTCCTTTGTAATGAATCTCAGTCAATGTGGACAGAGGATCTGTGCTAATGAAGTGTTTAGAACACAAATTCCTTGTGATAATAAATACTCCAGACTAAGGTATGCAAGGATGCTTGCCCTACCTAGTTTAATAAAAGTTTAGACTATTATGCAGTGATTTCATGTTGCAATGGACAGACAGCGAGACTTACACGTAATGGAGGAGAGGAGGAAAAAAGGCAATAAACTTCACCTTAAGCAGAAATGGCTGATCAGACCATACTAGACCTCTGTCTTGTAAGAAGAGTGACAGCAGCTCTTATATCTAATGCAAAAGCAGTAAGACTTCAGGTGCTACTAAAATCCTCCAATGTTCTTTAACGTTGGATGAGACCACTGTAGACACATCATAGCCCCTCTCACAGGTCAACTAGAGATGATCAAAAAGTCAGACTAAGCTTGATGCTTATATTAGAAAGCCTTCCTATTACACAATTATTTTTACTGACAAAATTACAACGAGAGTTCCTTTACTATCACTTCAAGTTGATTTGGATTCCCTAAATAATGAAAATTAATTACCAGTAACCAGTCCCATCTGTAGTCAACTTCTTTGACAGCTATAAACCAATAAAAATGCAGGCATCATACAGTCAATGTGGTGTTGTAGGATAGAGGAGCAAGCCACGCCTGTAGTCAGAGTACTGGTGATGGTTTAGGGAAATGCAGGTTGTTGAATCACTGTTCCATACTGCACGGAACTGATGTGCAGTGTCCATACGCTATCTAGTGGCTCTGTCGATTATGACAGTGCCCCTGAATTACTCTCCTTTCACTTGTGAATTGCAGGATTAAAAAATACTTTAGACAAAACTGGAATTTGTGATCTGTAACCATTCCCTAATGAATCTAAGACATTTTGAGGGCATAAGTGATTAATTAAATTAATTAATTAAATTAATTAATTAAATTAATTAATTAAAATAAGAAGCCCAAAAAGGTCATAAAGCTTGTGTGAATATGCAGGCAAAACTCTTGATGGGGGCTTCTAGGGAGTCAGTCCTGTCATTAACGGAAGTCTGACAGGCGCTAGTCTAATCTAGTTAAGATCTTCCTCTTTTCTGTACAGACTTTTTTTCTAGATTTATTACTAAAAAACCTTCTTTAGTTGCTAGATTCTGCAGTATTTTGTGAAGTAAAAGCAGATAATCCAAACATTTTAAACTGAGCACATAGTAGACAGTAATGCAAGGCTAGATATGCTCTCTCCAATGGGGAATGCTGTTCTTTATCCCTTGAGATCATGGACTAGGAAGACGTGAAGATCACACATAATAGCATTCTCCTGATCTTCTGTTTCTGCCAGGGATGTGATTGATCTTCCGTAAAACAAACAGCCCTTTTGTTTTGTTATTTATCTGTGAAATGGAGACTGAACTGTTCTATGAAAGCTAGAACTGCTTTATAGATTACTACTACTGTTGTAAAGGCCATATTATCTATATTTTATACATATGAAACAGAAAATATTATATTTATATATGGCCTGTGCCAGCACATTTAGGGGTATCATCTGAGCTACAACTGGCACACAAATCAGTTATATTTGAAAAAAAAAGAAGTCTGATTCACCATCACTCTCAGCAATTCTGCACTTTTCTGCTTAATAACTGAGAAAGCTCCCTAGACAGCTCTTAAAACATTTATCTTTAATTGTACTTAATTACATATGTGTTTTTGTTTTAGGAGGCTGAGTAAAGACATGATGATGCAGGTTTCAGCTTGGGTAACTTTTCTTGAACTGTTCTTTCTAAGAAAGCAGAAATTTTATTTTGTTCTTCGTGCATATCAAAGGTGCCAATTTTGTTTTCCCTTTTCAATAAATAATTTTTCTCTTTATACTTCTGAACCCTTAAAACAAATTTAAAATAGCTGGCAAATAATGCTCATATTACCAGCATTTATGATTTCCAATATGAAGCTTCTGTAGTGTATGTCTTTTGCCACATACAATAGCAGTTAATAAATACGCACCTGAATACAACAGAAGTATATAAATGGACTTACAGGTGGTTGCATGTAATGAGAAAACTGTGCCTAAAAGTCATGCCCTTTCATCTCAAATAAACACAAAACTCAGAGCCATAAGTATTGTGCTAATTTTGGCTGGCAAAGAGATGATTTTCTTCACAGTGGCTAGTATGGAGCTGTGTTTTGGATTCGTGCTGAAAATAGAGTTGGTAACACAAAGATTTTTCATTATTGCTGAGCAGAGCTTACACAGAGTCTTTCTTTCTGCCTCTCATCCCACCACACCAGTAAGAGGTGCACAAGGAGCTGAGGACAGAGCCAGGATAGCTGACCCTAAATGACCAAAGGGATGTTCCTGAGCATATGGTATCATGCTTAGCATATAAAGGTAAGGGGGATGAAGGAAGAAAGGGGGGAATTTATTTGGAGCATGGCGTTTGTCTTCCCAAGCAAACATTATATGTGAAGGAGCCTTGCTCTCCTGACATGCAGCTGCCCATGGGCAGGGGTGAAGGAATTCCCTATTTTGCTTTGCTTGTACTCAGGGCTTTTGCCTTAGCTATTAAACTATCTTCATTTCAACCCCCAAATGTTCTCACTTTTGCCCTTCTGATTCTCTCCGCCATCTGACCAGGGAGAGTGAGCAGCTCTGTGGTCCCTTGCTGCCAGCTGGGGTTAAACCACAAGAGCAATAAGCATATAAGAGTTGACAGGGCTACAGGCAACCTGCTTTAAGTGCTCAAAGCTGAGCAGCTTAACCTCTTCTGCCCTCTTAGCCACTAGCATTTCTAGCATTTCCTACACTTTTTTCTGATTCAACATTCACTCCTGATCATTCAGCCCCAGAAGAGATTAAAAAAAAAAAGAAACCGTAACTGAAAGAATTTTCTTTTAAGATGACTGTGAGTAAGGGAGACAGGCTTAAAACCACATCAGCAAATAGGGTACACTTCTTACTAGCCCTTCCAGCCTTGTGTATCCTACCAGCATGCACAAATCCCAGCTTAATTTTATTGCTTGTACAACCAGCACAAACCTGGCCACAAAGATTTCAAAATAATTAGTAGAAGAAAAAAAAAATGCAACACTCAGGCTTCATTGCACAAACATTTAAAGAGAGGAAATAATTTCTTTTACAAATGTGTTTCTCTTGTATAAGAATAATTTTGTATAGAAAATAGCTCTTTATACATTTTACAGAAATAGGCTAACATTTAGATTCTTTATTAATGAATAATCATTGAATGCAATTTAAGATTTTAGTTATGTTTCAGTCACCAAACATCAATAACACAGCAATACATCACTGCTCTAATATCCTCTAAACTGCTTGACTTATATTGAGGCAAGACAGTGAAAACATTCCTAGAGCCATGATAATTTTAAAACACTCAAGTAGCTTGAAACTGTTAAATTATGAAATACTTCCTGAAAGTAATACCATAATTTAAGTGTCAAGGAATATGAACTTAAACCTTAACAAGGCAGCATTACTTGCTCACTCCTGCTGGCTAATACTGTAAAACTCAAAATGAACAAAAGCTTTAATATTAAACTGGTTTACTGTTAATGTGACCTTCAAAACACTCCTGAAGGATAGGATGCTATCCAGAAGGACCTGGACAAGCTTGAGAACTGGGCTTACAGGAATATCATGAGGTTTAACAAAACCAAGTACAAGGTGTTGCACATGGATGGAGCAACCTTGGTATCAACACGGGCTGGGGGATGAACAGATCAAGAGCAGCCCTGGGGAGAAGGACTTGGGGTGCTGCTGGGTGAGAGGCTGGACATGAGCTGGAAATGTGCACTCCCAGCCCAGAAACCCAAACGTGTCCTGNTAAATTGCAGCCATCCAGCACCTGAAGGGAAAGATGGAGTGGGACTCTTTACAAGAGTATGTAGTGACAGAGGCTAGGTTTAGATTAGATGTTAGGAAGAAATTCCTTACGGTGTGGGTGGAAAGGCACTGGAACAGGCTGCACAGAGCTGTAGATGCCCTAACCCTGGAGAGGGAACACCTGAGCAACCTGGTCTAGTGGAAACGTGTACCTGACCATGGCAGGGGTGTTGAAACTGAATGATCTGTAAGTTCCCTTTCAACCAAGGCCATTCTATGATTCAAAATGAGATAGCAGAAGCTATTCAAGCAAATGCTATACAGCATTAACATAACATGTAAATGTAATAAAAATACTTCAATTTTCTTAAAAAAACATGGAAGGTAAATTAAAAAAAAAAAACAAACCAGTAAATTAAGATATAAAAAGTAAATTTGTAGAGGACAAAAAATTGAAAAACATATATGTTTAAATGTAATGGTATGCTAGGAAGTACATGTATTTAAAAATACTCAATTTATTCAAAGACTGTTTAAGTCCATATGGTCTCATGTGGAACTCAAACATAACCCACACTCAAATGCTTTCCCTCTACAACTGCTTTTTCAATCACCTGTACTTATCTACAGATTTTCTTGTAAATTAGAGAGAAGGTAAAGGTATTTCTCCTTGGAATACAACTATATGCAGTAATCATTTCTTGCTTTCTAGGTATAATTTTAAATAGAAGATGTAAGCAAGTAAGAACTATAAAACCCAATGACTGAAAACCTGAAATTTAGATGCTAATGGTTCAATTTAGTATTCATACAGAGCTACTTAGGAGTTTGCTAGCTGTAGCCTGTGTGAGTACTGTTGACACTTCCATGCTTCATGATTCAAATGTGTATTATGTTTAGTCAAACATGGCTCTCACTCCAAGTTAGCAAAACTCTTGTCACATACAACTTTCAAATAAATTTAGGTGGAACTGGTACACCTCTCCTTCTCACAGCACAGAGGTTGATACATAACAGTAATGAATCACATTATACTGGTTCACATTTTCATGTGGTTAGAAGGAGAAATAAACCCTTATTCCAGTGATTTTGCAAATTCTGCATAGTCAATGTATCCGTCGTTGTTCTTGTCATCATCTCTCAAGACATCATCTATTAGACTAATCAGCTCTTCTTCCTTCATTGCTTGGGTATGCTCACCACCTTCCTACAAAAACAAAACCACAGTAAACAGTTTAGCAGTCTTGCTCATCTAGTGGCATATGTGACAGATTACTGATAACTAATTTTTTACTAAGCTGTTCATGTTTGATGCCTAATTTGGCACTAAGTTTTATGTAATCATTTATAACAATTTAAGCAGATTTCATCAGGTGTAAGCTTTGAAGTCAAAGTTCTTTGGACTTCAGAACAAGCATTCTGCAATCAACATTCTTGGTCAGAAGTTCCAGAAGCTGAATACCACAATGTATAATGTATGGGCAATCATCTAATAAATGTATTCTTAATTAGGATCTTGATATAGTATAGACACTGTGGTTTCCACACACTACAGAAACACCTTACAGCAACACAGAAGTGAAAAAATTCAGCATCGTAGCTTAATCAGTAAAATTCTTAGTAACATCCTCTATGAGAACACAAAGAGGTGCCTTTGTACAAGAAACAGCCAGTCATTATTCTGTTCTTGGCTCAGTATTTTTTGCCACAGGTTATTAGCAGGAAGTTACGCAATTCTGAATTGTAACTTCCAGAAGGTCAATATGAGATAATGTGTTTCTATTGTGTTCCTAATACTGGAAAGAGAAATTGAGTTTAGGAAGAGGCAGACTATAGCAGGTTCTTCTAATACAAATTTTGTGCAAGAGGTTTTTTATAGTTTGTGTATACACAGCTGTAACAGTCTGAAGTTGAAAACAGTGTCATATCATATGATATTTCTACAAATTCTCATGCGACATTTTAGATGATTTCCCTTTCTCCCCATCCCTACTTGGCAAAGTAAGCCCTCTGTAAAATGATTTTCACTCTGGACCCCTTCCTTATTCTAGAGTTGAAACTAAAATGGAAACTTCCTAAGAATTGCAATGTGACATGAAAAGCTGCAATAATGTACATTTGTAAATTCAACCAGAACTATCAGGAGAAAAATAGTTTCATTTTCATGCAAAACTGTAATTGCATTGAAGATGTGTTGCAACTGTTCTGCTACTTTTAGAGTCAGAACTGTTTCCAAACGCATATGCCCTTACAAGACTACACCAACCTCTTTGTGGACATGTGAGATAGCAGTAGCGAGTTCTAACCCATCTAGCAAGTTATTGCCATCATAATCATGCATTTTGAAGTAATGGAGCTGCAGCTCTTGTGGAGACATCTCAGATTCTGGTTTCTCGATAACACCTTCCAAGTGTTCCATGATGTGTCTAAGAAAAACAAAACCCACAACATTTCCATCAGTTAATAGTTAATGCTCTGTTTACAGCAAATTTAGTCTTTGATCAAACACTGTATGTCTAAAAGCACCCTGGACAACTAAAAGCTACAGTTTGATATCAAGATAAAGGGAGCACAAAGATTTGCCTCTTTTGTTTGTTAGAGGGGTTGTAGAGGCCTCTAATACCTTAGATAACTATTTCTGTTTCTTTTGGCCTACTTAACAGGCTATCAAAACAACTGAAGCAGAGCCCAAAATCTCTTTTTGGCTGTCTTCCAAAGCACAGGAACTGGAGGAAGATCTTTCCCAGTCAACCATGAAGCATGGAGTTTTATTTGCTGCTAGAACTGTTCTGCATTTATGAAGAAGCAATGAAAAAATAAACTCTACCTGTTAGGAATATGATTTTGTCTACAGTATGCTGATATGGGTAAGCAGGATTTCTGCAAGAATTTTTTTACAGCATAAGTAGGGTAAAGGCTCCAAAGAGATCTTTCTAGGTCTCATAGCTCTACAAATTTATCAAGCAAGCATGTCTCATATCTGGCTTTAGCTAATCATACAACATTCTGACAAAACAGGGTGCCCTAGGCTTAAGTCCAACTCGCATAACACTTTAAAGATAAAAAAATAATTAAGAAGTAAAGTTTACACTTTTAGAAAATGGAACACATACTCTTTATCTTGTACCAAATTCTTATCAAGGCGAATATTTGGATGTTGACTCTCTCCTACATGTTCCTCAGCTAGGGCAGAGTTGAAGAATGCAGCCATAGCAAAGCAGAATAGCAAATGTTTTCTAAACATCCTTTGGGCCATTGTGATCTACAAAAAGGAAAACATACCCCCCACCAAAAAACCAGATGAAAAATGTGATCTACTTTCAGCAGATTTAGACAATGCTAAACAACCCCATTAAGTTTCAGAATACAAGAACTTGTTGCATTGGAAACTCTTGGCAAGCAAAGAACCAGAGAGCTCCAATTAGGAGTTTTTATGAGGGTCCCTATTTTACTGAATTATGCAGTAATTTTCAGATAATGCCCCTCATAGCTAATGCGCACACTTTAGCCATGCTTGGGTTTTCATATACCCTCCAGACAAACAGGCACCCATGCCCTGTGCCTCAGGCAGACCTGCCCCACAGCTATAGGATCAAAGGTCGCTCACGACATCGAAGTGGCTCCATCTAATTAGTAGCTCTGTTAGGACTGAACTCCCTAAGGGGCGCGCAGCTGGGAAGACGTCATGCGGCCATGCATGTGCGCACTCCACGGCAGGTGACAGCGTACAGAGCTTCAGAGGGGCCGAGCGCTGCCGAGGGCAGCCGAGGCGCGGGCTGGCGGCTTCCGCTCCTCTTCTTCTCCCGGCCCCAGCTGAAGCTACCCCCGGTTCCACCGGCACAGCGCTGGCCACCCACCAGGCTCCCACCCCCGGCTGGATCCCCGAGAAAGCGTCACCACAGCGGGATGGGGATGGGGCTGGGCCCGCCGCCCCCCGCCCAGGCCCCAGCAGCTCCGCTCCAGCATCGGCTGTCGGGGCGGGTGGAGAGGCCCCGCCGCCGCCGCCGCCGCCGCCGCCACCAGATTACATACCCTCGGGCGGGTCTCCGCTGTGCTGCGGGCTCCGGGCTGGGCGCAGGCTAGACACCATTCCCGGGACACCATCCCGGGATCACCCCTGACCCGGCGCTGCCCCGCCCGTTCCACCGCCCATTGGCCGCTCCGCTCGGCCCCGCCCCGCCCCGCCTCGCGGCCGACGTCACCGCTCCTGGAGCTCCACGTGGAGCCCTCGCGGCGGCGCAGGTGCGGCGAGGCCGCGCCCATCGCGGGGCGGGGCCGGGCGCGCGCGTCCAGGTGTGCGCGCGGTGCTGCGGGCCCGGGTGCGTGATAAGCTGTCCATGAGCCAGCAGTGTGTCCTGTGGCCAAGCAGGCCAGTGCTGTCCTGGGCTGCATTAGGAAGAGCACTGCCAGCAGGTCGAGGGAGGTGATCCTGCCCCTTTACTCAGCCTTGGTGAGGCCACATCTGGAGTGCTGTGGCCAGTTCTGGGCTCCTCAGCACAAGAGAGACATGGAGCTCCAGAATGGACCCAGTGGAGAGTAACAAAGATGATTAAGGGACTGGAACATCTCTCTTATCAGGGAAGGCTGGAGGAGTTCAGCCTGTTCAGCCTCGAGAAGAGACAACTGAGAAGGGAGCTCATCAATGTATACAAGTATATATATACCTAGATATATGCATTGTAAACAAAGGGGGAGGTGCTAAGAGGATGGAGCAAGGCTCTGCTCAGTGGTGCTCAGCAAAAGGACAAGAGGCAATAGGCGGAAACTGGCGCACAGAAAATTCTACCTGAACATGACCAAGAACTTTTTTGCTGTGTGGGTGACTCAGCACAGGAGCAGATTGTCCAGAGACATTGTGGAGTCTCCACCAATGAAGATATTCAGGAACTGCCTGGGTGCAATCCTGTGCCATGTGCTTTAGGATGACCCTGCTTGAGCAGGCGAGCTTGGACCAGATGACCCACTTGCAACCTGTCCCATTCTGGGAGCTATGGGGTCTTGACAACCCTGGCCTTTGGTTCAGAGAGCTCCTTCCCATAGGATGCATTGGAGGGATCCCACTGATGATACCCTGGCAGAATTTAGCAGGACCGCAATGGCAGAGCTGGTGGCAGTGAGGGCCAGCGCGTGTCCCACTCCTAGGGCAGTCCCCGGCTGCCCCCACTAGCCCCATCCACAAAGGACCACCATGGCTCCTGCCCTGCTGCTCAAGTGGGAGTGGGCTCTACTCTCTCCCCAGTGCCCACTGCAGTTTATCAACTGACTGTGCTCTGTGCTTCCGCTCGTACCACACGCCACAGGTCCCGATACCTACACAGCCACCACTTTGGCCTCTTGAGGTCACAGCCCTTGAGCAAACCTCGGCCCCGGGGAGCAGGGGGGACTTTTGGCCCGTTCCTCTCACACCCCCCGGGTGTCTCGCGCCGAAGTTGCTGCTGGAGGGGGCCAGTGGCCGTGGGGATCAACTGGGAGAGAGCCCTGGGGCTCGGGTGACTTCTGAGGGCGGCGGTGGGGGAACAGCACCCCCGGCGAGTCTCGCCCAGGAAGGGAACGAGGGGCCACACCCGCGGTGCCAGGACATCGGCCGCTGGTCCAGGACGCGGCTCTGTGCCCGGGCGTCAGTGAGAGGCGTCAGGGAGTGGCGGCCATGGCGGATCCGCTGTCCCCGACCGCAGCCGTCGGGCAAGGCATCCCAGCCGCCCCCACCCCCCAGCACCTGGCGGATCCAGGGCCCCGGCTGCAGAGCTCGGGAGGCGCCGCCGGGGACTCCCCGCGGGCCGGGGCGGGGCGGGTCTGTCCCGGCGCTAAGATGGCGGCCAAGGGCTCGCACTCGCACGTGAAGCTGGAGGCGGAGATCGAGCGGTGCCGGGCGGAGGGGCACTGGGGGCGGCTCCGCCACCTCGCACAGCAGCTGCTGCCGCCGCGGCCCCCGCGCAAGGCGAAGGCGGCGAGGGGCGCGCAGGACGCGGGTAAGCGGCGGCGGGGAGCGGGCGGGGCGGCCGCCGGTACCGACCCGCCCGATCGTAGGGCGGCGGTGGCGGCGGGGTCGGCTGCGTCGGCTGCTCGCTCCCTGCTGCTGCCCGGTCGTGGCGGCCCCGCGACGGTGGGCTGGTGTGGGCGGGAGCTGCAGCCGCCCCGGCTTGAGGGGCATCGTCTGTCGTCCTGTGCCTGCTCCCCGGCCCCGCCGCGGGAGGGAAGGAAGGATGCCTGGGAGAGGCGGCGGGAGCTCGGGAAGCGGCGCTCGGGAAGATCACGCTGCGCTTCCTCTTCGTGTCAGCGCTGCCGAGCCAGCCCGGCAGTGAGGGGCGGCTGCCGAGCGCTCGGGATGCCGCCCCCGCCCCGGTCACCGCCGGGGCGCAGGTGGCCGCTGCCCGGCTCCGAGCCCGCCCGGAGTGCAGCCAGCCCGTTTGGGCTGCGGCCGGCCCCCCCGTTTGGAAAGGTTTCCTCATCTCGATACATGTGTCGTGCTGGTTCCCTCTTGCCCCCTGCCCAGCGCTGTTTCTGTGTGGATGCCCTCTCTCCATTTCCGGGGGGCACTGCTTTACTTAGGGCTTTCACATGTAAAATAGCTTTCATAAATAGCAACTATATTAGTATTTTTTTCCTGTTACACTGATTTTCTGCCTTTTTTTTTGTTTTTAAATGAAATCTTTTGTGATGAGTGAGGCAGCATAACTCAGTCTGAGGTCATCAAGTAAGTTGTGAACAGGACCTGATCCTACCCGCGGTAATGGTACAAAGGGTTGTGCCACTGAAGTCAGAAGAGCTACTTCTGGAAATAAACCCCCTTCTTTAGGGGAGTGTGTCCAAAATACGGACACACTAGCGTTGAAGCTTTCTGGGGTGCCTTCAACTTCACAATGGGAACCATGGTGGGGGAGATGTTGGTAGTTTAATACATGTTTGTTTTTGAGGCTTTCCAAATGTTTACATGATGCAGATCGAACCTTGTGCTGAGAATCATACGGCCAACCTTTGAACTTTAGTCAGGTTTCAGCTGTGTTTTCCCAGGTGCAGAGATCACCATGAACTTCGGGGGCATTAGTAGTTGAAGAGTTCACAGTAGTTTCTTCCTTGTAATTAAGAGGTGTAACAACAGTATGATTGCAGATCGAACCTTGTGCTGAGAATCATACGGCCAACCTTTGAACTTTAGTCAGGTTTCAGCTGTGTTTTCCCAGGTGCAGAGATCACCATGAACTTCGGGGGCATTAGTAGTTGAAGAGTTCACAGTAGTTTCTTCCTTGTAATTAAGAGGTGTAACAACAGTATGATTGCTGTAAAAACATGATTTGTTAATTTGCTGCTCTGTCATCATAATTTGCTAGTTACAAAAGAGTAATGTTTTGTTATTGCTACAGAACTTCTTTCAGCAGGTTTTGTGTTTCTAGAAATGATTGTATGTTTGGATGGGATTTTTTAACATCAGTATTTGCTTTGTGAGGTGGTGTATATTTATTTCTTAATTGTCTATTATCTTACCTAATTCCTTAAGTTTGGTTAAGAGATTAATGACTACCTGAAAGCACTTCAGTGTGTAGAAATGATTGCATGCAAGTTTAGGAGGAAATATACTTGAACACTTACACTTCCCATTTTCTGTACCTGTACTTTTAGTTGCAGACCTGCAAACGAGCAGGAAGAGCTATGGTTATAATTTGATATGTAGCTGAACACTTAGGCCACAACAACAAAAAAGTCTAAACCACCACACAGTTGATTGTTATGTGCTGTATGTGGTGGTGTATGGGTAGAAAATGGACATAAGGTGTCTCCTGGACTGAAAATACAGAAATAGGTACACTACTGTGTTTCACTCATTCTCAAATTTCAGACTTTAAACCATGGAATATATATGAAATGTAGGGCTGGGCTCTTTGGTATTGAAAGATTTCATTGCCTGGCTTGACCTGCTAGTCGGCTGATGGGGATACTGTTGTTATGAATGAAGGAACTGCAGAAATGGGCCTGTCATGTAACAACTCTGAGTACTCTGGCAGATGAAACCTGTTTTTTTTCTTCAGCAGGATTGCCACATTGTATGATGCTTCATTCTGTATCCATTGCTGCTGCCTGTGTATGAGTGTCTGTTCTGTGGAACTGTGAACAGGGGTGGATTTTAATGTAGAAAGAGTTCTATGTGGCGTGTTAATTATGGCAGAGGATCAGTCCTTGTCTGTCTTTAATAGTAGATGTGTAGAATCTGTATAATTTATCTTTTTAGTTTTTCTTCTGTATACTTTCAGGAATATTGTAAAAGTTTTTGATGCAGTTATTGGTGTCACTTCTCTGTAGCCTAAAGCATTCATATCATGCTTGTGCCCTTGTAAATAAAAAGCATCCACTGAAATGTTTGCAAAGTTTGCTCTTATACTTTTGAAAGTGAGTTTTGTGATGAAAATTCTTAACTGTTATATTAGTGACAATGTAAGAAGGAACAATGCTGCCAAAATTAAAGAATTAAGGAGGGAAAATCTTCAAGTTACAATGAAGTGTTGATTCATTTTTCCATACAAAACGTACTGTTTCTACTAGATAGAAGTTAATGGAACTTTTTTTTTGTCTATGAGTTCTTCCTTATCCCCTTATTTGAGTTTGTTGTCTGTATCACAGGTGTGTTGTTTTGTTTTTGTAATTCTGTTTATCATCAGTATAGCAGTAAGCAATGTTTCATGTTGGTTGGTATGTGCTTTCAGAGGACCATGGGAGTTTGCTGCTTGCAGAGGCTCTGCTGGAGGAATGTTTGAAAGAAAATTTTGCCAAACTGAAGGACTCCATTCCACTGTCAGAGAAGAGTGAGCCCAAACTGAGTGAAGCTAAACAGTATCTGACCAATATCTTAAGCAGAGGGAAACTAAGAGTAAGTGGGCTCTATCATTATAATTCCTGGCAACTGGATACTTCTTTCATATGATTATTGGTCTGATACAAGGTGTAGGTGTTGCCTGTTTGTGTCCATGGTATACAGTGCTGTATTGTAGGTGATACTAAGAAACTGATAATTCCCCTGGGCAGGATTTTATGTTGTGAGACTTGCTTTTTCAAATGCAAAGAAATGATGGGCTACAAGTACATATCCCGTTTCTTTTTTTTTTTTTTAATTGGAAAGAAGCAGAATAAATACTTAGAATTTCTCTCGGGTGGTGGGGATGTGGCCACATAAGAGTGCTGTCAGGCCAGAACAGTGGAGTGACCTCCTGCTGCTCCAGATCTGAGGGAATTTTGCACAACTGGTAGCTCCTGATTGGAGAAAAATGTGGCACAAGCTGCTGTCAGGAACTTAGGGTTGTGTTGGGAAGACTGCAGCCTTGCACTGTCTTTGATGTCTAGTAGACAAGTAATGCTTTTATTTTGTTTTGTGATCTGGGTGTGTAGCTGCTTATCCACTCAGTTGCAGAGCTTCAGGAGGGTTTATTACTCTTTGATGGCTGCTGCATTGGTGTCCTTTGACACACAGTTGCATAACTGTTTAGATGTAAATGAATTACAGCGGTCTGTTCTAGACTTCTATTACTTTTGGTCTTGAAATTGCCAGGCTAGTTTAGTTAGGTTGGAAATGTATATTACACTTTCACTGTGTTAATTTCTAATGAGCAAGGTCAGCCTATTTAGAGCATAAAATGGAGAGAGTAAGGAAGAGGGGATCTGTCCAACCCTCTTTCTTTATAGTTTAGCCCCATTAAGAGTCAGAGCTACTGAATTCTTCCAGTTACTTGTGTTTAGTTTGGCTGCATGAATTAGCATTACTGTTTCTTTGCTGGTGGTGACTTAGCTACTGATGCAGTATTGACTGACCCTGTGTTGACTGAATATATTAAAAAATGGGTACAAAGGCTTAGGAACCTTTTCTTGCTTTCCAAAGGATCTGAACAGATGTGTTTTACTGAGGTTCTGTTACATGTGTTTTCAATCCTTAAACGAAACAAATCTTAGAAATAGCAGGTGTGCCTTCTGTTTTTTCACTGTTGTGTGAAAACTCTTTGACAACTAAAAAAAATCTGGGAGTTTTCTCGCTCATTAATTAAATATACAGAGGAGAGGGGAGCACTTGTCTAAAAAGTGATGTTTACTGTCTAGTTTAAAAGCAGGGGTTTTTCTTTTGTGCGTGTAGGTAATTCTGACAATGCCTTTTATCTGCTCTTTGTGGCTGGTGAATCGATAGAGCAGGTCAGCTGAGACCAAAGAGTTGACTTGCAAACTGTGTTTCAAAACTGAGCTGCAAAGTGGTTGCCTGACCTTCATTGCCTACTGCTCTCATGAGCTTAGCCTTTGCAGTTGTAGAGGAAAGCATTCTGAACCTGCCTAATTTGCTGTGGAGTACTTCATTCTTCCTGTCTGGTGTTTCACCCTGCAAACACATTTTCTCTCTCTGCTCCATTTCAGCCGAAGTATATGACAGAAGCTATGCTGATCCTAGGAAAGCTTCATTATGTGGAGGGATGCTACAGAGATGCCATCAGCATGTATGCAAAAGCAGGAATTGATGACCTTTCAACCAAAGATGAACCTCTGTACGTTCTGCGTTTGATAACTGAAGCCTTTGTTATTAAAGGTAAAGGACCATGTATGTATATTTGAAATGCTGGTTTTAGGTTGAAGCTATTTCTCCAAATGATGTGGTTGGAGTAGGATTAGGGCAAAGATGTATGCTGTAGAAAATCCTACATGGTATGGTCTGCATAGTTTCAAACTTAAAGGCATTGTGGAGTCTTAGTCCATGGTTTTTAAACTTGTCTGGCTTGTAAAGAAAAGCTTGAAATTGGAAATCTTTTGGTAACTCTCGGCTGTAAGTCAGTGACATGCTTGAGCTTGTGTCTCCATTTTGGGAAAATCTGTATCAAGCCCTTGGCTAAATTGGGACCTATGCTTTCAGTTAGAAAGAGTTAATCTACTTGTACATTTCAGTGATTTCTGTGAATTAAACAACAATGATGTCTCCAAGTTTTAAACTTTGGACTAACAGAATATGTGCTTTCAAAGCAGGTAGTATATTTTTGCAATGCATGTCACACAGTATCAGACCTTATGTACGAACAGGAATCTCTCCTCCCCCTAGTAATTCTAGAGACATTGCACTGTTCGAGAGATTCTGATTAAAACTACCTCTGTGGGTAGTGAGATTGCATTTCCTTTTTGAGTGGGGGAAAGGAAGACCCTTGTCAATTTTTGACTTGGGGGGAGAAAAAGATCAGTAATCTTCTCCTTCATTTGCTTTCGGTTCCTTTATAAATGTTGCTCAAGTACTGCTACCTATCTACTGCTTTCTACTCTTTTCAGCATGTCCACCAGCTAATTAGGTGAATGAGAACTCTGATGATCAGATACCTTCAACTGGTATGTAAAAGAGTGAAACCAAATCAACCCAAAATACTGTTTGACTGGGCTGCTGGTATTACTGATAATAATTTGAGTAATTCTGCTTTTTTTGAAACCCTGTTTGTGCTGCTTTGCTTGCTTTGATTTTTGTTTCCTGTGGTACTGATTGAATCTGCTTCATTAATGATCTTTTGTGGAGCAGGACTAATTTACTTGTACCTCACACTGACACTTGCATGGCACAGAGGTGCGAGTAGCTGCCAGTGCATTCTCAGCAGTGTATTTGAGAGCAGCTCCTGGTGCACTCCAGAGACTGAAGGAGATGCACTGTCCTTATTGGGAGCCAGATATGACCCTTGGTGAGGTGTGAGTGTAATGATAACATGTGTGTGGAAACTGATGGAATAACCCTGTTGTTATGAGACCCCTTGTATTGTGCTGACTACCTAACTTACATATGAACATGCTGGAGGCGTTTGCCTCAGAGTGTCAGGCAATTTTTTTGGTTTCTTTCCCCATGTGGTTTAACATGGAATGTAAATACTGTGTTGCCCCTGTAAACCATATGGAGTCTCTGCTGTTGCAGAGAAACCTCTGTGCTGTTATGGTTTCACAGTCTTTATCCTCCATGATGATTATTTTCATATTAGCTAAGCTATCAAGGGTGTAATAAGTCACTCAGTATTCTACCAAAGTTGCTGGCAGAAAAAAAAGTCCAGCTGAGTGGAGCTTGTCCAGCTGGGTTTGGTGAAGGCAGTCACTGCTAGGATCACTGTTCCCTCATGCCACGTTCCCTCAGCCCCTCTTATGTTAGCACTTTGTGCAGGTAGCTATGGCAATAGCAGCATAGTTTTAAATTTTCATTTTAAAACATGTATGTCCAGGCTGCTTCTGCAGGGCAAGTAACAATATGGAGTTGAATTATTTAAAATTCATTGATACTTTATGCCATAGTTTTTCTTATTTCCTCCTTTTAATTTGATATCTCTCCAGAAACTATGTTCCTTCATACTATATTACTGCATTTGGTTGAACTATTGGTTCTTTATGCAATCTGAAGCCTTCTTGAAAGATGCTCTTGAATGTTGCTTGTAGCAAAATTTTTGCAGGGGCCATTTAGGCAAATGTCCAGAAAAGCCACAGTCCTGACTATTTCAAGGCAGAACTTAGGTTCCCCACTTAATTTCTTGTTCGTATTTTCAGAAACAGGAGAAAGCCGTTGGTTTAATATAATATCCCTGTCCATCTAGCATTTGTTAAAGCAGCAGAACTTTGTATCAACTCATAGTATGAAATTTGAGCTACCTCAGTTTTGTGTAGGTAGTACTGCTGTGTTATGCCTGTATGCAGAATGGCAGGATAGGTTCTCAAGCAGTCAGGATTAGCCTGGAAAGGCCCTGGGAGAAAGAACAGTCAAATAAAAGCCTTATTTTTTTTTTAATGTTAACATCTATCTTTTTAATGTTGGAAATGAACAAAAATGTAACAAGAAACAGGTTGGAGGCAGTGGGAGGAGTTGTACAGATAAAACCAGTTGTAGAAATCCAGCAAAACCAAGTTTCCTTCCTTAGCGCACCTTTTAACCTCTGCAACACTGAAGGTGGATGTTGAACTAAATCTCTGGAATCTTTCTCTAGAGGTCCACAGCTTGTAGTAGGTTCATGTTATGGTAAGAGGTAGTATGGATTTGTACGCTTGTGTTTGGATTGAAGAAGTTGAGCAGGGAGAAAATGTCTTGCTTGCCTTCTCAGTAAACTTCCACACAAGGTATGTATCAAGAAGTAAACACTGAAGTTCTTTATCAGTATGAGGGCTTGTGCAATTGACAGGTCACGGGAGAAATGGCAGAGAGAGCAAGATTCTGCAGCGTCTCATCTGACTGCTGCTTCCTGTTCTGTTTCTAAATCCCTGCATTGTGAACAAAATATGTAGCTGTAAGAGCCCACTGGTTTCCCTCTGCTTGCTGCAGAAACTCTGCAGATATCTCTCCCTTCGAAAGGAGTAAATCTTCCTGGTAATAGGTTAGGCCACTAGCTAACCCTTACAAAGCACTGTGTAGCTCTAGCCAGGGTTTCAGCATACCTGAGCTCCAAGAAAGATGTGGCAGTGTTTGCTGTGCTGCTGAGGGCAGGACAAGAGCTGCTTTAACTCAGGCAGGCTGTTGCCAGCCTGGGTGATGGAGAGTCAGGCAGGGCTCATGCATTGTGTGGGTTGTTTGTAATGACTGAGAAGGGCTTTAGCCAGTCGTCAGGGATGTGTCAGAGCTGCTGCAAGGTGAGTCAGCCCTGTGCTGAGGGGCTCCCTGTGTCTGTCAGGCCAGGCACTGGACTTCCTCTGCGTGGAGTGGGATAGCCTGGAGATAGCTACCTGCCTATATTTGTGCAGCAATGCCATAGGATTGCACGTGGTATCTAGTTTCTAAATGGATTTCTAGGGAGTTAAAGCTTTAAAAGTCCCACTGCCTATTTTTTTTTCCTTTTCTCCCAGTCCATCCTGTAATTTTTGTAATTTAGTCATTTTTGTGTTATTATTGGCCATTTGGCAGCTCAGGGTAGGTTTAATTTGTGCAGCTTCAGTCTGAAGTCTCTATAAAGTTGGCTGTTCTGAGGTGATTCATCACCTCTTCAAATGTCATCTGACACAGTTGACGTGAATGGTGGTGTACAATACAGCCTCTTCTCTGGTGACTGTGAGAGAAGATTGCAGACTAAGTTGAGATTTATCCCTTGCAATTTTGTTTCTAAGTGGTTTTGTTCTCTAGTTTCTGGGGTTTTTTAACTTTAGAAAAGACATCCATTTTATCAAAAGGCTGCAATGTGAGCTTGGTCTTTTTTAATCTTGGAAAGGATGTGGAAGAGAACAAGGTGGTAATGTGTCTGTAAGAAGCCTTGATCGTAGTCTGCATTTTATTGTAACAAATCCAACCATAAGTCATATCTACGAGGAAGTGAGACTGTGTTAGTGCAGTGGTTCAGAGCTATCTATATTTTGTTCTTGGACCCATTTTAGTCATTTAAAGATGCTTAAGATCTGTTGTGTGACACTTTTAAAAAACCAGAGATAAACTCTTGAGACAAACATTGCTGGATTGAGCTGCCAATCTTTAGAGCTCTCCTAAGGTCTGTGAGTGATATTTCTGAAAGCAAAACCTTGAAACAACCACCTGGGGGTTTTTCCTGAGTTTGATAATAATGAACCTGCTTCCAGTGTTCCGGGTTCAGCACATATTGTTTTGGATTATTTTGTGTTTGTTTGGGGTTAGAACAAATTGCTGAGCTTACGTATGTTCCTGTTTCTCTTGTGGTTGTATCTTTTAAGAATTCAGTGGTAATGAGGTCTGTATACTTTGAATTATATGGTTCTGCTTTCCGCTCATGTGAAATGATTGTCTTGGGTTTCTAATACTGGAAGTGGTTGTTTGGAGATTCTAGTGGTGTTCTGAAAGGAGAATGGTGGTATCACATAGAGATAAACAGAAAACCTGACCTTTTACTCAGCTGGTTTGAAAACTACTTGCTTTGTTTTAATCATTGTTTTAAATTGACCAAGTGAAGCCTCAAAATTTGAATAAACTGTTTTAAATTCTTAGTGATTGTTCTCTTAATTAGTTTCTTATTTTGTTGGCTTGTACTACTGTTAAAAACAGTAGATTTGCATACAGTAAATACAAGCTTGGTATTAAAGTTGTTCATTCTAGCTAATCAGAGGATGCATCACGCACTTGTTTATATACTTAATTGGAGTCTTTAATTTTGACATTTGCTTATGTGTCATCCATTTTTTTTATATGGTTTTCTAGATGATGAATAATTCCTTAGGTGAGATTTGTATTCAGTTGCTTTTGTTCAAAAATTAGAATAAAATGTAGAGTTAAAGATAGTTTTATTGCAAAGCTATGTTTAGATAAATATACTTTTCCCTCATCTCTAAAGAATTTGATTGAGAATTTTCAGTTTTATAAATGAATTTATTTAACTCAGTGTTTCTGATAAGCTGATAAATTTCTTGTCATGTGTACCTTTTAAAAAAATTCATAGATTAAAATGGGAAAAATAAGCTTTCCTGTTTGTTTTTATTTCATTCACTGTTGGTTCATTGAACTAAAATAGAGAGAATTGAAAGGGGTAAAGGTAAGGTTTGTGGAATTGGTTTGGGTTTTTTTAAAATTTTATTTTATTTTTTTTGTCCTCTTTGCAGGAGAACACCTCTATTTTAAAGACTATTCCAGTGCTTCATCACACTCTTATTTCAGATCCTAAGCTACTAAATTTTCTAGTTCAGTTCTTTACTAAATGCTACCAATCCCATGGTGCAAGGATATATTCCACCCAAGTAATGTTAATGGATTATTGTGTATTATTGTCTTAACTTAAGCAGCCTTTCTTTTAATCAGAGTTTTCTGTTAGCTTCTCTGGAATGAGATTTTTGTCCACTTAGTTTTTGGTAAGTGAGATCATACTATCAAAACTGTGGAGTGTTCTGGAATACAGACTGTGTGGAATAATTTTGAGTACCAGTAGTTTGAACAATTTCAAATACAGATCAATTCAGTTTAGAAACATCATATAGTTTTGTAAGATCATAGTTTATTTCATAAGCTTATTTTGAAAGTGAGTTTACACATGTAACTTCTTTTTGTCAGAAGCATTTTTAATTCAGGTCATGTTTTATAGCTCTCTTAATGGACTGTACATGCGCTTTCTGAGTCTGTCACTCGTTTCAGAGGGCATGGCACTTTTCAGGATGTCTTCTCCCTTTTGCAGACTGTTTGGAACACTGTTCCACTTCTCGTTTGCCAAAAACCCCCTCTCAGTGGTTATGCATACTCTTGTGCTTGAGATTTTTACTACAGGATAATTTTTTAGAGTTTTTGAAGTTCCTTAAGAAAAATCTGCTGTAATGCCTAAAAACAGATGGTATATGTGTATATCTTACTATGTAAGAACATACCTTGTCTTGTCCACTGAGGCAAGTGTAGAAAATGGATTGATGAAAGGTTGATGACATTTTTTTCATGTTCAAGTAAGTAGTTTGCTTTATGTTCTCTCTAGAAATCCAGTAATAAAAGTAAAAGCATGTTGTAATTGCCCATGTCAAGATAAAGATGATCCATTTCTGTATTGTTGTTTAGGAGCCACGTGACTACAAGGAAAGTGCTCAAATCTGTGAGTGGTAAAAGCAGAGGGAACTCACATCTTCCTTGTCTCCTTCCAGCACAGCTGCCTCCACTCTCCCTAGAAGCAGAGTTTTCATCCTGCCTGCATTGCTTTTGCTGTCTGACCTGAGGGTAGTGTGCTGTGAGGTACCCATTTAGCAGAACTGGGCAGCAGGTTGTAAGGTGCAGGGGAAAAAGTCCTGAGCCTGAATTTCCTCTCTGTCTCTCTCCATTAATTTCAGTATCAAGTATCGTGTCGCTTAGGCACTTCTGACATGGTGGCATATGTGCCATAGGCTTTTACTTGAAAGTCTAAGTCTTCTATACTTCAATAATCCCATTTAAACAGAAGAGTTGTTACTTTAATATGTTCTGACTTCCCAGGGTCTCAGTTCACTATTCTCTGGAACCTGCCCACCTTGGAAGTGATGATGCTGACTGACGCACTTAAGTTCATTGAAGTGTTGAGAAGGATATCTGGAGCCTTCCTAAAGACAACATTCCTGTTCTTCATTGGCTTTAGGAAAGCTTGTTGATCATGAAGAGCCAGCATTGTACTGGGCACAAAGTTGAGATGGGAAGAGCATAGGTTTAGGTGACAGTTAAGGGGAAAGTTAGCTAAAACTTTTTTTCATACACAGATATAGCTTTTCAGTGATAATAGGCTTTATGAGGATGATGAACACTTGCCAACATGCAAATATTAACTTACATGCTACTTTTGGGGGATATATTTGCTTGCAGTTCTCACTGTTACTTAACTGCTGTTTCCTCTTCTAGCAGCTCCTTGGTGAGGTTGTGTCAGTAATTTCAGCTGCTGATGTGACTAAGTAGAACTTAGTGATATACAGTAGAGGAGAAGAATTTGTGTTGGGTTTTTTGTTTTTGGAGTGGGTGTTTTTTGGTGTTTTTTTGTGTGTGTGGGGGGGGTTTGTTTGTTTTTTCTATGTGTTGCTTTGTTTGTGTGTTTTGTTTTTTTTTAAGGGTCTGGCAGGGGCAGGGCATGAATTCCTTTGCTGGAATCCTCTCATGACTACAAAAGGTTGAGATTTGTCTCTCTGAGAACTGAAATCTGTGGGAGATGGGTTCCCTTAAACAGAACCTAAATAATAAAATTAGTTTCTTTGCCTGGCCATTAGAAAAATTAAGTCCCAGCCAAAAGGATGTATGATACAACAGGACATTAAAATTAAAATAAGACATTTGTTGGCAGAACTTGTTTTCACTTTTGCTTGGCAAAAGATGCATCTTTTAAATGTTAATCCACATCAGAGGGGGAGAGAGAGAGACTTTTTTCTATACCTGGTATGCACTTCAAAGTGCTAGTTTTCACAAGTCTGACAGCAAGACAGGAAGCATGCTGTTGATTCATGCTGGCATCAGAGTAGCTGTCTGATAGGCAAAAGCCCCACTTTGTAGATGTTGATGTCTTGATGAAAGGACTGAGTATTAGGAAGTTTTATTTGGGGTTTCAGAAAAGCATTTTTAAGAGTCTGGAGTTGCCCTTACATTGTGACAGTGAATCTGAACCTATTGCATGCTGGTGAATTGTGTGCCTTTGTGCCACTGCTTTCCTACTTGGATGTGAAAGAGTTGCCAAACCCAGCCTTGGTGTTCTTGGTGTACTTAGGCTTTTCTCTTGTGCTCTGTGAGCTTTTCTCTGCTGTTGGATCAGATGGTTTACCGTTCTAGAAGTGGTTTGCGCTTCTAGCACAGTCAGCTATGCACAAATGCAGCATGGGTGTTACTTTAGACTTTCGAGGAGTTAGATGGAGGCCACTAAATGCAGATTACTGAAATTTGAAAAGTGGAAAAAGGGAACAGCATCTGGTTCCTTTTGTTAATGTGGCTTGCTTTCTGCAGTGGTAAGGTTTAGTTATTCTGTTCCCTTCCCCACACACAGTTGTAGGTGGTGATAGCACACATGCATAAAACCTTGTCCACCTTTAGCACTATGACTTAGTTCTCTAAAGCTGTGAGGTTAGCAGCATCAGGAGGTGGAAGAGTATTTGCCCATGCTTTTCTGAGGCAATGGAACAATGTTTGTAGGCTTAAATGAAGCAACATGTTACACTTATTTTCACTAGAAGAGAATGAATACAAATGTACTTGCAGATGGCCAAAGCTAGAGGTAGCTTTTAGATGGCTTTGATGATGGTGTCATGCTGGGGCTGTGTTGTATAGCATGGTATGTGTCCAGTGGCTATGGGAAGATTTCCATGTGGTAGTTTGGCCTGGAGTAAGCTTCAAATGTCTCTGCCTATCTTTTAAGGGACAGGGCAACAAGCCTGTTAGTCCTTGCGGGCTCTGTCCATTCTAGTAACTTTAAGCAGGATTGTCTTGAGTGCTTGATACGAATCAGCATAGTAAAATATGAATTACCCTTCCTTTCTCTCCCTTCTGCTCCTCAAATACACATAGACTCATTTAGATTGGAAACAACCTGTACAGTCATGAAGTGCAACCATTAACTCAGCACTGCCAAATCCAGTAATAAACCATGTCCCTAAGCACTACATCTACACATCTTTGAAATACCTCCAGATCTGGTGACTCCTGGGCAGCCTGTTCCAATGCCTGACTGCTCTTTCAGTGAATAAATTGTTCCTGAGACCTGTCCTGGCGCAGGTCCTTGAGGCCATTTTCTCTTGTCTTGTTATTCAGTATGTTGTAGAAGAGACTGACCCCCACCTTGCTGTACCCCACTTTCAGATAATTGTAGAGAGACTCCATTTCTCCAGGCTAAGCATCCCCAGCTCCCTCAGCTGCTCCTCATAGCAGTTGTGCTCCAGAACCTTCACCAGCTCTGTTGCCCTTCTCTGGACATGCTCCAGCACTTAAAGGTCTTTCTTGTAGTGAGTTGCCAAAAAATTGAACACAGGGTTAGGCTAGTCTGATTCAGTGACTCGGAAGCTAGAAGACAGCTTTTTTGCTGGTGATCCTGCTTAATTGTGGTGCAGATGAACTCAACCTGAATCAATTCCAGTACTTGGTCATCAGTACCATCTCCTCTCCCTTGTGCCCCTTCAACTTAGCGTTTTTTCTCTTCTGCTTTTTCCTGTTGTAGTTAGACCAGGGAAAAAGAGTATTTTCTGCAGTATGCTATGACAGTTTATGGATGCGGATGGTGTTGACAAAGTCTTTAGGTGTGGGGTTGTAGGACACTGATCACCTCTGTGTTTGTTGTGCCTCAGAGCATTGCTCTAGTAGATGTATCTTGATGTCACAGAATGGAGGTGGCCTCAGGACAATCAATATGTTATAGCAGTGATCCCCAAAGTGGGGCATGTACCCCAGAGTCTGAGCAAGATGTTCTACTGTGGTGCAGAAGAAAAAAATTATATTTATTTTTTCTTGAAAAATCCACCAGCACAAAAAAACACCCCATACTGAAATAAATCTTTAGTATTGTATTTTATTGAACGTGGTGCCCTTGCTTAGGCTGTATGTCAGGGGATCTTGTGTCATGTAGAGCCTACAAAAGTGTCTTACAAAACAGGATGTTTCGCACTGTGGAAGGGCATCCTCACTAGTTCATTCGCGTCCGTATGTTGCAGCTCACTTTTGCCTACATAAGTGGATTAATGTATTATGTTGTCCAGTTTTAATTAAACTAACCCTTATGAAATAGACATGTAGCTTAAAGATTCCCTCAAAAACCTCTGGTTTTCAGGTAATACTAGAAATAGCACAAGCGAATTAGAAGAATGTCAGAGCTTACAATATTAGCTTGAGCTCTTCAGTCAGGTAAACGCAGTGACAGTCGAATTGGACCTAATCAGTGAAGTCTAATGACACTCAATTAAGTACTTAAATTTTTAGAAGCCTCTCTTGAGCTTTCTTCTGTAAAAGCAAAATATGAAAAAAGGATAACATTGGGCAAACACTTATTCTTCCTGCTGTGGAAAAATGGCTGGAGTAATAAAAAAAAAACCTATATGGCAGCAAACTAAAATGCTTTCCTTTGAAAGAGACGCAGAAGACATTGCAAAAGACCTGAAAAAACAGGTATTAGAAGAAACTGGGCAGTGTGGGAGGCTTCATATGTAATAGCATGGAAATATAGATGTTACGGTATACATGTCTCATCTTAAGGAGCTTGCCACATTCTGGTTCAGTGATGAAATACATTAAGAACTACTTAGGAGCACAGTTTGGTCCAGAAATGCACAAAGTGCTGTAGGATGGCATCAGTGAGGTTAACTTTATAAACACAAGACTTTTAAATAGAATGTAGTTTGTAATGACATGGGGAATGACCATGAAAATCTGTACACACCACAGCTCAGTGGTTATTTCATGGCAAAATGGTTAAAATAGTTGTCAAACTCAAAGGTGAATTACTGCCTTTTTGCTTTTACAAAAAATCAAGTGTTCTGAATTTGAAGGGCTTTTCTCTGCTGACAGGTGGCTGTCAGTAGCATGTTATCTAGCAGGTATTTTTGAAAAAATAAGCACATAAATATATGATAAATAGTTTGTGAAGCAATGTCTGTGTATAACTATATATATATGTTGAGTATGCATGCTCAGAATTTTTTTTTTTTAGTATGATCAAAGAATTTCAGAGACCACTGTATTGTAGGTTAAAGTAAGGATTAAAAGACATACCATGGAGGTTAAGAACAGCCAGTTGAGCAGGTCTGGATATGCTCCAAGGAATTAGTGTCTGTGGATTAAAGTTGCTGATTTCCGCTGTGCATGGGATATGCGGTGTGATGCAGAGCCTACACAGCACTGATTGAGGGCAGGGGACTGAGGCTGCATCTCAGGGGAGTGCTTGCTGCCTTCTGGCTTCACAGCCATTCGATCAAAAAGCTATCCTAATTTTAGTAATGAACTTGAGCTGTAATTACAAGTCTAACCAGATAGAGTTCTTGCTTTGAAAATAATTGGAGTAACATTGTTAGCATTGGTTTATTGCATCCAGTAGGAAGGTGGGGAGTAGGAGGTCTTGAGTTCTGCATTGATGCAACTAAGCAGCCTTCACAGGTTGCTTAAATTTTAAGCTTCATTCCCAGCTTATAGTTAGAAAGGTCTTCAGATGATTTTATGTGGGGTTACTGGAATTTTCTGCCTTTTTATCTTTGAGACTTTTACGTGAAAAATACCTCAAGATTGTAACAGATTGCCAGAAATTTACAATAATCCTGTATAATAGGAAGTAGCAATCAAAGAAGTACATACAGCTTTCTTGAACAGCAAAACTTGTCTCTTAGTCGCCACCTTTCATGGGCTGCCGTATGAATTAATATGTTCAAAATCAAGGGCTTCTAGGCCTTTCTTCCCCCTCTTCTATTTCCATTGCAAATAAGCCCTGCTGAAAAAATTGTAGCTTAGTTGCTGGGGAGAAAAGTGTCAAGACCAGGTTGTGAATTATTTAAACTGCTGTGAATTGTGGCAGAAACAATGCATGGTGCTGGGTCTTGCTTATATCTAATTAATCCTGACTGCTGCTTGTTGAGGTTTGGGCTGTTTTGCTTTCCAAGACACTGTAATGGAATGGGTTAGTTGAAGACTGTGCTCTTAAGTTCAAACCTTAGCTGGCAGAGCAAACTGGTTGTAATACTATCTCTATGAATTTGAATTTTGACTCTGAAAAGTGTTTGGTATTCTGATGAATGTTGGTTAGTCAGCCTGCATGTGTATATGTTTGAAGTCTTAAAAATAGTCTTGTTTCAATGCTAATTAATTTCCTAGAGCCACATTTCTGAACTAGACTGAAGGCCACGTGCTAGAAATGAAGTGCATCTTCCACTTGTGGTCAGTGACCTAGAATGACCCGGCATTCTCCAGGATGAGAATGTGCACACAACCAGTTTCCTTGCAGCAGCTGCTGCCATGCAGCGTCTTCATGCATGGCTTACCTTAAGACAAATTACTTACCTTCCTGTGTGTAGAGTAAAACTGTTGTGTGCACTTACCTTAGCATCACACTGTCCTCTGGCCAGGCTGGCCTGTCTGTGTGCCAGGAGCTTTGCAGTCTGGGGCTGGTGCTGTTGGCAGGACTGTAAGTTCCACACTAAGATGTCTTTTGCTTCAGGTTGCCATAGGTGTGTTCAACATGAAGCACTGGGATGCACCACATGAGTTTGGGTTCATGCTCTTCATGCTGTTGCTTTTCTTTGATCTGTTCTTCAGCTTGCTGGGTAGCTCTGATGTTCCTGGGCTGTGGGATTTTAGAAGCTGCAGGCTAGCACTGTTGGTGAAAATGATGACCCTGAATTCTTGCACCTATGAACCTACCATTCCCTGGTTGTCTAAATTCATCAAAGTGTAGGAAGCTTAAAGTCTGTGTGAAAAGGAAAGTTAAAAGAGCCTGTGAGAGGACTGGTACATTGTTCCTGCTTGGAAGAGGAAGTGCTGCTGTTTGGTGAGCTAGTTTATAAAACCACAGGAAAATAAAGCGACCTTAATACCCTACCTAGTCCATGTGCAGTCTTCATCTGTGCACTGAGGCTCTCAAGACCAAGCTGGGTAACACCCTGAGCTGGCCCTTCTTTGTGTAGCAAGTCAGACCATGTACCTTCAAGGATTCCTTCCAGCAGGAATTGTCATCCCATTTATGTTGCTGAGAATCTGATACTACATGTCCGTGTGCACATGGATGTTCCAGTTCTGGTAATAATATCACCTCGGTGCATTGGAGCTATATGATATCAATGTCTTCCCCTTCCCTTGGCAAGGAATGACTGAGATGAAAGTGGAAATAAGCCTTCATAAAATTTCCCCTTTCAGATTTCCACATGTGAGAGCAGTGCATTTCAGCTCAAGGAAGAGATTACTTCAGTGGTACGTCTTACAAACCTTACGGATTTGGGGTTTTTCTTACATAAATGCAGCTTAGATTTGGGTGCAGGAAAGAAGGGGTGAAGATTATAGAAAGGTGGAGAGCCAGAGATAAATCATTGGGAGAACTAGAGGAGGTGAATGGAAGCCTTGCCTTTATGCAGGAGAGAAAAGCAGCATTTCTATACATAGAAAGTTACTTCCTCTGAAGTGGGTAGAATTTGTTCTTTTAAAGAAGGGTAATCTGGAAACATGTCTTTAAATCCTGAGCCTGGGCCGTACTGTATTAGAAAACTGTCTGCACTGTATGATAAACTACTACAGTATATAGGTATGTATCTATTTAAATTTGAGCACCTGATTCATATGAGAAAAATCTTAGTATAGATAAGCTTTAAGTTGGTATTCTCTTATTACAGCTGATTGTGAAAAATACCTGAGTCCCTTTACCTTAACCAGCTAAGAAAGCATGTAGCCTTACGATTTACTTGGAAGCTAATTCTGTCTTGGCAGTAGCTCCGTTTTTCTTGCTAAACCCAGTGTGGAAGTAACATGCACTGTAGTGGTTTTCTGACACATTGTGGAAACTGAGTTGAATTTAAATTGTGTGTTGTACTGCAAAGTTTTTTCTGTGCTGGTAACTGGAGGATGGACAAGAGTTACTGGAATTTGTACTCTTTGTGCTGGAGGACTTGTCAAGTCTTACCCAACTGCAGCCTAAGCAAATCTTACTGTTGGGGCTTTGTATTGTGAGAACTGAATTGGTGGCTGCAAGAGTAGGGAACTTACATTGTTTTTCTTCTCTTCTTCCTCTTGTATTCTGGATTTGCAGTCTGCTTGCTCTAATTTTTCTTTTCATTGCATTTCTGTGGTAAGGAAGAATAGCCCTGTTTGGATTCTGTGGAAGATTTTGTACTCGAATGACGTCAGGTCAGTGCATACAGTATTAGAGGGAGAGCCATGACTAATGTCACATCGTGTGGGTCATTTTTCCTTCTAGCCCTTTACAAGTAGTGCAGTGCAGCACAGTATCTTTTTTAACACACTGTGTATTGCTGCATACTTAGAGTGGCAAGAATCCTTCTGGAGATGTTCCTTCCCCTGTCTCTGATCAGCCCCAGCTCTGTTCTTCTGACTTGCATGGACGGGCATGTTTGTTGTCAGTACCTGATGCTGGCGGAGGCTGCTTGCTTTCCTCCCTCATGTCAGAGCTTAGAGATAGTAACTCCTTGCAGTGGGCTGTAGCATGTATGTAAATGGCTTTTTATCAGCCTCTTCTGTCTGTGTGACATCTCCCACGATAAACGCCCCCATGCAGACTGTGTTAGGATGGCTCTTGCAGTTTGATTAAATGCTGCTTGTATATGAATGCCAGTGAATTGTACTGGATTTTTTTTTGCAGGGCCCTCAGTCCTACTTTGCATTTAAGGGGAATGACTCTGAAATGCAGACTTCTTAAAATTTATTTTCACTTAAGAGGAATGACTAGAAATTCAGAGGTAGATAAAACTGAGACAGATGTAAGAAGAATATTTGTAGGTTATTTATTCTCACTGTAATGCTGGATAATTTTGGTTTGTTCTTTTGCTGTAGAGAGAGTTAATGAGCATTTTTTCCCTTCACTCGTTACAAAGTTACAGGGTTGGAAAACGGAAGGATCGAAATAACAGGAAAACAACCCATGATATAAAGACAGACTTCATAGATGAACTAGAGACAAAATCTGTTGTATCTGGATGCTGTACAAGGTGTTCGTCAGAAGGAAGAAGAAAACACAGATTGGGCATTAGTTAAAAGCAGCAAAATGATTGTCATCCCCGTCTCACACACTCTGTCAGTTCGAAGTAAATTCAGTCCTCCTGTTCTACTCTGGTCTGTATTTTCAGAGGTGAAAGGTACACATGTGTGTTCCTCCAAGATATAGATCTTTGAGGGAACACACTGTGTACTTCTGGCTTGGGAGAGGACAGAAGGAGTGGGGAGCCACCTCCTGAGCTTGAACCAGGGAGGCCTTTTCCCAACCTGCTGAACTAACTGCTTATGTCTGGCTCAAATGTAAGACATGCAATAGGGAAACTCCTCACAGAGTAACCAAGGGGACAGAACAAATGTTGAACATTAGATGTAAACAAAGCTAAGACTGCCTAGGAACCTCAGGCTCCTCCAGCATGAGTGCCCAGACTGTCTCATACATCATGGGGAAGCCTGGCTGCCCATTGCTGCCTCACAGCAGTTTGTTGCCAAGACTCCTGGAATGAGCAGATTGAGGTGCTGTGCCTCTCAAACTGTGGAAGTCCAGGAAAGCATGGCTGGTGCCTGTGGTGGATCCTCACAAATCCCTTGCCACATGCTGCAGCAGTTGAAATTTCTTCATTGGAGAGCTGTCTGGACAGCTGAATTATTTTCTTCTTTTGTCAGCTGTGTGGATCTGTGTCAGGAACACTAGAATTTTGTATTGCATCTTACATATTTGTCATTGTTACTAGGGAATGCTGTTATATATAAAATTCATCGGAAAGCATGTGCTGAACTTTTTGCTACTGGGCATCGGTGCAGTTGTGATTGGTGAAGATCCAAGTTTTCAAGCAATGTTTTCTTGTAGAGATCCAGTGTGGCATAAGAACCTGTACCAATCAGAGTGAAACTGGTATATGGATGTGTAGCCCATCCAGTTAGATTGAAGAGTATAAAGGATGTCATAGTGTGATGCCAAGACGAGTTTGATGGTAGAAATTTTTAGTCTAGGCACCAGTAGCTGTGCATCTTTAATTAACATACTCTGTGTTTGTTGGTGGTGTTTGATAACGATACAAGAAAGAAGCTCAGTAGTACAAAACACAGGGATTTTTCCTTCCTTTGGGAAGGGGATGATCTTGTGGTTAAGAGCCTCTTGTGCCTTGCCAAGAGCTTGCTGCGTGTCCATGAGCAATCTGCATGTGCTCAGATTTTCCAAGAGAGGCCTCAGATTTTCCGACTTTGTTTCTGTATAATTTTCCAGTTAGGGATGTTTTTTTGTTTGTTTTTTCCCCCTCAACACTGCTGCTTATTGAAAGCTTCACTTGAAGTAGCAGATGCCTAGAAATTATCAAATTCAGTGCCAGCCTGGCACTGAATTGAAGCACCTAAGATCTATAGCCATCTTTGGAAATATAGGCCTTAATTTCTGTTTGCTGATTCCTAGCAGAGGGATTTTGTGTCCTGCCTTCATAAAGTGTTTGAAAGGCATGGTAGGAGTGTGCAGTGGCACTGTGTGCTAGAGCAGCATGACAAAGATGATGCCTTGCACGTGTAGGAATTGTATTTTAGGGGGTAGTGTCCTGAAAGTCATCAAATCAAGAGGGAAACCACATGTGGAAAAGCCTTCCTGTCAGGTGGTAAATTAAGACTAATATAGCCATGCTGCTGTTGTTTGGCTTCAGTTAAAGAAGATGTTGCCATTTTGCAGGTTTGTCACTGGAGCGCTCAACCAACTCAATTGCCTCACGTGCTCGACTGTGTGAGAGGGAGGAGGAAGTCATGGCTTGTTTTGAGAGGGCGTGTGTTATTGCCCAAGTATACTTGCAGGAGCTTGAGAAGGTAAGAAATGTGCTTAGGGTATTGCCTGATGGCCTGAGTGGAATTCCCAGGGGTTTGACAGCAAAAATAAAAGAATGGAGAAATGTCAAGTGATCATAGCAAGGAGTCTGAGAAAAAGTTGGAAGAAGTGAGGTGTCTCAGTAAAATCATTTGCAAAACAGCAGTTTAGCTGGTCTCTACCTGTTTCCTCTGAGAATGAGGTCTGGAAATAAGTTTTGCCTGTGGTAAAGCACCAAATACTTCAGATACGCACAAGTTGCATCTCAAGTTTAGCTCTTACTAGAGAGGAACTATGAACTTGGCATGGCAAGTGCTGGTGTGAAGGAACTCAAGACATTTTGCATACCTGATATGTAAATGATACACAGCAGTGGCTATTGAGATCCCTAATGAGCTGAAAGAAACCTTTTTGGATCAGCCATAGCAGTTTAATTAGCAGTGTTTCACCTTCTCCAAGTGAACCTTGAGGAATCCAGATCATTAGAACCTAGGTCCTCCATCCCTGGAAGTGTTCAAGGCCAGGCTGGGTGGGGCTCGGAGCTGCCTGATATTATGGAAGGTGTCCTTGCCCATGGTAGGGGGGTTGAAGCTAGATCATCTTTTAAGGTGCTTTCCAAACCAAACCGTTCTGTGATTAGTAGCAAGTAACTGCATCGCCAGTGGTTGGTAGGATGAGCACTGGGAGCCCTCCACTGAGCCATGCAGATAATGGGTGCTGCTGATTTGCTGGGCACATGCAAACTTTGCCTAGCTGAGTTTACAGGATGTACCATGTGCTTCCATGCCCTTCCTATGCCACACATTATGCTTGACATCAGAGTACTGATGGCAATGCATTGTTATCTGTCCTGTAACTGAAAGGCCTTTGACCTTCTGACCAGATACTTCTCAGCAGCAAAAGTGTGTTTCTGTTTCAGGTTTTGTTTTCAATGGCATTGAAACAAGAGAAAATAAGCTGAGTGCGTGTATAAAAATTCATTTAAAAAGCCAACTAACAAGAGGCCTGCTCTGTTTCTCTGCAGAAAAAAAAAACGGAATAGTCTTTAAATTTAAACTATTACTGTCCTTCCGTTGTGGAAGGATGAGTTCTTGCCAGTGCTGGACTCTGTAAATTTCTTTTACTGACAGGTTGGGTCTGCGAAGAAGGGAAAGGGTCTGACCTGTAATTCATTCACTTAGAATCATGGAATCAGTAAGGTTGGAAAAGACCTCTGAATTTACTGAGGCCAGCTATTAATTCAGCACTGTCATGTTTGCCACTAAACCCTGTTGCCAGGTGCCAACACCACATGCTTTTTGAACACTTCCAGGGATGATGATTCCACCACTTCCCTGGACAGCTTGTTTCAATGCTGGACCACTCTCTCAGTGAAGAAATTTTTCATTATATCACAACTTGAGGCCATTTCCTCTTGTCTATCCCTTGTTACTTGGTAGGAGACCGACCCCCACCTCTCTACAACCTTATTTCACATAGAAAGAAGGACACAGAGACAAAAATGCAGAGTTGATGACAGACATAGTAGATGTTCATAGTCCTTCTCCAGTCCTAGATGAAAAACCCTGCTTTGGAGAGGCAACTTTCAGCAGTGGATGTGGCTTGTTACCAGTAAGGAAGCAAAACCAAGAAAGATTTGATAGGACAAATAGAGGAAAAATTAAGATTCTTCCATCAAGACTCCTGATGGCTTGCTAACTCTTAACAAATATTTATGTTATATTGAACTAGATAAACCTACTCAAACATTGTATTGATATTTCTGTGCAACATGCTGGATCTTTGTGTGGTATTTCCCAAGCTGTTGGTGTTAATATATAGCTTTCTACTTATGCTATAAAAGGTTGGAAAGTAATAATGGATGGTATTTCAAAACTCGTATTGCATGCAGAATGTCTCATGGAAGTAATTGTAAAATTTATTTTAAATTTTATTTTATAATATTTTTGAATAGCTAATAAATGTAACATTTTATTGTTGAAGATGTTACTGGATCATGAGGACCTGGCTAATTCTGACAGTTACCTGTATTCCCAAATATTTCTTTTTTTCCCTCACAGACCTTAAACAACACACACTCAAGGAGTATCAAGGGCAGCAATGTGGCTTACTCTGAGTTTGAACTTTCCTACTTTCTGGAAGCAGCTCTACAGAGTGCCTACGTGACTCAGTTAAAGAAAGGGTAGGTGGATGCAGATATTAATAAAAATAAAATTAGATAATATCACATGTTTTGTCTCAGATGAAGACTGATTTTTTTTCTTGTGTTCTGTTATGGCTTTTGGCTACTGGCTCACCTCAAGTCTCCTCAGTATCCTTTCCTTTCTTCTGTTTGTGTCTCTCTGTCTTTCTGAAGAGTCTTAAGCATCATTTTCCAGACCTACAAGTAGGGTGGGGTAGAACAATATTCTTGTCTTGACTCAGCTTTGCTCCCTGTGGAGACAAGGGGACTGTAAAGAGAGAGTGGAATTTACACTGCTGTGTGCCCTTAAAATTTTCAGCACCTGGTTTAGAGTTCAGTAAAGTCTTACAGGTAGTTTATTTCATTTATTTATTTCTTTGTTTGTCTAAGGTCTTAAATATCCAAATCAATGCCCCAAATCTGTGTGTTTTTACTATGGAGAATGTATGTGGGAAAAGTGCTGCTCCAGGGTATTTATTATGCCTCTGAAATACAGCTCCCAGTGAACTTCAGAAGTGCAGGAGGACTTAATATCTACAAGCCTACAGTGAATTTTATGAGCCTACAGTGAAAAACCTTCTCAAGATCAGCAGAAAAGACATTGTGAATGCCCACTTCCAAAGGCCATTGGTGAGGACATGCTGTTCCCTAAAGCAGGGTGTGTCTTCAAAACTATATTAACTCTGGTTATCCAATGGAGAGATTTTGTCGTGTAGGAGAGTGTCTCTTCAGCATGTGTAAGCAGTACTTGCAAGACTCCATCCTTCCTTAGTCCTCTTCTTGCACCATATTATCCCATTTATTGTCAAGGAGTCAGATACTGGGTTTCTCACTATGAACTGTCTTCACAAATATTTAATTTTGGCTTTTTTTGCCTTCACCCCCAGTGAAAGATACTTTCTCTCATTTTCTTTACTTATTTTCTTGCTGAGTAAAATGGAAAAGAAAGCAAAAAAAATTCCAGCAAAAATCAGTTTAATCCTTCTGTAGAAAACTGATACCATTTTTTGATTTTGCTGGAGGAGGAGGGTTGCTTCTTCTTTAGGGCTTTTTGGGTACCTTTTTATCCCCCAAGAATGACTTTAAATGCAACTGTGAATAGCCACTGTTCTCCATGCACAGCAAAGCTGTACCTGTAAGCATATCCATGAGATGTGCCTTCAGGTAAGGCACATCTTGTTTTAACCTGGAGGCTTACAAAAACAAAGCTCAGATGTTGTAAAATGACCCCTTTAATCAGGCAAGTACAAGTTTATGCATAAAGCAGAGTATGAACTTGTAAAGCATAGTGTCAGTATCTGCTTGGTATGTGGTTTTCCCAGGTGAGCTGGGGGTTGGCCAGGTGTGGCACAATATGTGCTTTCCTAACCTTCTGCCCTTCTCATGGCAAACCAAAAGCTCAGGTCCTGCCAGTAAGCTCATTAACTATGTAGTAAAATAAAATCCCATTTAGAACATATGGCACTGATGTCCTTCAGGCACCTTTTGAGTATCAAACTCATGTTCATTTTTTTCAGCAACATTTTAAATTCAGTCTTCATCAGTGATGAGTTCATTATATCTAGTGGGATATTTTGGCTATTACTGTGGGCCCTGTGTGCTCCTTCTCATATGATTTTATTGATAGCCTTAAAAAGAAAAACCAAGTCCCAAACGAAAACAAACCACAAAAAACTCTACAGGAACATAGTTTGAAGCAAAATACATCTGTGAATTAAGCCATGCTTTGATTATAAGCTAAATTGCTGCAATAACAGCAAAATGTTCTCTGGAGCTGTTTCCTGATGAAAGAGCAATGTAGTTCCTACAGCTGGGATGGGAGTGGAATCCCACAGGCTCCTTATCTCCTGCAGTGCAAGTGAGAAACATCAGCCGGGGTTGGAAAGTCAGCTGGGATAAAAGGAGCCTGGTGGGATGTGGCAACTTGTCCGCCCCCGCAGCTGATACTAATGTGTGGTTTCTGCCGCGAGAGGGCATAAGCAGCATTGGGATATGTTATGAAAAGGGGAGGGATATGGGAAGAAGCTTTTTAGAATGCTTCATGAGTATAGTAGATTACTCCACCTGATACTGAACAGCTCAAAGAAATGCTTTTGTTTCCTTTATTGCTTCCAGCGTGTTCAGGTAGGAAATAAGCCTTGGATGATGACTGCTCAAGCTGTCAGGGGGTAGGTTCTGTTGAGTGGGATGTCCTTCCCCAGTGCTACATGTGTACTAAAGGAATAGTGAGTGCTTTATTCTTGTCTCAACAGGCAGAAGAGCTGAGGGATACGAGTGCTGTTGTTATGCTTTTGTTCCTGCTGGCTGGATCAGATGTGTTTTTCTCGGAGTGTGGTCAGGGATGCCCTTTTCTCTTGCAGTGTGCAGTGGAAAGAAGACACCAATATAAAAGAGAGGTCCAGTCTCCCCTTCAGGTGTTGAACTGCCAGCTGTAAAGGACCAGCAAGTCTTGCAGCTGTAGAAGTCACAGATGCTTTTTTATGAGATGCCATGTAAAAACATTGTGTCACTGAAGACTCATTTCCTGCAGTTAGTTTGCCATGCTGCAAACCAAAAAAAGCTTTCTTTTGGACCTCCAGTGAGGAATGTTGGTGCTGTGGATGCAGCACATAGGAAGGCAGGTGCTGTCATACTGTAGAGGCAGCCATTTATCATCTGCACTAGATTTTGGGTTTTGGTTGGTTGGTTTTTTGTTGTTTTGTTTTTTTTTTCTGGTGCAGATATATGAATATTATATTAAAAGGCTCATTTCTTACTGTTTTTTCTTCTTGTGTCTGTGCATGAGCAGCTGTTTAAGAAGAGGATTTGGTTTGTTAGAAACCTGAGTGAAGTGCAAAGATGTGAAAGGAGGTGGGCAGAGGCAGTGATGTTGCTGCTGTTTCTGTGCTTTGAGTACTGCTTTACTCTGGAGAGGTGACACTGCAAACTGCCGTGTAATTAGCTCAAGATGGTCCGTTGTATCTGACAGCAACTGATTGTTTAGCAGTAAGTGAGTGGGGATAAGAACATGATTTGCTGGTGACCATGTTGTTGGGAGACTGTTTTTGCAGACCTGTGTCCACAGTCCACTCCTTTATTGTCAGTATTTTTCCGGCAATTTGCACAGTAAACAGTGTACTTCTTTATTTTCCTGTGTCTTAAAGTTTTATGTAATGTTAACCAAAGTACATGACATAACTCTGATAGGACTGCTTGACTGCTTTGATTCATGGACTGGTAATTAATCTATATTAACAGGGTACAGGCACAAAACATATTTTTATGCCAAGCTGAACTGACTGGACTCTCAAGTTGCTCTTTGTCACAGTTTGTGCCCATGATTGTCTGTGTTCATTTTTATTAGATTAGCTGTAACTGAATCCTAAACTGCTCTTCATCATGTTTTTTTCAAATGGTGCTCTGACCACTATTGTGGGTAAAACTAAAACCAAGGCATTTTAATGATCATATTCTTTTCCTTTCCTGTTTTTCCTCATTTCTTTTTTTGGCCTCTTAGCAGTACATTAGAGGCCTGTGGACTCTTCCAACTCATTTCATTTCCATGATCTAATGTTCACTTATGATGTCATGGCTTGAGGCAACATTATCTGGGATTTCCAGGTAGTCCTCTATCCAAGTCCAGCAGAGGCTCACAATTGTTTAGTTTCTAATCTAAGTAAGATCAAGTGTTTTCACTATGGATTGCCAGAGGCTTTATGTCTGCATCCTCATCCAGTCACCTTCATAGCTTGTATTTCTGTTCCAAATACATACTTTTCTTTTTGTTAATTTCTTAAGGTCCTAATTAAAAAAAAAAATAATCCCTTCAGTTGCACATTAAGTATATAAAGGACATACATTAATGGAACAGTGAGTTCCTTATTGTTATGAGCAGAGCAATTCATATGCTCAAAATGAAATGTGCTCGGATGGTCTCCTGGCTTGGAACAGTAGAGTGGAAAGACAAACTCCTGTGTTTGCAGGCACGTGTGCTCTGTCTCCTGTCGCAGCTCAGTAATGTTCAATCAAGTTCAAAATACAAAAGCTGCCAAACCAAATCCTCAGTTCTGTAGAACTGGTATTGTTGAGAGCTCAGGGGATGGAGTGGGTGCTCTTTGCTAGATCCTGACTACACAGGCAGCTGTCTGGGAGGTGGTGAGTGCTGGGTGCTCCTCCTGTGCTGCCCATTTTGCACTCCTGCTGTCTGTTAAAGGTGTTCCTAAGCATTTGTCATGTGCTGCATGGTTTCAGCCCTGACTACTGACAGATGGGCAGCAATTGCCATTTATTCTTTCATTCACTTCAGTGTGTCTTTTCCTTGTTTTTCTTCTCTCCTTCTCTCCACCCCAGAGCAAGGTGTTTCTGCCAGGAGGCTCAACTTGTTTTATGGTCTCGTCTGAAATGTTGAATTGTAATGGTGCCTTAGTTTTCTAGGAACAAAACTGTTTCCATTTATCACATTCTCTAGGTTTTTCTTCTCCTAAGTATGTGCCAAATATGGAATTAATTGGCTTTGCAAGTGGTCACTAGTCTTCTCTCTGATGTTGGTTAATGCAATTCATTGGCACTTTATTAAGACAAATATCATTATGCTAACAAGAAACCTAAATAAATGCGTTTTTGAAAATGCTGTAGAACTGTTATACTCCATAACTCTTCTGTCCAGCCTCCTAAGGAGCTCATGGAAGAACAGAAAGTGCTGGTAGCTTTCAGTAATCAGGAAGTGCAGTTGGGCAGCTGAATTTTGTTTTGATGGGGGTATTTATTAATTTTTTCTATCTGATAGTAAATACCATGTAAACAATTCTGTTGGGTTTGGTCGCTACTTGTGCATGAGGTCAAGAACTGCATCTTCGTGGGTATATTCTATTCTAGACCCACTAAAAAAAGCACCTGGTGTCTTGGCCCTGTCATTGGAGTGCTTGCTGAAGTATTTAAGTCCAACTTAAAAAAAAGTTTCTTGAGCTGTTTTCCTCTTGATAAACTCAAAGCACGTTTTTTACTTTGGAGAAAGTGGAAGGAAAAAAGACTTTTCTCTACAAGTCTTCAGTTTTTTTGCTCTTTATCTTATTTTCTTGCCTGCCTGTACATTGCCCATGATTAGACAGTCTACAGATAACCTCAGAATTTAAGACTGAGATGGGTATTGCTTGGAAGTAAGGCCATATGCATTTGCGTTCTGTGACATGGTGACTACAAGTTTTAAGGTGGCATTTTATGTAGCCAGTATTCATGGTAAACACAATGACATTTTTAGCTCTACACCTCCAAAACAGTAACCTTTTTTTTAATTGTCATCAAATGTTTGCTGTTGATTCTGGAGTGCAAGAAGGTTTGCAGTGCATGAAAGCAGGCACAAGTGCAATCTGTACTGCCTACCTTCAGAATTTAATCAGTTTGACAGAAAGGGTTTTTATGGCTTTGTTTATAAATGAAATTTAGCTTTTGTCTGCACGGAAAGTTCTCCTGGGTAAGCTGAAGTGACAGTTACTGTACCAGTACAACTGCTTATTTTGTTGTATTGCTTCCTTTCTGATAGCTTGTATGTCTTTGGGTAGCTTTGACCCTGCAGTGAATGCACATTGAACCGTTTTGCAGTTACTGTGGTGGTGGGGCCATGTCCTTAGCCTTGAACAGCTGATAGGCTGCCAATGTGTTAACTGATATGTACAGTGTTTAATCTTTCCTCTCTGCATCTCTCTGAGTGCACACACACGATTAAGATAGCATTTGGCAACTAGTCAGCTTTAATTGCTCATGGTGTATGCAGAATAATATGATTTTCTTTCTTTTCTTTTTTAGTCTAACCTCTTATTGCAGGTTAAGCTGTGCTTGCAGACAATTACTGCAACTTAGCTGCCTGATAATAAACCTGTTTAAATGCCTGTTTAAACCACTGTAATGTCATCGTGTGCCTGGACCATCAGACACAAAGCGTTTAAGCACCACCTAAAAGAAATCGTCATTTAAAAGCATCACGTAAGCTCAATATAATTCAAACAAGTACAAGCTGTGTGTATGAAGAGGAGATGTGGATGCTTTTAAGGAGCAGCATCTGCTTTATAAATGTGAGCTATGAAAGGCTTCCAAATGTCCCCTCTGTTCATCAAATGTGAATGTGATCTTCTCTTAGGAAGCCATCTGGAGTAGGCAATGCTACAGTCACTGCCTTGCTCTGTGCCATTGTCCTGTCTGTGCCTCAGAGTGACTTGTCTTGCTACTGCACACTCGGCGTTGATGATTGTTTCATGGGTTGTTTGAACTTCAGTTGTGTTGCCAAGCTTTGGCACATCGTAAAAATATTCTGTCTCCAGTGCTGATTTTGGGCATTTTTCCTTTTTTCTTCGTGTCTTCCCCATAGAAATATTGTGAAAGGAATGAGGAGTCTGCGAGAAATACTACGGACTGTAGAAACAAAAGCTACTCAGACCTTCAAAATGGTAAGGGAATGGGAGATGAGAGGGTGGGGCAGTCTGGTATGCAGGAATTCTCTTGATTGACCAGTGCTGTAGCACAGAATATATTTGTCCTTACTTGATTGATTGCTGGCTTTTTTTTTCCTCTCTTTTTTTATTTTTTTAACTTTTGGAAGTGATATGTCAGGTGATCCCCTTAATTCAAAGACCTGCCCAGCTGAAACCTCCAAGCTTTCAGACCTGGGCATATAGGTTACTGTTGTTGGGTTTGTGTTTTGTTTTTTGTTTGATTGTTTTGTTTTCTTGATTTCAGTGCATTTTCTAGCCCTGGTAGTAACAGAGATGTTATTAATTTGACAGGGCTGTCCTCAGCTGACGCTGTCATGTTTTCTTTCTCAATTTCAGTGTGCAGGCACACCTTTCTGAATTTGCATGTAGAAGCATTAAGCACTTCTGTCTCTTGCAACAAGCAGTGCTTTTTTAGACTGACATCTTTCAGTGTTCCTTCTGTAAAATCCTCTTCAATACAGTACAAAGTGATTTTAATTGTTTTAAATGTTTCTTTTCTGTGTTGGCATTCTGCATCTTAGCATCCTTTTATCCTGAATGTCTCAGTTAAATAAATATTTATGTGCCTGTTTAAATTCTTGGACCTTTAACTGTTTCTTCCCTGTCTGCCCTTGGAGAGATCTTGTCCTGAAGGTACTCAGGAGGTGACAAGGTCAACAGCTTGCAGAATAACAGTCTTGTGAATGAAAGCTTTGCAGCCCTAAAAGCATTGATACTCTTACAGCTAAACTTGTACTTGTTTCTGCTTTGTGTTTTGTGTCATTCTAGGAAGTTGGGCAGGGGAGGTGGGCATGGGTTTGTGTAGTGTTTTTGAGAATACAGATAAATGTGGAAGCTTGTGCAGCAAATTAGAAGAGATTACTTAAATAATTGTCCACTCAAATGGTTGCATCCTTTTCCAAACTGAGATCAAGGTTCAGCAGTATTTTTGTGCTCGCCTGTTTTATCATTTTGCTTAAATGAGTCTAACCATCTGCTGCTCCTAGACTGTGACAGAACGTGGCTCAATTGCTCCTGTTCCTGTGCAACTGGAGACAGCTGTACAACACCCCTGGGGGATTTAGCCCTTATGGGAACTCTCAAGGTGTTCATTCAATAGCTTTTCCTGGGATTTAGAAGTTGCGTTTTCATTTTCTTATTTATTTTTAAAGAACCATCAAGAGGGCAAAGGGGAGAATGTGCTTAATTAAACAAGTTTTTCAAGCATGAAAGTAAAACACATGATTTTTTTTCTCCTAATTTGTGGGATCACAGTGTTCTTCAAGCATAATGATGCTTTTTTTAGCCAAAGGCAGTAATAACATAAATCAGAGTCTTGGCCAGTTCTGGTTTGTTTGGTCTTATTCAAAACAAGAGTGAAGCTAATTTACATAGCTACTGTACTGTATGTTAAAATTAAAGACACTAGACGTATTTGTTGCTTGCCTTCTGCTTACCACAAACTGTAGTCCTGTGTCAACCAGTAGAGATCTTTGTGTTGCTGGCAAATTATTTTCCCTCCCCTCTAATACTGCAGGAAAAAAATATAGGAGAGTTGACTCCTCAGGGTAAAACTGGCTAAATAATTACACACTGAGATGATAAAATGATACTGGCTAATGTTGCAGGGCCCTAGGCCATTTTGCTCATAGTTCCTTGCTATAAAAAGCATAGACAAGCTTAGTTAGTAACAGACAGCTTTCTGTAACTTGTCAGTAGCAGGGCATGGAAGGTCTTGGGATTTCCTGGGAGTTGTACGTGATGACATTTCTTTGAGATGCCATCGTACACTCAGACCACTGCCATCTATGAAGCTTCCCTTTATGGTGTTTAAGAGGCAGTACTGTGGTTGCATTTTAGACTAATTCAGTGAATTCATGTGTGGTGAGGTGGATGAAAATCAAGAGCCTCACATCAAAACAAGTTATTTTTCTGAAATTGCTAATAGGAACCTTAACCTTAGTGTAGTTTATTTGATCCCATAGATTGAGGTATGACATCTATAACATACCTGTCCAGGTATTTAAAAGAAAATTACTGTTGGTGTGCTCATAACACATCTCAAAGTGTACACTTCATATGAAATACATATCCAGTAGTCAGAGAAGTTGCAAAATACTATTTGCAGGTACTAGGACAGAAGGGCTGAAGTTTCAGCCTGCCCTCTGTTTTGTGCAGGATTTACTTTACAGCATAGCATGGTGTGCTGCTTGGAATTCACAGAAGACACCACCCATTTTGATTTCTCTGAGCTTATTCACAGGCTCATCTATGTACAGTGCAAGAAATCAGAGATTTGATGGGTATCAGACAAGGGTAAATGCCAAAGATAGTTTTGCTAAGTGGAGTTAACTTGCCTCCTTTTGGGCCCAGCTTGCCAGCTGTGTATATGAAGTGGAAAGCGAATATTTAAGGGTCTTCGGCTACTTGATGTTAAAAAAAGTACATGTGATGTTGCTGTCTCACTATAAAGTTCCTAAGCATCTTCTCTCTTCCCTCATTTACTGCAGCAGGAAGAGAGAAGCAGTACCAAGGTGAAACTATGGGAGTCTGTAAGGGAGAGTGATATTAACAGATAAAAGGCTGATCTTTTAAAGCTAACACAAAAGTCGCCTCTGGTCTTGAGACTTTGCATGCAAAATTCTGAGGCTGAGAACACAATGTAGTGTCATCATACTCCTATATACTAACTGTTGTGACATTGTCTCAGCAGTCCATGTGGCAGTCAGTTGTCCTTCTTCAAAGCATCCCTTGCTGTTAGGCCTTTTTGATAACTTTTTTTCCTAGAGCATTGCAACAAGACCATGTAAATGCAGAAGTTTAGTTTTTCCTCAGGAGGGAAGAAACTGACCCTTTTGTAGACCTTAGCAGCTGTTTTTGCTTCTCCAGCTTTCTGAAAAGTGGTACTGTCACACTGGTACATCTCCTTCCCAAGCTGGAACATGGTGAGGGGTGAATTTTTTGTGTTGGAGAAGGCTTTACTGAGGTGTGTCTTTTTCTGTGCCGATCTCTAGACTGCAGCCAAACAGTTAGCCCAAGTGCTTCTCCATTCCCTCAGTGAAGACTGTTACTGGAGCCCTTTATCTGATCCACTTCCTGAGTTCATGAACAAGGAATATCAGTCTTATGTTAGCAATCTTCTTTGTCGGAGGCCTGAGCTGTACTCAGAAGAGAAGTAAGTGTTCATTTTTATTTCAGTTTATTGGAAGGAGGAAGGAGTGTATTTGAACACTCGTCAGTACTGCTAATTATGTCACTGATTCATGTAGTAGTTTTGTGCCTTCTTGTTTTTCAACTTCTCACTAAAAAGTCTGCTGAAAAAATAAAACATTAAACTTTGAGTGTTTTTTTTTTAATCCCCAGGAAGAAGAAAGTCCAACCAAAGGGCTGTCTTTGTTATGAAATTGAAATAATCTATTTAGGGTTCAGTATAGCTCATCTAAGATATATTGCAGAGCTTTTAATTGTGTGAACCTGCAAAGAAAGTATTGCCTGACAAATGAATTATGCATGAGATGTTTCAAGTTACCGCTTCTCTTGTGAAATGAGAAAGAGGCTGGCAGGATAACTCTTGACCTTCCTCAGAAAAATGTGTTCTGTCTTTCAGTGTGTACTGCCCTCAGGACAACGTAGAAGAGGCTCTTCTCCTCCTCTTAATCAGTGAATCCATGGTAAGCCAAAAATGAGTTTGTTGTATTAATAGTGCGAAGGGATATCTAGCATTTCCATGTCTCCTGGTTGGTTTTGTTTACAGAATCTTCCCTAGATAAATGGAAGCAAAGGTTCAGATGCTGAGTGGAAAATGCTATCTATTCTTTTATTAGTGGCACCACTTTTATTAAGTGGCATGTCAGTGAAGAGTTTTGGGAATTGTCAAGAAGAGAAATAGACTGCATTCACCGTAGCTGTATGCAGGTTCTGATGTCCAGATACATTGTCAGTGGACAGATGTTTCCATTCATAACATCTGTGTGGATTTATGGATGAAGAATGAGAGGAAGAGAGCCTTGCCTAAAGCCAGATGTGATGGTGGTACCTGCTGTTTGGAATTGCAGGATGCAGTACTTAGTCTGCAGTCATTGGCTTTTTCAGTCTGGAGTGATCTTTGACAGTTTCTGATGTAGTGATACAGGAAATCTTGTGACATGCAGAAACATTCATAATAAGCTGCAGTGAAATAATTCGATTTCTTCTATTTATAACATTGGTGGCTTTTAAAAAATCCGTTTAAGAGGCAGGCAGAAAATTGGAGGAAAAATAACTGCATGGTGACTTTTGATAATTTTCATGTTTTGAGAAGATGCAAATGCACAGAAAACATGTAAGAAATGTTTTCTGAAAATGTATAAGTAATGTGTATTTTGCTTTAAATACAGGGTGGTCACTTGTACCTCAAAGTGAGATTCAATACCTTGGAACATCAACAACCTTCTTAGAAACTTTTTAATAACTTTCAGAGAAATTGAACAAATATACTGTGGAAACTTTGGGTTTGCTTCCTTCACTTTTTCTTGTCTGGTTCTTCTGGCTCAAGTTCTTTCCCTTTCCCACAAACTTCTTCAGAACAGGGCAACTTAATATTGTCTGCTTTTAAAATTCAGGGGAAAATAGAAGAGGTGGAACCACCCCAAAATATTAAATTGACTTCAAAATCATGTACAACTGAGTGTTGCTATGTACTTTTCAGTGCTTTCTAGATTAAATGTCTGCAGCACATCTGCTTTGTGTTTTCAAGGGCTTCTTTTCAGTCAGAAGGGCTTTTCATAATTAGAAGTGGAGACTTCAGGAGTGAGGGCTTGTAGGATATCATGTGCACTTCTATTAAAATCAGAAGTACTCATGTCAGTGGGGTTTGTCAGGGCTGATCCAAGCAGGAGGAGGATTGGGTTCTGGAGCAGTGACAGAACTGGCTGCTCCAGCCTTTCTGGGATGGGGCTTGCAGTTAGAGAGGCCATGTGGGACCTCAAACTCCACAATCTTGTTCTGCTGAGGAGAAGTTATCCCTGTCTAATAGTGTGTAAAATGGTGAACTAACTGGTCCTGTAGCTAAGTTATGGATGAAGTAGTGTGCAAAAGGTATTGATAGAAACAGGACTGCTGTGCTGAGTTCCAGGTTGAGTAAGTAAGCTTGGTGTATGCTTAAATGCTGCTTCCGATATATGGAACTTCCTGGAGGGAGATACAAGGCACTTTGATTTGCTACATATAAAACAAACAAAAGAAGATCCTGTAGCAGAGCACTGTAGGACCCATGTAACTGTATTTCTGATTTTGGGGAAATGGAACATCTGAGCTTTATCTTGCATCAGCCTTGCCACATGTTTGTTCTACTAAAATTCAGGACAAATGTACAGAAATACAGTTAGGAACCCCCATGAATGTTCTTCCTAAATGAAGGAACACAGGGAGCAATCTAATTCTAACATATGTTTGTAATCCATAAATACTTCCCTGTACATTTTTATTATGGTACTTAGAAGTGGAAATTTTGTTTAACTTATGACATGACATGTTTTCCATAACATTGCTGTGGGCTAGTTGAGTTTTCTTATGTACAGGTTTGTTGTTTGTTTGAAGTTTTGGTTTTTAATTTTGTGTATTTTTTTCTTTAGAAAAAAACAAGTTAAGAAGCTCATAGAATGAGTTAACAGGAAGCAGATTTCCAGCTCTGGTTTCTCCCTAATGATACAATGTTAACAACTGAATAAAACATACTTTGCTTTCTGGAGAGAATGTCAATGGCAAGTGATAATGATACGTTTCTGTAGGCCAGTAAGCAGCATAGTTGGTGTTCCTGGATTTTGGCTGGATTAGGTGCTCACAATTGTGAGCCCCTTAAAATGAAACAGAAGTATGCAATTGCATTGGCTTCTCTGACACTTCGGTCTGTCAGAGCAAAACTGACCAGAAAGGTGTACTATTTCTCTCTGGTTTTTAAAGAGACAAAGAGCAGTCAGGCCATTGTAACTCTATTGCAGGACTATGAAGCCAAACAGCTTCTTCACATACCTGTTCCTGACTCCAGCCACTCCAAAATGACCTAGAAGAAGGACAGTATTAGGAGAAGGAGGCACAAAAATTTTTTTCAGCTTGTGGAGGCGACACAGAGCGCAGATGTACTGGGGAGGAGCATAAATCATCAGGGAATCTCTAAGTAAATATGCGCTGAAAAGGAGACATGGTACTTTTGCAAGAAGTATACATCTGGAACACCTTTACTGCTGAAATCCACTTTGGTTTTATGTTTGATTTACCTTCTGAAGGTGAAGCTGACATCTACTTTGCCAGAATCTCTGTGATTCCCAAGGAGATGTCATGGGGGAGTAGAACTGCTCCTGTGAATGGGGAAAGCAAGCAATTGCCTTGAGGCTCTTGAGAGCCAGAGCCTATTTCTCACCAAACCTTCTCTGGCTCTTAATGGTGGAGGGTTCTGGCTTGTGATTACTTATCCCTTTCCCTTGCATTGCAACAGAGCCAGTTTGCCTATTCTGGTGGGATGAAATGAGAAGATATTCAAAAGGGGCAATTGACAGTTCCTTCAGTATTTCACTCTGCCTTTGAGCCTAAGTGTGTAAAACGTTTTCAGATGGCCAAATAACATGGTATCCTCTTTCATGGCTCTGAAGATGCTTCTGTGCATATATTAACGCTTTCAGTGAAAGCTTGTAGCCTGCTTTGCCCTGGCATTCTCACGAATTGCCTCCTGTGTTGTTTATGTCTGTTAAAAATGGGAACCTATTTTCATAAGCTGAGGTATCTCAGTAAGTAATGAAAAGAATCCTGATTGTTGAGCTTGGCAAATGTTCCTTCTCTGTGCCAGCTGTTATTTAGTCACAGCCTTTGACTGTAGAGCTTTCATGCGGGAGTCTAGTGAAACAAATTAGGCAACCTGAAGATTGCCACAGTCAAGGCTGTCTTTTTGGGTGTTTGTGGCCTCCTGGTTACTCTATCGCTCCTTTTGTATAGCCTAAGTTATGGTATGGATGGGCTGTGTTTCTGGGAGTACAAAAATGCTCTCCTTCAGACCAAGAAGGCCAGCTGGTGACAGCCTTTACAAGCTCAGGCTATGGCAGAATGATGTGTTCCTATCACATGTTGGAGAAACAAGGACTTGCCTATTTTTAAACCACTAGTCCTCTCTCTCACTGAATGTAACCCATCTTAAACCAGTGACACTGTTTGTGAGGAGAACTGAGGACATACTGTCACTTACTGCAGTGTGATTTTTCTGCTTCACCTACCAATGGGAACAGGACTGGTTCCGCCATCAGGGACTTTGGTGCTTTGAGCTGCAGGGTGTAGACAGAGGAGGTTTGGCATGACTAACCCTTAGCTGCAGTTTTGTTTATTTTAATAGCTATTCTCAAGAGTGTTCAGAGTTGACTGCACTGCCCTTAAAGTTAGCCAGAAGCTTCTCAGAGCCAGGAATGGAACACTTAGTATTACTTTTCATGTTTACTTTTGAGGTTAAAAAGAAAAAGTTCTTTGTTTGCATTTAGAAACCTTCCCTTCTTGAATCTGAGGTCCAACATATAGTCTGAAATGCCTTTATTCAGTGCTGGTAATGTTCGCTCTTAAAACTGGGGATTTTGGCTGATGTTGTCCACCAAAAAAAAACAGGTAATATGGTTTAATTTTTTTTTGGCTCTATATTCACTCATACTGGAAATGAAACTCCTTGTAGCCAAAACTAATAAATTCTGTGCCTGTGTTACAAAGATTAGAAATGTCATCCCCATCTTATCTCTGATTTGAATCCCTAAAGGGGATTTGACCTTGGAGGGCCTGAGAGCATGGAACAGATGGTGAGGGGGAAGGAAGATACTAGGACTTGTCCTGTTCTTTTTACTGGTGAGAACAAACTCATGGCTGAGAGCATGCCTTTAACGGAATAATGTTAAACCTATGTATTTTTAGACACAGAAATAAATAAATAAAACCTGTTAGCTGTTTAGTTCCTAGTTTTATAAAATAACGCTGTTCAACAAATGGGTTGGTGAAGAAAAATCTGTTGTTGCTTTTGTAGGTTGGTTTTTCCTTTTTTCCTTCTTTTTAAATGGCACCAAGCCCAGTGATGATACAACAGCTGGATGACCATCATGACTATTTTACTGAGGGCTATTGGACTATGCCAGCTGAAAGAGACAACTGGGGGCAGGGTTGCCTGCTCTGTTGGTTCCTGCTAAATCACTGTTGTGCACTTAAAGTAGCAAATCTGGCTGTCTCTTTACTGGTTTGCAAGGCAAAGCTATGTGTTTGAGACCTGCAAAGATGGACTGTGGGATGTTTCTAGGGGGAAATACACCACCTCTGCTAATTACCTCTTGAATAAATGGTTCTAATGTGAGTTGCTGGAGAACAGGGTGTGAGAGCTTTTTTTCTTCTGCTTTGCTGTAGTAAGTCCTGTTTCCAAACTTGCAAGGAAGATGTAAATTCTTGGAAGATAGCTTTCTAAATCCAGATAACTGTTAGGAAATGGATGACTTTGTTACCCAAGATAATATCCATAAACAAACTTGCTTACTTTCTGCTTCTCTGTCTCCCTTTTGTGTAGGGTTGTTTGGCTGCTTTGGATGAGGACATACGTCTGTCTTGCTTTCAGTGATGTTTCCAGAATTAGTTCTGCTACAGTGCAAGGTGTTAGAATGCACCTGAAACATATATCTATGTGGTCATATTTAATAGGCAGTTATACGGGGCTGTTTTGGTAAATTGACATCTGGATTGGGCACCAGTAACTTGTGGTCTGTTGCTTATCAGAAGTGAGACAGATGCCGTGTGGTTCACAAGGGGATAAGTTTTCATTTGCGGTGCTTCTGGTCTGAAGTGGAATGAATTGTAGTATCTCTGAGAGGAGTTTCGTGAGTTCCTGGGGCATGGTTTGTCCTCCCTGTTCTACCCACATGCCATTTTCACTGTCCAGTCAACCCTAAATATTTTCTTTGCATATGTTAGTGAGGGAAGCCTTCAGGTGCTGTGTAGAGGTGATCAATTACTTAGGCAAAAAGTCTGTAGCCTCTTGCACTGAATAGGTTCTTGCCATTGTGAAGAATTAATTTATTTTGTTTGCAGTACAGGCAAAACAGCCAGAAGAGAGACCCAAAGGATATGGGCTAAATATTTCCCAGCTCTTAGCAGAAAAGGCATCAATTGCATGATTTCAAAGGCCTGTTGTCAATCTTACACACATGGCATTTGTTTTTCTCTCTTAATGGTAGTATTGAATCACACCAATTACATTATTACAGTACACTGTGTAAAACATGCTGCTGTTCTGTATAGAGGGGTTGCAGTGGATCTGGCAATTATGTCTATTATGAAAAGACACAAGTTGAACATTCGAATGCCCGTGAATTAGGGGGCAGGCAGCAGGCACTCATTAAAGATTTTAATTGCTTTCTTTTTCTTCTTTGGAAAAAAGCAGGGGAAGCCATGTTTCAAAGTGAGCAATTAAAGGATACTTCATAGCTAATTGCTGTAAGAAGGGGCTGCTACATGGAATATACTCTATTGTAATTCATATGATTGCTTGACGTTTTATTAAGAAACACATCTTTGTACTGTAGTAAAATTTAATTTTCTGCAGCGTAACTGTGTGCGTAATAACTGCTGAAGTAATGGCGATTTGGATTTGCTGTGGCTCTTTTCCTTTCTTCCTGAAATAAACAAGCCATAAATAAGCATCATTGATGTACAGCAAATCCTCTGTGGATAGGGGGCTTATCTAGTTTGCAGGTAAGTGCGTGTGGATGGGAAGGTCCAAGCTGTGTGTAGCTCAGCATTGCGGGTGCTCGGAAAGGCAGAGCTGTTCCCTGCTAGCAGAGCCAGCGTGGGTCTGAAAGTCCCCTACAGTGGTGGCATTGCTGTGTTTGGAGTCAGACTGAAAAGCCCTGCTGACCCCCAGGTTCTGTGCTCAGGGCTGCCAGCCTGGGCTGGAGCGCTTTGGGCGAGTGTGGCCTGCAGATGGGCTGTGTCACTGGGCTGTGGAAAGGGGGGCTGAAGATGCTCCATGTCCTAGGTCTGGGCTGACTACAAAATGTGTCCAGCCTCCCCAGATAGGACTGGTGTCATGTCTGAGCCACCTACATGCACAGCTAATTGTGCCTAATGCATCCCAAAATATGCAAGTGTGATGCATCTCTGGGTTGCTCAATTACCTTGGAATACTTAAAAAAAAAAAGGGCATTGACTGTATATTTTTGCCTTTATAATGCAAGCTATGCTAATTCCCAGTGGTAAAACTTGTGTTGGTAGCACTGGTGACCTTCTCCGTCCCACCAAGCAGCCTTGAACAGAGCTTCTCTAGGTGTGGCTTATCAATCTCTCTCCATCCTTGTGTACTGTGAAGCATGTCTGTGTGACAGTGGGAGCAGCTTAAAGAGAATAGTCATGGTGGGGGTGTTGAAAATGTATTTGTAGCTATGTTTTACTGCTGCTAATAGTGGAGGGGGAGGAAATAAAGCAGTAGGACAAATTGAAATTGCTACTTATGTTATGGATACACTGCTTGAGACCAGTGTGGTACAAATAACCTTTTTCCAGTTGTGCTCAGGAAAATAAGTGGTATGAAACAACAGAAACACAGGTATTGAAAAAATGTTGGTGTTAATAGCTTAGATTTTTTTGCATTTTCAAATGCAAAATGAAGTGTGCCTCTGTGTACATTTCACTAGGTAAAATTCCCCATCCCACAGAAAGGGTATATTCTTTATTGCAGTAACTCTGCAACTGTTTGCCCTTGTACTTGCCAGTGACTGTCAGGATTTCTCACTGACAAATTAATATTTACAAAAACATAAACAAAGGCAAAGAAAAAAAAAAGGTCATTGATGATCTGAGAGATAGCACCCTGCCTTCTGTGAGAGGCAGGCCACAGAGACATGCCAATTTCCTGAGTGGGTTTCAGGAAATAGTGATTCATATTCCCTTCTCTGACCTCTCTATGTACACTGCAGTGGTACCTTGAGCCTTACTTAGGATGGTGATTTACCTTATTGTGTTAGACACAATCCATATAGTTGCTGCTGTTCAGTCAGTTCTTTACGAGGTTTGTACCTTTTGGTTTTGAGGTTTATGGGGTTTTTATGTCTCTACTATAATGTGGGCTCTTGCTTTATTTTTTTATAGCAGCTGGAATTAGCAATTGGGAATAGGTTCAGTATTGAAGAAATTGTTGAGATAGGAGTAACAATGAATTTGCCAGTGGCAACTTTTATGCATGGAAGCATAGAGAGTGATAGATTGCAAAGACCTTCTATGGCTTTGAGATTTAAAAGCTTGAACAAAATCAGCAGTGGTATGACCTTCTTGGAAAGAATATTCATCATGCCTATGCATATGTTGCATTTAACTGCTATCTGCTTGGGTGTAGAGTATGATACATACAATATGTTCAGTATGACTGCAATTTTAGAATGTTGCATCCTTGTAATATGTCCTATATTCCTGCTTTTTCAGGACAGGGGTGTGTTCTTCATTCTAGTACCAGTATCTGTGGCAAAACGTGATGGACAGTCATGAGTTTTGATTAATTTTGTATCTGTGCTAATGCATCCGCTTAAAAATCATAGCTTGGTACTTGACGGATACACAAAAAAGCATCAGGCTGTAGCTGACTGTAATGGGAAGTTGTTGATGAGATTACAGAGCATGGGGGTGCTATCTCAGTAGCTGTTTGCTACAAACAATTGTCAAAACAATGTAACCGGTGCAGAAAAAGCTGTTAATGGTATTGTATATATGTGGGAAGATTCACTTGGCAATAAGGATCATACAGTATATGGCTTTGCTTAACTCCTTTTTTCCTTTTAAAGTGGCAGTCTTATGTTAAATCCAAACAGAGCTTAAACATGATTTTTTTTTTTAAATTCTTTTTTTTATTTCTGCTAATAAAGATATACAAGGTATGCCTTTGTACTCTTGCAGAATTTTTAAAGTAGTTTTCATTCTGTCATGGATTCTGTTGTTTTGAACTATTTTTTTAATCATGAATTGCGTCTTTTGCAGTAGCATGAAAAAGAAAAATGCCTTTGTGGCTGCAGGAGTTGGTGTAAGTTTATTTGTGCAAACACTGGACTGGGTCTGATCTGTCAGCCTGCCTTTAACTGCAGTCCCCATTTAGCTCTCGGTCGAGATTGTGTTAGTTGTCAGTAATTGTGTTTGCAGTCTTGGCCGGAGGCTGTGGTGAAGAGTGCTTGGAACTGGGGCATTACACAGATAAAATCATGATGAAACAGCTGCAGCTTAATCACAATGAAATACGCGTGGGCTTTAAGGGCTGCATATTCTGGAAATTTTTGTTATGCTTAATTCCCATGTTTAACCTTTTTACGGAAAAAAAAATCTCCCCGCAATTAGAAAGGAATAGGTGTAAGATTATAGTTGTATTGTAAAATAAATCTCATAACCTTCCTGTTTCAAGGAGGGAACATTTTGTTTGCCTTTGCTCAAGGTGAAATTGCTGGCAATTTTCTTAATTTTTCTGATCTTTTAGATGTCTAGACTTGAGTGTCTGATGTTGCACCCCTTTCAGCTGAGGAGCCCAGGGCAGTGTGTCTGTGCTATTGGATGGTTCTCAGGCTCAGTGGCATCCAGCACTGCCTCTCCCAGAGGCTGGGCAGTCTGGGTGAGGCCCTCTGTGTTTGGAAATCAGAGGGACTTTTCCATTTACTCTGGAATTCTAATCTCCCTCTTTGTGCTCAGAAAAGTGTAAAAGGCTGGGATTTTGAGATAAATCTGGGTCTGTGGCACGTGGTATTTTGGGACATCCTCTGGAATTGCTGAACTGATAGTTTCTGTCAAAAGTAATGTTTCTTCCTGGTCTAGGCCCAGCAATGTACTGATAGATTGGCAAAATTAAGACATATTTTATATATGTAAAAAAAAAATTGGTATTGCATTGCCCAAACCTTTAATTGCTTTAAGTTGATGACAGGCAAATCTGATTACTTGGGCAACCTGCTCAGATTAAAAGATAAAAAGGTCATTAGCAAAAAGGAACAACAAAAATGGATGCTATTGTGGAGAAATCTAGTGTAAACACAGAAGATAAAGTATCAACCTTGGAAGCAGTTACCACAGTTGCAGGCAACTGAAGTAATAAGGAAGATGCTTTAAGGATGGCCTTGAATTTCTAATTAATCAGAAAATAAGGAAGATGCTTTAAGGATGGCCTTGAATTTCTAATTATTGAGGAAATGGGTTCTGGTAGGTCTGTTTCATAATGCTCTAATTCTGTGACATGAATCCAGATGAGATATGTGTACCAGTTCCTTCCTGTAGATACAGCTATCTTCTTGAGTTTCCTTCATGTGGGTAGAAAGCACCTCTGTGGAAACAGCTTCCTTATGTTGGGATAAACTTTTCAAAGAAAAAAACCTTGAGATGATTTTATTCCAAATGCTACGAGTGATGGGCGTAGCTTCCTGTGGAGGAGTCAGTTCTGTTTTGCTCTCTTGGTTTCTGATGCCTCTCTTGTGTGTGTGCCAGGCAAACCGGGACGCAGTGATCAGCCGAGCCCCGGAGCAGCAGGATGACCGAGCCGTCAGCCTCCAGGATGCTTCTGCAGTCTACGACCTCCTCAGCATCACGCTGGGCAGAAGAGGGCAGTATGTGATGCTGTCTGAGGTACCTCCCTCGGCCTCTGCCCCTCCAAACACGCTGGCAAAGCCCCTCTTTGTGGTGGCTTGTCGGGGAAGGTGCAAATGGAGTGTGCTGGTCAGTGATTAGCTCTGTGCTAGCTACAGAGCTATGGCTGCACAGGCCAGAAATGCACACAGAACTGTTAGAGACATTAATGTAATTTTTATGTAGGCGCTTGAACAAAGTGGCTGCCTTTTGAAGTGATGATGTACACTAGCAAGTCCCATTAGCTGAGAAGTGTAAATGGTGTCATTAAAAAAAAAAATCGCCTGGGCTTCCAGGGCCACAACAGATTGTTTCCTGACCCGAGCAGCAGTCTTGACAAAAGGTGTAAGGAGGAAAATAAATTAAGTCTGATATTCCTTTCATAATTTCTTTCTCAGTGCTTGGAGAGAGCCATGAAGTTTGCATTTGATGAATTTCACCTCTGGTACCAGCTTGCCCTGTCCATGGTAGCTTGTGGAAAGGTAAGGTTCAAACCAAAGGGCTCAGAAAGGGCACATTTTCCTGTGGAAGAGTGAATCTGGATTTCTTGTTTGAATGTGTAGAGTCATGTGTGTTGTGGGAGTAGGTGCCATCAGGCAGCTCTGTGAAAGGACAGTGCTCTCCTTTTAGTCTCTGATTGCACTTTGTGATGAGGGGTGTGCATTTGCTTTTGAGTACTGTTCTTTCTGTGTAGTGTTTTTTCTCCTCATTACCAAGGAGAAAAATGCATTTTGTGCATAGCTGTGGGTTGAAAGGCATACAGTTGTGCATTGTCTGCAGGTTCTACATAAATGGACTCAGTATAGGAAAGAACTGATGTCTAAAACTGCCATCAGTTCACACTTGTGTCTCTGGGCTGTTGACTTAAGCTGTGGTTTCTCCATCTGTTAAAGGAAATGTAAATGTTTTTTCGTAGAGAACTTGTAAGATTTAGTATTTTTAAAGTACTTGTTGCAAAATATGCTCTAGAAAAAGAAACAATGTGAATGTTAGCATGGTCATGTGTTCCAACAGAAGTGTTTTTTTAAAATTAGTGTGATATTTGTGGAAGTCATCAGTAAGCCATGGAGATAGCTGAAATGTGCTTGTGAAAAGTAGGCAAAGCTAACAGGAGCTTTTCTTTATTAGTCTTAATAGAGTGGACTGCCTGTAGGAAGTGTAGATGGTACAAAATGTAGCCTGTTCATTCTGGAGTCCCCACCTACGGGTTTGGGAGGTATGAGCAAATTGATGCTGTGCAGTAGTAGACCACATAATATGGTCCTATATTCTTTGCCCATGGAGTGTACAGGAATCCATGTGGACCTGAGTGGAGACCACCAACTAGCGCTCATTTGCCAAATTCCAGCTACTACTGGCCTTTTATGGCTATAAGCTGAGCCAGAAACAGCGGCCTTGGCATGGAAATAAGAGATGAATCTATGCCTTTGCAAAGAAATTGTCTTGTGAGGTATAAGTGGCTGCAAAGCTTGGAAGAGGTCTGAAGGAATTCCTTCACTTCTGTGAACATAGGCAAAGCATTATCTTGGAAGACTGTTGTTAAGCATTCTGCTTCAAAAAACTGGTAGAACAGTGAGAGAAAGTCTAATAAAGAGCATCAGATGTGATTAAGGGTATATACTAAGCAGTACTATGGAAAGACTGAAATGATTATTTTTACCTTAAAGGGGAGGAAAAAGAAGTCTAGGAGAAGTCTTAAAGAGCTCTTAAAAGGAGGGATTAATCTTGTCTGTGGTGGTTAGGACAAGATGTGATGGCATCTAATTGCAACAACACAAGTTCATGTTTCTTATTAAGAGGCAAAAAAATAAGGATAGTGGAACACTGGAAAAAAAGTGCCCTGTGGAGATTGTGTGGAGCTTAAATCACTAGGGATCTGTGGAACACCCTAGGCAAATCTGTAGTGATCCCTCTGTGAGGCACCAGGGGTGTCTGGGACTCCGTCATTGTCTCCTTTTCAATATAACATTTCTGGCTGATTTATGAGATACCAAAGCTTTGGCAATGTATATTAGATCAGCAGGGAGCTGAACAGAGACCTTTAGTCAGAAAGAGCCTCACAGATTCCTACAGAAGTTCAGTGCAAGCATTTCAAAATCCAATTCCAAGCTTGAAAACAATGGCTAGACTCAATCACGTATAAGGAAACCTGAAGCTACTGGTGGAATACTTAAACAATGAGCTTGTGCCTTCCACTGACCTATGTCAGTGTCTTGTCCAGCTCACCTTGGAATTCAGCTGGAATTAGCACAGTCCTGCCCTCTGTGTCTTTGCAAATCCTTTAGGTACCTGATCCCTTGATACTGAGGACAACAATGATATACAGGTCATGCTAGAAAGGCACAAAATCTTAGCCGTGAACATGGGGTTTGTCTGGGAGTTTATTGACTTTACAAGTTGTGTAACCTGGTTCTCAACAGCAGATAATGCTGTACCTCTAGTAATCTGCTGGAGAGCAAATGAAGATTTTTAACTGCTGATGTTTGAAATTGACTGTATGCAGAGGATTATTGTGCTTCAATTAGGTTAGCATAGGTTAGGAGAAGTGAGGCCTGATCTTAGCTTCTAACAACTTCCATGGCAATTCCATTCTTGTCCATTCTATGTTTGCATACCTCTTCACCTTCCCTACATGTTACAGAATATTTGTTACTTAGATATTTGTGTTGCTCTTTTTTTAAATCTCTGTAGCTGTCCTATCTTTTCAGATTTTCAAGTACATGTTTTTTTGCCTGTACTTTAAATATTTACAAGGTAAAATGTCCTGATCTTGCCTATTGATGTGAAAGTGCTAATGTTCTGAGCCCTATATGGATCAGAGGGAATTCCCTTACCCAACAATCCCATCTGTGCGGTATTTCACTTCTAATCCCAGAGTATTCCCTGAGGATTCCTGTCATATACTCTGCAATGCGTCATCTTGCTAATGGGAGATGTGGCATACATTTTTATATTGCTTTGCAGCTTGATAGCAGGACAGAGTTCATTTACAAGCAAGTGCTCCAGTGTAGCAGAAAGGACTGATGAGAAAACAGTGTGGTCAGTCTAGACTGCAAAATGCAGAGTACACTTGGGCTTTTATAGGTGAAGATCTATTTTCACCTGTCTCAGTCACAGCCAATTCATGATCTCATTTCTTAGTAATGAAACCTCACATCCTGCAGCATTACTTGTTCTGCAGTACAGCAAATTGTGCTCATAAATCCTGGGCACGACAGGAACAGTTTTATCAACCTGTAAATACTGGAAGCTTTGGTTTCTCTTTTTTTAGGATGTTTTTAGGATTTTGAATTTTGACCTTCTTAAAAGTGCCATAAGATCCTATCTTGCCCTCTATTCTACACTGAATTTGACAAGAAGTATTAAGTCAATCAAGTCAGATTTCAATGTATTTTCTTCTTCTGCCAGCCGAAAAATTGCCAAATGGTGATTGTCATTTTTTCACAAGTGATCAGTCTGAATGTCATGCCAGCCACCTTGGCTCATTACCACATGTAGGCTTGAGTTTACACATTATTCTGGAAAGCATGTGTCTTAACAAAAATAGGCACATCACTTCAGTGAGTTCCTACAGGCCTTGGGGCTTCCTAAAACAGTAAATGAAAAAACTCAGGGAAGCATAACCTTCTTGTCTGTCTTTTATCCACTTAAGTGGTGGAAATAATGGAATGACAACAATTTCACTTTCCTATGTTTCTCAGCAACTTGCATAATGAGAAAGATGATGTGGTCTGGTTGTTTTTTAACTCATTTTTAGGAATGCCTTTTATATTGAGCTCTATATTCATTGAACAAGAGAAGCATGTATATCTAAATGACAAAAATCCACCATTACGTTTGAAATACTTTTGTAGGCAAATTTAGATGGGAAAGGAAAGGAAGTGCTGGGAAAACGTAGACAATGGCAAAGACATGGTGGGAGATGTCCTGTGTCACCAAGTGCAGTGCTGAATAGGCCAAAGAGGTTTAAAATCATTCTAATGCAGCAGCCCTGTTCCTGTGGTGCTGAATGCTGAATTCTTCACAGATGCTTTGAGTTGCTTCTGCTGGTAATGACCTCAGCTATGTGGTAATGTCACCTGGAGGCTGAGAGGGCAGCGCAGCTCCCTGCCTCTGCTGCCGTGCGTGGACAGGATGGAGTCTGAGTGGCAAGTGGTGTAATAGCCAGATGCCATCTGGCAGAGTCCTCAGGCAGTGAGATGAGCCACTGTCCTGCTGCCAGAGTAAAACCAGTGCAGACAGTTGCATCTGCTCGTCTCAAGATTTTGAAAAAGTGACCAGTATTGAGCAACATGGGGAAAGGAAGGACCAAACTCTCTTTTACAGAGTGGAAAACACTTGGTAGTGTTTGCAGCAGTGCAGAGAGAGCTGCTTGGGGTAGACTTGTTCTCTGCTGCTGCTTTCCAGCTAAACAATTTTCCCTGGAGGTCGTGGAGGTTACCAGCACATGGCTCTCCTGCAGACTAGGGTAGCTCTACGGACGTTTCTGAAATTGGAGGCAAAATTATCATAGTGTCTAGATGATGTATTACAAGCACAAGGGATGTGTAATAGGGTCCTCGTGCACTCGCAAGCATTTCCTTGGCCTTGGACCAGTTGGATCAGTTACATGTTCCTTTTTCAGGTTTCTGTCCCCTTCCACACCTACTATCCTCACACAGGGCCTAGCCTGGGTGTCCCAAAGTGTCGCTGGAGCTCCCTGGGACTAGAGACTCAAAAGTGCATAGTGAGTAGGCTCTAGCTTAAGTTTATGGTACTTGAGAAAGTCTCCTACATCTGCCTTGTGAGTGTTAAAATACATGCCTTGGATAACATGAAGCAACATTGGTGCCTGTCTTCTGCCTACCACACAAGGAGACGAGATTTGTGTTTAGTGACACTGATTTGCCATTTTCCTAAGGGCAGCGAGGGAGGGATTCTTCAAGGATAGATGTGAAATTATTCTGTGAGCACTGAGTCTGTGTAGTCTAAAAGTGCTGGGTGCCCTAATTGAGCCATTCAACTCTCATGAATCTTAACCTTTAAAGTACAGTGGATGTTTATTGTTGTTAGTGTATGCAATGCATGGAATCATTTTCACACTCATGTTCAATGTGTCTACCTGAAAAAACCCCACAGCACAACTTGGTTTAGTGAGTGAAGAGCTTTAGGATGTATGTTTTTTGAGAGGAGGAGTGAGCAGTAATACAGCCTTAGGTCAGCTGAAGGAAGGCTGGAGTATCTGCTAGGAGAGGATAATCTCCTTTTACCCCTCAGCTGTGTAGTCGTTGAGAGGCTGAAGGACCTCAAGAGTGAGTAAACGAAGAGTTCAGGCACAACTGAAGGGTCTGTGGGGAAAAGCCTCTGTGAGAGCTCAGTGGAGCTGGAAGCAGGTACCTGGAGGCGAGGACTATGCTCAGCAGGCCTTGTGCTGTGATTGCTGATGGTGGTTATGTGTTCCTGTGGTGCCTGCCACAAAGCTCTCCATCCCTGCAGAACCTGGCCAGCTCAGTGCTTGCTTTGAAGACAGCAATTGTGTGACTTCAGAGATGGCTGCATTGTTGCTGACCCTCCCCAGCCCCCTCTAGCCCATACTGAGGGCAACACAGGAGCAATGGTCAGCATTGCCATATAGATGGATAGACTTGGCAGTAGGGCATGTAAGCTGCAAGCATGATACCTTGCAAAATGAGGCAGATAAAGCTGCTTTCAACTGCACAAAACGCTCCTTTCTGCTCTTACCCATTATGTTTGCTCCTCTTTAAGGCAACGGGGAAGAAAAAAATAATGCATGTCTACCTGAATGGTTTTCTTAATCATGTAATGCCTCAGGAGGTGTCTGGAGTTATACAAAGGGAAGTAATCAAATCCTTCTTGGCATCTGTCGTTCAGCTGTGTTTCTGAGGACTAAGCTGCAGTTCTTCCCAGAGCTAGTCTTGCAGTGTCACTGTGCTCCCTTTGGCTGCTCAGCAGTTGGAGATGCTGCAGTCTTGCTCATAGCTTGTGCTGGCAGCATTTTTAAGGTTTTGAAACCAGTCTTACACAGACATGAACTCTGATTTTGGAGCCCTTAGCAAGCTGATACACACTGGTCATAGCCAAATAATGACAAGCTAATGTCTGAGCTGCTCCTATCTGTGCTGCACCAAAAAAAAAAAAAAAAAGGAATCCTTCCCCTTATTTAAACAGTGCAGCAAAAGCAGATGTCTCTAAGTGCTTCAAGGAGCTTCAAGTTTGACTCAGCCATGCCTGTATTGCCAACATACAGCTTTCCAGAAGGTTAGAAGGAAAGTTAAAAATATATTTAATACATAATTCTGCAGCAACAGCAGACAAATTTTATGATTTAGGCTGTTCCTTCTGTTGGTATCCTTGCAAAAGCTTAGGCTGGTTGCTAGGCAACTGACATTAAAAAAAAAAGTACATTTCTCTTTGTATTGCAGGCAGGAACCTTGGGAGCAGCAGAGGCCTCGGATGACTCTTTAAATAGCATTGCTGGGGAATGAAAGTTAAAATATTGAGCATTCATTGGTTAAAGATCCTGTTACAAAGGTCAGCTATCTTGGGGATATTCAATAGTTTGATATCCTTTGGTGGAAAGGAAAGATTAGAAGGGAGTTTGTCTATGTGCTGTAGATAGTACAAAAAATGGAAATTTCCTAAGATGCCTGACTGTTGAGCAGAATACCTAGGTGGGCTATATAATTGCCTTCAGGCTTAACTCTCTTTTCTTGACAGAAAGTGTGAAGTGAGGTGTTCGTCACATTAGCAAGTACAAATGTGTGCTTATAGATCTTAGAATGTACAGGTGCTTTTAAGAGGGAGTATTTGAAGCTGCTTAACTCCAGTGCTCTTATTTGATAAACACAAGGTAAAAGAAAAAGGAGAGAATCAGTTCCTGTGTTAAGAGAAGTAAATGTCTTAGGGGAATAATGTTCATGCTGAAATTCACAGAAATCTCTAAAATCAGTGGAAAGCTAACAGCAAAACTACTGATTCCAGAGCTCTCAATTGCTAGCTCATTCTGTCATCTTTCTATGTCAGTTCAAGGTCATTTATATCTAAATGGCTGTGAGTCCCAGGACACAGGGAATAATAATTCTTGCATTGGGATGAAAGATTTCCTCCACTTCCCCACAATCCCTTTGAAATAGTGCAGTTTTTAGACAGGATGATGCAAGAAATACAGCAGCACTAGTTGTGGAAATTCGTTTGTGTACTAAACTGCCAGGTAAATTGGGAATGAGGCTGTCTACCAATCCCCCATCTTGAGGAACATTTTTCCTTCTGGCCGAGAAGTAGCAAAGAAGCAAAAAACTAGAGAGGTTTATGGAACCTGTGCTAGAGAATAGCAACTGTTCATGTCAGAAGTCTATCAGGCATTATTTACTGTCTGGAAATTATTCTTCCTTTTACTTATATCTGTGTTTTCTTTATCTTCTAAATATGAAATGGCTCTCTAATTTCCTTCTTTGGTTGCTTTGGTACGGTGAGAGAGCAAAAGAGAGGAAAGAATGGAAATTGTGTTGGAGTAACCTAGGAAAACCATTTGGGCAGCATCTATGGGTTTACCATAACTGATGGCAAATTCTCTCAAGCCATTTGGAAAAGGAAGAAAGAAAATTAACTATAGGATGTTCTTGATTCTCTTCTGCTCATGTGCAAGCATCTTTGAGGAGTATGCCTCCATGCTTTGTTATTGAATTAGTAGATGGGAGTGGAATTTATGTTCTGTGTTTGGATAGTTGTTTTTCTTTACATTTTACTCCCTTATAGGATTCAAAACGATGGCTGCTGTAATTACACAGGGGGAGGTGTCATCTCCATCCTTCTCCTTCCCCAATAGCTTCCTTGTGGTTCCTTGCTCTAGATGAGAGGCCAAATGAGACCTAGTTTTCTGAAGTCCTAGGGAACTGGTTCTAGTCATTATAAGCCAGCAATTAGCAAGTTAAATAGAAGCACCATAAATCCTGGCTTTAATTAGTATGCGAGCTCCTCTGAAGCTCAGAATCATGAGTGGGAAGCATGTACTCACTTGGAATTCAATTTCTGCTCTTCTCAAAACATGCCTCACCAATAAATCAAATTATTATTGCCTTGCAGTGAATCTCACAAACAATGCACTTGGCTGCCTAGTCCACCCACACTAAGTGAAAGAATATGTACATTTTAATTACCAGATTATTTCAATGTTGCACAAACACTGTTTCATATTAAATATTTTTACAAACCAGTGATATCTGTATTCAGTAATGAGTGCTTGATATTTTTTCCCTGGCTATTAATGTCTGTAATTAGTATCTTTCAGAAACCTTGATATTACATGTCATGCCAGTCTCCCCTAAGTAAGGTCACTGTGGGAGTGGGATATTATTTCTCCTGTCGTTCCTTGACTAATGTTTTCATCATCTATATAAAATATCTGCTGAGTAAATTTTTCAAGGTGAAATTATATAATATCTATTGAATTTTTAAAATGCAGCTGGGGAGAAAGGTTTCATGTCACTCTGTTTCTGAAACCACTTCTGCTCCATATGTTTAGTTGCAAATTTTATAAACTTCTTTAAAATGACATAACTTTGTAAATGTTTTAGGAGCAGTGCAGAAACTGTGCCTCCCGCTCTGCAAATCCATGTTCAGAAGCTCTTGAGTGCATATGTAATAAAGTGACTTTACACCTGAGGTGTTTGGGTGTAGGCACAAGGTGGAACGTTCTCCTGTGCAGCATTCAGTAGTCACTGCTTTGCAGTGGCTTCCTGAGCCGGCTTGGGACAGGACAGACATGGCAAGGGCTCTGTGGTTTGTGGGTATTGGAGGCTGTGGTGTTGGCTTGTCCTTCAGGCAGGAAGGGAGCAGAGTTCAAGAGGAACTGGCTAGGAATAGGTTGTGTCACTTCTCTTCTGGTGTAGGTCCTACAGCTGTGACCCAAATTAGGACAGGCCTGTCACTGCTTTGGTTTGTTCTAGTGCTGGTTGTGCTGACCCACAGGAGAGCTGCTACCAACTCCCAGGTGCCTCCTGCTTTCCCTGCAGTTGCAGTGCTGGTGGGGAGCTGAGAAGTGACTGCTAGGTTGAGCTTGCATCTGTTTGTGCAAGTGTTGGCTCTGGGCAGTGTATGGCCTTTTGCATATCTGGCCTTTGCAGCTCACTTTTGCATGCTGAGATGACAAGGGTTGGTGGGGTTCAGCTGCAGATATATATACTGTCTGTCATGGTGCATATTTTCCTGTCATCCCATTTATTTATTTTCTGGAAACACCTGTGGGGCTGGAATACAGGTAGGAGGCCAAGAAGATGATATCCAACCTAAATCCCTAATGGGGTTGTGCTTGGGTTTCCAACACATCCATCATGTTGCTGGGAATACTAGCTGCTTCAGTGCATTTTGTGAGAGAGAGGAATAAGATGCCACTAAAACCTGAGACACCACTTGTTCTGAACAAATAGGTGTCAGGGAGGTTCATTCTGGGGGGTGCTAGTCACCTCATGGCAAGAGAGCACAGCAGTGTGTTTCTTCCTGTACCTCACGGTTGAATTACTCGTCTTTATTTCCAAGAGGGGTGAAGTAATGGTTCAAGCTCTAGGACAAAGTTTATTGATTTCCATCCTTGGTCTGAGACAAGCTTCCTTCTGGCTTTAGGCAAATTGTGCATTTTGAATTTTAAATTAGCAAATATTTCCTCACTTTTACTGATCATGCCTGATGCTCTACATTAAGTGAGAGCAACCTGAAGAAATTAGGGCATGCTGCTGCTCTTCTTCAGGCCACAAGGCAGGTACCCAAGCTTTTCAGGCAGGAGGATTTGCTTCCTGATGTATTGGTTATGAAACCCCTCTTGGCCTTAATGTGGGCATGGCTGGTGTACATCTGGTTTTCCATTTTTCCAGGTTCCCTTCCAAGCAAATTCCTAATCGAGGTTTTGAATTCTGTAGCAAGAAGTGGACCTTCAGTTCTGTGGAGGAAGGAGCTGGCAGGTGCAGCCTACTTTGATGTTGTGTGAGGAGGGAAGTGCTGATGGACAGTGGGAGTGTGAAGCTGTGGTGTTGCTGCAGGGGATTGCAGCAGTCACCAGACCCTGTGTGGGTCAGAGTTCTGGTAGGGAGAGCCCCTGGGGTCAGGAGGAGATCCCCAGAACCTGATGGGAATAGCAGATGATTTGACTTCACAAGCTTCTGTTGCTGCTCTTCTGTAGTATAGAAAGGCCATGACTATTTAACGTGCTTCTGAGCAGGAACATTGTGTCTTGGGACTGTGTGGAAGACTTTGGGAGGAATGCAAGGAGAAATTCCAGGAGAATGCAAGGAGAAAATTCCAAGAGAATAAAACTGCCCCTTCAGCTTGAGCATGAGAAAATACGTGTGGATTAGGGTCAGTAGTGAGGAAGGTTTAAACCTAAGACAAAGAGTGGTTCAAGTGGAATGGGCTGGGAGTCTCTGATAGGGCAGCTCCTGTCACCTTCTTACTGTCTGCTGTGGGGTTCTCATCGCTGCTTCAGACCAGAGCTTTCTTCGTCCCCTTTTAAAGCACCTGAAATGTGGCAGCCATGAATGTGTGCTGTAAAATGCAGCGTTTGCAGAGCATATCAGATCAAAAGGGTTATGCAAGTGCTAATCTTGAAAAACATCCTCATTAATGGTAGCCTAACACCAGAAAGACAGCAGGAGTTTTATGAGCTTTCTTGGTAACACCTGCTTGGACCACCCACTGAACGGTGTATTGATCTGCATCCACCCTTTGTATGGTGGGGTCCCAGTTGCTTTCTTGTGTGTGTTCTGGAACTGGAGAAGACACAAAGCAATATACTGAGCAGATTACTTTAGCTGAACAAACCACTCTGAGTGAAGTTGGCCTAAAATGTGAATGTACTGGAGGATAAGCTCTTGATGATCTCTTCTGGCTTACTGGAAGATGATTATATGCAAGGAAAACTACAGCAGAATTCTTGTGTATTGGGAGGGCAGAGTTAAAGTAACCAGTGCATTGATAGCTAAGAGAACTGTTTCTTAGTGCACAGAGACAGGGCTGCCTCTTGGGCATGTTTCCTCTGAGCGTGGGAAGAGTGTGTTTGTGTGCATATGTGTACACACGTCTGCATGCGGAGGTGGGAATAAAGTTGCTGACTTGTTGCTGACATGGGATTCTTTTCTCCATAGCACTTCTTTGTGCATGTCACTGCAATGTTTTGCATGGACTCGAAACAGCATTGTCTCATCACCCTTTTTTATTTCCTCCTCCTCTCTCCCACTCCTCCAGTCAGCATATGCTGTGTCAGTGCTCAAGGAGTGTGCTAAACTGCGACCTACAGATCCCACCGTTCCTCTTCTGGCTGCCAAGGTCTGCATTGGGTCACTGCACTGGGTAAGCAAGCTGATGGAATTCTTATTATGTAATGGATTAGGTGCTGCAGTGACAGTGCCACAGTGTAGTTGCAGTGGCGAGAAGGGGAATCCCTTTATACATACATGTGTGCCTTTTATAAAAAATGAGAATCCCTGCAAGAAATTTTGCAGTGAGTCGTTAAAATGTATTTTGCTGGCACATTGAAGAAAGGAGGAGGGGGTGAAACCATAACAGCCATTCTGAGAACTGCTGCTTCAACTGAGTGTCACATTGAATCAGCCACTCTTGTAGCCCCTGGAATACGCTAGTTAGTAGTTATAAGTGGACTGTTAGATAGTTCAGCTCTGCTGGACAACTCAGTCCTTTGTTCTTGAAGTTGCTGTGTCAGTGTTTTGTGTTCTGGATGTGTTAATGTACACCCTAGAAGCAGAGTGGGAGTGGAAGTTGGTGCCTGTGAAATTCTGATTATCCAAAGGAGCAGAAACATCTGTCACTCTTTCCCTACTTAGTTTAGTTAACTGAACAGCAGCCTGCTGTTCTCACCTGTCCTCACCACGAGGTGTCCCTGCAGTCAGTGAACGATTACAATTGATAATAGAAGTAAACCAAGATGCACGAAAACATGAAGAATCTGCACAGATCTTGGAGAATAGTTGTAGAAGCCAATTTGGTGTTTTGTTCCCTTACCCCGCCTCCCCACCTTCTGCATCCCTGTCTGATGAAAGCTGCTGTTCAGCTAAACTTGAGTTTCATTAGTTTTCACCATTGTTGGAGAGGATGTCTGGTTATGTATGTTTTTGAATGAATGTTCAAACTATAATCGTTAAGCTTATATGTGAGTCAGCAAAAACTGGGCAGCATCTTTTTCTAGGAAAAATCTTCAAGTCTGAGGACCTTCAGGGAATCCTTGCTTGAACAGCCCAACCTACTTCTGCTCTACATTTGGAGCAATTTAACTCACTTGTACCCACAGCTCAGTCTCTAAATTTTGAAGGGTGAAAGTCATTCAGTGATACAAAAAAAGATTCACAGTGAATGTTATTTATTAAAATAAAGTAAAAAAGGTTTTTTTCGGATTCTTAGAGGTGTTAAAACAGTGTGAAAGTAAGGCATTACAGCTGTGTTGAATGCTGTTCTTAGTATATCTGATGAAGTTCTCAATGCACAGCTAGCATATAAAAATGCCTCGTTTCTTTGAAAAGACAGTGAGACTGTAATTCAGTTCCAGCTTGGGCAATCCGGTATGTCCAGATTTCTCACACATGACAGAGCTGATAAAACAGCTGGTTAACCCTAAAAAGTAGGAAAGGCAAGGGAGGAAGAGAAAAATGAGCTGGTTTTGATTATTTCAAAACAAGAGGGTTTTTTTCTTCAATGTACTTATTTTTTATTGTGTGAAATGCTTTTCAGTGTTATTCAATCAGACCCTGGCTCAGAATTGGGGAGTATTATGAAATAAAATCATGATTTCACAAGAGGGTAATTTTACTGCAGTTATCTAGAGCACAGCCTTATGAACTAAAACCAAATTAAAAATATTCCCTCTCTCCTTCCTTGCAGTCAGTGGCCTATGCTTTACCCTCATAGCAAACTTGATGATGGTATAGAAGAGTTTTAATTAAGAGGAGTCCAAGGGAAATCAGATCATCTTTTAAAAGAACTGAAATGATAGGTTCCCACATCTTAGTCAAAGGGGTGCTTCTGATACTACTGGCAGATTCTTGTTCCTAATAAAGACCTGCCTGCTTAGCAGAGCTGTTTTTCTAAATGTCATCCTTATAGTAATTATTTGCATTTAAATTACATGGCAATCAAATCAGAATAATTGAATTGAATAATTTAAACTGGAAGTGAACAGGTTGATCAATGCCAGTATAAATAGAAAGGAAGGTAGACATGGGACAGGAACAGTCTAATGGACAAATATTAGCAGTTACAAATACTCAAATACATCTTCCTTTTCACAACATATAAAATACGATTAATTTTTCAATTAGGAAATGTATCTGTGTACTTCATTACTGGCTAGGCAGGAAAAGGGTGAAATCAGATCACCATTTATCCAAATGAAACAGCTAATTTATATCCTGCATCTGTCTACTGTGTGGTGCAGTATTGTAGCCAGTTTGTTTATAGCCCATGGGCAAGCAGTACTTGAGTCTTCTTTCAATTACTAGCAATAAAAAAAAATCCCAAAACACAACATTTATGCAGATGGATAATTACAGAATGTCATGAGAAGCACAGAACAGTTTCTTTCATGATTAATCTAGTGATCACTTAAGTAATTTTGCTGGCTTTGTACATGGTGTCTCAGCACACTTTAAGAGCAGGGTGAACAGAAGATTAATTGAAATGTACTATAGTGATTTACCACGTTGAGGATGCTCTGATCACATCTATGAAATAATCTCTCAGTGCATAACAAATCAAAGTGAAAACGTGGATGCATTCATACAGTGCCATGCAAATCAATATATAACAGAGCCTGATGCAGAAAAGAACTGAGCCTCCCCCAGCTTCTGTTGTTGCAGTATGACTAGATCATTAACTGATGTAAGTTGGCAGTATTCCACTGGCATGCTAGGGGTACCATGCTGGCTTACATCAGGAGATGATCTGCCCCATCAACTGCTAGCTTTTAGGATTGAGCCTGCAGTAAACAACTGGGTGGTATAAGCAGTGTTTTGGCTACCTTTGTCAGAATTAGAGACTTCTAAAAACAAAAATAAAAAAAAATCCAGTGTAAACAAGAAATCAATACTTCATTAATTCTAAAGCTTAAGCTTAGTAGACTTGGAGGACCAGAAAAGCTTCAAAACTAATGCACATATGTAAACCACATTTGTATGGTCAGGATACAGTCAGACCTGTACAGCAAAGTTGGAACTTCTCTATTGTATCTAAACCATTATGTAGGTGTTTTAAATGGTTTTTTTAGTAGGCTCAGAATTACTTTTGAGGCAACATGCTGCTAAGCCTTCCACCTTGCTGGGGTTTCAGCACAACAGTTGGCTGAACTTGCACATGGATGATTCTATCAAGCAAACACAAAGCCCATTGGTGTTTAGCCAGCTGTCTTTTATCTTTCTAGAATGAACTGTGAAGTCTTTGACTATTGTAGGTCAGAGTATTGTTTTAAATTTCCCTAGAAGAGTTGAGGTAGCTTGCACTGGAATATGTCCATACTGAGGTTGCTTTGCCTTGCTCCACTAAAAATTCAGAGTTCTGCTCACTAAAAGGCTTGCTGCAATTTCCTCTTTCACTCAGCCTTCCCTGGCATGGTCTCAGCTGAATGCTCACTTGCCTATTTTGGCAATGACTTTGAGTTGCAGTATGAGTTGTTGTTTTTCATATTTAATAGTACAGTTCTGTTAATTTCACTACTAATCTAGGTTCTCCAGGATGCTGTCATGGCAGGTGTTGTGAAAATACTAAAAATGGAACTTCTTCCTACAGGCAAGCATTAAATACTGAATTTCTCCATTTTAGGAGCCTTATTCGAGGTGTTCAGGATTACCCTGATGCTTTCTTTTGCCTCTTACTCCATTGATTTCAGTGGAGGCATGTTGAAAATATTATAAATACACATAGAGCAAAATGGACTGTAGTCCTAGGATAGGCTTGAATCTTCTAGAGCTCTGCGCTGACAAAAAGCAAGAAGACATGAGCCATGTTCTTAGCATTTTCATTGCTCCACAGTTGATACAAAAGCAATAGTGGGGGTGTGCTAAACTTGTGTAGCATCAAATGATGCCAGTGTTATCAGCTAATACGGACTTTTCAAAGGACTTTGTCCCATGACAAAAGCTGCAGCACAGGATGGTGCTGTACCTCAGACATTTCCTTCATTTCTTTGAGCTAGTATGCACAGCAAAGTGCTCTACTGCAGCACTTTGCTGGGAACACAGAGATCATGCCATCAGTCAGGGAAAGGGAGAAGAAGCGGTGTTGGGCCAGGGCAGACTGTGTATGGAGTCATAAAAACTGAGTAAGACATGCCATGAGGTCAGGACGTCACGGTGTGTGTGTCAGGGGGGTTGGCAGGATGTAGATTTAGAGCTGCATACTTCTAAGGTAACAGCTTACCATTCATTACTTTCACAGACCACTTAATCAGAGAGTGCTTCTCTTCCCTTCTGTCTGTTACTGACCCTGCCATATAGATAATAAATGCTGTGCATGTGCTGGTACCCAGTCACTTAGGAGCCCTGGAGTCTCCTGGAAATGCTTAGATCATAGTGCAGTATGAATAATACTAAAATATAATAATATATAATATTAAACAATAATATATAATTAAATGATAATATATAATATTAAGTATTATATATAACTATATAATATGCTGATGGACATCCGAGAGGATTGGCATCACCAGGGTGAGAGGCTGCTGAGACAGCAGGGAAGGGCAAGGAGCTACTAGGTATTTCTTTTGTCTTTTAAAAGACATTCTTGATTACATCACCACTGCTGTTCTGGGGCAATCCCATGGGTTTTAGACATTAAAAATGATCAAGAATTTTGTTTTCTATACATCGTCTTTGTGAACAAACCACTGTAGCTATAGTGGAGGAAAGGCCTGAGAATTCCTAAGTTCTGGGGGCTGAGTTTACAGAGACTAAACTGATGGGCTTAACAGGGGTGACACAGAGAGCAAATGCTGACTAGACCAGCAATAGAAAGCACAGGATTTTTTTTTTTTCCTGACATACATAACATGATTGGGTTTGTGTGCTGTAAATAGCTGTGGGACAAAACCTTTTCATTAGACTATACCTTATAGACCATTTTCTTCCTATGCAATTTTCCTCTTATCATTCTCATTTCACTATATTTATATTCTTCTCTTTGAATTAGTCTCTATAGCTACAACCCAGTGTAATGAAAGTGGTAAGAAAAGGTCAATTCAACTAGTCAACATCATGTGTAATTTTGTATAGATACCCATTGTGTACGATTTTGATCTCATAAATGCTTGGGTATTGTTCAGTGTCACTGGTGTCCGAATTCACCTGCTTAGTTAACCTTGTCTTCTGTCCTAAGTCCAGTGTCATTTGATGTATTTCCTGCCTCTTCCTTGGTGTGCTCCTCTTTTTTGGCAGAATAAAATGCTGTTTTCATCCTGCTTTACTTCATTGATTTGTTTGTCCTTAGTTACTCTAAATGTGTGCTGGTGAGAAGTGCAATTCCTACTTAGTCCTGCAAGCTGTTGATTCAGTGGGGTAGGGCTTGAGCTTTTCTAAAAACAATCTGGGTGGCAGTTGGACACCAGCTGGGTGGCATTAGGCCAGGGGACAGCATCTGCTGTTCTCCACTCCCTTGTCAGTATGCCTCCGGGCTTGGCTTGAGCACACACCAAAACCTGTGGCCAAATAACAGTGGTGGCTGGAACAACCACTCTCTGTACCAGGGGAAACATCCCTCAGGGTAGCACAGCTAGCAACTGTTCTTTTTCTATCAAATATGAAGCAGGAAGTGCAAGGGGAAAAAAACCCCAACCAACTCCAAAGTATTACCATCTCATTGGTGTCAGTTCACAGTTGGGCAGCCTGTCTCTCTCCAGGTGCCAGGTGTTTGCTTTCTGGTGTGATAGAGGGTTTGCTTAGTCAGTGGCTCCGGGTGCCTCCTGACACTTTATATAGCTGGAGTTCAAAATGCAGAAAGTTCTTCTTAGGTTGTTTTTCCCCCTTGCTTTCTTTCTTCCATGCAGGTCTTGGAGGCAGGGAACTTCTCTCTGCAGCTTGGAATGCTGCAGCAGCTTTTCAGTGCAAAGTATGTAGAAAAATGTTAGAATAATAAGGGCCAGATTGGAGAAAGGGCTTTGAGACTTCATTTTTTTGTTTCTTCTAAGAGAATAACATGGTAGTCCTTCCCTCCTCCCTTTCTCATCTCCACAATACAGACTGAAGATACTCCTAATCCTTAAGGACCCCCACAGACACAGCTTTACTGGCAGATCACAGCTCAGGCTCACTGCTGGTCCCTCACTTGGGTGTATGGAGAGGGAGCTTTTATCCAGACTGCAATCTGGTAGTCATTGCAGTTCAGTTGGTTACCCCAAGTGGGTCCCAAGGGGGTTATTCCTGTTTCAGGTAGTACTTTCCAGATTCACAGTTGACTAGGCCATCTGCAAGACTGATGCACTGGAAAGTTGAAATCTTACAGTGGGTGATGTGAGTGAAAGGTTTGGCTTTTCAGACTTGCCCAGAGTGACTGAAGAGTAGGAGTATGGGAGAAGAGGGGGCAGATGGCTGCCGCAGCAGGGCTGGCAGGGGAAGTATCTGAGTGCTGTAAGAAAGAAAAGTAAATGTTCTCATAAACAGAACCAGCTGTGCTGGAGTTGTGAGGCCACTTTTTTTCAAAGCAGACTTCAGCTGACCCAGGTTTGCATTCATAAGAATCTTTGTGGCTGGTCAAAGTGCCATTAGTGTTTAGTTTGAATAAATGTTTACAAGAATGTGCTAGAATTACTGTTTCAGCCACTCTGAAAAGTTATGGTTTTAATTATTCATTCATTAGATTAATCTGATACTGACATGTGGCCCTGGGTAACTGGCAGGCAGGAAGGCTGAATGGTGCACTACTGATTTATGCAATATAGGTATTTCCAGTCAGAGATTGGAATTACCATCAGGGGACCATTCAGAGAAACAATGGAGCAAAATCTCTCCAATTTCGTGTGTCTTCATTTCAGCTTCAACCTTTTCATTCAGTCTTTTTTCTATACACTCTACCCACCCCTACTCTTGTTCACTAGTCATTAGAATACCTTGTATAGCTCTTTCCATCTAATGGAGACTTCTTGGATGAAAGTGTGTGTGGGGAGGAGAAACAGTGAAGAAGGAGAGGAGGGAATATGGCTGTTTATAGTGGCAAAGAGATGCGTAATGGATTTTCAGGCTGCAGAGATTTCATGTCTTACGTAAGAGTTTCTGAGAGATGAAGAATTCAGTTACAGTTGTATAGGAGGGTTTTTTGTGGTTCATTTGTGGGTTTTGTTTTTTGGGGTTTTTTTCTATGTGGCAAGTCATGGCCCTCTTCTTCCACTGTCCTAGGCTATGGTCCAGAATGCATTTCAGTATGTGGCAGGGAAGCTGGTAGGGCTAGTGACATGTTAAGGAATCTCCTGAAACAGATCTCAGTCTTCCTGGTGTGGTCAGAGTTTAAGGGTGTTATCTCGACATTACTGAAGTAGGTGGGAGCATTTCCAGTGGTTTGGGTAGGCTTTGGATTATAACCTCAAAGACAGGGCTTGCAGTTTAGTTGGCGAGTCCCAGTATTCTGCAAGAGGTGTTCCTGTGTCAGACAGTGGCTTCCATAGTCACAGCTTATGGGGCAATGAGCAACACTGATGCTTTCATAGTGCTTTCAGGAAAGGGTTTGATGATAACCTGTGTGTTGGTCATTGGACTGACTGATACGAGGTTTCAGAAATTGGGAAGCAATTGTTCTGCATCTAGTTTGAGTTCTGTGGCCTCAGGGAGTTGTACCAGTGGGAAGAGATCCAAGCAGTGGAGATTTGCACTTTTCAGCCTTTCTTCAGGTTTATGTTAAAAGTCATTTTCTTCTTATGTTTGGTATCATCTAGTAAATCCCAGATTGTTTGTTTATGAAGCCATTAGTTACTGTTGTTGCCTGAATGTTTTCAAGTGATGTGACAGGAGGCCCACTGACAGGATGCTACATCAGGTCAAGTAGATTCTGTTCATAGGTTACGTACTAACAGATCACTGCAGAAGGCAAATTTCTTGTCTGATGGTGCATTTTAATTCCAGATTGTTATGGGTGAGTAATTTTAGATGTTAAGGAGCCATGAGGTGCTGAAGTCTGACAGTGCTGAGTATAAAGAGGGCACACGTCCACAGTACTTGTGTCTAAACTAGCTGGATTTCAAACAATAAAAGTACTTCCTCAAAATTAAACAATCCTATCCCATAAAGTCAGTTGTGATGTAATTAAAGTTTCCAGAAGGAGGATTTGTCAGATACCATAATGGTGTCTGCTTCTTGATTAGGGATGACTCTGATTATGGGTGACAGGATCTGCATGCTGTCTTGTACAGAAATGAGATCTTCCTGTAGGCTCTATCTTTCAGGCATTACTTACAAGTTTTGGCAGTGTCTCTCTAACCTACACCTTTCAAGGTTATATACAGTGTACAGGTCTTAGTCTTTTCTACTTAAAATGGGTGAATGATGTTAATGAGAGTTTAAAGTTAGAAATTAGAAACACTCAATTCTGTAATAAAATATTTAACTTACTCTTTTTGTTTAAAATTACCATTAACTCAGATTTTACAAATGCTGACAGATATATGTTGAAAGGAAGGTTGTAGGGAGAAGTCTGTGATGTAGTAGAAGAGACCAGCTTACATATTTCATCATTTTGGAGGCTGATCCTGAGAGATTGTGACTGCTCTCTCCTCCAATTTCTATCTATAATATAAAACACATTGTCAAGGAAATTGTGTTTTTGCAAAAGATGCAGAAAGTAGTTAGTGCAGCAAAAGCTGCCAAGGTAGCGTGTTAGTTCAGATCAAAATTTGCGTCCTGAAATTTCCGCGTCCTTGTGGCAACAGAACTTCAAGCAGCGGCTGAGAGCTTTCAGTGAAGTTAGTGGTTTCTTGTTTTATTCTAATGTTTTAAAAGAAAGTAAAATTTGCTAAGGTTTAAAAAAAATCAGACAGCAAAACTGAATGGCCTTCCTTTGAAGGAAGAAACCTGTTAGATCTTTCAATGCCCTACTAGGATAGCATATAAGTAGTCCAGCTGATCCAGCATTTGCATTTAAGGCTGCATGATTAAAGTGTGCCTGAAGGAAACTATAAAATAAGATCATGCCCTTGATTAATCTTAAACATCTGGAAAGAGTTTGGGGTGCAAACCCCGAACTTTTCTCAAAACTATGCATGTGCACCAAGGTCTGCTAATCTGACCTTCTGCAGTGATCACTGGGATCACTGAAAGCCCTTGTGTGAATGGCTCTCAGATCACTTACAGGTAAGCCTAATGGTAAATTTTATTGGAGCAATTATAGAGGAAATGCCTGTAAGTCTCAACCGACCTCTTTTGCAGCTGGAAGAAGGAGAGCACTTTGCTAAAATGGTGATAGACCTGGGTGAGGATGCTGGAGAGTCCCTAGCAAAGGGTTACCTGGCCCTGGGCCTGACGTACAGCCTTCAAGCTACTGACGGTGAGTTGCTGGTTTGTCAAGTCTGTTATATGGAGAGCATTTGTTCAAAGTCTTCAGTGTAAGCAATGGGAATTTATTAGAAAATCTGCTTTCAGTGCTAACTAGACATGAAAAACAATCAGATCTCAAGATAAATGGGAACTGTTCCCTTGCTTGGAGAACTGTCTTCTGTGGTAATAAAAGTGAAGTTTTTAGGTAATGGAAGAAATGCAGGTCATTACTTAGGCGGTGATAATCTGAGTGTAGCTGACAATGCTTGGTGTGCTTTACTTGAATATTTGTAATACATTTTTTTCACTTAATTTACACAACAAAAAGTCAAATTTTCCATCTGTTTTCATATTTTTGTCACCCACTCATAAATCATAAAGAAATACAATCCAAGAACTGGAGTCAGAAATGTTTCACTTCAGTTCCTGGCATGATACTGATTCCCCACAGAGATTCAACCTCTCTGTGATGTAGTTTCTTTTACTTAGAAGTAAACAAGATAAAAATATCTACCTCACTGGTACATGTGGATGTTGACTAGAAACAGACCACTGAATGTAAGAAGTATTTTATTTTAACACTGCTTACTTGGATCTTGAATGAGTGGACAAGGGGCTCCTGCAGATTTGGTGCTTTGTAGTCAGAAGGGCTTGAAGTGTTTGGGAGAGTTCTAGCTCTGACCTTCATCAAGTTCACAGGTGGGAACAGTCTTTGTTTATTCTGTGACTTCTAACAAAAGTAGAACATACGTTTTAACGCGTTTTCTTTGAATAATGGCTGAGCTGGTGTGTTTCCTAATCATTTTGGCAGTCCTGCCCTCATGCAAGCAATGGCTTTTCTGTCTTATAGGTTCCATAGACACAAACCAACTTCTTCCAGCAAAGAAGCCTGAATCAAAGCTAAAATTACTCTATTATATTATCATAGAATATGCAGATCTTGCAACTTACATCAGAATTCTGCAAGGCACATGTCTGAGAAAGTGTTCTTGTGCTCTTCAGGAGCTCAGGTTGGTGTAGTTTTTCAGCCAGCCATATCTGATCAGCTGTTCTGAGAACTGCTTTTCATCATGGAGGCTAACAGGCACTGCAGCTCTCTCCAGTTCTCCATTTCTCTGCCTCAGAATAGTTCTCCCTAGAAAGTTCATGTCAGAAAGTATGTCCTTCCTAGCCTGAACTTTGTCTTATAAATATATATATATATATTTATTTTTTTTTTAAATCCACTAGGAATAGAGTTCTGCTTAACAGCCTAGCTTTTAAGGCATTTTGCCTAGAGATTGTTTAAACTGTTGTAAAGCTATACAAGATCCCAGAGACTATTTTCAGAGATAGAAGGTTTTCTGTGTCAGCCCCTTATGATCTCTTTGTAAACTTCAGTATGAAAAGAAGATGGTTTCTAAAGAATGGAGAGGTGTGTGCTATACTCTAGCCCTAAAAATATTTTGGTGCAGCAAAATGTGACTTGGAAACTCTTTTTCTGGAAATCTCTTGAGTTTTCAAGAGACTAGTTCAATATTGTATCTTTTTTAATGTAAAACAAAGCCTTCACAACAACTGCTTGGATTATTTTCAGAGTAGCCTCTGATTTATGTTTTGTAACAGTGGAATATATCTGTCTTCTCATTGTATCTCTAGCCTTTAAGGCAGCAGGACAAGTCACTTAGTTATTGGAGGGAAGTGGGAAGAGTATATTTCCATCTTGCAGATTGTTTTAATAAAAATGGATTAAGTCCTTCAAAAGCATACATACGATGGTCATGAATATGGGACTGTGTTTCACTGAAAAATGTCAAATTTGCACTAGCAAGACATTTTTCATTAGCATTGTTAAAAATAGCATATGACAGTGAGGAAGCAAAGCTAGAACATGCTGAAAGACAGCAGTTCTGTGATGGAATCCTACCTCATGTTGTCAATCTTGTTTATTATTGTATTTATACCAGTTCTTACTGACATATGCAGACAAGTCAAACATCTGTGTGTGTGTGTGTATGTGAGATGCCTGTGACTTTCCAGATGAGATGACTTTCAGTCAATCAGTATTTTCAATGGTAGCTAAGTGTTTCAGAGACATTTGACCAATTGCCTTCAAAAGCTTACAGCCTTCCATCTAAGTTAGACTTTCTTATTTAATATAACCTTTTAGTAATTATTTCTCCTCCTGTGTGACAAAGGCACTGAGCAGTTGTATTAAAGCCTTTTCTTTGTGATTTGCAAAAAGCTCCTGCAGGAAGTAAGATTTCCTGAAGCTTATGCTGGAATGTTTAATTACATGTTTCTTGAAATAAGTTTCATTGAAGTAGCTGAGAGATGTGTCCTCAGAGGAAGTCATTGACATTTTTGCCTTAGTCATAGAAGCCCAAGCCTCTTGTTCGTAGTTAATGTCCATTTTCTGCAGTTTCCAATGGGTCAGTGTCAACACCAAGCCATTCCTCTTCCTCCCATACTTCCAGTTTTGACATAAGATGTATTGTCAACTTTTCCTCCCTTAGGTCTGGTGAAGAATTCACTGAAGACAGGGAAAGGTGAGATGAATTTAACAAAGGCTGAAGAGGAAAGACTAGGTTGAGAATGTATTGTGAAATACAAGTGCTTTTCTTACCTCACATCACCGCCTCACAAATCGTGAAATCTTTGTAGATTTAACAGTCTCTTATTCTTTTTTTTTAGAGATGAGTGTGCTGTATCTCTGTTTTCATTTAGAATTTTGGTAGAAGGTCATGGATCAGGGAGTGGATTTGAAACTTATTCTCTCAGTCTTTGTGGATTTTACAAACAGTCAGTGTACTGACAGCACTGGTTAATGCTAAGCCCCCCAGACATTTGTTGACTAAGAAGTAAATAAATTATTAGTGAACAAACTTAAAATCTTTGCCTTTGGAAATTGCAGTGCATGCAATCTTTAATTATAATTCTGGGTGCTAAAACTGCATATTAGATATGTAATAATACTGTGCCATATTAGATGTCTTAACGCAAGGGAATAGTTTCTAAAACTCAGTCATATTTGCAAAAGGGTGCATGCATGTCAGTGTTTTAGTTTGGATCAGAAATTTATTTATGAAGTCCATTTGTCTGTCATCCCCACTTCGTACATTGTGATTCACATAAAGGAACAGTTTTGCACTGTTACAAACTGAATTCTTTCCCACAAAACAAATGTATTACATAAATAGACCTGACTGTGCTTCAGCTGCTAATGAGTGCTCAATCCATTGGACAAGATTACAATTAGATTCCTGTCCCCATGTTTGTAGTGTTGACTCTGATCCTCGGCACTGTGTTTCATTCCATGCATTCACTACTACTGTGCTCTAACTGCTTTTACTAAGACAGAACTTGTCCTCCTTTGTTTTCAGATGTGATTCCAGAGCTTTGTATTTACGTACCAAAATACTGCTGAAGAACCTGTTGAATTTTAGTAAGGCTGAAGCTGCTTTAAAAACCCAGAGTGCTTCAGAAAATAAATCTTGGGTTGCTCAAGTGGCATTTTCAAAAGTACTGTGTCCTATGGATTTCAGAGACCCCCTGTGCCACTCTCCTATTGGTCAGACTGCTTTTGCAACTTATTTTAATCTAAGTAATGAGTCATATTTTGCTTTAATTAATGAGACTGCAGCAGCCATGCTCACAGGAGTTAAAGTTGGGTAGAATTCTTGGGTGCCATCGACCTGGGAGAATGGAGCACAAATTTTAAAAGTTTAATCAGACCCACCAGGTTCTGTTTCCTCAGTGCAAACTTTTCTTTGTCTGAAGTGAGAGCTTCTCAGTGATGTAAGTGGGTTGCAGATTTCTTTGAATAACTCAGGAGGTAGAGCATCTGCTACATCCTTGGGCAGCCTGTTTCAGAGTCTTGCCACCCTCCTAGTAAAGAATTTCTTCCTGTATATAACCTAAATCTTCCCTCTTCTACTAAAACCATTACCCCTTGTCCTGTCATTATAGGACCTGGTAAAAAAAATAAGTCTGTCCATTCTTAAAAAACCGCTGTAAGTATTAAGAGGGTGCAGTAAGCCTTCTCCAGGCTGAAAAACCCCAACTCTCTTGGCTTTTCTGTATAGGAGAGGTCTTCCACCCCTCCAACCATTTTCATGGACTTTTTTTGGATTTATTCCGATGGAACCATGTCTCAGGTTGTGGATGCCAGAGCTGCACACAGCATGCTAGATGGGGTCTCAGGATAGCAGCGCAGATCACCTCCCCTGACCTGATGGCCAAGCTTCTTTTTAGGCATCTCTCCCCAGATCACTTTTCATTGTTGGGTTTTTTCCCCATATTTATCTCCTTTAACTGTAAAGGCCCTGTAATTGGCATAGTTAACTTGCAGCATCGGTGCTCACTATTGTCAAGCACCACTTTCAGCATGTTTATCCACATCAGACACAAAGCTAGAGATGGACAACCAGATTTCCAGTTTTGTGGTAGCTGAAGATGCAGTCTGTATTGTGGGAGGTGGGAGTCACATGCTGTTTCCCAGTAATGCAGAGGCAAAGCTGACTAGCTTTAGAGTAAGCACTTCCACAACATATTCTGTATTTTCTGACTACAAGCTGAACATTAGTCAAATGTCTTAACAGGTGGAAGCCAGAAGTTCTAGCTTTTCCATTTGGTGTTAAATTTGAAGGACAAATGGTAACATTTCTTTCAGTCTTTCTTTTTATGTGACATCTTCAGAATTGCACTGTAACTTAAACAGTGGTAGTTTCCATGAGAAACGGAATGTCAGATTTTTTTCTTTAGAGATGTTTATAGGTATGATCAAATCCTTTCCAATGTCTCCTCAAGTGTTTTTGTTTACATCAATCTTGGTTATTTAATTTTTTTTCTTTTTCAAATTTTCTTCCTTTGTTACCTTTGTCCAGTATTTTGCAGCCTGATTAAAGGCTACTGAGAGTGAAGTATTTTTAATAGATGCTGCATTTTACGTGGAAGTCCATGTCTTTAAATTTATTATCTAAAATACAAATTTTTGGATCAGTTTTTAATACTTAGAGTAGGTTTTGTGGGCTAAGCAAGTTCTGATCTTTATGATTAGGAAATCCTGAAGATTGGTGTTCTGAAGAGCTGTTGAAAAATGTAGGCATAAAAAGATCTGATCACTATAGCTACTGCAGCAAATAATTTACTTACAAAATTTCACCCACTGACATATTGCAGAATCCAAAGACCTTTGCAGGTCTTGCAGAAGAACACATCTCTCTCTTCTCAATAACTTTTAGGAATACTTGAATTTCACTAGGTTTGTTGCATTATTATATACTACTTAGTAACTTCCTTTTTTGGAGCATACACTGACTTGTTGTATCAAATCAGATACATTCATGGGTGATGTTTGCTGATGGATTAACTACTCATCACTTCCTTATGCTGTTGATCAATAGCTCTCAATTTCAGGATAGGCAGAACAAGAAACAACTGCTATGCAAAATCTGAAAACCTAAGAACCAGAACAAAACAGCCAATGCATTTCTAGAAACCATCACTAGGTTTCCAGATATTTTGGATCTGAGAAAGCCATGTGCCTTTAAGCTCTTCCTCTGTTCCTGTTGATCTTGATGATGATATCTTATGATATCCAGGTATAACAAGATCATTTATTTGGTTGATCTGAAACATTGAATGAACTCTTAAATGGCATTATATCTTGTCCTACAGCTACTCTAAAGAGCACTCAGGATGAATTAAACAAGAAAGCACTTCAGACTTTGGAGAGGTGAGTAGGAATTTTGCAGATAATTGCTTTGTGTATTTTTTTCATTCATTCAGAAAAATTTTTATGTTTCTTTTTCTTCTGCGTAAGGCTTCCTTGGTGGGAAGTTTGAAAACAGTTCATTAGATTTCAGAAGTAGTCTGTCAAAACCATTTTTGTGATGGCTAAATGCTGTGATTATTTGATTGAATATCCAAGGTAAGAGTACTGTTCTGCCACCTTACAGAAAAAAACCTTGGCTCCAAATTAGCTGCAGTGAGATCTACAGTGCTGGGAGATGCAGCTTCCTCACATGATGCCAGCTGGCAAACGTGGAAAGCTAATTTTATCTCAATTCCTGTGTGAAGCAGGCTTAAAATCGTGTTTCTGTCGTGATGGGAAAGTACCTCCACCATCAGGGTGTAGGCAGCTATGGGGTGACCTGGCACCAGTGCACCTAGGGGAGAGACTAATTGCTGTCCTAGTGAGTGTTTACATGAGCTGTTGTTGGAAGAGGAGACTCCAGAGCTAGCGGTACAAAGCAGGCAGCACTCACCTCTCCTTCATCCCTGTATTTTTGGGGAAAACTGATACAATGGCTCCATCCTGGAAGCAGCTGCGGATTGCACTCTTGTGCAACTACACTTGAGACCTCAAGTACAACTGTTTGATTTAAAATCCTTTTTTGTCCGTTCTGTAGGGTAGAGAGGTAAGGTGTGAGCTTTCTGACTCTCTTATGATTAAATTACACCACCCAAAATAACACTGGGTGGTGTTCAGGCAGTTATTTACATTTGTACAATTACATTCAAAATTTACAACCCACTGTAAATGTAAATGCCTACAGACTACAGATAGCAATTAAATGGAAGCTTACATGGTCTAAGTCTTCGGCTGAAGTATCTAATTTTGAGTTTATTGTGCTCATAATTACATAAGTGAAGAAAACTTAAGATCTCTGGTACCTCAAAGTACAGGTTTAGCAATTTGAACAATGTTGAAGGATCTTAGCTGTTTTGGTGATGCTGACTAAGAAGGAGCCCAACATGTTTGTCTTACACTGGTTTTGTAGTGGGCACAAGAACTGAAACAACAGATACAATTCTGGGTATTTACCTCATGGAGATCTGAGAGAGAAGACTTTCAAAAGCCATTTTTCATTCACTATTTGGATGAGGACTGTACTTTTAAGTCACACTAGTTTGTGGACTCCAGTGTCATATATTAACTGCTGGCCAATTTTAAGGAATTGTGGTGCTGTGCTGCTTTTAAAGTTCCTTTTTTTTTTTTTTATCCTTTGACCTTTCCCATTGACTGTGACTTGTTTTCATGGTATCTTAACTCTACCTAGGAGGCAGACAAGCTTCTAGCAAACCATTAGTTACTCAAGCCTCAGCCAACAGGAATGTAACAGTGAGGTGATTACTGGTGTTTTCTAAATGCCTAAGTTTGGTTTCTTTCCTTTTTTTGCCTTCCTTGTTTTTCACCTTCTTTTGAAGAACATGTATGATCTCTCAGGCCATGGTTTGGCCTGTAGTCATCTCTGTAAGGGGCCTTTTCAGCTGGAAGGTTGCACCAAATGTTTTTCTAATCCTTCTGAAGAAAATGAGCAGTAAAGTAACAATCTTTGTTTCTTTCCAAAAGCACCATTAATCTTGACTGCTAGACGCTTGTGAACTTTCCCCCATTATTTATTTCTGGAGAGGCTACTGAAGGTTTCACAAGAGACACTTTGTGAAGAGATGGTTCACCCTGTCTAACACCTGAGGGCAGAACTGGGTTCTATCTTGTGGAGTTTGGTTGGTTGTTGCAATTTTTTGGGTGGTTGGGTTTTTTTTTTTGGTGGGGGGGTTGCAGCTATTCGAGTTTGGGAGTTTTGTGTTTTTTGAAGTGGAAGGAGAAATTAGTGACTCGCCTGTACGAATTGCACATTGATGTCTTTGGCATTGCTCCAGAACATTTGAGTGCCACCTTGACTTACAGAGTTACAGAGCATTCTCAGTCCATACTAAATTAATTTGTTCTAGAGCCATTAGTTATAAAAATCAGCTTCAAAATCTTGCTCACAGGCCAAGATGGCATTTGAAAAGTGGCTGCTATTAAAATGGTGTGTGGTTTGTTTCCTGAAGGAATTACTTTATTATTACTTGTTTATTATTAGCAAATCAATAGTTTTGGCATGGGTTTTAACCACCAGAGTTGTCAGCCTGTCGTTTCTCCCTCATAAGGACATTAATTGTGCTCACTTTGGGCCTGGCAATGCAGGTGCAGTTTTCCCTGGTGTCCTGGAACGCAGCCCAGAAAGAGGTCAGGAATGTTAATTGGCTGCGAGGGACCTTCCTCTTCCTCATTTCTCCCGTGTGAAATGACTTCCCTGTGCTGCAGAGCTGTGAGTGAGCTCTGTGAGTCACAAGGGGAGAACCCACTGGTTCCTGGAGTGGGCTGCCAGGTGGCATGAGGTTGGGTTCCCCAAGACCCTGTCCCATCATTGCCGTGGTTAATGTCTTCTCCACAGGCTAGCAAATTCAGACTGCAGTTTCGTGCCTAGCATGTCTGAGAGGGGACAGTTCTGCTCAGGTTGTCCATCCCTGTTCCCTGCCTTGTACAAGACTTTGTTAAGGCCTGCACATCTGGTTCTGGAGACACTGCAGCCTTCTCTAGCCAAGGCTTTGCTTCAGTGTAGTGCCTGCTGTGTACTGGAAGGTAGTACCTCAGAGTCCAAGCTTGAGAAGTAAGGGCCTTGGTTTTGGTCCAGGCACAGCTCCTGTCATCAAATCATTCCTCCTTCAGTGTCTTCCCTTTCCAAATTAGGAGTCTGCTGTCAAAAATCAAGCTAGAAGCTGCAGGGTGGAGAATGTTTTGTGTGTTTGAACACCAGCTTGTGTCACAGGCTCCTGATCTGTAGTCCTCTACGTGCTCATAGTGACTACTTTTTCAGTACTAATCTAACCCTCTCGTATTGTTTGAAAAGTGGCAGTATAGGAACAAGTTAGACAACTATGTCCATCACCTGAATTACTTAAAATAATGCTTTGATGGCTTTGTTATGAGCTCAGAGCTACTTTTTCCATATTAGTTATCCAAGTTCCAAAATATTAAGTGGCATTTAATAAAGGAGCATGTAAGTTATGTAACATCCTGGCGGCTGTGTTTCTCATACTTTTTCCTAGGATTCTGGCTTAGTCAGGCCAGCACTGTTCTGCTTTTTGTCTAGTTTCAGTGTGCTCCCCCATTACTGGACTGGTTTTTTGTGAGGGAAGACTGGGTTTTGTTCTGTGCTTAGGTGACTCATGTTGAAGGACTTCTGCGAAGTGCAATGTAACAGTCACTTTTCTTTTTGTCTTACGTGGTCGTCCTTAAAGGGCACGTGACCTGGCCCCGGAAGATCACCAGATCATCCTCTACCTGTCACTGCAGCTGGCTCTTGTCAGACAGGTATGTGAAATATTTGGAAATCACTGAGTCATGGGAGGGTGGAAGGACAGTCCAGTTGAGCAAGACCCAGGCTTGCTACACAGGGTCCCTTCCTTCCTGCATTGTAACCGGTAACAAGCAGTCAGAATATGTTTATGTAAAAGATTTTTTAATTCTTATTCTAAAAATAATAATTCTGTAGCACATGGAATGGCCTTCCCTAGGGAATGTATTCAGCTCTAACTCCTGAGCTGTCTTGGAGCAACCTTGTGTGTGTGGGATGAGCGAGGTGTGTTTATTGCTGTTCCCTGGGTGTCACGCTGTGTCCTGCTGCAGGCTGCTCCAGAGGCTCTCCTATTCCTGCCCTATTCCGTGTCATGCCAGATCGCGCGCTCCTCGCGCTGGGAGCACTTTATTCCAAACTTGGGCACGTTTGACGTGAGCCTTTGACGCGTGCTGGAGCTCTGCAGCGAGTGGGATTAGTTGGCATTTGAATGCTGCTGCAGGTGTTAACTCATAAAAAGTGAAGCTGATCAGAAAATGCTCGTCACTGCCTTTCAGAAAAAAATAACTCCAACCATTTGGGCTGTGCTTTATTTTTCTGCCCCTTTTTCTTAAAATGGGGTGTTGTATTTCTCTGTCCTTTCTGCTTAAAAGCTAAAGTCTTTATTGGAGCAGCTTCTGTTTTTTAAATACCTCTCTAGCTAGATTTGAAATGTCATCATTGTAGTTTCTTTCTTTGGCAGGCCTTCTGCTTGCTGCAGTTTTCTCTCCTTAGTCTACACGACAGAATTGAACAGTTGGGTATTTCTTACTTTCCTGAGCTAATTAGGGGAGCTGTTTGTTCATTAGGTTAAACTAATTGTTCCGAGAGAGCACCCTCTTGATAATGTCACTTTTGTAACCCTTTCATAATGAGAGCAGTGTGCTGTGAGCCGGCAATAAGAAAGGATAATTAAAATGGCTTATTTAACTTTCTCATCTACCTACTAGCTGCTTTATGATGCAGTTTGCTCAGGGTCTTTCATTAAGAAACACCCAGCTACCCTTTTTTCTCTCACAGCTTTAGCCTCACAGGGAGATGGTCTGATCTGCTGCCTCTTCTGCTTGCCATGAGTAAAAGCATTACAGCTTTTCAGCTGCTATCCTGAAAAATAAAATGAAGATTTTTGTGGTCTTTGGTTTTTTGTTGTTTTCCCTGTTACTGTCATTTTAACTCATTACCCTTTCTTTTCTCCTGGTTGTAGCCTGTCTTTGCAGTGTTGTTTCATTTCTCTTGTTGCTTCATTTCCCTTCCCTCCTGTTCTTTCCATTCAGTCTCTTGTCCCCGTGTTCACTTTCCTCTTTTGTCTAGTTCACCTGTGTGTTTTCATCCTTGATGTTGTGCCAGTCGCCTCTGCTCCCACAGCTGTATGATCTCAGTGTATTATGTAGTGTCAGCCTGACCCCTGTGATGGTGCTCCTGCTCTTCTCCCATCAAGTGAGATATAAATCTTTAACGCATGCTTGGACAGAGAGGAGATACCTGAGACATCTTTATTTTTAGACTGCTGTAAAATATCCTAGTCTTCTTTTGCCAGTTTACTTAATGATAAACATTTGGTAATGCATTTTTAATATCCTTAATTATTTAAAGTATCTAATATATTCTCTTTCTGATTAACTGAAAGATAAATGATACCTTTTTTGATAGATTGCATTAACTATTGAACATCACAGTTAGGGCTTTCATCAGGCAATGCTGTAATACCAATAAATTGGGCCTTTTCTACATAGTAGGTTACATTATAATACCTGAATGTTTTTCTCAACAAATAGGCCTTTTTGTTTCCATAGTCAGAGTCAATAAATGAGGTAACTGTACCCAGCATTGAAAAATATAGGTATCAGCTTGCATAGATAAGAGAGTGTTTTCATGGAACAAAGCAGGAGAGGCAGCTGACCAAGAGAGTGCCAAGCAAAGCTGGAGCAATTGGTCTTCCTTGGAAGGCTGTAAAATATTTCCAATAGCACTTGTCTCTGTCACCACTGGGCAAGGCAAAGGGGAAATGGAAAAACACAAGCATCCCTCTGACATGAGATGAGGATGTGACAGGAGGAGGAGTGGTTATAAAAGGTTCATGCAGAGCTGGCATTTGAAACCACCAGCAACCAAGATAAAAAATTATGACAATGAGCTTTGTATGTGTGTGCCTGTGTCTTAAAGACTGCTGGAGTCACTGGGAAGACTTGGAGGGTCTGCATCAGCCCCAGAGTTATAGTGGGTTTTTCACCCAAACACAGTGTAGAATAACCTGGTCTGTTAGGAGGATCTCCCAGTCTGGTTTTGTCCCGAGTTGAAGTGCCAGGAGGCCAAGGTCTGTACCTGCTGCAGTGGACACTCCACCTGCAGTGCCTGGCTGGCAGCTGGCCGAGCTGAGCGACAAATGAGACTCGTAGCTCCCAACTCGCAGTGCCTGGTTTGGCTGCTTCTGTTTCTGTGGTAACAGCACTTGGATCAGCAAAAACAAGGTAGAATGAACATTTTAAAGCTCACTGATTTTAATGCATTGCCTTGTTTTTTAGCAGACCAGTTTCTATGGAAATGACTCTCTAGAGTCAACAGCACCCTTGTTAATTTTAAGTGTTGAATCTGTTTTTTTTGGAGGATGGTGGTGTTTGTCACCTTGACTGCCATATAAATCAGTATTGGATATGTAAAAAACAACATATATAGGCTTTGTGCCATTTTAATACTTGATTAGCTCTAACCTTTCTTTTTGTGAAAATGGGAAGGGAAAGATGGCTAAGGGTCAGCAGCTGAGCACTGTAAGTCTCACCAGTTAGCTGTGGACTTCCAACAGACCTCAAGTTTCAAGTGGCACTATCCAGAAAACACCTACTTCCTTCCCAAGTGTCTGGGTGTACAGCTAAGATAAACATCAGTTAAGAGACCAGAGAAAATATTTCACCTGTTTTGCCCAGCTTTTGTTTGGTTTCAAAGAGGAGAGGCTACGGTCTGCCCCAAGAGAGGAGCTCTGTTTTAGGAGATATTCAAGAGGTTCTTCTTGCAGTGACTGCTTGGATGTAGGTAGTTCTGGTCCATCTTTTTCCCAGACCACTGACTGCCTCCTCTGCTGAACAGCAACATGCTGTTTTTCTGCTTGCATTGTAGCCTAGATTATTCTGGTGAGCAAGAATGGCTTGTAGGAAGAACTGAGTAATAACCCATAGATGTACCTACCCCTGCTTTCCTGAGGTTCTGGTGGACCATAGCAAGTCTATTTTCAATGGAAGCTCTTGCCAGTCAGTAAAGCTTTCTGCTTTCCATGCTATAAAAAGAGATGGAGTGGGTACTTGTAATGGTTAATTAAGTGTAACTGTCAACTGATGTGAAATTATAAGGCCTGAAAATGCCTCTTAAAGGTTCCTGTTTCATTTACCATTTTAAATATCCAACTTCATTCCACTGCTAGGAAGTATTTTTAACACTCGTTCTGTTTTCGTTTTTATACCTGTAATTGTGACATACCAGCATTGTTTTTAAGGAGATATATAGCATTATTGAAATAAATCCTACTATATAAGAGGCAGCCTGAACAGTCCATATTGTGGCATTATTTTGGTAATGCTGCAAGATGCTATTTCTGGCCTACTGCAGCATCTTTGCTTCCTAATCAGTGTGATGTGAAGATACCTGTGTGCCATGCAAAACATGTGGTGTATTTGTTAACAGAATAATAAATCAGAGAACTGTAACTTCTTTTAATTGTTGGCCCTACTTAGACTTGCAGTCCAGCTGAAATAAGATTATTTTAAAGTGCAGTACTTGTAGGGAATTTTAAACTGGCAGCCTGCCTCTGATAAACCCCTGACGTTTCAGGATGCCATCTGGGGTGCTAGCTTCCATCTTTCTCAAATTATATAGTTGCTTAAATAAAAATACATCTTTCAAAAGAAGTTTGTGTTGACTGCTGCCAAATATATTGCTTTTGTGATCTAGAAATTTTGTTTGTATTTCATTGCATCTGGTCTGTTGCAGGTTGTTGTTTCATATAATGCTTTCTGTAAAGGCATAGAGTTTATATTGTTTTTGTCCACTGCTTCTAATTATGCTGCAGTGCTGTTTAGGCTACTAATGGTGTTACAGCACCAAAGAGTCTTTTTGGACTCGAGTTAATAAATCAGGTGCTGGGGAAGCATGATTTATTTTCAAACTAGCCATTGCCTGTGACTCTGATGGTACTAGAGGGAAGTGCTGAAATGAGATGTAACCATTGCAGGCCTAATGCTACAGAACAGAATTACTTTAGATGCCATTTCTTTCAGCAGTATGTGGCTGCCTGTCCGGCAGACACAGATTTGCAGGAGTGACCACAGCTCACGTTTTTGCTGCTCTGTTTCGTGTATGTTGCAACAGAGTCAGAGAGCTTCTTGGATGGCCAGCCTCTGTTAGGGGTGTGGACCCACCTGCGCTTTGATCCTAAGTCACTTTCAACTTGTAAAGCAAAGTCTCAGTTTGCATATTCACATGCAGGTAAGGTCAGGTACCCCTACAGTTTTGAAGTCCCTTAGTAAAGGCATTAGTTGCAAGTGTTATTCTTTGTCTGATTCACACCAGCAAATTAGGATCCCTTTCCCAAGTCTTAGTCATAGAATTGTTTGAAGAGGACCTTTAGAGATCACCCAGTTCAGTCCCTGGTCAAAGCAGGATCATCTGGAACAGGTTGCTCCCAGTCTCCTCCAGTTGTTTGGTTTGCAAGTTTTCTTTTTCTTCTAACACACTTTTCCCCAATCTTGTATTTTCTTTATGAATACTTGTGCAGCTCTGAGACAGGGAAATAGAAAGAAAGAGAAGGGGTTTTTAGTCCTGAGTGCAAGAAGTCTTGATAGCAGCTTTGTTTTAGCAAGGTAAATTCATATACTTCTGGTATATCTACTGACAAACTTTGTGGACCGGCAGACCTGAGCCCACCACTGTCTGGTCCTGGCTCCAAGTTATCTTGTCATTGCTAGGATTTTTACATTGTATGAAAATGTGTTCTAATAAACTGCTGAGGGAATATGGGTGGTTTAAGCCAACATGTTTACCTTTAATAACACAGTAGGCTTTAATAACACATGTGATTAAAGTAGCTCCACTGACAAGCAGTAATTCATTAAAGCTGAGCACTCAGTCATGTATCCCAGTCTGAATCCAAGCCAGGATATTCAGCAGTTTTGACGCTGTGGGCCAGATGCCAGTTTGGGGTTATGTCTGGAGCAATCACCCTGATCTCCAGGCTTGCATGGAGTCACCAGTAATACAGTAGTTAAGTACCATGGCTCATGTGTGCACAGCGAGAGAGAAATGTCACTTGGACATTAGGATGAAGTTGTCCTGTGAACAGAATATACACTGCTCCCAGAAGGATACCTGGGATCTAGATGATCAACAACCTCTATCGTAGCTGCAGGCAGTGTCATCGTTGCTTTCCTTAGTTAGGTGCTACTTGTTTTTGTGAGAGGTCTGTGGAGGCGGTGGGAATTTGACACTGGTGGTATGTCAGGGTAGAAGAATGTTTGTAAAGCTTTGCTAGGTGGGAAGTTCTCATAGTAGGAAAGAAGGAACTACATTCTCCATCCACTAAGAGGAGCAGGAAAGCCTACATGAGGAAAAGAAATTTATACACTTTTGTGCTTTGTTTTCTGCAGATTTCTAGAGCCACAGAAATGAAAAAAAATTATGTAACAGTAATTTCAGAGACTAGAGAACCTTAAAGAAAATCCTCTATATAAAACTTACCAGTAAACAAATGAAAGAAAATCTGCTAAGAAGTTCCCTTTTGAACAGATAGCCTAAAATAGTGTGCTAGATCACAAAGAGCATGTGATAGACTTGCATTCATTATAGATGTTAAGTTTTCTGCCAAGTGAGACTTGGTTCTAATAACATGCTGCTGCTGCAACTGTCAGGACTGCTCTTTACATCACTGCTTGCAAATATATTTCTTTTTCTGACAGCATTTTAAGTCTTGACTCTTTTACCCTTGAACATTCAAACTTAATATTTATATTCTTGATCTAAGTCATGAAAGGCTTTGTACAGCCATTATGAGAGACAAAATGGAGCAGAGATGTGTAATGCTCACCCCCAGGTGAAGAGCCAGCCACCCATCCTAGAAGATGGAGCTGAGAGTTGGGCCTCTGTGGTGGATATCTTTACATTATAGAATCACCATGCCAAAGGATGAGGGGCTTGATAGGATCAGGTCTGCTGCTCTTGTTTATAAGCAGTGATTTAGTAATGCTGCAGACTTCTTTCTCTAGAATGTGTGGGTTTTTTCCAAGCGGTGCAGTCTGTTAATTTTGGCAGCCTGTTTCGATAGTAGAAGGTGCCTAAGCAGAACTTCTTCAGAATTTCTATTTACTCTATTTGTTCTTATTTTGGAGGTATAATGTAGGACTGAAAGAGTGATGTGTTCTCTTGTTATTTCCACCCCATCTCCTTCTAGATTTCAGATGCTATAGACCATCTTCAAGAAGCCCTGCAACTGTGCAAAGATGACATGAATTCACTTCATCTACTGGCCCTCCTCTTTTCAGCTCAGAAGCACTATCAGCATGCACTGGATGTTATTAACATGGCTGTTGTTGAATACCCAGAGAGCTTTAGGTAAGAGTTGTTGCCTGGTGCCATACATCCAGTCAGGAATGAACTGCTCACTAGCTCTGTTGTTCTCAGTTATACACAAGGAGCCTGTTAAATCACATGTGTTACAGGGGTGTCACTCTCCTCCTGGAGAGGGTATTCTTTTACTTTCTGTCTTCACAGTCTTTCTGTAACCCTTACACTTGCTTTCTTTTCCAGTATTTGTCTTTTTGTATTGTGCTGATGGTGTTGTTTCCTGTAGATTTTGGATGTGGAAAAATGAGCGTGAGACAAATACGACAGTGTCCGTATCACAAATAATTTTATATTTGGTAACTTCGTAGTTAAAAACAAATTTTTCTTGCATTGACCATTGTTTTGATGCTCATCTATGACACAATTTGCTGCAATATGACAGCTGGGGAAAAAGATCAGTTGAAAATCGCAATCTGTGATAATGTGTAGCTGAGAGGAAGGACGATTTGCCTGCCTAGGAGTAGGTTTGAATCAGCACAGACTTCTTGGAGCCAAAGGCTTCCAGTGTTCTATGTTTGACTCAGACCTTCATCCATCTGAGGGAGGTAAATTGAATTCCATGCAATTTACTGTCATGACCTTTCAAAACAATGAATTTGTCTGTTCTGTGCAAAAATTAAAGCTACTGTAATGTTCTCTGGTGATTCCATACTAGCTGAGTTTCTCAGCCAAACTGCAGAAAATCCTATTGCATTTCTGAGAAACCAGCTTTCATTTGAATTGCCTGTACCTAAATGGTGTTCTAAACCTGTGCATCATTGTCTTTAGATAGCCTGCATTCTCAGTAGCAAGAGAGAGCTGTCTCTTCAGGTTTAGTCCAGAAGCTAGGTGGAATATTGTGTAAACAGAGCAAAGGAAGGTCAAAGGAAGATTGAGGCTATGTAAATGTGAGCTTGAATGCTTTAGGATCTTTCAGAATTATGGTGCTGTATCAGCATATAATGTTTTTATTGCAAGCTGCATGTTGCCATTTAAAATAGCTTTGCTGACCCTGTTTTTGAGGTTAGTTACTTTGTGTATGTGAGGAGCTAAGACTGCACATCTTTGAGAATGAAGTGGAAATTAGTAATGGAAATGCACTTAAAATGATGTCAACATCTCTTCAGAGTGTGGACATAGGTATGACTGAAGCAGGAAATAGCCCAGTGGCTGCTGAATTGTATTTTAGAGTTTTAAAGTAATAAACATAGTAAAAAACCCTCATACAGTCAAAGGTCACATTGTACAGTTGGAGATCAGATGTTTGTTGAAGACTACAAAAGCACCTAAAGGTACACAAGACAGAGGAAGAGGTTGTTTATGTCAGGAGAAGAATGTTTGCCTTGTCCGATTGACCAACTGGTCCATCATGTCCTGGATCTTTCCCCCAGCAGTTACTGATTATTTTTGTTTCAGGGCAGGACAAAACAAAGCAAACATTGTATGCAAAGTAGCTTGGAGGGCTGCTGGGTGGGTTCCTTTGTGCTGTCTGGTAATCTGATTTCCCCAAAGCTGAGAAGATACTATCTCTCCTGTTTCTGTGAGTGTGAATTTTGATGTGCATGAAGACCTTTGCCAAGGAGTAGCAGAATAGGTTGCTTTTGATAGAAACAGTTAGTATTGGTAGTGAAAGCCCAGGTTCATGCTTGCTCTTAGGCACAGCCTTGCTAAAGTGTGTGTCCTTGGAAGGGCCCCTCTTTGCTCCTTGCACGCCCAGGGGTGTATAACAAGGCTGACAGTGAGACTCATTCACAGGTACACATGGATGGAGGAGTAGGGGCTGGCTTCTTGCCTCTGCTGTGTGACTGCCCTATCTCCATGTGGGTCTTTCTCTTAACCAGCCAGCAAATAACTCATAAGTGATGGAATGGAGAAAGAATGTCAGAGTCGCAAGGCAAGAAAAAAAGAAAAGCTTAAAAAAATAGAATTGTTTCTGAAAAAAGGAATGGGAACCCAATAAGGAGGGGAAAAGCAAGAATGACAGAGCACATCTATAGTTTGTACCAAATTTTAAACCATTTTAGGCTTTCTAGTGCAGTTTATGCTAGAAGGGCTTTACTTCTTTGTAAAACCTCTTTGAAGGGACAAACACAATAGCATCAGGTCTATCTCCAGTTGCTACTGCCTTACAGAAAAATGCTAATTTTACTATTGTATGGAATGACTAAAAGATGTTTCATGTAAATAATGTAGGCAAGTTCAACTGCATGATTTTAAAGCTGTATTTAAAAGTGGTTGATTATTTTTCCCAATTCACATTTATATGAACCAGGCAACTGTGTAATGTGGTGCCTGGGGGCTCCCTTTCTAATGACATCTCTTTTTGGAAGCATGGTTTGATGGCATGTATCAAGAAAAGATGATGAAAGCTGCATTAAGGAACCTTAGGGCTCTGTAGATGGCAGAAAAAAAGCCTAGAAGCATTACCTACATGTATATCCTAAATAAAAGAAAGTGTAAGATGTAAAAAATAAGCTGACCCAAACTACAGCCATCTCCTACTGTTTCCCTGGTCTCTGTATGTAATTAAAATGAGTTAGTTCCTGCTTTTTTGGCTTTATATTAAATCCTTACATTATGAATTTTAAAGAAAAAATGTTTTAGGGTACTTCATGTAGTTGGGTGTTGGCTGAAGCAGTTGGAAAAAATATACTGCATTGCTCAGCTACCACACAACATCCTTTGGCATGAACTTCATAATACTGACCCAAATATGTCTGAAAGTGCTCCTTGTTCATGTATTTAAACATTTACTGCACATTTCAGAGGTTGATGTGGTGCTCAGGGAGGAGGGATGTGAAATGTAGGCACTGAGTACAGCAAGAGATGCAGTGGTTTGGACTGAGCTGTTGAAGAGCTGGATATCCAAAAGGCACAAAATGAACCTAGGAAGATGACGTCTTGAAAAGTGGCATAGAGTAACAAATCCATTAATTACAGTCAGTGAATGACTGACTGAATTCAAACAGTTGAATGTACTGTCAAGCAATGACAGAGGAAGTCTTCATAAAAGAAGAATGAGAGCTAGCTATGCTGAACATATTGCAAATTGGGCTGAGCCAGAACTGTCTTGCCATGACCATAAAAGATAGAAATAGCAACCTTTACGTGGAAGGTATCATCTGAGAAATTGCTGACACCTCTCTATGGGGTGAGACTGCCCAGGATAAAACTTGGTGATTTTATATCCTGTCAGTGATGATATGCTTTTAAAAGAAGCGAATGAATGCAGTACCAACAGTTGGCTTTCATATATATTTTCAAAAGGACTGTCTTCAGCACATTTGGGTAAGAAGACTCCTGTTAGCATGAGATGTCTCTGCTCCAGGTCAGAATTGCTAATGATAAGCCTTTCCTGTAATTTTTTTCGAGCTCAAAGGCCAGCCTTTGGTTAGTGTTCTACCTGAGTCTGGCAGTGATTACAGCCACAGACTTGTCTCGGGGAAGAAATAATGTTAGTGAACACTCCTTTGCCCTCCAGGTGATCTTCTTAAAATAATCCATTGTTTATTTAGAAAGAATTTTGCTTTTTAAAGTCTGTATCCACCTCACAACAATCCATGTAGAAATCCCATGGGTCTAACAGCCTGCAGAATCCACCACAGAATTTAACATGCTCCTTTATTTCCAGCTAGTAATATGTCCTCCTTCCAGCTTTGCTTTGCCTTCCTGATTCAGCCTCTCTTCCAGGCTATTGTTTTTCTCTCTGGTCATCTTTTAGCTGTAATTGGTTAGATGCCAGCATTGGAAAAAAAAAAGAATTTCTATACCAAGCATGAAGACGGAAATAGCATATCAATTTTATGGATACTCTATTGCTCCTAGACTACTTGTCCAGACCTATTCTGTTGTTCACAGGTGGTTTCATGTCTCCTGGATGGCTCCCCATTATGTTAGAACAATACAGTCCTCTAGCATAACATGTCACATCATCTAATTGCTGCCAAATGTGGTGGTGAATATTTTGTTAAATGATCATGTCTCTGTGGCAGTTCTGCATGTTGCACAGGGGTTGTAACTCTCTGAAATGAACAGGTGTTAATATGCCTTCTCTTTCTAGACTGTAAGTCACTGTTCTGTTACTCTCAGAGTCTGTAAACTAGTTACAACGAGAAATAACAAAACTTTTGGAAAGCACTGCTGTTCAACACATAAAGACTCAAAAAGAAACAGGTGGGTTGGTGTTCTGGAGCAATGTAGGTGTCAAATGCAGGTGCTTTTGTTCAACAAAAAGCTAGCACAAAAGTAATTACTGTAAATGGAGTGAAAAAAAGGCTCAGAAGGCCAATAAATATTAAATGTGTATCTTGGAAAGTGCTTATAAAAAAGGGAGTAAATTCTGCTTGGGGAATTCTGCGTGTTGTCTTGGTATTGGTGTTATTTTAGCAGAAATGTTTTTTTTGTTACAGCCAGCCCTCAAAATATAAAGTTCTCTTCTAGATTAGAAGTAGTTTGCTGACAGAAAATGTCCTTGATTTCATCACTGCCATATTAATTTCAGTAAGGATATGTGAAGTAATCGTCTGACAAGATTTGTCTTAGTCTGATGCAGACTTACTGTGTGGAGAGATATTCTGTGGAATATAAGCAACGTCGTTTACCAGGTGCTTCCATTTGCCTCAAAAAAAAACCCACCAACCCTGATGTAAAATCAAGATCTCAAAATGCAGGATTAAGTTGTCATTTCCAGTTTGAATTCTCTTTCCATTGCTTGTCAAGCTCTTTCTTGTGTGTTGAAAATAAACAACTCGTGCCTTCTTTGAACCATATTTTTATGGGCACTGGTAGAGCCCAGCAGTGCTGTTGAGAGCAGTAAAGTAGATCTGTGTTCTTGCCTATAATATTCATGGAGAGCACAGTCAGTTGTCTCTCAGTCGATGGTTTGCCCACCTTTGTGTTGTGGCTGATCTACACTACCACTGTTCAGTGAAGATAGTTGTGCCCTCTACCCCTCCCACCTCACCCCCAGGTATTACAGCTGTGCATGCCCTGGAATGGTTTTACCACTCTTCTCATGGAAGTGGTGGTGATCTCTTGGCCTTAGAGAATTAGATCAGCCCTTTTATATGATTCCAGTTCATCATTAGGCAGGAGACAAGGAAGCCAGTACATCTTGGTGAGAGAACAGTGTGTTAAAATTCTCAAAATATTGTTTTGTTTGAATTCCTCAAGGGTGTAAGATCTAAAGTAAGGACAGATTAATATTTTGGCCGTAGCATTTGATCATGCTAGACAACTTTTATAAATAGGATATTCAAAACTCTTAAGGGTGGAGCTTTTGTAAGCTGACTTCTTGTAGTGGTGTGTTCACACCCTGGCTGATGAGAGTGACCCAAAAATGTTTTATTTCTTTATTGATGCCCCAGACAATAAGACAAAGTAATAAAAAATGGAAGAATGTACTTGAGTGATATAACAGTACTGTGCTACAAGAATACAAGATGTGTTAGGCTTCTGTGATTCACCAAAGCAAGGGAGATGTGGAGATGGAAGGGTTGACCTAGTGTTTTTGCTGTAGTAACCATGAATATTTGCTTCTATTGGCATGTTATAATTATTTGTTTTTATAGAATTAACCTTAAAAAACTTTGGTGACATATTGCAATAATTGGGACTATACTCTGTAGTATTTGTATGGCAAATATATGAAGGAAAAGCTTTAAGCCTCCTGACTTCTGTTAAAGATAACACAGATATCTAGGGGTAAAAAAAAAAAAAAGAAATCCTAGGGTGCTTTTTTCTGGTTTGGATTTATTTACACACTTCTGGCACTGCCCCCCATCACCCCCCATGATGAAGAAACAAAATAGATTCTTGAGTTACAGTATCCAAGATTGGATTCTGCTTTTGGCAGGTTCAAATTGACATATGCATGCTTCTTTAAGGATCGCAGTCTGATCCAAGACAAAAATTCAGCAGGTGAGCATGATAGCCTTTTATTCATCAGCTTGATGTGGTGGAAAGAAATATCCCCTTAGATAAATGTCTGTTTGTGTCAGGAATGGATTTGTGTTAGTGTATCAATCCTTCTTAAAATTACAGGGCTGGATTCAAAGGTAACTGTTGAGAATTCCATTCCCTCATAGCACAGGGTTCAGGATATGAATAAAAGGAGTTAAATGGAGCTTAGAGAGGAAACCTACTGCAGACTAATTTTCTTTGTGTGGTATGAAAAGAAAGAACAGATAAGCAGTTTTCCAGCCTTAAGTAAGTGAATCTTTCCTCTGGATGAAAGGTCCATTTTATTTCATGATAACTTTTTCTCTAGTGTCAAGTAAATGGCTGCTGCTTCCATGCATTTAAGGCCTTTATAGTGAGCAGCAGTGCTTCTAGATGTTTGTTTTGGCATTGGAGAGGTAACACTAGTTATGCAAATGCAGACATAAGGAGTTTAAGAATGGATTCAAAAATGCAGGAAGAGCATGGCTCGTTTGAGTTACGAGCCACAGATTCTGTACTTCAGAGCTCTGTGTGTGTGCCTTACCAATGTTGGTCCCTCCCAACACACACTTTGCTCCCTTCCAAGGGCCAGTTTCTTTTGAACAGCTGCAGCGTGTTCTGCTTTGTATTCAAAGGCAGTGTTTAGGAGCCCTGACTGTCTACACTGGATACCAGAGTATATTGAAAAATAGCGTGTGTGTATTATCTGGGCAGCAGAGTCATTGTCAGTAGGAACTTACAGAAATTGAGTTGAGCCATAGTATGTGCATGTAGGGGTTATCTAAGGTGAGAAGGGACTTAGTGATAGAGATCCCTGTGTTTCCACTGGGTGATTTTGTGACCTCCAAAGGTAGACCTGGGTCATGGAGATTCCAAGGAGAACCTAAAGCATGCTTGCTGCCTGGAAATCAAAAAGAGAACCAAGGGAAAAAAGTGGTGTTGGTGTGGGAAGCCCAGCTCTAAACATTCCTCTCCTGCTGTGGGACTACACAGGTATTCAGTGGGGCCGAACAGGGTGCCAGCTTTTATTAGAAACTTCAGACAGCTATTCGGCCAGAAAACAGGGTTTTGGGGCCTTCCTGAACCCCTTCAAGGCACTCTCAAGATATGGATAAAGGAGAAAACAAAATACCTGGCTTGTCTTGTTTTTTCATTGCTTCACATCTGGTGAAGATGAAGACTTTGGAAAGTCTGCTGTCAAACATACAGACACAATAATCTGAAATTGTTTCCTGAGGCTCTCAGAAACTGATTACCAGGGAAGTATGGAAAAATATTTTCTGAATTTTCTAAGACCTTCAAAAAGTCTCAGATGCAAGGATGATCAAGAGTTTTTGGTTTTGGGTTTTTTTGGTGGTTTTTTTTTGGGAATTGATTTTTGAGAATAAAAAATAGAATTCACTGAGAATTACTGCTGCTAATCATTACTGGAAAACAGATCCTGAAATATGGAGAGGCATGGATGCTTTGCTTTGCAAATTGTTTTTCAGTGCAGGAAATTACTTCCCAAGAAGTCTGCAGTGCGGTCAAGCTATGTTGTCTTGAGATGAGTAGAGTGTGATGCTCTGATCACTCAGTGAAAGGGTTGGCTTTTTTATCTCCAGCTGGAAATTTCAGACTTGAGTGACTTCTGCTCTAACGTCCTAGGAGTATTTATTTATCTAATGAGAAGAGCACAAGATGTTTTGATTTGTATTTTCTTCAAAAAGAAGAGGGAGGGGGATTTATTCAGATGCTCTGAAGAACTCATCAGGGAACACAAACTAAGTATGGTAATTTTTCAGCCATAGATGTGGTTTTTACCTTCTGAAAACAGGGAAAGCCCTTGCTCTTCACTGTCTTAGAAATACTTGCACTAGTTGGCAATAATTGCATCTTAGATGGTAAGTCAGCTTCTGTTGCCATTGTCATTAATTTCTGCAGAACCAAATATGTAAGCAAGCAGTCATACTACTTGATATTAGTCACTATTGATGTTACTTAATATTTTAGTCTTTGTAAAGGAAAGATAATGATGAATGGAGATGTTATCATGGAGAGAGAGATTGTAACCTAGAAGTTCTGTGTTACCAACATGTCTTAGAAAATATCATGACATATTTCTTATTATGCTGACATTTTTGCAACAGGAAAGAGAGGATATGAATAATTTTACTTTCCCATATTCCATTTTACCTTGAATTGAAGCTTTCTGTTATGTATGTAGTTCGGCATTAAATTTGTTATAAGGGTGTATTTTAGGAGGAAGAGGGAATATCAGGATGGAGTGCTAAATGGCCTAATCAAGTGGCACAGTCATTAGCAGAGTTTTTTCCTACATGCACCAACAGAAAATTCAACCCAGAATGATACAAGTATGACCTAGGGCTGTGTTTCTGAGCACTGTGGCTCAGACTGTGGACATGTGAACTGTTGGAAATTAATGCAGTGAACTCTGTTCCGTATGTCTCTATCAGCGGGAGAAGTGGCAGGAGATTGATATCTAGCACCTCAAATCAAGTTCATACTAGTAAGCAGTTGAAGTGAAATTCATAGTGAGTAGATTCCTGGCCATTTTTAAATATAATTATTTTCTTTTATTTTTTCCTTCTGCAGTCTGGCTATTTGTATCTGCCGTCTGGGTGCTTGTGATGACTTGAGATTTTCCTGTAGTTTTTCTTGTATTTTCTCAGGACATGGTAAATGTCTTTCTATTGATGGTAGGGTATGTAGTACACTGGGGGTCTGAACCCAGCCAGGAATATAGATCTCTGCACTCTGTAATGAGCAGGAGAGATGACCAGTTGGCAAGGAGCTGTGTTGCTGAGTGAAAGAGGAAGCCCTGCCTCCTGACCCATGAATTTCATCAGTCAGACATTTTGTATGATTCTTCAAAATGTAAGCACTTTCTGTGTTGGGAAGAAAAAGGGAAAATTCTCCTGCTTGGCATTTCAGTAATGTTTGAGTGTGCAGAAGCACACAGTGGGAATGATGTAACACGGCATGAACCAAAGAGATAAAATACAGCTGTGAGCAGCAGCTTCAGCTCTTCTCCAGCCCCTCACAGACCATTGCAGCAGAAGTGCTTTGAGAGGCCAATGTGGTGCAGTATTGCAGAATGGCACTTGAGGAGAAGAATGGACAGCATCTCCCACCTCCAAGTGCACGTGCCAGGGGCCCCACCAGGAGTGGAACTCCCTGCCAGGCAGAGATGCAGAAATGACAGATGGGCACTGAGTAGCCTGGATCTCTGAGGTTTTCCAAGGCAGGTGTTAAGAGTGAGTACTTGAGGTAGCTTAAAAAAGCAGCAGCAAGGGTATCAGTAAAACCCAGATTTCTCAGATTGCAGTGTGGCCTCGAAAAGAGGCGGGAGTGCTCCACCACAGCAGGCAAAGCCCTGGTGGTAACTAGCACCACGTAGCAGACAAGGACTCTGAGAGCAGCAGCATCAGGGATTTTCGTGGCCTGCACAAAGCAGTCTCCAAGGCTTAGATGTCCCATGGACTGTGTTAAAACAAAGCTAGCGGTAACATGCGCTTCGGGGAGCTGCTGGTAGGTGGCATGGGGCCAGCGTTCATTTAGGGTAGTTGATGTTGCTGCCATCCAGCTGTGCAGCTCTCACCCCTGGAGGGTTTTTAATCTATGTGGGATTGCTTTAATCTGTGCTCTTTCTACATCTCCAGAAAGAATGGCTCCTGAGAGGGGGAGCACTGAGACTTTGGCTGCCTTTGAGCTACCACTATAGTGCTGTTCTGTAGTAGGATTTGTTGAAAGCTGTGCACAGTAATATTGGGAGTTTATGGTTTGGAAGGATTTGTGGTTTGTTTGGTTTTCTTTGCATCCAGAGTGCTTATGTGAATTAGTGCTACGTCATATACATTTATATGAAAAAGTCAGGATGCATATACTAAATTATGTTTTCATGAAAAACATTCTTCTGAAACTAAACTGGATGGTACATTTTGTTGTTCATTGCTCTGCTGTTAAAGCAGATGGAAATGTCTGGAGTCTCCTTTGTTGCCAGGGGTATAAACTATGTCCCATCTTAATCAAGAGGCTGCATATTGTCAGTTTGGAAATGCCAACTGAAACAAGGCTTTTGTTTTTCAAGTCCACTTAAGAAAAAATAAGATATATGTATGGGCTCTTTGGAGCCTTCACACCAGATGATTTTCAAATGTAATAGGGTTTGAAGCCTGCTCTACTAACAACTCTGGAATTATGTTGCTTCTTTTTCTGTGGCAACCAGCAATTGCCTGCTGCTTCACTGACCACCTGCAAGCATCAGGGTTTCCACAGCAGGGCATGGTCCTATGCAAAATGCCTGTGGGGGAGAGGAAGGGAGATCCTGCAGGATAGTGATGTCCAAATGTGTGTTGTGCAGGGCAGGAAAACTTGCATTTGAAAGCCTGTGGTTTTTGGTGTTATTTCCCTTCTCCATACTGCCCTAGACAGGGTGTATTTCTTAGTTTTGGCAGACAGATTTTATCCCACATGTATCCCACTGCTTTTGAGCAAAGCCCCATTACGTTTCTTCCAATTGGAAAAAAAATGAAAAAGCAAAATGCATCTGGATCAAGACATTGTTTTAAAAGGTTCAACTGATATACAGGGAAAGGAGGACAGCAAAGCAAGCTTGACTAAAGGCTTACCCTTACCCTTTCACCTAATTTCTGAGGTGATTTAGAAACAAACATGTTAGACTTTTGCAGTGTTAGTTTATCATTAAAGCCATGTGATGATACTGTGAAGGACAATATCTAAATAAGCTGCTGCAGGGGGATTTTATTCAGCTCATTAGCTCTGATAGCAGCACTGGAAAGTGTATAGGGAATTCTAGTACAGATTTTTGATCTTCTAGAGGTCAGTCTAGTATTAAAAGAAAAAAATAACTTCTTCAGATGCCTCGCTGGCTCAAAACATGCCTAATCCTTGCAAGGTTTTTTTAATTGATGTTCATCAGTTATTAACTTAGACTTTACTCATTTCTCTACCTAGATCCCCTGCAAAATTCTGATGCAAAAACTGTATTTTAGATAAGGCAGTATCTACTTCTGGTCTCATCTAATTGGCCTCTGCACATGGCAGAGCAAATGTCTCATTTTATATGGTTTAGCAATTTGCACCCTGAACCTGGGAATTCTGGGCATAAAAAACATCGTAGCTGAACAATAATTTATTTTTTCTCCAAGAAAGTCTAAGCAACAGTACAGTGTAAAGTTGCAGCACCACAAAAAGATAGAAGCACTACTCACAAATTATGATTCCAGCAGGTACTCATTATTTGCCTACACAGGCATGGCCATTAGTCTGGGATTAGTTGCCAGACATACAAGAGACAGAAATCATGGTTTTAGGTGTCACTGTAAGCACTGTTATTACAGGGGAGAACCGATGAAGCAATTCTGTGTCTAAACAGCACCTTAAGGAAATCATGTTTCTTGCAGGGTAGGGCAGATTTGCCCTTAAGCACTTATGAGGCTGCAATAAGCTGTAAGACTGGCTGCAAATAATGTCACAGCTGAAAAAAAAAAAAAAAAAGCGTTGCTCAGTCATTAAGGACAAAGCCCTCTAGAGGTTCTCACAAATGAATGAATAAATTTGAAATGCTTCCTCTGATGTGTGAACTCTGAAATTAACACCACACTAAGAATAGTACTGGGTGTCAGCTCTGAGGGTGGAAGGGAAAGAGAAGATACTCTCTTCCAGTCTTCTGTAGCATTCAGATTGCTTAAAGCTTAAGCTAAGTAGCGTAAATGGCTACATCTGGCATTTCAGAAGTTAACTAAATAGTGCTGTAGTAGAAATATCCCTGATCATTGGCTTTACCCAAACCTCGAGCAATGCTTACTGCAGGAAAGCAAGTGTACAAGCGGATGTATTTTCTGACCTTGGCACTTGTTCAGTGCTTACAGTCACTGGCAGGCAGGTTCTGTGTGGGCTGTTGGCCTTTTAAGAAAATGCTTAGTGTCTGGATTTCAAGCTGAAGAGAAGGAAAGCCAGGCTGTTTTACCCTACCCAAGTAGGGGAAAAAAGCACAGCTGAGAATGGTGCAGATGGCCTGTAGCAGACTGGCACATTGTGCTGGAGTATCAGCATCAGATGACTGCCTTAAAAAGTGAGGTTCTGTCATCTCCCTGTTTTCACTGAGGATCTCATAAGCTGCTTTTCCAAGATTATCCGTAACAGTGGTTTGTGTAGCTGAAAATATCCCACACAAGAACAAGAAGAAAATTGTGTGAAACCCGAATATATTAAAGGTCAAGAAAGAGAGCATATTTATTTTTTTCTTATGGATGTTAAATCTCATCAAACTAAGCTGATGAAAATACAATGAAATAAAAAAATTGCAGTGCTGCAAGATGTGTTTTCTACATGGTGCACTTCCTGGCTCCAGGCATTTTTTCCCATCAAATTCAATGGTCAGTCAGCAAATTTTATTAAGGTTGATTGCCAGTTTCTCTTGTACCTCACAGGCACTGCTAAGAGCATTAATTTTCCAGGGAGGAAGTCACTGCTCCCTTGCACGGTGCACAGTCCATCTAAATTCCCTCACAGTTGTAGTGTGTATTGTGAACAATGTTGATTATATTTTCAGCACTTAAATAGTGCTGTTAAACTGCTGCTCAAGAGTGTGCCCTATTTGGCACAAAAGCATTTTGAGTTTGGGCTTGGAATAGAATTTGCAAAGGGACTGAGCACAAAGCTGGTGCTTTCTGAAGTTTAAGGCTGCAGTTGCGTTGAGGTTTTATATAACAAATACTTCATGCCTTAGTCAGGCCACTTGTAGTGACAGTAACTATAGCAACAAAACAAAGTTTCTAGCTAGTGAAGGAGCATTTCCAATGAGCAGGACATCAGTTTCTGATCCAGGCCCTGAAATATGCTTATTTATCAGTTTTGTGTGCAATGATATTTTGATAGCTACTACTGTATTTTCAGGCATATTTAGAAATTTTCATTTGTTTGCTCTTGGTGTGTTTTTTTTTTTTCCTCTTTTTCCTAAAACCTATGGAGGGACTTGCTCCTTTTGCCTTCAAATGGAAATGTTCTAATTATATTCCTGCTTTTTAAACTTGTTTTCCTAAAGAAATGGGGATTATGCAGTTGGGCTTTTTATACCTTGAACACTTTTGGAAATATTGTCTGATTTAAAACAAGTTTTGACAGTGTGCTAGAAGTCCTGAAGATAAGTTTCTGCAAGTTTTCTAAAAGCAGCCTGCTGAGTCAAGGCTGGTGGGGGCAGGCAGAGCGGAGCCATGGGGTACCAGGGTTAGCAGCCGCCAGTGGGGACATGGCAGCAGCACTGCCAGGGGCTGGTGGCTCTGGGAGAAGGGTTGGCTGGGGGAAACAGAGACAAGATTGCACTGGAGACAGGTGCAGAGGATGCAAATCTGTCGTAAGTTGCACACCACCTGGAAAAGGACAGTTTGTGGCATTTAAGTGAAGACTATATAAATGCATACTGTTTGTTTCTGTGTCTTATCTGCTCATTTGCACGTGTAACCAATCACAGCAGAATGAGTAAGGAAGGAAAGGAGGGATGCTGCAAGTGGTAGTCAGCACATCCTAACAAAACTTGCACATAGTGGCGGGGAGGTAAAAGGCTGGGTCTCAGCAAGGCCTGCAGGTATGCACCTCTGTTGGAAACTAGGGAGTGGTACTTCTTAGGTTTTCACAGAAATTCTAGCCTGAAAGTGGCAGTCTGGTTAAATAATAGCAGAAAGAATTATTATTCTATTAATTAAAAAGTCTTGTAAATCTTCAGTGGAGAGCTCTTCTGTTGCCAAACAGTTGTTTTATGAGGAGCAGAAAGACATTTTTAAAGAAAACATGGCATTTGCTGCAGCAAGCTGAAAGCACAGGAATGGCCCCAAACCTGTGATTGCTTGGACAGTCTGCCTGTGGGTTTCCTTATCCTGGCTTCATAAATTAAAGGAGTGTTGTTTTTTTTTAAGTGATCCCTAACCCTCTCCTCTATTGTCTTTGAATTTTCTTTTCCAAAGGTTGGTAACTTTCTGTTCAAATGGCTCGTGAAACACCAATTTACATTATGAACTTCCAATAAAAAGAGCTGTTCCTCTTTCCAGCAACAGCTACTCACTCATACTAATTCTTTAGCCATTTGGTGGCAGAGTATTTGGAGCACAAGCAAGGAAATGGAGGTAAGGAAAATAGAAGGGAAAGGAGTAAAAGAAAGCTAAAAATCTGTTCTTTGGTGTTGAGGAAAGGGAGAAAAATCTGTCTGAAGCTTTTATGTAGTTTTTTGGGACAGTTCCTGTAACTCAGAAAATTGGGTAATTCGCCTTTTCTGCATAGTGGGAGGTTGTTTTTCCAACAGCAGACAGGGAGCAAAAAGGTATTCTTTTGCAAAAGCACGTTTCCTGGGTGGTGTATAACTGTAGTAAACCATTTCAGCTCCAGACTCCTTGCAGTGATACTCTCTGAATTTCCCAGGAGCCCTGTGATGCATCAAACATTTTATAATCAATTTGTACACCAGTGAAACACAGCCGTGATTGGGGAAGCATAGAACAGCTATGTAACAGGAAACAATAGTATATATCTGATTAGGCTGTGAAGTTAGGAAGAATAAGTTGACAAGATGGTTGTAGAGAAGCAGAATATAGAGAACAGAGCTGGAGTTTTACTGTATCATACAAGCTAGCACCTGTGTGAGAAACATGACTTAGGCTCCTTAGTATCCTCACTTAATTGAGAATTGGGGTTTAGTTTCATTTAAAATAATGTCCTAGCAAATGATGGGATGGATATTAAAAAGTTTGAATCTTAAGGAGACAAATGTAATCCTAAAAGCTCTAAATAAAAGCTGTTTAGTTTGAAGTGTTAAGGAAAGCTGCCCATATATAAATGAGTCTACCTCCTTCATTTGACAATTGGAAAGACTTTTTTTGGCTTCCCTTAAATCAGCTACAGCACTAAATCCCATAATAGAACATTTTAAAGTTAGTAGAACTGGCTGGATTTTCTGTCTCTGCTGCACAGTTCTGGTTAGGGTTATTAATGAAGAACTCAACTTTTGCTTTTCTCTCTGTTTTAATAAATTAATTATAGGATGAGCTAATGCAGGCAGTAAGTTTCAGGCTTCATTCTACCGTTCTGTTTTCCCAAGAACATTTAACTTTATGTTGTGGTATAGTAGCCCTAAGAGTACAGCAGTTTCTGCATGGTTTCTTCTGCATAAGTGTTCTTGTGATCAGTGGTCAACAAACTAATGCTTGTAGCTCAAACAGGTTCACCCCTTGGGTTTTTCTAGAACAAAATTCCCAAAGCTGTAGGTCACAATTCCTAGCAGGATAGTGGTAGTGTTGAAAACAGATAGCAGTACAGGAGTTGATGTGGCTCCATTCTGTGGGTGCAAGGGCCTGAAATGCTGAAATCACTGCTTTTAGGGTTGTCCCTTTCTCCTTCTGCCAGTCCACCATGCACATAAAAAATGTATTGATGGGTGCTTCAGGGACTGGTCTGTGTTGTAAAACTGAAGAAAAATTGTCTGAGGATCCAAATGGAGACACAATTTAGAGCAGTCACAGTATTTCTTCCATTCTTGTAATTTAGGCCCGCTTCCCGAGTAGCAATAATAAACCATGGAATGACTCATTTGACAAGGTAAGTTTAGCTTCTATTTATGGCGGCAGAAGAAAAATTTGACAAGTGGGTGTGTCCTGATGCCCAGCCCTTGGGAGAGGAGAGGAAGAGATGAGTCCAGTGCCCTGGCTGGTTTTTCACACTTGTACAGGGAGTCTCACAGTTGCGTTGTTTATCCAGGGTGGGCTCATATATGTGAGCAGAGCCTCTGTGTGCTGCTGCAGGTGCTGCCCACAGTGGAACATGGTTTCTTTAATTGGGATGGAGCTGTACCAAGCCACATCAGGCTGCCCTGTCAGTCCAATTAGCTGCTTTAACAAGATGGAACACACAGCTTACATGGAGGCAAAATGTTTCAGTGGTGTAATCAATTTCCAAGGGTGGTCTTTGCTGGGTTAACTCCTATAGAAATGTGTTACAGAGCAAACCAAGTAGATGATGTATTTTACAACTTAAATAGTGTCTCCGTGGTAGCTTTTATGGACTTGGGCATTATATGCTCTGTGGTGGTTATGATGCAGCAGGTTTGCAAAAGTGATATTTTTGTACTTGAGGCTTCAGTTGTCCATTGGTTGTAGTCCTGAACATAAACACCAAAATTTGTGTCCATTGAAAAGAGGGAACTGCTCAGAAGAGATGGCAATCTGAAGTACATCAATCTGCAGGAATTACTGAAGTAGATTTCAGCAGATTTGGGTCAATCAAGCACATCACATCATTATTTAGTTTTCACTGGAGAAATGAAACTGTTTGGGTAGCTGAAATCACATGAAAAACCCTGCATTAACACTGATTGAATGGCAGGTATTACATGAAAAATAAACTTGTACCTGGAGAGACCTGACAGATAGAGCTGTGATCTTGGCCTAGAACAGGAGGAGAAAGGGATTGGGGAAAATTTAATGAATCAGTATCTCTATCAAATCTGCCAAATGTCGCTACTGTAGAACCTCATTATAAATAAGGAACAAAATGGAAGAAGAACACAGCGGAAAAAAGAAATCAGTCATGCCATAAGCAGTCACAAATCTGATGTGTCACCCTGTCCCAGAGGATGAAGAGAAAGACTCCAAGGTTTTGTTGAATCAGAAGGTTATTTTATTGTAACAATGCAATCCCTTTTATAGGGTCTTTTGCTAACAGTTATTTGGCTAAATGACACAACACCTCTCTACCACCATTGAGTGAGATAGAGGGAGCATGTTTTGAGAACACACACAAGGATAGAACAAATTAAAGTGAAAAACAGCACCTGTTATTTTGAGAACGCGAGATGCTTACAAAACCTCTATCAGTCCTTCCCTGAGAACGTGAAATTGTTCGCAGAGGTGTTCCTCAGGTCAGGGCTTGCTGCTGAATTTCTCTAAGTCCCACTGAAAGTCAGCCCCACACTGATGCATTAGGAATCTGTCAGCTTCCAGCAGAGCTGATGTTTCTCTGTAGTAATTCCTTCTCTGTCTCATGTATGCTAAAAGTACACTGCAACTCACATGTCTCTACTTTCACTAATGTCTCCAGGGCCTCTAGGAAAAAGGTGTTCCAGAAGTTTATTGAGTTTATTGTTCTGAATACTCTGTACAGGAATTGTCCTTAATGATGTAATTTGCAGTACTGTTTTGTCAGTGTCTTGGGCTTTATGTTGCCATTTCTGTTGAAAAGAATCACTCGTGAGCTGGTGCAGGATATCCTTGACCTGTGGGTAGGAAACGCTGCAGTTGTCCTGAGGAAGGATACAGTTGCAGTGTCCTGGAATTGCACAAGTGGGATACTTGTGCATGCCTCCTGAGCAGGGTGGCAGTCAGCTATCCGAGCTCTTTGTGTCAGCCACTGACTTCCCGTTTTCTGCATGTGGCTTCACTTTCCTGGGTAGCCACACAGCGCGGCTCATGGCTGAGTCAAAACCACAGGCTATGTGTGTGAAAGCAATAATTCGCTGTAGCTGCCTCCTTCAGTCGGCATACCTACCCACCCTTCCTACATTTTTGTCTTCAAAGACCCTTTTGTATGGCAGAGGGACTTGATACTTTCACATGCTCTTCCCTCTCAGTTCTAATTTTAGCCCAATTTGGGCCTGTGACTTGCAAAGTGCTCTCATTGCCATTCAGCTTGGTTATGCGTATATACTGAGGCTTTCATAGCCAGTCTTGCCATTTTACTTCTTCTTGGAGTCATCTTGTGCTGAAGCCTGATGAACAGGGTAGTTATTTGAAAAAGGATTGCAGCTCTGAAGCTTTTTGACTAAGGCTGAAGGAAGCTGTTACTTCATCGTATATTAAATGGCACGTGGTGGTTTTAAACACCTTCTGGATTTCTAACGAATTGAATAAAATCTGTTCAAGAGCAAAGAACACAGATTTTTATCTGTATAGTTCAACAGTTTTTAAGTCAGTCTTTTTATGACGAGATTTAGTTTATGCCATATATCTACAGTCAAGGAAAATAAAAATATCAGCTCTTCCATGGATGCATCTTGGTGTTGGTAGTCTGTTTCAAAATGTCAAATTTCTGGTGCATGCTATGTATTTGAACTAGGCTTCCTCTGGATGTCATTCCCTGAGGGAATTAATTATGGTAGGAAATATCGCATACATAATGACAGGTTGTGTTAAGCTTTCTGGAGGAAAAACTGTCAATCAGGTCAGCAGAGAGCCTGAGCACTTTCAGTTGCCTTGGAGTACTGAGTTCTGCACAGTGGCTTTTGGATATCCCCTCAGTGAGATACTTAAGGAAGGATATGGACATATTAATGAAAATACAATGCCCTCAGTGTGATGTGAATGGAGGAGAGCACTTTAATGTGTTTTGGATATATTGGCTTAGAAAAGAAAAGAAACAGAAATTAGATTGTGAGCTCTGAATTGCAGCTGGTTTGCATGGTGGTCTTTTAAGAGGGGAAAAAAAAGGCATACATAAATGCAAAGTGGTTTTTATGCCTAGTGGTAAATGGTAAACAGGACAGTTATAATATTCTTAATGCTTTTAGGTTGATATCTGTTCTTCCCCTTCAGATTTACTTCAATAAAGAAACTGATACATGCTGCTAATTTATCAGAAGGCACAGATTATAAATATACTCTTCTGATTTATCCTAGTGCGCTGCGATCTCTTACTCTGCAGAGAGCTCTGCGCTGAGTTAACAGAATATGTAACACTGGATAAACATGGAAATTTCATTGTGTTCAGATTCCAATGAGTTCAGTCCAGCCTCTTTCCGTCCCTCTCTCCTTGACTGAGATGTTGAGGTGCAGAGTTTGGCCTCAGGCTGCTGTGCTCTCCATGTCAGCACTGGCAGCCCATGCGAGCCGGGCATTTCTGCATGGGCTTTCTCTCCATGCAGGAGGAAGGAAAGCACAGGACTCTTCTCTATGAAAGGCTGGAGCTTGCTGTGCATCATCACTTCTGTTCTTTTCTTTTTTTCAGTTGCAGAATCCTTGTGGATGTGTGGAAGCTGGAATTCTGCAAATGAACCATTTATTTAAGGGCATAAAGTATGGAGTCAGCTGATACAAGCTGATCAAACTGCACTAACCATGCACTTCATTTCTGTGTTTATCTGTTGCATGCTCATTTCTGGGGAGTTAAAGCTGCCTGAGCTTTTCTGACTTGAAACTTGAGTGCCAGATCCTCAGCTAGATTAAAAAGACAAAAATCCATTCATTTCAGTTGAACAGAGCTGATTACCTTCAGCTGACTATCAGACCCTGAATGTTTAGTTCTTTTTACCTGTTTCATTTCAGCTGTTAGCTCTAAATTTTGGAATGGAGTTCAGTTTTAAAAGCACTGTTGTGTAAAAATTTGTAAAGGTCAGTGGTTGCTAAGTGCTGGACTGTGTCTCCAAAAAACCCACCTTCTGTGGGTGGGTGAAGAACACAAAAGTAAACCAAAAACCAGTAATCCTGTCACTTGCACTGTGCTGTAAAATGAAACCTGTTTTTCAGCAGTCAGACATGGGTAATTCCAGCCAGCCTTTAAATTGTATTTGCAGTTTTACACTAAGGTGTTTTTCTCAGGCTGTTACTGAAAGAAGGCCAAATATTTTTGAATGTTTAAAATGTAATTACTATGCATGTTTTCTCAAAGGATTTTCTCTAATCACATATTCAGTGCTTTATATGTATAATATTGTGTCATCTTCTCTCAGCACATCTGGAAGATCTGTCACACTGGGGTGTACTATATTGCAGAAAAATAATCCATTAATCTGATTTTAGGTTCAATCTGCCGTGGATTCTCTTTTTACTTTTGATTTGTTTTGGTTTGTTGTTTTTTTCTTTACCATGCATATGTATTCCTCACCTTTCTCTCAAGGCTTTTATTTTTTGTTGGCAGCTCTAATTGAAATTTGTTAGGTATCTCTGACAGGTTGAGACTGCTGATTGTTACTCGTGAGCAGTGACTCAGCTTGCTTACACAGTGTAAGATGTACCTGCTGGAGTCATATGTGCAACAGTGCAGTTCAAATTTACAGCAAAGCTAAGGAATAAAGCTTCACATTTAATAGACAGCCTGCAAGACCCTGAATTATGTTCATGTCCAGCTAAACTGTGCACAGCTTTCTGCTGGGAAAACCTGACTCTGAGGTAGTAGTCAAGGATGCAGGCTGTGGAACTGGGTTCTGCAAGTCAGAGATGTCCTTGGGTTGGTGTGTGTAGTTGAGGAAATCATTAGGGAAAAAAGGGTTGGAAACAAGCCTAGATGTTCATTCTGAGTTCTATTCTCAGTTTCTGTCTCAGCGTAATGGTTAAGGAGAGCTAGCACAATATCAGTTCAGCTGTCTGGCCTGATATCTGTGAGGAATCTTTACTTGTGGGGAGGCAACAACATGACAAAAAGTGCCACCATTGCCAGAGCCAATCTGCATGGTCTCAAATCTGACAGGGATTAGGGGCTACAAGTCCTGACTCTGCAATTAGCCTTGTACAAAGTGAAAAGGAACTATAAAGTATGAACTTTATAAGGAAATTTAATGCATCTTCAAAACACTCTCTGTGGTGAAAATGCAATCCAGTACTACCATGAATACAGTTCTGTCTGCCTGACATGAATACAGTTCTGTCTGCCTGATTTTTCTAAGTCATTGTGCTGTGTCAAGCCAGATGGTAACACAAGTTTTGCTAGGTTAGCTCAGTTGTGCCAGTGAAGGACTGAGTGAAACTGCAGTAGCTGATCTTCAGCACATCTGTTGAAGTACAGGCCTGAATCTGTATGCTGGTCCCTAGCTCTCATTAAAGGTCATGCTCCTGTGTCTTCCTGCTGCTATTCCTGCCCTGCCCGTGTTCAGCTGGTGCTGACATAGGCTGCAGTTACATTGTGGTTTTGCTTTGCAGGCCCAGACAAATATAATTCCTGATGGTAACAAAATAGCCATTTCTTTCTCTGGAATTTTCTTTGGTGAAGCCAGTAGTTTTCTGTCTACTTACCAAAATGCAGGTTTGTTCTAGATACTGTGGGTTTGTTTGGGATTTTGGGTTTTCTTGGAGGTTGTTTTTAGGGTTGCGTTTGTTAGGGGTTTTTTCAGAAATGAAGGAGCTTTTGTCTATCTTCATTTCTGTCACTTCTTCCACCTTTTAACCATGTGTTTTCCTATGTTTTTTCAGTCTGGCATATGAACCTGCTCCTTCATATCTTGCAGAACAAGCTCATCTTGTAAAAAGCACTGCCTCTGAACTGTCATAAGTATATGGAGGGTTGTCTTAGCCAGAACCTAGGTTGAAACATGCCCACATATGCCCCAGAACCGGCATTCTATAGTGAAATTCAGTGGTGTTTGCCTGATTGATTTCCCCCTTTTTCAGCTCTGCTGAGACGCGTAGTCAGTGTGCGCTAAATATCGGCAAACTCTGACCCTTCTTGTGTTACTCGTGTTAAAAGTTCATCCTCTGCTAAGTTAAGCAGTTAGGAGAGAATCTCATAGATCGTTCTCCTCATAAAGAGCTGGATCTACCGAGGTTCTTAAGCACACGCTAAGTTTTAAGGAGAGGAATAGTTGGTTTCTTGTTGACTTCAGCGGGACTCGTGCCTAAAGATGAAGACCTCTTACACGTGTGTTACTGTAATAGTGCCAAAGTGGCATAAATTATATTGCTCCAGATTCAAATAATTGAAAGAGTGAGGTCTGTTTACCAACATTGCATAATGCAGTTTGAAAAGGCAAAGCTTACTTTATCCTATTGTTTATATAGCAAAGCCAAATTTTGCGTGCTTCTAATTTACTAATACAGTGGGGGCATAATGCAGTTTCACTGTGTTGGCTCCAAGTGTCAGTAACATGCAAGATTTCATAAATATTTCAAGTTGGGTAGGATTGTTTTGTTAATCCTTTATGGGGTTCTGCTTTACTGTATTTTGTTCTCAATTTATACATCCATAATAAGAGTATGCTATCACTTTTTATTTCCTTGACACTAGGTTAATTAGGAGGTATTTCACTCTGTTTTGAATACATGGATCAGGATTCAGACATACATTTCCAAAAGGAAGTTATGTTATTGGTTGCACTCTGAGGTGACTTGGAGGTTGATGGTGAGTGTTACTTTATGAGCCAGAGTCCTGGTATCCTTTCCTCTAAAAGCAGCCTAAACTACACATAATAGCTTTTATGAAAAATACAACAGTTTAGAAGTATAAGTGGAGCATCTAGTTCTGCGGTTGTTGGGGAAGTATTGGCAGCATGTTAAATATTCAGCTTAGTCTGTTAATGTTCTTTTCTTGTCGGGAAGGATCTCTGCTCAGCAATCAAAGACCCTAGTCTTGGTTTCCTTTCTTGTTTCTGTAAATCAAGAGTTGTTCCAGTGGTTGTGGCAGCATGATAGTTCTCAACTCTGCCTTTCCAAATTAATTCCAATTTGATCAGGGCTGGCTGAATTTATTCAGGAGGCACATCTGATGAAATTCTGAAGAATCAAGCCCAGCTGATGAGAAGCATTTTAAAAGTGATGTCAGTTACAGAGGAACTCAACCTGCTTTCCTTCCTGTCCACAAATAACTCTGAAGCTGAGAGCCACCCGTATTAAGAGATTAAATGTAAAGGATATGGGGCAGGCAGTGATGAAGGCCCTAGTTCTCCGAATGCTTTGCAAAGGTCATTCCCGTTATCTGCTCTGCATTTGGAAGAGTTCAAGCACAGCGGCCTGGATCGACTTGCCCAAAACTGGCCAAGAAGCCATGCGACACAGCAAGGCATGGAGCGTGGCTCTCCCAGGTCCCCAGCCCAAGCCATAGGGTATTTGCCACGCTTCCCCATGGGTGGAGTACGGCGGGCAGTGTTCCCAGAACACCTCTGAGATGGCACTGGCATGTGCGCGTTGCCGCAGAGGTGACTGTTTCCACCCGCAAATGAGATTCTGCGCCACGGAGTCACCTGAGTTCCAGTGTGAGGGCTTGGGTCTGCTGGATGAAGAAGCTATGCATTGAACTCCTACTGCTCCTACTGAATTCATGACTGAAATTAAATAGGAGGTGGAGCTCTAAGCTCCTAGCTTTGAATGCCCAAGACTTGGCTCTGGTTTTCAAATGTGTTCCTAGCAGTGTCCAGCACAATGGGGAATATTCTGTGTAGGTGGAGTCTGTCAGGGAAGAAAAAATTCACAAAACAATGCTGGGGGAGACTTGCAGAATTAATGTCAGTTTAACATCTTCTGAAGTGTTGCAAGGTAAAATTTAATTCTCTGTTCTTACAAAGGATACTTATTTTTATGTTGTAAATAAAAATTTGATGAAAACACACTTCATAGAAAAACTGGGAACTTTTTCCCCAAGTTTTGCTGTAAAACTTAAAACTGTGGAAGTTACTTTTGTAGTTTTATTCAGGCAAGATATGGGCTAAAATACAGATAATTTGTGATAGTACAAAATTGTTTTGTTGGCAATTCCTCATCAGGGTGAGAGGAAGATAAAAACTCTTTTCAGGTGTATCATCCGAAGGATTCTATGTAACTGGGTGAGACAAGCATTTTTATCAGCTCTGCAAACAATTTGCTTCCTACATTCTTAATGAAAAGCAAAATACCACAAGTCTGGCGTTCAAAAGTAATGACTTAAGTAAAAGGAACGCAGACAATAATTCTTATCACCCTTTTTTCTTTGTCTTCTTTTCATGCGTATGACTAGATATGGTTTGATACTGGAGACAAGTGAAGATAAAGAAGAATTTCAGTGTTTTTTGGTTTTTTTTCTTTCCAAGCAGATCAACTTGGTTTTTACAGACTCTTAGTTAATTGTTTCTTTTCCTTCAAGTGACAACCAGGCTGGGTTTAGCAGATAAAGGAGGTTTGGTACCAGATGCCCTTTTGATGTAAGGGGCACTTTCTGAATGGACCACATAAATATTCATAGTATCATATTTGCTCTCTGTATCAGAAGTGAATCTGATGGACCTGAATGCTGAAATAAGTGCATGAGGTTGCTGGACTGGCTGCACACATTTGTCTTGGGAAGAGGCATTTGGGTCTGTGCAGAGTTATGCAGCATAGTCCATGGGCAGGACCTTCACCTTACGGACAGGAGACCCTTCTGCCATCAAGTGAAAGCTGCAGCTTGCAGAAGGAGGCAGTCCAAGAAAAAACATCCAGAGCTTGAGCCATGCCAGTGGCTGCTCCCTTGCTTTTGCTTTGCAGTCTCCTACAGTTTTATCTGTGATCTTGGCTTTCCTGATCACCTGTTTTTGTGTTTCCCTCCTTCTCTATAAGCAAGAACCTTCTAGGTGCCTTGTGCCAAGAGGCTGAACATAGCAAATTGTCTCCATTGTGTTAACTTTTAAATAGCCTGGGATCTACTACCCTGGAAGTTGTTTTCACCCTGTGCTGTAGCTGCCATTGTTTGTGGAGCAGCGTTAGCTGAATTGCTGTTGTCATGCAGGACTGGTCTCAGAGCAGGGTGTTCTAATAAAGGAGGAGATGGCAGCTCTGAGTTTGCTAGTTTCCCTGGGCTAGGAAGATGAAGTCAGTAATTTTTGGGCATGGTGACAGATTTCTTGTTTTTATTTTTTTGTTCATATTGGGGGCTAACTGGGCAGGGAGCCATAAAAATTGGGACTGTATGTCTGTAAAAGTATATGATCAATTTATTTTTGTTGGGAAAGTGATAGATAACATGGCACAGTATGGAGTTATAAAAGGAGGTTGCAGTCAGAGTTGCTGGCATTAATTTAACTAGAGAATGTGCCCTTAAATGTCAGGAGGCTGCAAGAAGCACAGAGTTATTTGAGAAGACAGCAACTTTGATGTTGATTTTATCAACAAAAATACAGGAGATTAAAAACAGCTCCCCAATTTTGCCTCTGTTTTTTCTTATTCATAATTTGACTAGGGCATTAGCAGGTGTTGTAGGAAGGTTAGTGAAACCATAACAGTTATGGTGAAAGAGTATCCATTGTCTAATTGACTTGTTTAAGTGACTCACCACTAAAGCTAAACTCAATAACTGGGAAACTGAGTAACTGATTTTCTGTGAAGATACTACAGTTCTGCTGGCATATAAAACGAGACTAGACAGTCTGGGTTATTAAAAGAACATGGGCTGCAATCATGTTCCTGCCGTATCAAAATGTAAGAGTGGCCATTCTTGATCGAACTGAGGGCTTGTCTGGCTTCAGCAGGGCATCTGGTGAATGCACAGGGAAAAGCATCTGGAAACCTAGCAGTAGGATGATCCTACCTCTCATACGTGATCCCTGCTTCTGTCAGCAGATTGGCTCAGAGGCTTTTGGAGCCAGAGGTTGCATTAGATTGTCTTTAATGCCCCTGCTGTGCCTGTCATATGTGAATTTATCTAATCCCTTTTTGAACATATTTGTGTCTGCTCCAGGACATCCTGCAGCAGTGGGTTTTGCATTTTACTTTTGTTTTGTATGAAAAAGCACTTTGTTTGCTCATTTTCAATCCTTATTTTGATTGCTTTATTGGATATTCTTTCTTTCATTGAAACAACACAGATTGCTTTGACTTCCTGATCTTCTTCATGCTATTAATGATTTTTTAAGTCTGTCATCTCTTCTCTCAGTCTCTTTTTCAGGCTGAGAAATCTGTTTACTATCTCTGTATATCAAAAGCGCTCCAAAACTTTGATCATTTTTCTTGTCTCTTTCATACTCTTTCCAGCTCTGTTAGATCAGTTTGTGTCTTGTATTCACCCGCATCCTCCCTTGGTATCCATTACCTTAAAGGAGGAGAAACTGATTCAAGAGGATCAGAGTGTCGGGGGTTTAAATCCACACCTTGCAGTTCATAGAGGGTGTACTTGGGTCCTCCACTCATCCAGGTTGTGGCATGGATGAGTGGAGGATCCTACTTTTCATTGTCTCTGGTGTGGAATATGTATCTGGACTTCAGAGAGGTAGTAGTGAGCTGGTCTCTGCTGTTCAGTGGCACTTTGCTGCTCCACGCCCCATCACCCAGACACTCCAATTCATTTGCTGCTCTTGGGGCTGACACTGGTTTCCATCTGTACTATCCAGCAGGCACATCCTTTAATAGAGGAGCAAAGTATGCGTACATATTAGCTGGAGAAGGTCAGTAGCTTCATGCTATTGTACACAATTGTCTGGTGAAGTAAGATACACTGCTGCATGTTTTGGTGGTTTGTTTTGTTTCTTTTGCATTCAGAATCCAAAATAACCCAGCAGCTGTGTGTGTAGGTAGACAAATCTGGGTAAATAGTGAAAGACTTTGGGGAACGACAGCACCAATCTGGTAAAGCTTGAAGACATGTAGATCTTTGGGAAGCTGCTGACAAGCTCTCAAAAACCAGAGGGGTTTTGAGCAGACAGTGAATGGTAAAATATACAGACAAATGACTGCGTAATACTCACTAGTCCCAGTTTAGTCTCTCAACCTTGAAATGAGTGGAAGGTGTTCTTGTTTGTTATAGTACTGGCATTATGTATTGCTTATCAAGTGATAAGGCACAGATCCCATTGTGATGCTGTATAAATGTGTAGTACAAAGGCTACGTTTGATACTAAGAACTCCATTTTAAAGCAGGTTTTAAAAGTCCCAATAATTAACTGATTAATAAATCTTATAAAGTCCTAGAGCATCCATAAAGTCATCAATTGGTTATTGCTATACACAGCAACTTACAACTTCCACAGATGTGCTCATAAGCATTTATGGTATACAGATGCACTTGTGAGATCTTCTGATAATAAATATTACCTATTAAACCTCAGTAATTAAATTTTCAGGGATGGGAAAGAATTTCCTCTTTTCTTCATGGATAATATTAAAGAACTTAAAGGCTGAGCATTTAGCCATGTAACATTAGAAGACTCTTGGAAGTGCTGGATAGGTGTATGTGGCCAGGCCTTGAGACATCATGAGTATGAGCAACTGAAATCAGTCTTTATGAAAGCAAATGTTGAATACCTTCTGAAATCAAAAAGTAGCTTGCTTGCTTCTGAAAATTTTTTTAGGTCTTCCAAGATTCCAGTCTCTACCTTTTTTGTCAAGGTGTGACATATTACAGTGATATGGTAATTTGTATTACTGAAGTTTTGATACTTAGGAAACCTCATTTTGGATTAATTTTGAATTTTCAGAACTTAAGGTCTCACCAAATTTGGCTGTATTCAGATTTTAATTTGCCGGAGTTAATGTCATAGAGTGAGAGATGGGTGTGTTTGCTTGTGGCAGTAACCTGATGTTCCATTAGAGAAAAAAAGCCTTTACATACTGTCCACGTGCACCACAGAAGAAGACCTCTTCTGAGAGGGAGCTTAGGGTCTTGTATCAAGACTAAGTATTGGTTATTTTCCATTGGTACTGTCCCTGAAATCATAGAGTTACAAGAATGATTTGTGAATTTTTTTACTCTGTTTTCCTATGCTTATGTAGTAGCAATTTATATACTTGCTTTAGCCCAAATCTGTTTTCATATTCACAGGCTAATAGAATTACCAGTGACTATATTGATAATCTTGGGGCTATTTTTCTATGTTGAATCTTTTAAAAAGTCTACATTGCTTAATACTACAAGCATCATACAAATGTACAATGATATTAAGAAATACAAGGGGGTGAGATCTGTGCATAAGTAATTTTATTTGTGCCCCTGAAATTGTTCACAGACACTGATAGGACACAATACTCACTAGATTTATGTGTAGCAAGAGTGCTAGCTCAGTAATAAAATTATAAGCTTGAGATACGTGATACTACTTCACTCTTTTCTCTGTGTATTTACTTATCTGGTTTCACTGTTACAAAGCTTATTAGAAACTGAGAAATACTAAGAGTGTATAGCACATGCAGCCTGATACCCTCATTGTATTTCCACCTTTTAGTTATCATGTTTAATTGCATTGTTTACTACTGCCACTGGTATGGTTTGATTCCTTTTGCTCCTTGCATTCTTCCCATTTGTCTTTGGTTTGGTTCATTGTAAGACTACACAATAACATGGATAACACTATTCCCAAAGTGAACTGCCACAACAGCTAGTAGGGCTTGGTGTCTCAGATTCTATAATGTGCCTGTTCCTTACAACTCATGATAGTATTGTGCTGAGGCTTCATTATGTTTTTGTGTGAGACCTGTTTTTTTCCCCAGTTTCATTAGTAGTTCTCTCTCCTGAGATAGACCATGGCGTCTTCATCCAGAGCAGATGACATATACTCACTGTAAGCAGTAAACAGCAGAGTGATGAAATGCTTGCTTTGTCTTTTTAATGTTTAACTGCAATGTGTAAAGATACTATGTAGTGATTTTACTTGCCTGCTGATAAGCCATCTATGTCCCTACTAATGTAAAAAGGAGAAGGAGCCTTTAATATAACCAAACAGGAGTTTGACTGTTAATAGGTTCTTGTATTTCATTAATACTGAGTGGTATCTTACCATGTCGAGAAGTGTGGCTTTATTCTTGGATGTAATACAACTGGTCTCTGGGTCTTGGTCTTCTTGACCACTGTTCTTCTGCTGCAAGAAGGGCTGTACAGTGCTTTAGAAGTCTTTCATTTTGAAAGCTTGTAGTGGTTTAAAAATTATTCTGTATGCTTAAAATAGCACAGATTGTTCAATGTGCTTGTTTTTGGGACTAGAAGGATATTTTTAATAGAGTAACTTCCAGAAGGAAGGTATGGCAGTCTCACCCCTCTGCACAGTGCAGCCTAAAGAAACTGACTATGCATCAAACCCACAGCTTCTGTTTGTACACCACCATAGCTTTCCAGATGTTATCCTGCCTTGCTGAAAAGTCTTTAATGACTACAGAATTTACTTTTCTCACAAGGTAGTTGCTGCAAAGATTATGTTCCTTGATAGTTACATGAATGCATTTACTTACAGATTTCCATTTGACTGATTTCAGCTTACAAATTCTTAGATTCTCTGTATCTTTTCTTTTATATCAAAGACTCAAAATGAGAGACTTCATGTAGATGCTTGCAGGCTGGGGCAAAACAATTTCTTTGCTACTTCTTGGTTAAAGCAAATAAACTGAGCTTCTCAAGCCTCTGATGAAATACATCTTTCTAGCCCTCAGATCACTTGCATAACCATTTTTGAACTATATCCCATTTTTAGTCATCTTCTGGAATCAAAGAGCAAGAACTACAAACAGGATTGTAATAAGCGTCTTACTGATGCTCTGATCGAGAATAGCCACGTCTTCCAGTTCCTACCTGATCATATTTTTGTATATGGATGCCAAGGGTTGTTTGACCTTTAACTGCGTTGTTGCTCAGGAACTTCATGTCTTTTTTAATACCATTGCACTCCGTGGTGTAACTTCCCATCTTTCTAGTGTGATTTATATTCCTTATACCCAAGTGATTGATTCTATATTCTGTTGTATTGAAACAAGCTTTGTTCTTATGAGCCCAGTTCACTGGGAATACAGAGCAGCAGGCGTCACTGGCCAGCTCCATTGCTAACGACTCCTTTGAATTCAGATTTATTTTTATTAACAGTGTGTCCATCCACTGTTACATCTTTGTACCAGCAAAATTTTGATCGATCTGTGTTGCAGCCTCAAATACCTGAATCATAAAGGCATTTCCTCTCAGTTAGGGAGTCAGCATGTCTAAGAGCAGATTATGTTCTTACCAGTATTTGTTTTGCTCACACCAGTAACAAGAAAATCAAAGATATTGAGTAGGGATGTTAAATAAGAAAGGGTGAAGACAAATTCTCTTGATTATAAATCTTGATCTGCCTTTCCTAGTCCAAGTTTGTACCTGAGGAATTTACTGGAATGCTTGTTCTACCAGGTCAAATTGTAGCAGCAGCCGTGAGCAGACTTCGCTATAGCAGTTGATACAGCTGGGCTTCATTTTGGTCGTTACCATCCCCACCACCCAAAGGAAAACCAACCAACCAAACAAGAAACCCAAACCAAAAATGTCCACCCTAATGTTTGTCAGTGCCAAATGGAACTGCCATTTTAGCACATTGCTGTAGATATGCACCACAGAGTCTTGGCAATAGAGTTCTAATTATTCCAAGTGGAGAATCTCTTACTCAGCTGCGAATTCTTCTCTAACATCATATATGCAGTTGCTCTTGTCTCTTTCTGAAATAGTTTGGATTCCTTAGGAGCCTGCAGGTTGCATTCACAAACCTGTTTTTAGGATTTTTAACATTCAGCTGTTGTATGCATGTATGTACGCATATGTGCTTCCAGTGGATTAATTGCTAGCCATATCAAGTGAATTAAAATTGTGTTGATATTGGACTTTATGAAAACATTTAAAGCAGAAAAATAAGTTTGCCTTAATATAAAAGAAATAAATCAAATAGTCATCATAATTTAGATAAAATGGGTGTAGCGAAGGATGGTATTAAAAGCCATGCTGGCAGCAAGTGGTGGGTTGTGTCATTGCCAAATCTGTCTTGTAACCTCTGTGTGACCCAATTCTGCTGAATGCCAGTGGTCTCTGCAAGTACGTATTCTCTAGGTATAAGAATAGTAGCAGCAGTTACACTACCTAGAACAAGAATGTACAAGGCTATCAGCTGTCTTGCCTAGGGGCATGAGAAGATTGCCAGCTGGGGTTAAGAAAAAGTGTTTCCTTCCTGTGAGGCATTACATAATTATCTGTGTATGTTAAGTGTGCTGGGTTTTTGTCTGAAATTTATTATATAAGCCAGTGCTATAAGGAGATGCCAGACTAAGAAAACAGCCTCGGCATATGTATTATGGCAATTCTTTTTTCTCCTGTTTTTAATACTGTCCAAAATAAAATGAGATTCAGTTTATGTTTCACCTTGTTAGCTTTGCAATGCTTTGCTTTTAACACTGTCCTGCCAGCTTTGTGACGCAAATTTGACTGCAGCTGAGGAATATTGTTAATCCTCTCATCTCCTTGTGGGGAATCAAAGTTGAGCCAAATGAAATGTTTTGTGCTATGGTGTTTTCTTTTATTACGGCACGTACAAAGCGAGTAAAAATGCTGCCTGCCAGGATCTTGCTGGAGTGATACTGATTCTCTACTTTTATGAGATGCCAATAAAATAGGAGTTATTCTTTTCATCTTGCAGCTTACTCTTCACCAAAGTAAAACTGGAATGGATACATAAAGGACCTGAAGAGGCTCTGGTGACATGCAGACATATGTTGCAGATGTGGCAGATGGTATACAGTGTTTTACAGCACAGGTAGGCTTTCTGCACTGTAGCAAGTTTGGATTCGTTATTGACAATGTAGTTATCTTTAAATTTTCTAGATACTTGAGTTATTTTGCAAGAAGGGTGATAAACAGTACTGTTTAAAAAATAAGTAATATTTCTAGCAGTGATTAGAAAAAAAAAGGGAAGATTTTAATGGCCATTATTAAAAAAAAAAACAACAACTAAACCAAAACCTCAATGTTTTAGTATTGAAGAAGCACTTTGAACCATGAGTTTCTGAACCAAATGTCTAAACTTCTCTATCCATATTTGGATGTCCAGAATGGAGGACAGATTTTCTTTCTCCTCAATAGTGCTGAGCTTTCATCAGCTATTGTTCACAGTCTGCAGTAGTTGGCACCACCCAGGAATGTGTGGGGGTGACACAGTCCTGAAGTGAGTAAGCCAAGGAAAGGCACGGTGCCAAACTCATGTGCTGTAGTTGCACGCTGGTTGCACAGCCTGGTGCTAGCTGGACAAGGAAAGAAAGGAAGGATGTAGCATCTTTCCCCCTTCCCTTGTCCTAGTAAATCTGCGTTAACGCAGTGCTGCGTTCCCTGTTTCCTCCCTTTCATCTGCTGCCTCACTGGAATGTAAAGTTGAGAAAGTGTGGAAGATACGGAGTTGGGTTTTCTTCCTTCCCACACCCTTAAGATATTGCCCTAGTCAAGGTATCAGTGTACAGTGTCTTGGGAATGTAATACCGAGATCTCTTGTCCATAATGTCCACAGGGGTTGTGTTTGATGGGAAGGACAGCATGCTTGATGGCAGCAGTCAAGACAGCAGGCTGATGGAGCTTGAGTTGTTCCTCAGTTTCTATATGCATTTGCATAAGCTTTATAAACACCAGAAGTATTTGTACAGAATGGTGCATGTCTGTGTACAAGTCGTCCTTGAGGGGTTATTAGTAATTCATGTTGGTTTTGCTAATGAGCAGCAAACTAAACACAAAAATCAAGATATTTACATAGCGGCAGTGGTCTTTTACAGACTTGAATCATTGATTTCCTTAGGCCTTATTATCTTTAGCTAAGGACTCAATCATGTACCTCTCACATGAATAATCTTTATACCCATGAGTAGTCCTCATGAAGCTGGTCAAATCCACACTGAACACTTATGACTGAGGAAGATTTACCCTTGCAAGGGGGGGCTGCAAGCCTGAGACTGTAGATAGTACACTGGAAAACAGACAAATAACTAGTTCAGCCATTTGGACTGCATTTGGATCCCAAGCTGTGCTTTGGCTCTTATACTTAAAAACCCAAGATGTGATAGCTTTAGAGGCTTTTGATAAGCTTTAGCCATAGAATCCTAAACAAAACAAATTGCTTTGCTTTTGCTTTTAAAAACTTTAGTATGTATTTCACTGCTATTCCCAGCAGGGCTATTTTTTTTTCTTCATTCAAAAATGTATCACAAAGTATTTTTTATTAGGAAATACTACTGGAAAGGTAACAAGAATCAGGTTGGTACCTGCAGTTTTAGACTGGATTCAGTGACCCAGGAAGCCCCTTGTATTTAGCAAATTGCAGCAGTATCAGCTAAGAAATATGTAAAGTATTCTGGCTAGGGCTTGCAAAGGAATGTAAGGGGAATTCTTATCAGTGAGACTTGGACAAAGACATTTTTAGGGCCTCTTGCAAAAGAGAAGGTTGTATTTACACAAAGTTGAGAGCTGTTGTACCCAGTACTCTTTACTGGTTCAATCAAATGGCACTTCAGTTGCATTTGTCTGGCCTGTTTCCTGGCTTTGCAATCTTACTGTGACTCTGACAGACTAAAAAGTCTTTCAGAGCCCAGTATTTTGTCCCCAGCAGCTATTCATGTGCCCTGTTCAAGTCCCCTGTCTTCTTTCTGACAAACTGGTGCCTCTGCAGTCTCATAACCAAGTGTCCCACTCAGCATTGTGGTCACTGCTTTATCCACTGTCTCAACTACATTTCAGAAACATGGGCAGTAGATGTCCTGCTGTCAACCTTTCCAATGCTGTATGTAGAAAGCAAATCATCTGGCTACTATCCCTTCCATGGTGCATTGAAAAGCTTTCTTGGCTGAAGACTTTGTACTGCAGCTTTTAAAGGGTGGTTATTTTCAGCCCTTCTCTGGGATAACAAAGCCATTGGGAGTGGCTGTTTTGCACGCTGCATTACACTGGGTTTTCAGCCTGGGATTTTCCAGTGTCTTCACCTGTCCTTAGAGTAGGAGTGCAGTGCATTAGCCAGTGTTTCAGCATGTGCCTGAACAGTGATTCCATGGTGGTGGCTGCTGCGTTAAGGTGGCACTTGCCTCATGGCAGTAATATACAGAAGTGCAGCTGTCTCGTTCCTGCATACACAAGAGTGAGACTGAGCTGTCCATACAGTTCCACCAGCAGCTTTTGGCCAGGGTGCTTACATTTGGGTCAGTCCTGTCTAGGTAAGGCTGAGGCATAGGACAGAAAATTTAATTATCCCTTTTATCTGTCACTAATGAATTAATCTCAAATGAATTATCAGTGTGGAAACCAGTATGGAAGACAAGGGAGACCCATTCAAGGACAGAGATTGGTGCAGTCCAGTGCCCAAGAATTCAGAGTGCATTAACAGAAACCATTATATTTGATCTCAAAGCCCAAGTAAAAGGTTATTTAGCTACTGTAAATATGACTGCTATTATGATGAATGACAGTAAGTGGCTTTCAGTCTTAGGTTGTTAGCTGGGGAGGATGAGACTGGGTTTATATTTTGCTGTTGTTTTCTGTAATAACAGAATAATGGTGTTTAAAACCAAATAGCAGTCCCAAGCTAATTCTTCTTCTAGATCAATGCAGATTCAGGGGAATTTAGTGCAATCTCTACCAAAGGACTCATCAGACTGAAAGATGGGGGCATCCACACCAATCATGTCTCCCTGACAGCTTGCTTGCTGGAAGGAATATTGTCCAAAGGCTGAGCTGCAGGCTTGGAAGTATGCCAGAAAAAGTAGCCAGGGCAGTCGCTTTTCCTTTTGGTATTTCATCCCTTAATGGATGATGAGAGGAGATATCCTCACCACTGATCCTTGGGGAATGGCAGACTATGTGGTGACAGGAAGGCTCAGGTGATCTGTGTTAAGTGATTTTTTGTTAGGCACATGATTTTTTTGGTGAATTTCTCTTTGTAAGGCCTCTCCTGTGAGGACAGAAGTCTAGTGGAAAAACAGACCAGAGATTTCTTGTTTCATAAAGCAGTGCTATCTGGTAGTTTTTATCTTCCTTCTGTTTTTGAACAGAACAAAGGAGGAAGGGGAGAAAATAAGCCCTTTGAAATGAAAATATGAAGAAATTAGCACCCAGATGGAAGGTGGTAATTGCTCTGTTTCAAAAGGATCAGCACAGTAGACCTGTGAACAAATTATTCTGCAGAGAAGCCCAAGAGATGGTGATTCTTGCTGGGTCTGGGTCTGCTGGTGGGCCTCCTCTGGTCTGGCTTCTAGCTGCCAACATGTTTCTTGTCCAGTGGTTTGTAGAGACTCCCTACAGCTAAATAAACTAAATACCAGCGTGTGCCCTGGAGCCTCTGCTGGGCACTCTCTGAGCTTCCTGTCCACTGGCAGTGGGGCGCGTGTTAATACATTCAAGAAGCTGATTTCTCACAACTGGGATCCTTGATTTTTCGCTTCCTATGGCAGCTAAACTATTGCTGGCTTTGAGGGGAGCGTTTCTCCACTGAGAGATGTCCAGGTTACACCATTTTGTTTCTTTACAGTGGCTCTGAGAAAGGAAGCAGTGTGACCGAAACACCAGTAATCAAAAAGCACAATGGACTGCATCTCGCTCTCCCAGATGCCCATGACACTGATTCTGGTAAGGAAACAAGATTTGTGCTTTCCTGTCCTAAACACGTGCTTTTGTGAGAGATGAATGTTTCATTGTCTCTAGAGAGGATGGTGGGCCTGTGCACGTCCATGTTGCTAGGCTGCTGATAAGGAGGTCCAGGTCTGTCTAAGTGGTCAGCTCTGCTATGGTTTGCCTATACCTTGGCTTCCCCGAGTATAACACAGAGATGAGTTTCTGCTCTCTTTCACAAAGCTCTCTGAGATGTATAATTCTGTCTTTTTTTTTCTTTTTTAATTCCTTCCCTCCCTCAGCCTGCCTCCTTATTTAATTCTTTTTAGATGTTCTGATCAAACCAGCTGCTATTGTTGGTTTTGGAAAGCTGAGTGTCAATTCCTATTAGATGGTGATTTGCTTTGGGATTTGTGTATAAACCTTGTGATGCTTTATTATATGGTAAATACATATTCACAGTAACAGATACAGTCAGATGGAAGTAACTGAGACATCAAAGTTGATCTTGGCAGTGAAGAGGAAAGGAAGCTTTCAGAGAGCACTGCTGACTTGTGATTTTGTCATAAGTCTCGTGATACTTGTTATTTCTTTAAAACCCTAGCTCAAAATAAGATGATGATGTGAGAAACTTGCCTTTTAACTTGGAGGGTTTTTTAGGGAATCAAATGCCTATGCTTGTGGATGTAGAAGAAACACTTGCAAAGAAAGGGAACCTCAAACTCAGAGAATGGACAAGAAAAAAAACCTAACACATAAATCTCGTGGATCTTTAGGGAATTAGGGTTTGTCTGAGTCTTAATTGTGCTGTATGCCATGGTGCTGCCTGCCAGAAAAGGCAAATTAATGTAAAGTACAAGCTTTGAATCAGCTTTTCATCTACCTAAAGTGATTTGCACTGAATGCAGTTTGGTTTTAGCCAAAAAATATATTCCTCCTCCACTTTGAGAATTCAGGTTTCCATGCTAACATGGTTGCCCCCACAGTGGATGCAAGAATGGAGCTCGTACTGAAATTACACCACCCACCTTAGTGTGGGGCTGGCACTGGCTGGTTTCAGCAGGGCTCTGTGACTCCCTTCTCCGCAGGCTCTGGGTGCTGCTGTTCTCCATCTGCAGAGGGGAAGCAGCTGGGTCTGCTGTCCCTGTTGAGAGCCTCTTTGAAGGCAGTAGTGGGTGAGATTGGAGGGTACAGCTCTAGCCCCTCTTGCCCCTGTGCTTCCCAAGAGCTGGGGCTGTGGCTGCCTGCTTTGAGGGAGGGCGGAGGTCTGATAGTTGTGCGTCGCCGTGGAGCAGGCAGTGCTGTCAGTTGTGAAATCCCCCGGGAGCATGCAGCAGCATCGCCGTCCTGCGCAGGCGCTCGCTCGTCTCTGGGTTCATCACTGAGGGGTGGGGGTTACTGTGGCTGGCTTTGACACTGGCCTCTCCCTCAGCTAGAACGCAGTGAGATTATTCGCTGTGCCAGAATTTCAGGTTTGCTGCCAGAAAGATTAATTCCTCTTTATTTTCTTCATCTTCTCCTAACTAAAGCAGTGTTCCTAACTAAATTCACTGATATCAGTCAGCTGCCTTGCTGTTTCATTCTTTTTCTGATTTAGTCTTATCTTATAATGCTTTTGCCTGAAGAGATTTAGGCTTGGGAGTTCTGTGTTTCTTATAAGCCTAGTAAATCTAATGAGCTACATTTCTATTTTGATAGCAGTTTTCTCATAAATGCAAAATATTAAACTTGGTCTTTTTGGTCTTAAAACACCCTAGAATAGTGCTTTAAAATTATTTAGATAGATTTTGTATGGCTTATGTGCAGACCTCATCACAACAAAATCAGTCTGTTATTTCATGAGTTATTTCCAAAATGTGTGGAGGGATTTATTGTAAAATGTGAAGTTTATATTCTGTCTAGTAGAGCTGTTAAATGGGGAAAGAGACTGCACTAAAATAACAAATTGATATGATATCTTCATGTGCCAACATTTGCATGTATTTTAGGCATGACATTAAAGTTCTGCAAGACAGGTTTTGTGGGGAGGTTTTTTTAGCACGTTTCTTTAGGAGGAGATATCTTATAATGAGACATTCAGATACTTTTTGTTTTAATGTTGCTTGAAGTTTTTCCATCTGCCCCCACCACCCTGAGGTCAGAGTCCTGCCGGTGTGACACATGCTGATCTCCTCTCTCAGGATGTAGTGTGTTAGAGGTAAACTCTCTTGTGGCTCCAGTAGCCATCAGCCCACCACCATGGGCACCGTATTTGCTTGTCTGAGATTCAGAGATGTGGCTAAGCCCCTTTCAATCCAGAAGGGCCAGGCTGACAAAAACCTTCTCTTACAGTTTATTTGGTCAGGCAGGCTTTGAGGAGAACTGCTGTGAACATCCCAGCAGAGATGGGCAAGAGCAGCAGTAGCAAAAGTGGAGTATGGGCTGGTTTGGAGAGAGCCTGATCATCTGGCATGTATGTGTCTAGAGCAAGGAGTGTATCTGTGTCTGAGGCCAAGCAGGGATGGCATGGTCTCTGCCTAAAATATTTTGCTTCCTCTTGTAGGCTGGAAAAGAAGGTAAACATCAAATGACTGGAATGCCAAGGGATGTTAAATGAAAAGAGCCTCCATGTAAATTGCTAAGTAACTTGGGTCTCATTTGTCCAGCTGTGCAGGTGCCCACTGCACTGGGCAGGATCAAATTCCCCTGTTGGCAACTACTGGGCTAATGAAGATAAGATGAGGAGCAGCTAACTTGGGTTTCTTTGAGAGCAACTGTGCGGTTATATTCCTTTGAAGTCTGCTTTGTGAGGGAAGGATGCTTTAGTAGATTCTAACTGGATCTACTTAGGCAGCATGTGAACCTCTCCAATATGCATAAGGGTGATTTAGTTTTCTTGGCTTCATTTGCAAGGAAAAGAGGATTTCTCTGAGCTCTGTGAGGATGTGAATAAGACAGCAGCCTATCTACCCACCCAGTGCAAACAGCGCAGCATTACATTTGGATGCTTGCAAGAAACACAGTTCCACAAAGCCTCTCTGGGAGAGGGCAGCCTTGGCAGAAAAATGTGATACTGAAAGTTGCATTCAGAACATGCTAATATAAGAATCTCGTTAGGCTGACTGCACAATCCACAAAGTACATGTAATTTTTACCAAGTTTGCCAACCTAGAAGGGAAGAAATCTGCCCTAACTTCAAAGCTCTGCTAATAACATCACTAGATGTTTATGTATCCATGTTCTTGTCTCTGCACTGCAGAGGAGCTATCTGTGTTTTAGATGGTTGGGGATAAATGCTAGCTAGTTTTCCCTGTGTCAAACAGCTCTAGGCTGGCTTGAATTTCTGGGAGTTTCAGTGAAATTCTCACTAGTGGAGATAGGGATGGGGGAGAGGAGTGTAAGTGGGCAAGGCAGGGGAGGAATCTCATGCAGTGAAGCAGGCTGAAGGTGGATCAGTTAAATAAGCTGGTAAATACAATAAATTCTTCCTGCAAAGCTGAATGGCTTTTACCCATACCCTTAAAGCCGTAATTGCTACATTACTGCACTGTCATCTCTTGGAACATTAGATCAGGAATGTCTTTGAAAATCTGTAGGAATTCAAGAAATGCATCTGGGAAGAACACATTTGCATTTTCCAAGGGAGCCGTGGGAGGCGCCTGCTGCAGGGCTGTTTTGAAGTTCTCCTGCTTGAAATGAATGACATTAGTTAGCGATGAGATAATAGGACAAATATTTCCCATAGCAGTTCTGAGCCTGGAGTTGCACTCCCAAGCTGTGACACGCTCACCTCGGGTTAAGCAGAAGCTGCAGCCTTGCCCTGCCTGTCAAAGCACAGGTGCTTGGCATGGGATAGTAAAGCAGAAACGTGCCTCCCCTCGTACCTGGTGGGAGCCTGGGTCCCTGCTCAGCATCCGGAGCCGAGATGGCCAGGAGACCATGGCTGGGGAGCACAGGGTGATGTGTTGGTCTGCTGCTGAGGAGGTGTGGTTTGGCAACACTCTCTCGAGCACACTCCAGCTGCAAAAGCATGCTGTCCCTCTCAGAGAGACCATTAAGTGCATATGCCCTGTGGCTGTGGGAGAGAAAAAGCGGGATTTTAGCTCTAGGATCATGTGGTTTATGAGGTCAGCCTGTAAGGATAGATTCAAGAGTAGTGCTAATCAACACAAGTGTTTCGGGCACAGCAGCTCTCCAGAGAAAGAGCTTATCAACCATAAAATCACATTAAAACCTATGTATATTAAAATATTTATTTCTTAAAGCTTTACAAAGCCAACTCTGAAATCTCAATTTGTAGCTTCTTATTTTGTTACCACCATCTTGATACCCCTCTGAGATGTTGGCTCACCAATATAATCCCACTTGCTGTACTGGAGAATGTGGTTTCTGCCCAGGCAGCCCTCCTGGGACAAGCTTTTGATGTGATGTTTTGTCCCAGAGGTGCAGGCGCCAAATACTTTATTCTTGCGTAAATGTTACAGTGCATACTAAAGGTTAATATAGTCAAAGCTCTGAACTCTCTGCTCTCCAAGGTTAAATGAAAAATCACCCTGCCTCTAAATCAGTAGAACAATATTGATGTCACTTGAAATGTGTGTACTATGTGAATGGGGTTAAACTACCTTGCAGTGCTGTATGAATTTTTTCCCTTAGTGGGGCATGTTTTGTAATTGTATGATGACCATACTTACAAAATAGGTATTTGTGGAAAATATTTGATGCTAGACTTCTGCTTCCCAGACGAGCAAAATATGGTTGCTTCCTTGATGAATGCTAAGCAGACCTTTATAAAATTACTGTCTGTCTCTTAATTTGTTTGTTTGAGCTGCAGCCTTTGGATAATTCAGTGGATTTTTTTTCAGTAAATTAACCTTTTATAAAATGTACTTCTCCAGTTCATCATGCCAAAATTCTGCAGAGTTCTTATTACATAAAAGCAATGCAGTGAGTGGAGGATCAGACCCGCTGCCTTAACAAGTCAAATAAATATAAATAAGTATAAAATACATTATTGTTTCTTTGGTTCATAGGATCACAACGAGCCTCTTCCCTTGCTGCATCACGACTGGAACAGGCCATGTCTGAAATAACCATGCAGAGCAGCACAATGAAGCAGGGACCTGTGAAGCTGTGGACAACTCTTGAACAAATTTGGCTACAAGCTGGTAAGTCTTGAGCTACCTGGAGGTCCTCTTTCCCCTCAGTGATGAATCAAATGACATAAGTATTAACAGAGTAGTTGAAGTCATAAGTTGAAAATTACTCTATCCCAGCAGAAAATCTGCCTGTCTATCCCAGATGGTTTTTGAAACACCACTTAATTTAATTTTGACCCAAAAAAATACTGTAATAGTGTGATTCCTCAGCTCACTTTTGTTTTTCCAAAACACACAGAAAACTTTAGTCATCACTATAATATGCTTTTTGGAAGAGAGGGTAGGTAGTTCTTCATTAAGAAATGGTAGTTCATAAGGACAATTATTTCTGTTCTCCTTTTACTAAATGCTTCCCTGTATTAAGACTGGGCAAACCATGTCTTAAATGTGATTTAAGCATTCAAATCTTTCCTGAGGTTTAAGCGAAAATTATTAGAAAGAGAATGTCCTTGACTGTTTGAACCTCCCAGGGTCTTGTAGGTTGAGGGTCAGTTTGAGGTACTAATGCAAAGATGCTGCAACAGAGCACATAAGGGGAAAACAGTGAGGAGAGATGCTGCCCACAGGCAATCTCCAAACCCGTGGAGGGGTTTTATGTGGGACATTTGTTGAGGAATAGAGTTGCCCAGCACATTCTGCTGTTTGCATTCCAGCATTTCAGAACTGATAGAGTTCCAACCCTATAATTTTGTTTTTGGGAGACACAGTTTTTCTTCCATAAGTGGGCCCACAGTTGCACACTTGAAATTACATTTGAGTGCTGTGATTGCTTCTTAGATGTCTCACCATTTGCAATGCAGAAAGAAAAGCAGAACCCCCTGGAAAGCTCCTGATAGTTTTCTATTCTTTGTGCAGGGGAACCTTTCAAATTCTCATTTTGCTAATCTATGCAATTGACAGTTCTCACATAAGACCTGGCAGTCTCACCATACTTCTCAGTGAAGATTTTCATAGCTGTTTTTGTGGGTAATTTTCTACCAATTAGACTTTAGTTCTAGAACAAAATGCTACAAATTGATTAATATTAACAAAAGAAGTCACCTTATAGAATGCATCATCCTTTAAGTTAATCAGATGCATTCACCTTAATGACTTGTGTGGATGTAAATTTCAGTGATGTGCTGTGGCCTTCAAAATCACCAGCAAGATTTTGCTTTATTCAGTTTGTACTCCTGATTTAAGGCTGCAGAGAAGGCTGGTGGGGAGCAAAATAAATGGAGTTTATTATGATGAGAAGTCAGGTGTCTGTTGTCCATCATCCTGCAGCTAGCTCTAGGCAGTTTACATTTTTGCTGCTGTCTGAAAAGACAAAAGCAATAAAGACCTAGTGCTTGCTGTGAATTGCTATGATTGCTTTTCAATGTGAATAGAGTGCCTTTCTGAAAGGTGTTAATTAATTCTTTTAGATAGATTTTATTTTTATAAGCTGTAACTTTTCTCTCTTATCACTTTGTAAGCCTTTGTTTTGCTTCATGCTTACTTTTAGCTGGACATGATTCAGGATTGATATTTTGAAAACATGTACTGTGACTGCTTTGTAATTTCATTCCTGAAGTCAGTTATTGTTATGGATGCATCTTAATGAGCTCCTGCTGAGGTACTGGCCAATATCTTCTCACAGTAGTGTGGAAACTGCTGCATTCTGGTATCCTGAGGGATGAAGAGAGATGCAGGTATTGGGGTAGTCTTTACTCTCTGTGGAGAAGGGCACAGTGCCTGAATAATTAGAGGACTTCTTGGAAGTGGGTTGACCTTATGCTGAGATTAGTGAATGGAATAATCCAAAGGGTGTCACTGACCTTCACTACTAGGATATTTCCCATCTGACAGGAGGGGAAAGGAGGAACAAGTATACTTGTAAGAAGTAACTTCCAAAACAGAGATATTTCATAGACAACAAATTAAACAGATACACATGGTTAGAGGAAGTTTGGTTAGTCAGGTGGTTTTGCATTACAGCTCACCTCAAAATTAATGGCTGTGGAAAGCAACAGGCAGTTAGTGTAACATTCTGATGCCTGCCTATGGAGTCATTTGATATTCATGGAAGGTCTGCATCAGTATGCTGTAGATTTTCATCAGGTTTAGCTTGGACATGTCCTTTTTCAATCAGTGACTCATCTTGTGACTCCAGGCAAGTTGCCTAACTTTTTCATACCTCAGTGTCCTATCTCCAAAGGGAAAAAACATTAACCCGCCTTTCGGAAATGACTCGTGTGTTGTTGTTTTTGTTGTCATTTACACTTTGATCTTTTTAGCATGACTCATAAATCCTTAGATAAAATTATTACAGTTTCCTAAGCTCATACTACAGTAAATTCATAGCAAAGCATCCGTCCTTCTCAGACGCTTGCAGGACACAGCTGGCTGTGTCTCTGTGCACAGGTATGGATTGAGAGTGCCATCTTGCAGTTGTGTCTGGGTGCCGTTGGAGCCACTGCAGTTGCCATGCCTTCTCATATCCCAGGGCATGAAAGGTAATGGTACCAACCAGCTGCTCCAGTTAGAACTTTGTACAGTGAGATTGGGAAGAGGCACACAAAATCAGCTATCCCACAGCTATACAGGGCTGCTCTTATAGCCCTCCAGCAGCCAGGCCAGGCCACAAAGCCAGCACATGTGCTTGCAAAAGGGACTGTTAGAGGGTGGTACCTATCCGGTGATGCTTACATTGGGGAATCCTTAGTGTATCATTCTCCAGCTGCAGCAGGAGTTCCTGCCTTGTAGAGAAGTGTCCTCAGTCCCTCCAGCTGGAGACCCCTTGTTCTCTAACGGGTTTCACAATTAATTTATGAATTAGAATATATGTGTTCCCTTAACAGTGACTGAAGGGAAGGCTGTGAACCCTGTGCAAATAGTTAATCCCTTTTGTGCTGTGAAAAAGATGCTTAATTCACCCATAAGAGAGCATACATTTAGTGGTTTTATCTATAACTTTTCTGGGTTTGTGACCAGCATAGTTTTGTAGGGAAGACAATGAAGCCCCATCTTTGGCTGTGCAGCTGCTAAATTGAAATGTGTTGCACTGTAACGGATGCTGTACCTTGTCTTTCCCTGCAGCAATGCCTAGTGATCTTTGGCAAGCTAATTTTTTGTAAACAAAGAGCTACTTGATGGATCTGTGGTCTCTAGAAAGAATCCTTTTCTCTTTCAAGCATCAAAATATAACTGTGAATTCTCACTGTTAATCTCATGTCCAGCCATCTCCTACAGGACCACCTGGGAGTACAGTCATCTGCAGCACAGAACTCAACACATTGCCTTAGTGGGCTTCCATATCTTCCTGTTTTCTGCACAGGTAGTCACAGCTTTGGAAGAGTGGTGTGCTGTCCTCAAAGACTAGAGATGTCCCCTGCAGCAGGCATGCTTGGAATACTAACAGGTGTATTCTATTTGCAAGTGTTCTGCAGCAGAGATTGTTACCACAGCTTGTCTGGTCCCTTTTAACAAGCACCCCCCAGTCCTCTTGAATATAATGGCTGCTTAAAAAGAGTAATCTCAGAACACTTTAACATTTATGAGCCTAAACATTATTCTTGGCCCCATGTCTGAGAAACAGCTCATTTCAGAGAGTACTTAGGAACAGTGCTACAGTGCACATGCTGTGGTGGTGCAGCTCCAGGAGAGGTGTTTGTTATGCAATCCTTTTGCTCATTTCTCCTCTTTGTTCTCCTTTTCATGGCTGAGAGCTTGAATTTAAGTTTTAGAAGAGGCAAGGAACTTTGGTGGCACTGCTACATCTTGTTAACTCCTCCTTCTTCCTGCAGGAAGAGCTGCAAGGGGAATCCTAGAGATTACTAGTGCTACTATTTCTAACAGTCATGCCAGTACTCCTCCTTTTTGTTTAGAAAATAGAGTCATGCTGTTTGGCTAAAGAAAATATACTTGAAATCTTTCAAATTTATGACCAAAATTTACTTTCATTCGGCATTTTTATAAGATCACTTTTGACCCAGAGAGCAAAGCATGTCAGTATTGGAAAGAAATAGTGTTAATAGTTCTAGGCTCTTTGGGTAACTGGAATGATTTCTTATCTGAAGTGTGTGTGATTATATTTCCAGGCAGTAATAACCATATGCTCTGTTTATACAGAACATTTTAGAATGCTACAAGCCAGTTTTAATAAGAGTTCTAATATTCTAGCTCCTGATACTGTATTATTTTAAGCTTTACTTTTAACTACAAGGTCCACTTTGTTTGTCTTTACTAGTAGTTTATATCTGACAATTTAGCTTCTTGACTAACCCAATACTTTACCAAATATGGCCACTCACAGCAAAGTAGGTCTGGTAATTTGATCTAAGTTTGGCTAAATGCCTGCTAAGCTCAGCCTGTGAACCTCACCAGGTAGACCTTAAGGCTAATTTAAAGGAACATTTAGAGAAAAATGATGAGAATACTATTCCGTGTACTCACAGTGGGGCTGGAGTGGGCTACCTGCTGTCTCAGTAACATGCTAAAGTTTAACCTAGGAAAAATAGTTTATACTGAACATGCTACAAACAAGAAATGCAAAGAGAGCCAGTGCAGCAGAGAACAGTGAGCTAATGGAAAAACATCTGCTCCCCCGAGTTATGTACAGCAGGAACTTTTTTTTTCCCTTTCGCAAAACACTTGTGATTTATTTATTTTATTCCATATGGGCCAGTTCCTGGGAAAAAGCTGTGTTAGAGGAGATGGGCTTTGTTCCACAAGAAAGTGTCGTTGGAGCCAGTGGGCTGAAGTCTCCAGCGTGCTGGTCCGCAGCCGTGGAGCCGCATCCTGGCAGCAGCCAAGGGTGCAGGCAGGCCCTGCCCTGCTGCCCCTGCTCCCCCAGCACAGCTTGTGCTTGCACAGCCTGCTCATGGGCACTTCAGAGCTTTTCCTTCTCTGAGCTTTCAGCAGTCCTAAGCCCCTGCAAGTTATTAGCTCCGATATTAAAGGTGTTAATCAGGTGTGGGAGACATTTTTATTGATTTTGCCAGAATAGCTGGGTCAGATATTGTCCTATAATGCAGTGCTGGTTGTTGTACCAATTCTAATATTTTTCTTTCTTTTTTTAAGTGCTTTCAAATTTTAGAATTTCAAATTTAGAACTTTCCCATTCACTACTTCAGTTCATGAGCTCCATAAATGCTGCTAATTTTTGTGTCTCTTTACAGTGACACAAAGCACTGTGAAAAGCTGGAGCCTGGTGAGGGGGAACAGGAGAGAGTCCTTTATTACACTTCCATTTCTGAGGAGAATAAAGGTATACTGCAAAGATGGCTCCCCTGCAGTATTTACTTGCTAGGAGGGATTAGGAACACTTCAACTGGTGATGGAAGTGGTAAATTGAGCTGGTTTTGTCCCCTTAGAAATTAAGTGAAGAAGCCAGCAGTAATTCTGCTGAGCCTCTTGGTTTAGCAAGCTCTGTTCTAGACTTGTGGTAGAGACTAATGATCACCAAATTCCCCATTTCTCTTCATCTGAACATCCTCAAGAGGGATTAATAAGTTTTGTTCTACACTTTCCAGTTTGTTTTTTTTTTATTTTCTGTCAACAATGAATTTTAAAAGTCAAAAGGATTCTTGCAGCCTTTAGTCAGTACAGGGCTTTTGAGATTGCCTCCCTCAGGCTTCTGGATGTTTCTCATTGCTGGAGCAGGATGTGAAACTTTGTGGACTGGTAATTCTTCGGCGTGGACAGTCTTCAAAGAGGACATACCATTTCTCAAAATCTGAGATGTGCAAACATTCATATGTGTCTTGAACACTCATTAGTGAAGGAAACAGGCAGCAGCTACCAATGCCTTTTGATAAGCATTCTGTAGAAAATTTGCCAAGAGATGAAGAGAAACCTGTTGCACTGCCAGGAAAACCAGCATTTCCTCAGCTGCTCAGTAAGTTTGGACAAATTTTAAAATGTACACAGTCATGAAGAATGAGGGACATTTGTTCATATCAGAGACAGAAAATAGGAATTTATACTTGACTGGGCTGTCAGTCATGTTTTGACTGCACCACTTAGTATAGAAGGTAGCTTATGGCACTTCTGTGCTGCTTCCAAAAACCTTCACTCCAATGCTGCATTTGTAAATAAAGAAGCTTGGTGGTCATTTCAGGCCCTGTGAGACCTGAAGCTTGGGAATTTGAAGCCAGTCACTGGAATTCAGTTTGCATGCAAAGAGAGGATGTAAATCTGTTGCCTCATTCAAAAGGGCAAGTGGCTGAGCTCAGGTGTATGGGAACAAGCAGCAAATTCTGTACTTCATTTCTGTATCAAACGTTTGCATCAAATGAAATGATTGTAGTCAGGATATGCCTTGAGGAATCTTCTGTTTAATCTGCCGTGAATTGTCAAGCTACTGCATGCAGGGTGGTGTCATAGCATGGAACAATGACTAAACTTCACCTGTCAGCAAGGAGAGGCAGTGGGGGAACCTTTTGTCATGGTAATGGCTCTGCTGATGGCAGAGCTGTCTCAGAGTGGGTCTCTCCAGCTGGCTAAGGGCTCCTGCAGTAACAAGCATTAATAACTTCTGAAGGCAGATGATGTGGAACAGAAATGACCTTCCAACACCCTCACAGATGCTCTCACTTTCTTAAGTGTGAAGGGGTGCTCTGCAGTGTAACATCCTGCTGGGCACTTGGCTGTTACCCTGGCCATGTCACTGTGCAGTAACATTTTTGGGGTGGACTGGAGTAGGGTGCTTTTGATGCATCAGGCACACAGAACCAAGTGAAGTGGAGCAGTCTGCTCTGTGGGAGTTAGGTTCTGCTTCTTGGTTAACACCAAAAGTGATTTACAAGTAACAACATTTTAATCTTGTGTTGTTCACATTGCAGAAAAGCATTTCAAATCTCTTTGGTTTCTTTAGCCTAGAATTAAAATGGTTGCTGCAGTGACAAGCACTATCACTCTTGACACTGCTTTGAGATGGGGAATAGAGTCAGTGTTCAAGGCAGTGTTGAACAGCTCTGTTTCTCAGACAACAGTGTGATGCAGACATGACTGGATTACACTGTTGTTATAGCCCTGATGGACTCCTTAACAGAACTCTGCAAATAATTTTATCTTGGACAAAATAAAGGGGCTGACTGTAGGACACCCAGCTTTGTCAGTGTTCTGGGAATTGCTCTTGTTCTGTGTATTTGTTAGGGGTTTTTGGGGAGCAAGTAGATTATATGCTTCTGGCAATTTTCATTTGGTTAAGGATCTTCACTGTAGATGAGCTTAAATGCTAGCAGAAATAGCTGAAAGAACTAGGAGTTTGTAATAGAAGTTAATAATAATCTCAGTGCAGAGGTGTGCTGCTCTCAGGGATTGGGCCCAGCATTAAAATGAGTGCATCAGTGCAGTTGCAAGTCAAGACAGAAGAGGCCATAGCCACAGGACAGCAGTTGTTTGGAAGAGCAGCAGAATAGGCTGGACAGTACTGCAAGAGAGCAGAAATGTGAAACATAAAGTAGATCTGAGAAAGGAATAAATTGTGCTAGGCTGAGCCTTGAAGTCAGCTGGACAGCTGTTTGTGTCTCAGTGCAGGCACAGGCTTCAGTAACTGAATGAAAGGAAAGAGTGAAAGATTGACCTGTCTTGGCCCATCCATGCAGTGCACTGTCTCTTACCTGTAGGTGAGAGTGCTGAAATACTCCCTAATGTCATTCACACTCGGAGTTTCTATCATTACTCCAGAGAGAACAATAGGAGAGTGGTACATCCAGGATCATCTGTCTGCCCAGTAGCATTCAGAGAGCTTTTAGGTCAAAACAGAATGTAAATTTTTAAATTTATTTAAGTTTTTATGGAGATGGTGTTAAGTGAGAGAGAGCAAGGAAGCTTGGTTTTATATTCCAAGCTCTGAATAATGTCAGTACCAAGAACAATCTAGTACAATAATGAGAGGTTCATAAATGGTTTCCCTGAAGCATTGACCCTTTCACAGGATAAGAATTACAGATACTAGATACCTGTGTCAGCATGAGAAGATATTCTCTGCTTTGAAGTGGAACTGGATGCCAAGTCTCTGCAACGGAACTTCCTCACAAGGGCTGCTAATTTGGTTAGATGTTATTTACAGCAAAATTTGGTTATATAAGGAGATAGGCTGATTAATCCAATGGTCAGGGAGCTGCTAACCCAGGTAACATGAAGGCAGGTGTTTCAGTACTTCCAGTACCACTGAGGTTTTACCATGGTAAATTTAATAGGTCCTTGTTTTTTGGGTTTGATTTCTGCCTCTAGCCGTGTTTTTATTCCATGTTACATAACCATATCTTGTTAATCTGTAAATAAAATGAGTGTGTAATAGAAGTAAAAAATGAGTTTACAGAAAACACATTTTAATGCAGGCCCAAATGATGTCCTTTAATGTCTATTTTTAGCTGGGTAGCTAAAAATTTTAGCACTCCTTTCCTTTCGTAACCAAAAGGCACCCCTCTCATTCTTTTTTATACAAATTAGGACTCCCACACCATTAAATCATTTTTATTGACTATTCAGCCTGCAAAGAAACGGACTGAACTTTAATATGCTATGTTACCATACCATAAAATACAATTTGTAGTTCTTTTATTTAGATTCTATGTTGCTGCACTTCCTCTAAATAATGGTTATTACTGAAGAAGATTTAGAGGTACCATAGAATAAGTACTCTCTATTTTCCATGCATTGAAACACCAGGCGTGCATGATTTCACATCTAAACCCACTTGCTCCCAGTTCTGTTCTGAAATTAAACAAGCCACATGATGCTCTTAGTTGCTAATAGAGCTTTTAGAATGGCAGTATCCAGAACTTCTGCTGACTTCAGACAGTGCCAGGATTTCACCCCTTCTTTTGTGCTGCTAAGTTTGTGCAAACTTTGGTTCTGGAGTGTTCACCTTCTGGCTGTGAATTGTCGCTTTGCGCGTCCCCAGGCTCATTAATGCCACATGCATGGCGTCAGCTGCTGTGCAGCACTTGGCAGGGAAACGCTCTGTTCCTTGGAAGTGCAAAGAAAATACTGTCCTCCCACCAATTTTTGCATAAGGCTGTGCACATATTCAGCTTGACAAGGTACATGGCCTTGCCTTCTGTTATTATAGATAGCTGCAGCCTCTTGGAGCCAAGGAAAGGGATGCATGCGGAGATTTTATGATTAACCAGAAAGAAATGTGTATGAGTCATTCTGAAAGAGTGTAACTCTTCTGAAGGAACTAATATTTTGCTCATGTTGACAGCCTTGGAGAGTGACATTTATCTTGTACCACAACCTGGGGATGGCTGAGAAATATTCAAGCATTTTCTCAAGTGTCTCACCCTTCTTCTAGGAGGGTCACCTATGCCATGCTGCCACTTCACTACAGAATCATTTTTGGTGTGCCGGCAGAAATGCCAGTGTGCCAGTAGAAATGCCAGTGTGGTGTGCCATTTGTGATGCCAGTCTCATGTCAGATGGGCCAAGGTGGAGCCTTCCTGTGGTCAGGCAGGGGACTACCTTTGAGTTCCCTGCTCACCTCTAGCAAGCTGCGCGTCACCATGCCAAGTCTCCACAATCTGGGTCTCCCAGTGGTTCAAAATTGCAGAGTTTCAAATCTGTTCAGGAAGAATTTTCACTCTAATTTCCCCCCTCACAGAGACTTTCTGAGAATATTCACTGCCTTAAAAAGTCAGGACATTTAAGGTTGTGTCTAATTTCAGAATTGTTATTCTAAATCTGGAGCCTAAATTAGTAATTTTGAATTGGGCTCTTGAACTGTCAATACTTACTGCATGACATCAGTTAAAAAAAACAAAGAGAGAGACACTGAGTTTTTGCAGTGAGAACATGTAGAACACAGGTTATGGATCAAAGAGCAATGGCTGCTGTATGTAGAGAATCATTTTATCTACATACATGCTTACATATGTGTGTGTATGTATATAGATAAAAACAGTTTCCCTTTTCAATTACATGTGGCAGTAAAAACTAAGTATCACTTTTGACCTTTTGAAAGAATTTAATATCTAATAAATCTGGAACTAGAATACAATATTTCAGTTGGAAGGGACCTACAACAATCGTGTAGTCCAACACCACAATCATCTAGTCCAAATCCTGAGAAATGTTAAAGTTCAACCATGAGCTATGTTATGAAATTTATCATGAGGCATTATTTTATTAACAAGTTGACATTCAAACACGTAAATATGCCTGTTACCTATTTTTTCCTAAGCAAGCCACTAAGATAGTTGATGATAGTTCAAGAAAGTAAATGAGCAGTCTCTTCCGTGAGCTGTATTTTGGTTTTTTGTAATGTATGAGGATGTAAATGGGTGAATACACAATATAAGTAAGTCTATATTATAAGAGCCTTTTGATTTTAACAGTTTCTGAAAAACTAAGAGACAGTTGTCTCATAAACTTGCCAAGTAAGAAGAGAAAACCACTTTTAATCATCTTTTTAAATGGGAAAGTGAGTTATCTAGTGTCCAGCTCAGATGTGTCCTATTGCTCTGACATTTCTGAAGTTCTCGGTAGACAGTGATGGCTTATTCTGTTCTTTTTTCTCCCCCAGATTGTTTGGAAATACCTGTGATGACTCCAAGTAGCCCTGCTTCCTCAGGGCTCAGTTCAGCACTATTTACTTTCCCAGTGGAAGAATCCTTAAGGCCTTTCTCAGTACACCACCCAAAGGTGTCCATGAACATCTGTATAGGTCCTTTACCATCAGGAAAAGATACATTCAGTGAATCCAGTCATGATAATAAGCACTAACCATAATACTAAGCATTGTGCAGGATCACGGCCTCATGTTTTAATATGCTTAAGGCAGATGATATATAATTAATATGAAGAAAGGTCTCTGCTTCATTTCATCTAATGGCAGGGTGTTCTTTGCTTTATTTTTATGACTTGGTGTTTTGTTTTTCTTTCAGCTGAACTCTTCCTGGAACAGCAGCATCTCAAAGAAGCAGGCTTTTGTACCCAGGAGGCAGCTAGTCTTTTCCCCACATCTCATGCTGTACTGTACATGCGTGGGAGGCTTGCAGAGATGAAAGGCAATTTGGAGGAGGCTAAGCAATTGTATGATGAAGCGCTCACAGTGAATCCAGCTGGAGTGGAAATTATGCACAGCCTGGTGAGTTTGCAGGGGCTCAGCTCCATTATAGTATTTATGTTCCTGATTAACTGTAATAAGAGGGGAGAGGGTTCATGCTTGTTCTGGATGCCATTGTCTTCCTAATCTTGAGAGCAAGTGACCATTCCAAGAATAAATTGGGTAGTGTGAACCTCTATTTTAAGACTGGATTGAATGTTTTTAACTAATTAGGACTTGTGTCAAAACTAAATACTTTAATTGCAAAGGCTGATACTTTTGGAAGTCAGTTCACTGCTTTGTCTTTGCTGCTTTTCCTACTAGCTGTTATGCATTTTAAATAAGCAGTACACTGACGTTTGAAAGATTGGAACTAAATAACTGAAGATAGATAGATATGGGGTTTGTAAAGCTTGGGCTGGTTTCTTGTCTCTGCTAAAATGAAGATAAACTATGAGTTTACAATAAAATGAATCTGTTACTATTGTAAGCTGCAGCTTAGTTCCAGCCTTGTGTAGGGGCAGTGATTCCACACTTACGGAGTTTTTTTGGTAGCACTCCTACCCAGTAAGAATTCTTTTTCCATGGTGCCAGGCCCAAAACAAACTGTTTTCCAGACACTGGGCCTAGAGCTTAATAACAATAATAATTGTACAGGGAGCTTTGTGGAAGACCAAAACCCACTTCTCTTGTGAAATCAGACCAGTTAATAATATTTCATCAATGATGTGTCTTGTTAACTGTAGTCCTTACCAGATCTCTCAGGGATTTTAGAAGTTTGTCTTGACTAAATTAATTTTTACAGGAATTCTATATCCATGTGACTGCTTAGTGTCTTTGCTAGCGTATCTGTATCTCCTGGCATAAATTTGGTCCTGATGAGGTTTGCTGGCAACTCCAAAACTGAAGAGGTATCAATGTACAAGAGATCAAATATTAAGTGAAGAGAATTAGAGAAATAGTAAAAAATAGTAGAACCTATGGGCAAAGGGCAAGATATTTGGTAATAATAAATGTTCAGTACAAAAATAGCAAATAAATAGCTGGTGCATGTGAGGAGAACTTCACAAGACTGGTTTACACATGTCAGGCTTATATGGGACAATAATAAGACTTTGTTTTTGTAATACAGCCTTCACAAATTCACTCAGTAAAAACCTAGCTAGATGGAATGATGTTCTTCGCTCTGTGATAATTTTTTAAAAGTTGCTGATACTAGAGAAGCCATCCAATTAGATGCCAACGTGATACTAATATCTCTCATTTTTGTCTTATTTTATGGACATAAACACATTCTGTGTCTTCACATTTCAGTTGCTTGCAACTTTCTGAAACTATCATAACTTGGAATAAAAGTTTCCAAAGTGCATATCTCAGATGTTCTGGCCCTGTTTACTTCAGAAAATGTCATCCCAACATGGCTTTGCTGTTTCTGAAAAGGAGACTAAAGAAGAGACCTTAAAAGCTTCTGCAATATCTTCTTTACTGTGCCTTAGTGTGTCCAGGTTTTGTCAGGAATGGGTTACATAAGAATTTGCTTTTTACCATAATCTTTCCTTGGTTATCCAAGTTGTAACCTTTAAAAAACACATATATGCTTAGTAGGTAAATATTTCTGAAAGTTTTAAGGAGTCTGTGAATGCTTATTCCCCTCAAACTCCAGTAATTTTCGAGAAGGGCAAGAGGAATGACCCTTGTAACTACAGGCCTGTCAGTCTCACTTCAGTAAAATTACAGATGTTATTCTAGGAGGTATTGAAACACACCTGAAAGAGCAGTTGTTGGTCACAGCTGGCATGGGTCCATGAGGGCCCCTGTCCCAGGGCCACCCTGGCTGTACGTCCAGCATGGGGCACGGGAGGCTGGAGAGCTGCTTCAGGGTAAGGGACCTGGGCTCCTGGTCAGTGACAAGGTGAACATGAGTCAGCAGTGCCTGGCAGCCAGGAGGGCCAGCCCTGTCCTGGAGGCCATCAGGCACAGCATCACAGCCAGGCAAGGGAGGGGATTGTCCTGCTCTGCTCTGCACTGGGGCAGCCTCACCTCCAGTGCTGGGGGCAGTTTGGGGTGCCACAGTGTGAGAAGGATACTGAACTGTGAGAGAGTGCCCAAAGGAGGGCAACCAAAACAGTGAAGGATCTTGAAGGGAAGCTGTACGAGGAGCAGCTGAGGCCACTTGGTCTGTTCAGCCTGGAGAAGAGGAGACTGAGGACAAACCTCATTGCAGTTACAACTTCCTCATGAGGGGAACAGGAGGGGCAGGCATTGATCTCTTCTCTGTGGTGACCAGTGACAGGACCTGAGGGTATGGCCTGAAATTGTGTCAGGGAGGGTTAGGTTGGATATAAGGTGAAGGTTCTTCACCCAGAGGATGGTTGGGCATCGGAATGGGCATCCCAGAGAAGTGGTCCCAGCACTGAGCCTGCCTGAATTCAGGAAGGGTTTGGACAATGCTGCCAGACACATAGTGTGACCCTTGGGGCTGTCTTGTGTGAGACCAAGAGACAGTCTCCATGATCCTTGTGGGTCCCTTCCAGTTCAGAGTATTCTGTGATGGTGTTTTAGTCAAGGGCTAGCTGTAAAATTTAGAAGAGCTGAAAAAGACAGATGAGAAATTTGGGGGCAGAAGCTCAGTCTATAAGTAAGGAGGGAAGAGGAAAGAAACTGAAAAAGTGGGAGAAATACAGATAGATAGAAAATAGGGTAAGATAGATAACACCAGATAAGATGGGATAGATAAGAAGACACATAGATGGAGAGGTGAGCATGCTGGAAAGAATTAATTAAAGGGGGCAGTCTTAGGAACTTAGAACGACAAAGGAGCAGGAACCTGTAAGAGTACTTCCTTTCCATGTCCTTCAGTCTCCTTAAGATTCTGCATCTTCCCATCCTGGTGCCAGCAAATATCAGTGAAAATCACTTGCTTAAGATGTACCTCACCTCCTTTAACTTGGCCCTGCTGGTAGACTGTGGCTCACACCTGTTAGCTAAAATAGCAAAGGTCTGGTCTATCCCTGCTGATATGAATCATGGCAGTAGTTATGTGGTGCCACATAATGGCATTCCTTTATGTGCTTTTCCAAAAGCTAGGAAATTACACATAACAAGTCAGAAGCATCTGATGAGCAGTATAGAAAATTTCTGTAAAGAAATTAATCATTCTGCCTTCAGAATAGAGTTGGAATAATGTGCAGTAAACAAGGCTTTTAGGGCTATACATCAAATAAAAAGGGTGAAAATAAAATATGGAATGGCTGCTGGCTAAGTGATTTTGTCCTATGTACTGAATGAGACACTGTCCCCATGGAGAACTTAAGACTGGGTTTATGCAATTGAGGACATAATGTGACAAGTGGTAAATTCTGAATCTCCTTGAGGCCATCAGATGAAAACTGAACGTCTTTCTGAAATGTATGTATTAGCCAAGTACTAGCTGTACTTTTAATAAAAATACAAGTTCTTGAGCACAGTATGTTCAGTCCCCTATCAGAGAGAAATATATGTCTTGGATTATGCAAGAGGACAAACTAGATTATGGGCTAGTTCCAAGGGGTTTGAAGTGATGCAAGACATGTGCACAGACAGATGGAATTGAATTCACATGTATTTCTGTGCTGGTCCCCCCAGTCTGAATATGTTGTTTTCCCACCCTAGTAGTACTGTTGTGGATATGTAATAATTTCAAGAAAGAGGATCTGGTTGTGAGAATTACTGTTTGACTTGGTACAATTGCCATCCAACTGACCTAGTCCACATTAAGGGAAAACTCTGCTGTAGACAGTGCCAAGCCTCCCTGGTGTACCAGCATCAATTAGCAAAGTAGTCCTGTCTCTTCCCCTGGGCTCTTGGAACTGGGTTGTGAAAGCTATATTTGGAAAATTCCAACCTGAAGAGTGTTGCTGGCTTTAAATGAAGGACACAGATCTAGCAATGAATGAGTCCATTGGGTGTCAGTAACTTCACCTTTACAGGGGATAGTAATGCACACAAGCTGTTTCTCTGCACAGCTGAAAGTGGCTGTGCTTTGCTGTGACTGTAGGGTGTTTACAGTAGCTGTCAATAGCTGCTGCATGGCAGAGCAGCACCATACAGCAGCACTGCAGTGCCAAGCACGTCCCAGGGGGTGGGTGCCATGCTCTGCTTCATCCCAGGGACTTTTGGCACTTCGTGTCCAGTGCTGTGGTTGGGAAACCACAGACACTTCGAAAATACCACACAGCTGTGCTGCTTCCTGTAACACTTGCAGTTTCTGAGTGATGTCACAGGATCCTTAAGCCTGTAGGAATCCACCATTGGCCTTTACAGAGTAAGTACTACTGGCTAATACCTAATCTAAGGAAGTAGATTTGTTGAGGAATTTTGTTTTCGTTTGAAGAAGACACACAGAATCAGTTTTCGGGGCTATTTGAAGCATGATCCTGGTGAGGTGAGCAGCTACTCCTTTGGTGAGATAGCTGTTTGGTGCCAGAAACAATTAGCTTGGGTTGGCCCCTAAGAATCGTGCATCCTGTGAGACCATAGTTTCTTTAATAAATACAACTTGCTAGGGTTCTTTTTCCCACATTGCTCCTGATTCCATCTCAAAAATTTCTGTCATCCCTTTATTTATTAGTACAGCTCTGTTTCTTTCTTCCCTTTCACGGGCTCCTTTTGGGTTCAGCTTGGGGTCACAGAGCATTACTTCTGGGGTCATAGAGCATTTCTCCCTCTTGGGGGCTGGGGGAGTTTCTACTGAGCAGGTATCTTTGCTGGTCTAGAAACAAGGGCTTAGTCCGTGTCTCCTTTCTTACACTGTGACCTGTGACAGCACATTTCTACAACCAAATAACTGTGGCTTACTTCAGTGTGTACCAAATTTGGTTATATAACAATACACAGCTTTGGGATGGTGATAACAAAACTGACATGTGCCCAACCAAGTCAGAAAATATAACATAAGCTAGGGCAGATGACACCTCCTTTTAAAGCAGTACACAAATCCACTTACCTGTATGTAACTAGAGAAAGGCACTGAAATTTGTTAGTTCCCAGCCACCGTGCATTCAGTACCATTCTCACTTTTGATTCAGAGGAGGAGAAAATCAATGCCAGCATGTTGGATTTGAGTCCGAAAGCTCTATATGTAATATTGCAAGTTAAATGAAACACATACTGAGATATTCAGAAGACTCCTGCCCAGCATGCGTCTCACATAGCACTTTGTCAAGTCACAGCAATTCTCAACACGTTTTAGTTCAGGGAAGAAGAGAAGGAATCATCAATTTAAAAAGGAAGGAAATGGGCACCCTCATCTCCATCACTGTGCCAGATTTAATGGAAACAATAAAAATACTATAAAAACAAAGCAAAAAAATTGCTTGACTCATACTTGGATATTACTGAATGCAGTGGGAAACTGTAGTGATTTCTTATTTCTCTTGAAGGTTGGGGCAAGGGCAGTAAGGTTGGTGTCAGAATGCTGTGTAGCTGTCTGCACTACCTCATCCCTATCCTTGATAGCAAAACAAAGTTGCTGTATATTGGGTTTTGTTCATAATGTGTCCCTGCTCATAATGTGTTTTGTTGTGACCACATGAATGGGTGGAAAACATGATCTTGTGAACACATTTGTTTTGCTCCATAACGAAATCAAAGAGAATATACAGCTAACAGAGGTCGTGCTAATCGTGAGAGCTGTTCTTTGGCTGTCATCTGCACCAAGAAACATAAGATTGGCAGCCATGCAGGAAAGGTTCACAGAGTACTCTCTAACTGAAGTTGGAAAAACGAACAGGATTTAAGTCTTATAAGCTGGGCCAACAGGTTGACTGTAGGTTGTTTGGTGACCATCATTTTCCAAGATTAGTGTCGATTGTGGTCTTTTCATGGGAAGGCCTGGTTATTGTCTGGGGGAAGTTCTTTGTGGTAGATGCAGCTGGGGACGTATTACCCACATACCAGAATCACAGAATGGTGGAGGTTGGAAGGGATCTTGGGAAATCTTGTAGTCCAACTCCAGCTCCCTCCTTAGCAGGTTCAGCTAGAGCAGGGTGCCAGGACCGTGTCCAGTCCAAGGATGGAGCGACTTCTGTGCGATCTCTTCCAGTGTTTGATCACCTTTATGGTAAACAAACATTTGAGTAATGTTTGAATGGAATTTCTCATGTTTCAGTTTGTGCCCTTTCAGTCACGGGATTTCAGTCAGACCTGAGAAGTTCTGAGAGGTTCCACTTGTTTGCACCTTACCATCAGATATTTAACTGTTCTGATAAGGCCTCCCCTCTCTTCTACAAGGCTGAACAATCCCAGCTCTCAGCTTCTCCAGATGCTCCAGTCCCTTGATGATCTCAGTGCTCCTTTGCCTGCACCCTCTCCAGTATGTCCATATCTTCCTTGTACTGGAGAGCCAGAACTGGACACAGTACTCCAGGTGTGGCCTCACCAGTGCTGAGCAGAGGTGCAGGATGAACTCCCTCAGCCTTTGGGCAGCACTCTTCCCAATGCAGCCCAGGATACTGTGAGCTGCCTTTGCTGCAAGGGCACATTGCTGGCCCATGGCCAGCTGCTTGTTCACCAAGTCCTTTTCTGCAAAGCTGTGTTTCATCCAGCCACCACCCCCCCTCCCCAAAGTGAATCTGAAGCTATTACCAGGAATTTTTTTGCAAGTAGATACTAAATATAACATTGGCATGACTGTATCAGGTCAGGCCAGAGGTTCAACTACACCTTCTCACCACCAGCAGCAAAGAAGTGCCTAGGGAAGAATGAGGCCAGGGCAGGCAGACGTGATGCTTCTAAGGTTAGGACTTAGCTTGGGGGCATGCCAAAGTAGAGGTACTACTGCTTCACATAGTAATTCCCAGTGGATTTCGCCTTCATGAGCTTGTCTTGAGCCTGTGTTAGAGCTTTCATCATCCACAATACCCTTTGGCAAGGAGATCCACAGGTCTCTTTTCTGCTGTACAAAGAACTGCCAAATGCTCTATGTTCTTGATGCAGCTCTTCTTAGCTACACTGATACACCTTATTCTTGCTTTGGAAGATGTGACATACTGCTGATTCTTATTCATCCCCTTCTCATTGCTGGTTTTACAGGTATTTGTCACTGAACCAGTTCCATTGCTTTCATTATTGCTATTACCTCTCTCTGAACTTTTTACTGTTCTTTTTAAGATGAGCAGGCTAGAGCAAATAATGGACTTACAGAAAAATAGCTTAGCTTCAAAGGCAGTGTTTTAGATTCAGTGTTTAAAAAAACCCTCTCCACCCCTTAGTCTTTTAGTCACATAATTGTATCTATATACATTTTCATGGAAATGCTAGGAAGTGTTCTATTTCAGCTGTTTTGTATTAACCTGATTTTTTAATCAAAGCTCTGTTTCTATCTCCTCATGCCTGTAGGGGCTAGATTTTATTTTCTAAATGGTCAGCATCTCTGATAAATGTGTGGTTATGTATAATAGCAGTAAGGTCCTCTCAGGTCCTTGCAGAGATGTCAGTGTCCCAGTCTGTGAGTACAACACAGCCAGCCAGTGTGCACTTCTAGTCTTTGCTAGATATATATATATACACACACACTTCATTTTGCTTGCTAGAGACATCCTTTTAGCTGGCAGAACACAAATCTTGCTCTGCTGGTAATGCTAGAAGCTGAAGAGCTTGATTGAGAACAGATTTTTTTAATAGATTATGTTCCTTTTGCCCAAGATAAGTGCATTGCTCTTGATTAGATTTGAGTGTTTAGAAACTGTATGATGCTTTATTTAAATCTTGTGCTCTTAATTGTTCATTGGGGTGCAAGGACTGAATAAAAAGGAAAAAGACTTTGCAAAGTCTTGGACTGTTTAATTTGGCCTTCATTGTGTACTTAGGATGCAATTTCATGTTCATTTTAGTAGAAGAGTCAACCTATTGTCTCCAGACTCGCATTTGGTAGCATCAGGGTAATTTGAAGACTACAGTTTCTGCTGATTAGTACATGGAAATGAATGATTTCTGTTCATTTATTTCATTTTACCTCACAGTATGGTGCATGCATCCTTGTTTTCAGAGGCATCCATTCACGTAATAAAACATGGCTTGATTGCTTAATATTTTCAAGGATGACATGTGTTACTTCCTTGGGGATTTGTTTCATGCTGCCGTGCAGTAATGGTATAAATCACAGGGCAGATTCTCTGCATGGATAAATTATCATGGTTCCATCATACCAAGGTCTGTATGTCTTGTAAGGTAGCTAGGATGCTAATTAAAACCATTTTTACCTTGAAAACTGAAATTAGAATGCTTTCTGTGCTTAAATGTGAGAATAAAAGAGCACAGTTTTCACATTAATGGAGTTATTTATCTTCTAAGGAGCTGCTTTGTGTCTGTAGTTTACCCAATTTGTTGCCTGTAGATAGATATGCTGTGGTCTGTTTCCATTTTCTAGTGACATTTCTTGCTCAGTTTTTTATATTTGCATACAGAGAATTGAACGTGACAATTAAAATTCATCCCCTTGTTGTTAAGACAACTGTGCATTTGTCCTAAGTGTAATTAGGTGGATAATTGTATCTAGAGAGGCACAGCAAATGACTTGGTTTTGCCTGTTCTGGAGAGACTTCTTCCTGGCTGCACGAGATGCTGCTCCCCCTGCTCCTGTTCAGGCAAAAGCAGTAAGCAGAATTAAGGACTGGGCAATTTTGAGGAATTGGACATTTTGCTGCTTTTGTGATGCTGAGAAATAGTTTTCATTATCACATTTACTACTGAAGAGGAATCTTTGAGAAACTGCTGTCATAACGACTTGAATTTCAGTAGGTAATGCCTGCAAAATAAATTTTTAACAATTCTTTAACATACAAAACCACTGAAGATTTATTCGTAATACTTTCTAAGGGTCTGGTTTTTTTTTTCCTTAATACACATATACTTTACGTTCATTACTTTAAATATTTTTGTATGGTGTCAGATGTAAAATGTAAAACAGAATATAAAACTTGCTTCAAGAGACAGTTACTTTAAAGTTTGAAGGTATGTATTGCCTACAGGTTTTTTATTGTATTCTGTCTGTGTGATCCTGTGTGGCTTATGAGTTATAGTAAAAATGCATAGCAACAGAAATTTGCAAGCCAATAGTGCATGTTGAAGTACTTCAGATACTCCCTGTAGCCTGTCCTCCAAGGCTGAGAAGCCACGAGCTGTGCTGTCAGGGCTGGGGGGGATGCTGCTGCAGAGGGCATCCCTTGGTGTCCCAGAATGAGAGACACACGGCACGCAAGCAAATGTATGAGAGCAAGCCAGCTCCAGGTTTCTCTTCCCAAAGTAGGCGCCGTTTCCTGGTATTTATCGAAGCACTTCAGGCTGGGGCTTTGCTACTGTTGTGCAACAGGGTGTGCCTTTCTCTTCCAGAGCAAAGAGCTGCAACTCCGTCATTTTCCATTGAAGGCAATTCAGTGGAGAGGCTGGAGAGGAGGTGGAGCCCTGGCTCTCACCATCGCTGGCACGGCCAACCCTGCTGCACTTTCAGCTCTGATTATGTGTCACACTTCACTCTAAACCTCTGTAAAACAGGGATGAAGCTACTAATCTACTTCATCTGGGGTTTGTGGAGCTTAATTAATAAAAGCACATACTTTCAGATGACAGACGTGCTCTAAGCGCAAAATCTTATTTATTCTAATTATATGTCTAGATGCCTTTATTCATGTGGGATTTTGGACCACAAATTATTTTGGACAGAGTACTGCAACTGTTCAGCACAAAAGATGTGCTTTACAGCTTTGAGTACCCTTATGTCCCTAACCGTAAAGCAGCGGTGAAAACATTATTGCGACGGGAGTGGGATTTAGGAGGCAGATCTGCAAACACTTTCTTCCTCTAGCAAGGATTTGTTCTCATTAGAGGAATCTGCTGTGCCTGTGTGTGGTGCCTTGCCCTCAACTGTATTGATACATTGTTGCAGTGGTGCTGTGAAGGACAGTGAAACAGAAGCAAATGTGACTGATAACTTTGTAGCACAGCCCTCTCCTCTTCCTGCGGATAAGATATGACAACGCCTGCAAAAAATAGCTTTTTGCAGGGGGAGGGAGGGTGCTTCCTTTCTCTGGCAGTGAATGTATCCTCCTGCTCTGCAAATTCAGTACAAGCAAACCATCCTTGTACCAGTACAGTTCTGCAGTTTTTCCCTGGCGAGAAGGGGGTTGGATTTTTAAGGGTGAGATGACAGACCTAAAGGTAGAAGCAGCATTGGAATAACAAGTCATTACAAGCAATTCCAAAAATGGAGCAACCTTGAATGAAGTGCCTTTTTTTTTCTTTTCCTTCCTTAAGTAAGTAATAGTGACAGTCAACAGGAGATTTGAGCCACCCAAAGGAAGACCAGTGACGTCTTCTGTGCTGCAGCTTTGACAGCTACAGACACTGGGACTCTCTAAAGTCTGCCTAATATAGAGTGCACAAGAAAACACTGCAAGGGTGAATTTGCTAGGTCCTAATAGCCAGCAGGATATTTTTGGACTCCTCTGATAGTACAAAACATTTAAACATTTCAACCCACCCCATGAGTTTTCCCTCAAAGTGGGTAAATCCCTATATGCCATGAATTTTTCTCACTACTTTTTTTTTTTCTGTTCAATGCACTGCATTTCTCTACTACATTTGGAGAACAGGCAGATGGTGATATATAGGTGCATAAGAGAGAAGGGGAGGGAAAAGAATTGGAAGGAACATTGGAAGGAGCAGAAGAGACAGAAAAAAGCATAGATTGCTGCTTACTTTAAAGATACCAAGATGAAGCATTGACCATTCAGAGACAGTTAAAATCACTTTTTTTCTTCTTCCATTAGCTGTTCCATAGGATGTTTCTTCCTTTTTCATCTCTCTCCACCTTTTAGATCTCTGCAGGACATGAACCCAACCTTGATTTGTCCCAGATGCTTTTTTTCAATGCTATTCATTTGCTATTTTACCAAAGAAAGGTAAAATTTATTAAGAATCTTAAGTGGGCTTAGGTCAGAAGCTTGCTTGTTCCTGTGGTATTGAGGGAGTATCTGAAAGCAACAGAACAGACAATCCAGGACCAAGAAATTGAGAGGAAGTCCTCAGCCCTTTGGAAAACTCAAGTCCTGAGGCAGGAACTTAGTATACATTTCCTGTTTGTTCTTTGTGACCTCTAAAATTGTGCATTTTTTACATTTTTTTTACATTTTTTCCTCTTGTCCTTCCTCATGCTTCTATAAAGTTCTAGTCTATCAGTGAGCTGCTGTTTAATATTGCTAATGTGACTTTTGCCTGTGTTTTTGTCCAAGTAGTCGAGAGAATCCCTGGCTGGAAAAAAGATGGAGAGAAGGGGAGGAGCGAAGCCACAGGGAAATGAAAGGCCTGTGATCATCAGGGATGGGCAAGAGAGAGCTTGACTTGTCAAGTTAGTAAAACAAAGGCTGGGAAGGGATATCTGCTCTCTGCAGATATATGTGGGAAGAAAGAGGGAGTGCTGTGGGGAGAGGAAAGCTCCATCAAAGGAGAGAGCTTTGTCTGCTCCGAGTTGCTGCTGGAGATTGAAGAGGGTTCCCAGCCCCCGTGCAGAGAGGTTGTGAAGCAGCCTCCTAGGTCGTGATGTGGGAGAAACAATCTTACCCCTCTGATTCTGTAGCTTGATCAGTTTGTGAAGGAGAAACTAGATTATCCCAAAAGTAGGGCTTCACCAAACCCAAATTAGTGGTTGCTTATTCAGGCTGCCCAGCCCAGCCCACCGGTGACTGAATTAATAATGTACTTACCTGTGACCTGAAATGCAGAATACCCAGCTGAAAGTGTTTTGCAGGCCTACCTGCTGTCCTGCCTTCCTATTTTCGTTTTCTGCTGAAGAACTTCTATTCCCAGAAGCATTTTGTAATTATTTTGCTGTTTATTATTTTTTAAATTAGAGGTGGAATTTGAATGTTAGTAGGGCTTCCCTGGGTTGCAGCCCTGACTTTCATTTTTTATATATATTTTTAATGAGTTGTCAAATGTGTAGTGTGTTGTGAAGTGGAATGATGGATGTAGCTGGACTCAGGAGAGTTGCATGGAAATTCTCTTAAATAGCATTGTGGCAGCTAAGCTCTATTGACAATAACATCCAGTTGGGTTTAATAGTGTAGTTCTTTATTGAATGAATCCACTCTGTAGGAAACAGTGTGACCTTGCTGTGTGTGCTCAAGACAAAAACAAAATCAATGTTAATCCCTTGGGAGGAAAAATACAACATTAATGGAACAGTTGAGTGAGTCTAATGAGAATTAGATGGCAAGAATGGTGATTTGGAAAGAGATACTTGTATGAGCTGTCTGAAGGTATAACATGGTAGTTTCCATGTACCACCAAATGCCACGTATTCTTAGATGTGTGTCTGCCAGATGTAATTTAATGGATTTGCACCTCTCCTCTATGGCTTCCTGACAGAACAACAGAGAATTTTCAAGCTAATCACCTTTCAGTGAGGAGATTTATGACCAGTTAGCCGATCCTTTCTTCCATCTGGAAGGGCATGGACTGGAGACAGTCATTGGGCACAGCATAGCAACTGGGAGCTTCTTAATCAGAAGCAGGCTGGAGCATCTCTGCCTTGTGGTTACTCTCTGGAGTCTTGCAGGTCACTGGCATTGCCAAAGGCAGCGTTTGCCTAAGTCAGTCCTCATCACTAGTATTTTTGGGAGTTGGATGGGTTATGCTTCACTTAATAGCCATTGGCTGTGTAAGGAATAAACTAAACAGTAGACTTTTATGCTTTCTCTTTGCTTCTGAGAGTCTGAAGTGGTAATTTTTATTTGTGTGGGGTGAATTCATATTGCCTAGTTCTCAGCCTTTGGCTCAGATAGATGAGTTGGTCATTCTTTCTACCTGTTGTCCAGAGAGAGGGATTCTCCAGCACTGGGGCAGAGCCCCTTTTGTTGGGCTGCTGCTCTGCATTGTCTTGTGGAAATCTTCCTCTGTTCTTCCCCTGATGGTACAGAGAGACTGTGCAATTAAAGAGGGTGCCTATGTTTGTGTAGATCATATACCTCTTTAAATTATATCACATGAGGCAGTTGACTATCTCCTGGTGCATGGCCTAAGGCAGAAAATGATGTAAAATACACTGACTTGTTTCAGAGGAATTACTGCTTTGATGTTTTCATAATTAGCCCAGTTCTCCCTTTGCTTGTGTTCACCTGTTCAGCATTCATTTGAGTAAAAAGGGCAGACTCATAAAAACATCAGTTTTCAGTTGCATTGCTTGCCAGCTGCTGTACCTGCTTTCCAAGATTGTCACCAGTATGAGAAATTGGAAATAAAAATGAACTGGAACACAAATGGCAGCATCTCAGTACAGCCAAGCTGTACAGAAGAGGTTATTTGTTTATGCTTTTATTTGCCAGCATTGACTAAACAAAGATAAGAATGTAAATGCTGTAGCAGAACTTCCCAAACAAGATTACAGGAGTGATAGGAGCTAGTACTTAGCATTGCAATAATAGATACCAATGTGGAGAGAAGTCACTGCCCTGTTGCTCCTCTTTCATCCTAAGAGCAGAACAATAAAAGAGGCAGGTCTTTGGAGCTCTGTGTGAGGTTTGCTGCTTTATGCAGGAACATTAATCTTTTGGGGTTTGATTCATTAGGTTTTCACTGTGTGAGCTTTGCTCTGATCCCTCAAAATGTAAACTGTGGTTAATACGACTCTGAAGGAGAGCCTTATTTTGTGAGCCTTAGTAAGATTTACAATGAACCAGGTGAGCTCTGAGTGGGGAACAGATCCCCAACTCATCTAATTTTGAATGTCATTGTGCATGGTACAAGGCTAATTGAGATACACAGAAACTGCCATGTGCCTTTTTTAATTGCATTTAGACAAGATGTACAGTATTTGAGTCAGCTCGGCAGTGTTCCAGCTGATGAAAGTGTTGCTGATACCGGACACCAGTGATGATATATTAAGTGCTCTTAATATCTTAGCACACATGTCATGAGGCACGTTAGAAACATAGAAGAATTCAGGTGAGAAAAGACCTTTCCTGTGGAGGTCATCTGGTCCCACCTCCTGCTCACAGTGGGGTCAGCTTCAAATATCTGTATTTGATATGGGTAGCTCAGAGCTGTGTCTGACTGAGCCTTGAGTATTTTCAAGGATGTCTATTCCACCACCTGTCTGGGCAGAAGTTCTGGTGCTCCATACTCCTTGAGAAGAATTTTTTCTTAATAGCTGCTCAACCAGAATTTTCCTTGACATAACCTTGATCTGTTGCAACTGAGCACCTCTCAGGAAAGTTTGGTCCTATCTTTCTTTCAGTCACCCATTAGATAGCTGAAGGTGGCATTTGAATCTCTCCTTAGCCTGGAGAGGGAAAGGCTGAATAAATGTTCCTCTCTGAAATTCTTCATAATATCATGGTTCCCCAGCCATCTCAGTGGCCCTTTGCCCATCCTTGTCTAGTTTGTCATCATCTTTTCATCACTGAGGAACCCAAAATGGGTGAGAGCACTCCAGATGTGAACCAAATAGAAAGAAATGCTTCATTTCAGTCTGCTGTGGTGCATTTCCTAATTCAGCACAGTAAGTCATTAGCCTTGGGCACTGCATGGGTGCCATGCTGGCTCATGCTCACTTGTCCTCCAGCATCCTCAAGTCCTTTTCTGCAGAGCTACTTCTCCCCAGTTAGTGTCCAGCCTGTACAATTGCATGAGGTTATTACATCCCATGTGCAAAATGTCACTATTCAGCAAATGCAGTTCCTCCTAAAGCTGCAGGGAGACTAGGGCACAGAAATGACAAGCAAGACCTGTGTCTGTGTTGTTAAGGGCCAGAGGCAAATCACACTTAGAGCAAGTAAAAACTTCCCATTCAGAATAAGTAGAAAGTTAAATTTGTTCAATGCTTAAATAAGATCTAGAGCTGCCATCTCTGAGTTATGCTGAGATTTTGGTATCACAACTGAATCTCTCAGTAACTCACAGTGCTCTTTCTACTGGAAATCACACAGTGCTAAAGTTTGGGGTTGTTTTGCAAGTTGGGCCTTTTGGGAATTCACTAGTCATTGGAAAGCTGTTGGAGTAAGACACTTTTGGTAGGAGGCTCCCTAATGTGATTTTATGCTTTTGTTTTTTGTTCATAAACAGGTGAGCTGTTAGAATGGTTCTGTCATCCTCTGTGGCTACAGCAGGGCCATGTCATCGTGTGTGTCTCTGTGTACACGCGTGTTTGTGTACATCAGAGCTACACGAAGCAGAGTGTCAGCTGGCTTTAGCAGGCTCAGATTTGGTTAGGAAACCCTAAATGGAAGGAGTATCTCCTACATTGCCTGAGAACACTTGAGTGGCTGGGGTCTGGTGCTTTGGAAAGGGGACAGGTCCTCAAGGCTGTTTGGGAAGTGGGCTGTGCCCCAGGATAGTCCAAAGTAAGGAAGTATGAGCCAGGTTCCAAAGAAGACTTTCCTTGCAGAACTGGCCAGTTGAGGGCAGGAGGGAGAAGTCTCATTTGTTGTAAGAGTGAAGCTTTGTTTGTATGCAGTTAGTGATCTTGAAGTGAGTGTAGTGGGAGGCTGAGTGAGGGCAGTGCTGGGTACCTGAAATGGAGAGTGGTGAGTTGTCCTTAGCCACCCCTTTAGCCCTCACACTACCAAAATCTCACCATGTAACCCGAATACTGAGAGACATTGGGAAACTGCCATCCTTGCTTTGGCTCTCATGTGCCTGGGCATGTTAACCCTGAGGGTCAGCAGAAGCTGCTGTTCCATATGTTAGCATAGCACATGCTGTTGCTGTTCAGTGGTGAACTTACTCTTGTGGTCTCTGTCCCTCCTTGTGTTACAAGCAACAGGTCCCTCTCCTTCTCCGCAACCCATCAAGTCAGTCTGTGACTGGCAGACTTTTAACACCTGTATTGGGCATGACATGAAGCAGCACTGAAGAGGCAGAATACAGCTGAACCATAGAATCGTTCAGGTTGGAAAATACCTCTGATATCACTGTGTCCAGCACTGCCAAGTCCACCATGAAACCCTGTCCCTGAGGAAATATTCCCCTGGCCAGTGTTTCCCAAAGCAGCTAATGGTGAGCAGGTTTGGCACTTCTAATGGGATTGAGAGCAGTATTATTCCCCTGCATCTAGCAAAATATATAGAGCTTCTGAAGATGTCACTGTACTTCATATAATTACTTTCTATAGTAATTTTTGTGGCAGATTGGCCAGCAGAGGTATTTTGTCTTTGAGGCTGTCACTTGGAGCTCAGCAGAGCACAGGAGTGACTAATGCAGACAAATGAAGCTAGGTCACATTAAACAAATGCCACAGTGAAGCATTTCTAAAGTCCTGTATAATCTCTTACTGCATTGTGAGGCTCAAAGCTTGATGTCAGAGGAGAGCTTATAAATTTGCTAACACACCCCACAGCATTTAAATATTTTCTGAACTGAGATTATTTATGCAAGGATAGTTTGGGACAGTCTTCTGCAGTATAAGCAGATACCAGTTCTCCTTGACTTCAGTGGGAGTAAGAGATTCTGCACATATTTCATGCACATTAAGAGCAAAATTGCCTGCAGTATTGTCGGCACTGGGTTCATGGACCATTTGGTATCTTGTTTGCCTGAAAACTCTCTTGCCTTGAGAGCAAGAAAAGTAAATAAACGTAGAGAGAGACCAGTAAAACGCATAAGCCTTGGAGAATTCCGGGCTTCAGGAGCAGAAACCCTCACCTTGGCATTGCTTGCTGTTCCTGGAATATGACAAATATGTTGACCAAGCAACCTTGAAAGCTCAGGACTGCTTTCCACTAATGATAAATGATTGTAAAGTGTTTGAGGTAAGTGTTAATTTCAAATTTCTTCAGATTGAAATTATTTTTTTAACCTCACCATAGTCACCAGTGATTAGAAAACTTTCTTAGCTCATAGGTTTTGTGCTGAGAAATACTGTATTATATATTACTTGCTGGCTGACACAGCAAATCAGACTAACTTGAAGCATATATAATTTTAACTTATCTCTTACTTTGAATAGGGAAGGAATCAAAATCAGAGGAAGTAGTTTGCAACTAACCCATTGTTTGAAATTAGCTTTCACAAGCCAGAAAATACAAAATAGAAGCAACGAAAATAGCAGCATCACAAAGTAAAAATGGTGTATATGTGAGATCCTTGAGCCGAAAGACAGCCTATTTTTTATATATTTATTTTTAGCTTGGTCAGCTGCACTAAGTGATTTTATCAATGCAACTAGTCTCTGGAATAAGAATGCTCACATAATGTAGTGTCAGTGCAGGCAGCAATGACTAGTCATGATATATACATGTAGCACAAATCCTTTCAAATCAAATTCATACAACTAAAATTCTGGAATAGATTAAGTCTCGGTAGTCTTGCACTACTCATTTTCACTCTCACAAGCTATCATCAAACAGGGACAGAAGAGCAGCCTTGTTGGAATTGCAGCCCTGCTATTTTTGCATGCTTTGAACTAGACGATTTGCAAACTTTTTCCATCTCAGTGGTCAGAGCCTGTCACAGTTTGAGAAGAACCAGGACTGCTTCTCCCCATCTCCTATTAGAAGAGAGCTCGCTTTGAGAGAGACTTCCTTTGCTTAGATAACATAGAAGGTGAAAGGTGAAACCTTTCAAATTAAAAGGAATTACGATGGCTTTTAGGTACCTGTGGCAGGATATCTCAGTGCTTGGGGCAAGGAATAAAAGCCTATAGCACACCTTTAACACTTACCTGGGCTTGAGATGTTTATCTCAAGGATAGGAGTTAGAGAAACAGCTGTGGGTGTGGATGCCACCCCCTTCTCCAGGTGACTAGGACTGCTGTATAGAGCTTTGACAAGCCTAAATAACCTTGCTTGAACACTGCCTGCAGTGCAACACAAGAATCTGATGCTTCCACAACTCCCCCAGTATGCTGGGAAAACTTCAAGAGGTAAACTAGGACAAGATAAAACTACCTCTCCCAAACCAAAGCCACTGTCCTTCCAGTAGTCCCCACCCAAAGTAGAAGAGGTTAAAGAAGCCTTGAAAGTACCTGCCTCTCTGCAGTGCTGTACATCTTAAATGCTGCTTGTAGTGCTTTTACAGCACAGGCAGCCAGCTGACATCAGTGTGGTCAGCAGCATTGGCCTCACAGCAAAGCATAGGGGATGGCTAGGGTTAACCAACACTGATAAGTAACCAGTTTAATGCCTTAAAGAGGGTGAGGGAGGGCCATGGGGGATTTTTTATATTGCTGTCCAAAAACATGAAAGGAGTTTCAACACCCAGACAGCATACACTTAAAAGCAAAGGAATTTCAACTGCGGTAGAGAAGGTGGGCAGTGCATAGCAGGTATAAGGTTAATTTAAAAATAAATGAGAGATTTTCTAAAAATGCAATGAAAGTCTGCAGTAGGTATAATCTGAACATGACCTGCTGTGTCCTTCTTTCTGTCTATTGTGATACACTGCGTTGTGGGGCTGTTTATCATCAAGAGAGCATGGTTTTATGTTCAGTGTTATCTCTACTATCCTCCATACCACAAACACCCCTAAATCAATGTTCACCTGCTCAACTTCGTGTGTTTGGCCCCAGCGTCTTACGCTCGTTCCATCTGGAGTTATTGTGCTTCACAGATGATCTTGTAAATGATTTTGCTCAGCCATTGAAAACCAAACCCTCAAGTGTACCTTGGCAAAGTGCTTTCCACTCTGAGCCAGTGCAGAAGCAAGAGTGAAGAAAAAGAAAAAAGCCTATTTTCAGACTTTCCTAAGTGCAGCAGTGTCACATAGATTTCTCCTTAAGAAATTCCTGCAGCTGTCCATCAGAGATAGCCAGCAGCAAACGTTGGAAGCAGAACAGGGGGTGGGGGAGGGATTTCATTCTTGTACTGGGCCAGATCCTCAGAACAATGAAGCCAAGTGGGTAAAAGCAAAAGACATGTTAACTGAAGCGAGCTGAACTGTTCCTTCATCAGTGCCTGAGGCCCTCTCAGTTTACACTGCATTTAATTCAGTCATTTTGGGCCCCAGTCCTCCACTGATGTTAAGAGGGTGACTTTCTCCACCCTTGCCATAGTCTATCAAAAACCCCAGACTTCAACATCATGAAAACCAACCTGGTTACTCTGAATTTTTGTTTAAACCAAGCCTGAACAGAGGTGGTGTTATTTAACTTGAAGCTCCAGTTTAAGAAGTAATAAAAATCCAGTGTTGCATGTGATAAACTCTGGATCTTAGTTAAGCTATACCCTAAAAACCACAAATGGAGATGATGTTGAAAATCTTCAACCAGCCCACCCTGTTAAAGCTGCTGAAGTTTTGCCTGCATGTTCTCACTGGAGCTGTAGTTAAGGATTTAGTAGCTGTGTGTATGTTTAAAATTGTCTCCAGACTACTTGAAACTGGAGGCCCAGCATCTCTTCAGAGCCACTGGGCATTGTTTTTATTTGTTTTCATCTGTGCATGAATTTCTTTGAAAATACCCAGCAGAGCAATAAGAAGGGATTGTTTTTAATCTTTAGAGATGATAGCATGCTGTTATGCATCAAGGACACTCAAAAACAAAGCATCAGATAAAACTGTACCAGGAGATTTTATTCTTTTTTTTTTTACCTCCAGGCTTTTCCAAAAATAAAATGCGTTCTGCATGGGGTTCGCTGTTGATAAGACATCTGTAGGTTCAGTTTGCCATCCCAGAAGCATTTACACCACTATGTTCAGACAATTTACATGTGTGCATGTGTGAAAATGCAGCTGGATTCTGCCTGTGCCCAGCACCCCCGGGGAGAGTGGTCATTATCACTGCAGGGACAGCTGGGACCTGGCCTTGAGCCAAGACCTTGCTTAATGCAGTCAGAAGATTTCAGTGATACAGAGTGGGTTTTACATCCCCTTTTCTGGGAGAGGGTAGCTGAAGTCAAAATTCCACATCCTACGGCCACCTGAGTTTAAAACTAATGTGTGCATTTTTTGTGTGCCTCTGGGCAGCACGGTGGACAAAAGAGCTCCTTCTGCCATCTGGGATTCAAATCACATCTAGCAGTTATTTACGTAGCTGCAGATTGATGATTTCTCTTGTTTGAGCTCTCTTTCAGCAGTATCCTTCGCTGCCTGAATGAACGAGGTTATAAAACACAGTAATTATAAATCTCATTGACTGCCTTGCGTTCAAGGGCGTGTTCCCCCCAAGCATTGCTGTGAAGCGTGTTACCCAGGAGACTGTCCTGTACAATCCAAAACAGAATTATTCTGACCCAGTGAGCTTTGTGGAGGGGAGGACATTTGGGATGCTGACCTGCTGCCTCAGCACAGTAAATGCATTTTTCTCATTTCACAGCAGGGCAATGCCGCAATACAACAAGGCCATTACATTCAAGTATTCTTTTGAGGTATGACTTACATCTCACTGACAACTGCTGGCTCCCTAAACATGCAGGAAGGGAGCCTAGGACAGCAGTGATAAGCCAGAAGTCCTGCTGACTGTCCACACAGTTTTAGCAGCTTTCTCTGAAGGTTTGGTTATCTCAGACCTTTCTGGGCAAAACCATAAATGCCTCAGACAATATAACACAGTATCAATAAAACTGTTTCTTAAAATGTTTGAGTCAGGCTGTGCTCATAAAACAGGTTAGGAAGTGTTCAGTGACAGCTGGCTGTTCTGTGTTGCACTGCCAGTCGTGGTATGCTTCAGTACTATCCTTTGCTTTGTGATCTGATTGTAGTCAGGATCCGTATGGGTACCTTCCTTGGGCCTGAGGGGTTTAATACCAGCATCAATCCTCATATCCTACAGTCAGGAAACTACACAAAGCCCTGTCAGTCACCCACTCTTGCAAAAAGGGCTGTAAAACCTCTGATGCTCTGGAGGGAAAAAGAAAAACAAAATGAAATAAAGCACTTCCTAGAACGGTAGCAAGCACAAAACAGGCTGTTGCCATCCATTTTCTCAATTACTGTCTGCACAAAAGGAACACAGTGCTGTGTGGTAGCCTCGGCAGTTGCATCCTCTGTGCTCAAGTAGAAGCGGGAGATGAGGTGCAGAGCAGTCACTCCCAGCAGGTGTGCACACCAATTGAATTTAATTAGAAACATCCTGCTGAAAATGTAAATGTTTTACAAGTGCATCATCTCCATCAGAGGTGGCTGCTGCTGCTGCTGGAGCCTGTGTTTTGTTGAGCCTTTGACACAGCAACAACTGAAGATGTCCCTCTCCTCATTTTCTGTCTCCCGTGCTTCCAAGACGCCATGGGTCTTATCCACGTTGCTGCCTCCCTGGGCACCTCAAAGATGCAGGCTGGTTCATTTAACAGACCCGTGGCCATTCCTCCTGGGATGAAGGCAGACCAACCTCATTAAAATGAAAGGGCTTTGCTAGACTAGAGAATGGATACAGTGCTGCAGGTTTTATTGCTTTTTAGCGTTCTCTTCGCTCCCTGCTGGTAAAGAATGCTTCATAATGTTTGTTATTTTGTTTTTCTTGCGTAGGACTTTGGCAGTGCTAAAATGTATCTTATGTGTATGGTTCTGTGTGATTGCAGCTGTTACCAGGCTTAGGTGTAGGCAGTTGAGTTTTTTACTGGTTTGCTGAAAATCATGAGAGATTGGTATTACCCACTTAACTGATGATGAAGCAGTTCTCTGGCAGCTCTCAAGAAACTTTGTTCCAAATACAGTTTCCATCATTAGACTACTGCCAAACTATGTAACCACCAAAATAGCTGGTCTGTAGTGCAGGCAGCTTGTGTGCTGTCTGAACAAGAGATACTCCAAAGAAGTTCTTGGTGGGTTCAGAACTGGTTCAGTCATTAGATGGCATCCCCTTACCTGTTGTTCCTGGAGAGGTTTCAACTATTTTTTCCATTCTCTTCAATTACGTGACAGGCTGCTGAGCCCGTGCCTGCGAGGGAGGCGTGGAGATGCTTTAGGAAATGACGTGTATGGATTCTATAGTTGGCAGGCTGTCTAGAGTCAATCTTTTCATACAAAGAGAATTAGTTATTCCTCCCCACACATGGCTTTTAGACAGCACTGTACTGCTTTAGCATTGCTCAGAGCTCATGTAGAGCCATGGAGCTGCCACACTGACAGCTCCTACAGTGCTTCTGTGGGAGCAAGGACTTCTCTGAATGAAGTGCAGCTGAATAGTTCTGCTGCTGAACCAATTCTCTGCAAATCCCACGTGCTTGTATTGATGTGAGATACCTGCACCTCTTCTCACTACACCTGCATTGCTTCTAAAACTAAAATGCAAATATTAGAATATAAAGCTAGATAACTTAACCACATGCCAACAAAAACCATTACTGATTGCTATATTTTGGCTAAGTATTTTGATCTCAAGTATCTGCCTATAAAAAAGCATTGTTTCACTTTGCAGTTTTAAACAGTTGCAGAAATGCAGCCAGATTCAAACAAAATATGCTTGGTGCTTGGATGAGTAACGTTTTTTTCATTCTTGTCTTTCAAAAAGATGACTGCTATGGAAGTGTCTGGTGTGCTTATTACATGACAATTAGCAGTTGTTTCTCTGCTGACAGATGTCCACATCAAAAAGCACTGATTGTCTCTTTTGTTTGCAATTTTAGAGATACCATGATCAAGTAGCTTATTTCATCTCCAGGAGATGTTGTCCTTTGCACCAGACACACAGCCTCATTGCCTAGGCTCATGCCAGGGAAAATCAGATTGTGAAATATAACAGCAGATGATTTATGTGGAAGTTTAGGCCCTTTCTCCATGTGCAGAATTAAAAATTGCAGTTATTTCTGTGAGTAGATCTCTCACCCAAGATAGATGAGCAAGCTGCATTTCTGCATTTTGTTTACTAAGAACTGTTTCAACAGTGGAGCAACATAGAGTATGCACACATCATGCTGGTAGTATTGCTCATCTGGGACTGCTAAGAAGCAAGAGAAGGGAAGGGAAGAATTTTAAGAGGGGAAGAACAACTTCACATGACCAGATTCCAGAGAACAAAGTTGACAAATTCTGTCTGCACAGCTGTGGCCTGGAATGTGTCTCAAAAGAAAGCTTCTTAGGATGTCACAGACAAAACAGTATTATTCAGATAATTCAGGGGGAAAATAGCTGTTTCACATTAGTGCTGAAAGGAATTCAGTGCAAGCCACGACCTAAATGAATATTTCTGCCTGTTATCTAGGGCCTGTCCTCTAGCCTTTCCCTTCTGCAGCCCACTGAAGTTAAAAGGAGACCTTGCACAAGGGTTTTTGCCTGAGGTAGGATTGCAGAATGATGTGCTGTGCCTGGCAGTGTGATTTTGAAACATTTGCTAACAGGCAAAGGTCTCTGGGAGCAGACATGAGACTGGCAGGTGGGATTTAATAGCAGAGATTTTGTGCAGCTGCCAAAAAATCACAACCCAGATGCTGGAGCTGAACACATGCTGCCTGATAGGAATGATGTTCTGGGTAAAAGAGGAAGCCAGCAAGTGTCTGTCACTGATTTTGAGGCCAGCTCTGCCTTGCCTTGTCCTTTTCACAGCACTGTCTATGCATCAGTAACTGGCTGGGCCTGGAGGTGTACTGCATTTTTTCATTATGCTGTGCCCACAAAGTACCTCACCAGAGGCAAATTCCCTACTTACCATCTGCTCCTCTCTCTCTCTGTTTCTTCTCTGCATGAGATATCTTCTCTGAGCTCCTTATTCCCCTCACACATGCATTCTGAAAGGTACATTTTTATTGTTACTCCTCAGGGACCATAGTCTTCCTAAGACATTGATCTTCCTTACCTTTTTTCTTTGTCCCTGCTCTGTTGGAGGTCAGTTCCCTCTCTGAAAGCACCAGCAAGGAGACAGCAAGCATGCATGCATTGAAACAAAGAAAAGCACAGCCCCAGACCAGTCATCTTTTACCCTTTCACAGCCACCCTGATCAGGAGGTAGCCAGGATCACTGTGTCCAGGCTCTGGGAGCCTCCACAGACCAACTGTGACATGCTCCCACACTCTAGAATGAAAGATCTGGGCAAAGCCAGCAGCCTGCTCACCAGGCCAAGCTCTTCACCCTTTCTGCCCAAAGGAGGAATTTCCTAAAAATACATGTCCTGACATACCACTGAGCCACATGGCACAGTGAGTGCAATCCTATTTTCAGCCTGCTCTGCGGGGTGACATAGCTAGTTACACCTCCTTCCAAAAATGGCACATCAGCAGTGCAGCACTTGCTGCTGGACCATCAGCACAGCCCCTGTGGGATGGTGCTCTCCACTGGAATTCCCCAGCAGGTGATTGCAGCTCGTTGTGTGTAAGGCTGTGGTGGCAGGAAGCATCCCCAGTCGTGCAGAGGGAAATCAGGACAGCTGCCTTCTGCCTGTCACTGCAACAGCAGTAATCTGCAGTCTCACACAGGTGGGTTGTGGGCTGGGCTGGAGAGAACCACCAAAACTAATTGAAGTCTGACCCGAAGAGAAGCTCACCTGGATGGATATGATGCCTGTCCAGCACATACCTTTGGCATCTCCACCAAGAAGGACAACAGTAGAGCAACACTTGGCCTTTGGAGATGATTGGTAGTCTCCTTCCAAACCATGGCTGGTTAGCAAATTCTGTTTTCCCAACTCTGAAACTTATTGCAGAATCCCAGGAATGTTGCTGTGCCTCAGATATCCCAAAATAACTGCTCTAAGCTCTCCTTGGGGAAAAGCAATCCTTAGAGCAGCCTCTTAACTCAAATTTTTGTGTTGAAGCAGCTGAGCTTGAGGGAGAGAACTTGGCTTTGCCTCTAGTCACTGGCTCCCAGAGGAGAAATGAGCATTTTGCATGTTCACGTTAATAAGTTTGTGTGTCAGCTCACTCACTGCCCAAGGAATTGCAAATACTTTGTTCTTCTCATTTCTGTTTGCTGCAGAAACTGCCCTCCCCCACTGCCATCTCCCAGCAAATCCATTAGTTAGTTGGCAGTGTTGTAGCCCAGCCACCGGAGCAAATCCTGGCAGTGCAGCAGGACCAGGGCTCCTGAGCACCAGTTAGGAGCTGACAGAGTTGTTTCGCTGGTTTGTTGCCCGTTCTCTTCCTCTGCAGTTACCAGGCTTCCTTCCTCCATCCGGGAGACACGTGAAGCCATCACAAACGAGGTGATAAGTGATTCCATGACACCGTAGCCATCCCTTAGACACTCTGAGTTGCCATTTCCTCTCCTGGGGGAACTGCAGTGCCCGAATCAGCGAAAGGCAGGTCCTGCTGGGCCATTTGGGGTCGCTGGAAGGAGCAAATCTGATCCAGTGCACGACGCAGAGATTTCAGCCCATTAGCGGGAGGGCCGGTGCTCTCCTTCTCAGAGGTGGATTATCCCCGTTTCCAGGGAATCTGTAGCTCCTGTTTATCTGTGCCAATCACTTGCTTTCCTCTATTATGGTTTCTCTCCATGTCCCCGAGGTGCTCATTATCACATTATTCAGGCTTTGTTTATATAACTTCAGAAACCACAGTAAAATCCTGCAAGACAGAGCTCCCCAGCTCTTCTCTGGTCTCTTCTCCAAAGTGTATGTAACACCTTACAAGAGAAGAGCCCAATACATTTCTTAAACCCATTGAGATCCTGAGGTGGTTCAGTCATCCCTGGAGAATAAAACTTGCATGCAGGTCTAAAGACATTATCCTTGGCCTGGTCTTAACCTGCAGCAGATGCTTTTCAAATGCGCTCCAACCTGATCTTCCAAGTGATTACTAGCTTTAGTTCTGGTTTCCTATACACAGACCTGGAGATACCACTGCAGTTTTGGGAAGCAGTATTGTCCTCCTGTTGTGTTTTGCTCCAAGATCAAATGAAAGCCTAGAAATTGTGGTAGTCAGGCTGGTCTGCACCTGAACTCATAAATGGTATTTCAGAGAGTGCTCAGGGAACTGTCAGAAGGGAGAAGGGGTGGAATGACTATCCCCTTTATACTTCAACCTTCAAAAACTATTTTTCATAAACAAGGAAGCCGGTTATAATTAGTTTAAATTCTGTGCTATTTAGGCTGCTTGTTATCACAGGACAGGACAGAGTCATAGACTGTATTAATACAGTAAATAAAACAGTGTGTAGCACAATAGCAGAGTGTGCTGCCTTCTGGTACATAAGACACAGCTGCACAAACAGGGGCGTGGGAATTAGCAAGTTTCCAGGTTTTCAGCAAGCTGTCCTGATACACACCAAGTTGGCCACAGTCAAGAGAAGGAAGCAGAAGTCCCTTCTTGCCAAACAAATGGGAAACACGAAAACATCACAGCTCTCCAGTGTTGTTGGAGCTTCCATTTACGCTAATGTTATGTGCAGTATTTATCAGGTCTTTACCTTCTCAAGGAGTTTTTTCATTCATTCTCTTTTGAGTATGTAATAAAAAATGCGAACTATAATTCAGCAAAATCTCTTTGTACATGGAGGTTTTTGATTTAGGAGAGATTCTGTGTTGAGAGACAATAAGGAAACATACTCCTTGCAGGATCAGAGGCGCTGGAGCAGACTGTGGATCAGCACTGGCTGATCACAGCAGTGTGTTCCTGCCCAGCTCGCTGTGTTTCCCAGCAGCGCAGCTAAGCTTAGTGCTCAGCTGCGAAACTGCACACAGAGGCTCTGGCTGTAGTTGTGTGGAGGATATCATTAATCACATGCTTTCCCAGAGACTGCCAGTAGTGGAAAACTAAGCAAATTAAGATATTTTAAATACCTCGGCTCTCCTTTCAGAAGACATCTGCTGTAATCTGCATTGGCATGCTGTGTGCTTCTGTCAGCGTGTCTTCTCTGCACTGTGCCCCTCCTCAGTGCCATTCCAAATGCAACACTTGCTGTGGCCGTAAGTTCTCTGGGACTGAGGCTCAGAGACCTCGGCAGAGCTGAAGCTGTTGTCTGTGACAACCTGTGCATGACTCATACATTCAGACAAGATGTACTTCGTATGCAGAGGGGAAGGTTAAATGCATGGGAAATGTGCACATCAGCCCCTCCTTTGTTGCAAAGCAGTACATTGAAAACTGGGGAAAGATCCACCACTGACACTGGAGAGATACCTGAGAAAGCAGAAATTCTCTGTTCCTCAGCCACAGCATTTGGTGTCCAGTGCTTAAGCCTAGACATTCCCCAGCTATCTGCAGCAACGTCTTGTTAGGTGCAACAAAACATAGGCACCTGCTTACAATTAAAATAAAGGCAGCATTTTTATCCCCTTGGGGTAATGGGGGTGCTTAACAGCTGCCCTACCCTCTTAAAAACATTTCCTAGAAGTTAGCATGTACTCCCTGGGCACAAGAGAGGCAAGTTCTCAAGCCTCTTTAGCCTGAGAATACTTAAACCTTAAACCCCAGTACTTCTGCTTCCCAAAGCGTGTCCCTTGACTCTGTCCCTGCTGTCAGAATTGTTCCTGAGTAATGACAAATTATTCAGTGTGAAATGTATTAGCAGCCGATGGAGCACAGCTACTGCTTTCTGAGTGCTTTAGCCAGCAGGTTACCTGCTGCTCTTCAACATCCTGCATGTGTGTTACATGCCTTTTCTCTCTTTGCTGATGGTTATTGGTTTCAATTCTGCACAGATTTTGAAATACTTGGATATATTTGGCTGAATCTCACTAATTTCAACAAGGCTTTCTGCCAGGGAAGCCGGTACAGTGCAGAATTGGGACCTTATGTTATAAATTATGTGTTCTAAATTGTTATTTATTGTTAGTTTGGGACCTTCTTTTGATGCATATTTTTACAGACGACAACATGAGCCTGAGTCGTAGTTGAATCTCCTGTCTTTGCTATTGCAACATTACTGTGACAACTGCTAAGATCAGGGCTGGGAGAAATCTTTCCTTCCTTAGGAAAAGAGACTGTGAAACAAATACTGGATTTAGTTACGTTCAGATATATGGTTGAGGCATCCTGTTAGGTTCCCTTGCTTCCTGCTTCATCTGCATGTAGGTCTCAGCAAAGGAAGAACTGTCTAGAGAATATTCAGCATGCAGCAGACGATTCTGCTTTGCATGAAGCTTAAGTGACGACAATCCAACAAGGCAGAAAAACTCTTCATTCTCCCTAGGCTTGTGTGAGCCTCCCTGTGAAGAGATCAGAGCCTCCTGGTTTGAAATGCTGCCTTAGGGTTTGCTTTTTATGTCAATAAATGTTTTATCACATTTAAGCTTCAAACACGGTAGAAACATCCCTGCTAACATTTGATGAACTCAGTAGAGACAGCAAGCCTGGGCAGAGGGCAGCGTGCAGCACAGCACAATGCTTCCCTTCTGCAGGGCAGGGGGTGCCTTGGCCTCGCAGGGGGCCTGGGCAAGATGCTGCCTTTGCAATTACTCACTGCCTTGGAAAACACATTGGCAAGCCAAGGGAGGGGATGTGGCTCTCTTCGGGACTTCTGTTTCTTCTTTCTTGCGCTTTCTCTTCTCTCCCTGCAAGCGCTACCTCACTGTGATTGATAAAGCATATCCATGTGCCCAGGTCTCTGGTGGGCTTAAGTTGTCACTGTTTTCACACTCAGGTGGTCTGTCACTCATGATACCTCCTTGCAGTCTCTTTTCTTCCCTCACACTTCTGTAGCACACAAAGAGGCTGCAGTGAAGTTTAAACAGCAAAGGCTAGGCTGCATTTTGGTGCCTGCAGTACTGGAGCTGAAGTCTCCAGGCTGAGTCTACTGAGTTAAAATCCACAGGCAGTGCACAAGTGCTACAAATCGTGATGCAATCTCAGGTTTTTTGCTTTTCCCAGCACTTGCCAGTTCCCCCCTCAACCAGTGCTAGCTATTCCTTCATTTCTCCTTGCCACATTCTGTGTTTTGCAGTGGCCCTGCCTGCCTTCCCTCTCCTCCCTTCTCCTTTCCCTCCTCTGCTTTATCAAATGCAGCACTTCAGCGTCACTGACTGACAGGGATGCAGCAGCTTGGGCAGAGGAGATGGAGGGGGGGAAGGAAGAGGAGGAAAAGCTGCGCTCAACAAAGGAGGCAGCAGAAACACTGGAAGACAAGCTTTCTCCCAGAAGTGAATCCCAGTCATCCTTTGTTAGGGCAACAAATTAAGATGTGGTCTCTAACTCAGTTCAGTGAGAGGACCGTGATTGCTCCCTGTACTCTACAGTGTCTTTTCAGAAAGCAGAGCTCAGATGTGTAGCTCAGGTTCACCATAATCTGGACTGAATCAGCAAAATGGGTGATTAGCTACCCCCACGCTGCCAGGCACTGCCTGACTAAGTGACAGTGCAACAAAAACTCACTTCACTGCTCACAGCTAAAAAAAATCCTGGCTCTTCAGAGATGCAGAGGTTGTGAATGTAGGGGGAAAGAACCACAGATCAATTGGCCACTTAATATGTCTTTCTTCATTCTAGGAGACTTAGGATTTCCAGAGTTAATCTTCACCATTTTCTAAAAGAACACTGATATTTCATGGTTTATGCAACAGATTTTGCTTACAACTTATTCTGATTGCTAAATAATTACAGACGTGTGTGTTGCCCTGTAGCAGTGCTGATTTTTCTGTTACATGAGACTGTTATCACCAAATGCCAAATGCATCTTGAAAGGCTTTTTGTAGGGTTCTGCTGAATAAGCACACTTCTGAACGATCACTTTTCTGCAGCATGCCCTGCTTTTGCCAGCTGCTGATTACCCTCCTACTAACCACAAGTGACATGTCCACATTACAGATTGGAGTAAACGGTAAGGATACTGCAGTTACCTTGAAATTAATTAAATAATGCACTTAAGGAAGCCTAGCAGCAAAGTCTGATTAATCGTGGAAACTTCCTGGGGTATTCAGGCAGTAATAGGCAGAAATGCTCTGCTAAATAGAGACAGGCATTAGAGACAACCTCACTTTGGAATCAGAGTCTTATGCAAAGACAGTGAGAATTTGCATTTAATGTGATTATTAAAATCCATTTGTAAAGAATAGAGTCCAGTCCACCTGTACAGATTCTCCAAAAATGAGATGACCTTGCAAATACAACAAAAAGTAACCTTCCAGGAATTAAATGAAATGTTTTTCTGGACTTTCCAATACAAGCCCTAAGGGAAAGAACAAGCTAATCTGTGCCACCTATTTGGAAGGAGACAACTCCCTGCAGCTCATCAGGTGTTTGAACTAAACATTTGCAAAGGAAGTTTTGATTTTCATTACTAAAAATAAACTCCAGCTTGTACATGAGGCTTATTTTGTAGTCTTCCATAATGTCTTTCCTGCACTATTTTCTGGGAATTTTATGAGCTAACATTTGAAGAGGTTTTGTCAAACTCTAAGGAAATAAAGGCATAGGTAGAAATTTCACGACCTTCTAAAAGTGGGACATTAAGTGTGACTTATGCTCACTTTCTTTATTAGTGAAAATTGAAAAATAAGTCACTTTTTTTTCTCATCTAACTTAAATTGAAATATGGCTCTCCTATTCTAAAACAAAAATAGCCTCACTCAAGTATCAGTTACTAAGTATCACATCACTGAAGGCAAGGGAGTCCAGTCCAGTGTCACCATAGAAGTGGTTTAGGTTTTGTTTGTTTTGCATGCAGACGAGGTCAAAAATACTTTTGAAAAAGCTTCCCATAGGCACCCTCTGTTCCCTGAAATTAAAAACCATCAATTCAGGAGTCCAGCTGTCAGCATGAGGCACACTAAATCAGCAGACCAGATTCGCTGTCCCCTCTCAGCCTTCGTACCCTGCGAGACTGTGCCGCTCTCGCTGTGCCGAGCCTTCACCTCAGCTGAGCTTCTGCCAGAGCTCTCAGTGCCGTCTTCTGCAGTCTGGCTTTGCTCTGCCCTCACCACTCTGCCTCTGCTTACAAGAGCCGAGGTTCATCTTCAGACCTGAAGAAGAAATCCAATTCATCTGCAGAGGTTACCCTCAGACCTTCTCGAGTGAGTGAGTGAGTGAGTGAGTGAGTGGATTCACACCCAGCACTGTGCAGCTGTGCTGGTGCAAGCAGGACATGAAATGCCTGTGTGTGGCTGACAAGGGGCTGGGCTGCCCACAGGAGTTTGAAGGAAAAATTATTCCCACTCACCTTTTGAGTTGGTTTGGGATTTTTTTACTATTTATAATATGCCTGAGTTTTAAAAATAAGCCTGTCCTCATTGCTCCTTAGAGTCTGACTCAGTAGCAACACCACTGACAGAGAGGCCCATACTTAACGGTACTTGTCATCTTTGGGAGGAAAATCACTGGGCAAAACCAGAAGTGCCAGCACTAGCCAGGAGGTGGCAGAGGAGTCAGGCTACCTTGTACACCAAATTCTGCATTGTTTTGGCAAAAAGACAAATAGAAACTGAGGAAAGACAACAAAACCCAGTCCCACCCTCCATCTTCAGGAATAAGAAGATGAAACCCTTAATCACATTCCTGCTTGTATTTATACTAATTGCTCATCTTCCTGAGATCTGACTTCATGAAATTATGCATGCACACCAAGCAGATGAGTTTCCATAGAAACTCAGTAGCTGAACTTTCATTAGAAAAATCTTTTTTTAAAAAAAATCTTTCAGATAAAAATGCAAATTGCCTGTCAGTGGGTGGCTTTCTGAATTTAGATATAATTTTTTTCTTTTGCACTGTAGGCAGATTCCAGCTGGACCTACATGGCAGCAACATGCAGGCATTGTTTGTAGCAAGCCAGACTCCATGGGGAAATGCGAAATTCAGTAGCAAGGAGAAGCTCTCAAGTGCAAATACCTCAGAGAAACAAAAACTCAAGTGCTCAATGCTGCATCTTCCTGAGGCTTGAGGTTTGTTCAGCCTCCAGCTCTCAAAATGCTTGTGGTTTGCAAGAAGGGGTGCAGGGAGGAGGGGGGAGAGGAAATGCAAAGCCAGAAACTCTCCTGCACACAGAATTAATGATGTTCAACCTGTCCTTTAAACATCAGCAGCGTATTTGTGCCGCTTCAGTTAAGCCTCGCTAAAAGGCTGACACCATCTGTCACAGCTCGCTTGGGCAAAGGATGAGGTCCCAGTGCTGGGGCTGGGGAGCGTTGGCAGGCCTGGGTTGGCCAAACCCCAGCCTCCACTTGGGCTGAGGCCTGGAGCCCGGTGTCATGTGCCCACACCGCGTGGAAGTCAATGCATGTGTGCAGGAAGAGGGCATGGGGCTGTTCCTCATCAGAAGGGGAAGCAGGATGGTGGCATGCCTGGGAAGGGCCACGGACCTGGGCAGCATTTGGCACCAACAGTTGTGCATGTAAGCAAGGAGGAGGTGAAAATCTCAAACTCCTCTAGCAAATGTTTCCTCCAAAAACATAGCGGTTTTTCACTCGTGCAGTATATTGCAGCATCAACAGGAGGCCTTCCCCTGGCTTTGGGGAGCCTGGAATAGCTCTCTGAGGGTTCACAGATGTTTTCTCAGCCAAACTGACAAGCTTGAAAGCACTGACTACCAAAGAGGAAATTTTCACGTGAGCTGTGCTTCCTGGTGGGCTGTGGACACGGCAGCTGGGTGCGCAGAACACAGCGCTCCTCCTGGGCCTGGAGCACAGGCACAGCAAACGCTGGGCAGCCACGGCAGGGAAGCCACACCGGGCTCTGGTTCTTGACCAGCAAGGGTGCTGGGGCATGCAGGGGAGCTGTGCTGCACGAGCAGTTTACGATGAGGTGGATTTCACTGCAGCATTGTTGAGAGGCGCGAGATGTCAGCCGGGCAGGGAATTCCCCTCCTCGTTGGAGAGGGATGACAGGCAGCAGCTGCACGGGCTCGCTGGCTCCTGTGCCTCCAGGGCCAGCAGCCCTCTGAGAGCATTGAGAGCCTTGATGCTGCTTAGTGTCAGGGTGTGGGCAGCGCAGGCTCCCCGGCCGCCAGAGAGCACAATCGGCTCTGCTCAGTCAGCACAGCAGGAAGAAGTTTTAGGAAGAGTGGGTTTGTGGTTGAGGACAAACTTGAGCTGAGATAGCTCCTGTCTATTCTTGGCTCAGCAGCAGATTTGCAGTGGCCACACTACTTGCCCTTTCTATGCCTCATTATCCCTGTCAAGCGGGTGACTCAAATTATAATTGCACAAATTCCTTGCAGTCTGTCATTACGGGCCTGCAGTCATCTCCATGAGGCAGCTACCTCCAGGGGAACCAGCCTCTCCCACCAGGGAACCTCTGTGCCACCTATGCCTGCTCTCAAGGACATAAGATTAGACCCTGTTGCCTTGTCCTTTTCCTACATAGAGAGGAACCTAAAGAAAAAGCACCACCACTGCATCTCTAAATTATCAGATTTATACTGAGTTGATTATTCAGGTCAAGGTTATGGGCAGGAAAGAGCCAGTGAAGCTTTTCATAACCCCACCAATATTTGATTAAATGTTTGGGTTTTAATTTTTCTCTCAGGCAAATTAATGTGTTCCTGTAGGTGTTAGTACTATCACTGGTCTTAAGGATGCTGATGTACCCTGTGTTTAATGGTACTTTTGTAAAAGCAAACAAAACAGAGGAAAATTCTTCACTGTTTCTAAAAGCATCACCATTCTTTCATCAGAAATTTACTTGGGTTCTAGTTGTGAAAGATTTCAGGTTCTTTATATCTTTTCATCTGCACTAAAGGCAATTAGATTAAAAATTAAGCTAATGCTTTTCCCTGTGTATATGCATCCACCTACTGCGTTGTCCCAGGAAAAGCATGAAATCAGACAGTCATCTCACTTGCCAGCATTTCCATGGGTGAATGTGGGCAGAGGCCATGCAGAGCTTGGCAGGTGACCTGGCAGTGCTGGCTGCTTCTTCCAGAGGCCACACCTGGGTGAAGCTGGTGGAAGGTTCATCCTGGTGTGTGCACCTTCAGGAGGAAGCGGAGAAATGCCACGGATGTGTTGTGGCCTGCAACGCCCATGCGATATCTGGGCTCAGTGAGGTTGACTGCTGTGTAATTAACAGGGAGCCTGGCTCATTAGGTGCTTTGTGGGTTCAGACACATCCATGAGAGCCCTATAGGAAAACATGTTCTTCCTAACACTTCTTTAATCCTCCCCCTCCCGTTCCCTCCAGATGGTTACACCCACTTGTGTCTTTTCTTACCCTAAGGACAGCTTTTTAAACAAGGTTCCTCCATCCTTCTCCTCCCCCACGCTGGTTTAGGTTCTACACTGAAGTGCAGGAGGACAGAGCTGTTAGATCCCATGCTGTTACATACAGCCTGCCCATAAAAGGCTGGAAGGAAACCACATCCCTCTGTCCCCTGTTTGTTGTGAAGAAAGATCTCAGTGTGGTCAGGATGTAGGAGATGAGAGACTTTTACCTGAGCCTCAGCTGGGTGTTGCAGATGTGCAGGAATGAATTCAGATACTGACTGTAGTCAAACCTGTTTGAAAAAACCTATATTTTCTGGGCAAGGAGAGAGGGATGCTTAAAGGGCCTGTAACCTTTCTTCTGCATAGCACCAGTAAACTCTCTCCCAGTAACACACAGCAGGAGCACTTGCAGAGCTGAATCTGAATCTGCTCAAAAAAATTATTTTCACAATGACTTTTTAAAGTGCACATCACTATCAAAAACCACAGAACTTAACAACTTACCACTTTTATTCTTCAGAAACAGGTGGAGATGCCCCCTCTCCAGGACTCCTGTGCCTGCACTCATATGGCAGCTTGATGGGAGCTTGGGGTTTCCATTTCTTCCTCTCTTCTGTGCTGTTGTTAACTGTTCATCACTTGTTTGTTGACAGGGCCTGGTGCTGAGCAGACTTGGGCGGAGGGAACTGGCCCAGAAAGTCCTCAGAGATGCCATCCAGATCCAGACCACCAGTCACATTGCCTGGAACAGCCTTGGAGAGGTCTTGCAAGCTCAGGGGAAAAACGAAGCAGCCATCGAATGTTTCCTTACTGCCCTGGACCTTGAATCCAGCAGTCCTGTCATTCCGTTCACCGTCATACCCAGGGAGCTCTGAAGCTTTTCCCCGCAGCTAAGCACTTTGATTGTGTGGACAGAGACCAAAACCAAGCAGATAAACAGAGAAAAAGCCCAACAGAAAAGTGCCATTGTAACCTGGAACTGGGCTAAGTAATTCCAGGACGGGACTCAGGTCTACAGGCTTGGCTTAGACAAGCCAAACTGTAGAAGAATTTGCAATAGGCAGGAACAGAGAATGCCTTTTTCTTCACAGGTGCCTGGCTAACCTCCTGTTCAAGTTAATAGCAAGGCTTATTTCAAAGTGTTGGTTCAAGGTGACTGTAGAAAGATCGTGCTAGGGTACAGCTGTTCAAAGCACTTGCACCTTTCAGTGTTCATTGAAGATACAGCCCCCAAAACCTTGAGTTAAAGCCCAGCCCTGCTCTAAATGGGAGTAATTGACCAAGTTGTGTTTAAGTATGTGGCTGTCTCCCCACAGATCTGACAGGACAAGAATGACAATTGCACCAAATAGACATGTAATATATACTGTTTACAAAATTATTTCATCTATTTTGATAATCCTTTTTTCTGCCTTGCTTTTATATACTTACTGTATATGCTCACTATATTTAGTGTAGCACTTGCCTAGATCAATTTTAAATTAAATTTTAGTTTGAAATTAAAAATACTTTTTTAAAAATAAAGCTGCTATTGCAGTATAATTCACAAAAGCAGAAAGCTCAAACACCAAATCAGTTCATGTTCGAACTAGTATTAAAAACACATAAGTATCTCCACTTACATATTTATTAAAAGGCCTTACATGAAGTAACTAATTATAAGCTCTGAGCTTCATTCTTATTAATCACCTCTTGCATCAGTTTAGTGAGGAATATAGTGTTTACCAGTATATAGTGACTGAACTCTGTTCTCTTCTGCACTGCCAGTCCTGGCACAAAACAGTTTCATATCCACCTTTTGGTGATGCAGAAGAAGGCAGCGGTCTTCTAAGGGAAAGTGTGCTGAAGGCAGTATGTGTGTGTGTGAATTGCTTCTTCCTTAAAACCAAATCTTTGGATTGTCCGTAGAAATTTCACATTAGAGGTACGAAGTTGAGCCTTCAGTGGCATCATTTTGCATCTCCTATCAGGTGTAATAATGAGGAGCTTCTGATCCACACAGCCTCCCCATGGCTGGCATGGCCAGGGAGGGGACACAGCTGGCACAGCCCCTGCTGATCTGCTCCTTAGCTCTGCATGACCTTCCCAGGGCCTTGGCAGCGAGGTGGAGCTGGGCTGTGCTGCCACTCGAGAGCCAGCCCTGTCCAGACCAGGCCCAAGGTAAAGATGATGCAGCAATTTGCTGCGCTTTCCTACTAAAAAAAAAAAAAAAAAAAAAAAGGTTGGGGCTTTGCACCCATATTTGTCCAAAGATTTGTGGCTATTTCATAAGTAAGTCTGCACTAAAGCACACTTTGTGCTATAATTCTGCCCAGTATTGTGATCCACAGCTAGTTCACTCTGGTAATAATAATATCCTCAGGCAATAAATAAGATGGGGTTGTTTCTTACGGAGCCTGAGGCTCTGGCAGCAGACTTGAAGTCAGCGTTGTTTACAGTTATTTGGAAATCTGCAGGCTAAGGGAGAGCTGGGCCCTTGTGCTGCTCCGAGCCCACACCATTGGAGAGCTCCCGCCCCCAGCCTTCCCTCAAGATGCCTGCACCGAGGGAAGCACACTGCTCTCAGGTTCCTCGCAGCAGCCTGGTGCACTCCAGGCCAATATTTTTAGTTTTTCCCCTTAAATTATGCAGATGCAATAGCCCAGCTTATTTATCTGTTCACTGAGGGATTCCGGATCTGATCTAGGCTGACTTCACTCCAGGTGAAAGCAGCCCAGCCATGAAAGGTGCTCAGCCCATGAGTTCTCTGGCTTTCCAGTGCTACACAGGCACCTAAAAGGCCAGGGGCAGGTTTCCAAGGAGACGGTGTTCCCCAGCCCCATTCCTTGTTTGCAATAGCACCAGCAGCAGAGGAAGGAGTAGGCGTTAAAGTACCAGAATTAAAGGAGTTTCATGAAGACAAAAAGATGCAGCCGAGACACGTTTTGCTAGGAAGGATGCTATGAAGTCGGCTCACTCTGCACTGCAGGGGGAGAGAGGGAAGGGGAGGGGGAGAGATGCTGTTGTTGACATAATATGTAAATTTTTACCCAGGTGTTTAAAGCCCAGTTTCACAGTCCGATGCAATCTGACAGTAGACTTAAGCAGAGATATTTATAGATGGATATTATATTCTGGTGTTTGTTCTGCTCCACAGTTCCCAGGGTGGGAGAAAACCTTCTGTGTAAGACACAAAACGAGTCCGTGTGGTCGCACGTCGCTGCTCCGTCGTGTGATGTGTATTTGCAAAGCACTGCCATAGCAACTCCTGTGTACTGGGCAGCTATTTGAGTACAAACTGCGCATCCACCTCTGCCACCAAGGAGCTGCTGTAAGAGGTCTGTAACCTAGCTGGTCTGTGACCTGGCAGGAGGGTGCCTGTTTCCCAGCAGCAGCTGAAAAGCAAACACTCACAGATCCATTTGTTTCTGCACGTGTGGCTCGTAAACAGCCACTAGCCCGTCACGTTTGTTGTGATCAGGCAAACTTCATCCTGATGATAATCAAACTTGCCACAGCACTCAACTTCCTGGAAGAGGGGCAAGCATTCATGAATACTTTAAGTGCATCAACAACTCAGATGTTGCCAGGGTGGTCCCATCTTGTGTGCGTTAGTGAGTGTTGCTGGCATTGGAATCTCAGTCCTAAGAGCCTCTGCTCCCCGTGTGGCAGGAAAGATGTACGTGAGTAAAGGCCATCATCTACAGGAATCAGAAGGCTGTGGTACCCTCTACCAGCTCACCACACCACAGCCCCCACAACAATTGCAGACAAAGTACTTTGCATACGTACTGGAGTCAATTCCGAGATTTCCTGCGTGCTTCCCAGAGGATGCAAAGTACCTCTTGGCTGGAAGGGTATTGTATTGGGTTGAAATGCTCTGTACAATGCAGGAAAGAGATTGGTTGTTGCAGACTTACAAATACTTTGGAGGTAAATCCTTCAGCTATATTTGTTAATCATGCTCACCAAGGCAGGAGTCTTCCCAAACTTACATGCTACCTCTCTCACTCAGCATGGATTTTGTTCACACTTCCACATACAGAAAAACAAAGACAACTGCTTCAGACCAGCCTATGTATTGTAGTATTTATTTAGATAGCAATGTTGATAAATCTGATAGACTTAGTTCCCTGCATGCGTGGCAGGGAGCCTGGCATGCTTAGTGCTCAGGGTTTGAGATTTAAGAGCAGAAGATTTACATCCCATCTCTCATGTGATTATTACAGGTCATAAGTAATGGAAGTTCGGGGAACTATAATTTTGGGGAACCAATTCTGCAAGTTTTAGCACTGACTTGAGTCTTAACAGAGTTTTCTCATTCATTAGTTTTGAAAGAGGAAGATTAAAAGCCCACATCGTTGCCTGAAGTATCACATTCCTCTTGTTCCACCACAAGGTTCTTTTCCATTTTTTTGGCAGAGTGCATGCAAAAAGAAAAAATAATTACCTTGTATTCTCCTGTTGTGCAGTAAAGAAGTAGTATGTGCCGTTGCCTTTGACCAACAAGGAGGATTGGATATTGTAACAAAAATGACTCTGCCTCCAGGACAGCAGAAGGAGGAGCCCAATAGGCCAGGGAACAGCTCCCCTCCCTGCCTTATCCCGGGTAAAGTGTCATTAGCGCCACTGGAGCAGTTGGTTACGAGCGCTCCCCCAGCTGAGGGTCTGCCCACCCGTGTGCTCGTTCCGCACAGGGAGTACAGCGGAGCCGCAGATCCTGCGCCACGCAGGGACCCCGGCCGTTTCTATTGGAAACAGTTCGTGCTGCTGATTATCACAGTGCTTCAGAAGTGCTAATTATCTTTTCTTGGTAATGACTAATAAATCCAAATGGAGAACAGTCCTAGAGGGTGTTTACTTGAAAATTCACTGGCTGGGTACCAAAGCAGGCACAGCACTGGCTGCTGCCATTTGAATTACAGTTATTTTATCAAAAAAATGTTTCATTTTCAGAGAGTCTTGGTAAAGAATGAGTTTGGCTAGTTTGTATTTCTTTTTAATGACAGCAGAGTGAGAAATAATTCTTTTTAGTGAAAAGACATCACTGCCATGACCTTTTTTCAGCCAAACCAACAGAGATTTGATAGTTGCAGTTCAGCCTACAAGAGGAAGGCTTCCCAGAGCAACTGTGCTGCGGCAGTAATTGCCTCTGGCTCAGTTGTATTACAGGCATATTTGACAATTATGCAATGGACATGTGGAGCCGAGACGCCTCTCCCTCCTTATTTGGTTAAGGGGAACTGCTTTGTGCCCGAAGGGACAGCTGTGGCACCCATCTGGGTGCCTGCCACCAGCCCAGTGGGTCTTGTTCGCCAACACCCGTCACTTGTGCTGGTTCAGTGACCCTCAGACTGCTCCCTCAGCCTGGCTCCAAGGGACGGTTCCCGTGCTGCTGAGTTGCTGTTTGGTGCTGCAGGATGTCAGTGCATGATCAGACAGAAGGTTGTTTTCCCAGGAATGAAAGGTGAAGCGTCCATCAGTCGGTGATGTTGGCAGGAGGGGAGGTAACCACTGACCCAGCAGTTGCCAAGATGGGTCCTCCAACTTCACTTCTAATGAACTGGCTTGTGCCTTCAGCTCCAGCAAACCAAGGCGGGTTCCCAAGTGACTGGATACTAAAAGATCCAGCTGGTTTTCCCACAGAAACACATGCCAGTCAGTGGCTTAAAACACTGATGGGGATGCAACGCTGCACCATTGCCTAGCAGCCCATGATGATACAAGTAAAGAACCTCCCTGAGCCAGTGCGCAGAGAGGTGCTCACCTTTTGCACATCCAAGCATGTCCTACATGCCACTCTGATGCTGTTGTCACGGGTGTCAGAATCAGTTTTCCATGTAACTTAATTTCTTTTGTCATTGTAAGATATTTCCACCAAATTTAATAAAATTGACCCTGTGGAAAACAAAAAATGCTCCTTACATTTCCTGCTAATTTTATTCATGCCACAGATGCTTTAAGCATTATGAAATGTCCAGTTGTTATATTAACTGGAACCCAGTGTGCCTAGGAGTTACCAGTTGCAAAGGGTATTTTGGCCTACACCCTGTAGTTCATGGGAAAAACGAGAGTGAGCATGCAAGCAGCGTGCCTTCAGAGAGGAATGGAGCCAGGAAAATGGAGCAATGTAGCTTCAGATGTTTGGATTTGTGGAGATTTAAGCGAGCGTCATGCTTTTCTTGTGCTTCATCCAGTAAAAATAAACAAAGGTAGTGTGAGAAACTCTAACATCGAGGTAATATGCAAATATTAAATGCTGTAAAGTTTATGGATTTACCGTACTTTGGCCACAATGCCATTAATCATCTTTTTGCTACGAACAGTTACTCCTGTGGTTATTTGGAAATAAAATGTTTCCATTCAAGATCTTCCAGAGCATTCTGTGCATTTACACATTCATCTTTTGGGCAGGTTTCAAGAGGGCCTGCTTAAAAAGTCCGTCCCTTAGTTTCATACTCAAATGAGATTTAGGATGAGGTTTTTGAAGAACATTTCTTGATAACTGTGGCTGCTTTGGTTTATGAGTGTACTCAGCATAACTCAAGCAGAACGAGGTTCCTCTGTGGCAATAACAGATTTAAGTCCTTCAGCTGCTCATACGGCCTTAGAAATTGATAATTGAAGTGAATAAAGTATTGGCTCTAACTTTTTCCCCATCTTTCTCTTGATACAGAGAGGGAGCAAAACACTCATGTGGGGGAGGGAGGGAGGGAGTGAGGGAGGGAGGAAGGGAGGGAGAGGGCTTCCATGTCCCCTCCAAGCAGGAGCCCAACTGGAGGCCTGATGCTGAACCCCAGCAAAAGCTGGAGAGTTGCATTGTTCAGTCCCCTCTGAGGGAGACCACTCCTCTTTGCTGGTACCTAGTGCTGGTACGTTACCTGGTACCCTCTCTGCATCACACAGATGTGTACTATTCCCTTTCTGTTTAAATGGGAAGAAAATAGGCCTTTTTGCCCTTCATTTTTGCTGGAAGGAGCTCCAGTTGGTTTGGGAGCTCTACCTTTAATACAGAATCACTTCTTCCCTTGCAGAGAACCAAGTTGCATTTCAGTGGTAATTTTGACATAATACTCTTGAAAGGTCATTAAGAATAACTTAATAAATTTTAATAATTTATTATATATTTTATATAATTTTTAATAAGTTATTCATACCTCCACTTCTTTCTGCACCAGAATGTTCAGATACGTATACCATATTCCTGCTTCATGTGAGGTCCAGATATTTAGTAGTTCCTGATATTTAGCAGTCCCATAAACTTCCCAAGAGAAGAGATGAGAAGCATTGCTGCTTCCCAGATGCTCTCTTCCATGACAGTCTCTGGCTATCAGATTTTTGTGGAGTCACCAAAGCACCAGAATTTATTGTCTTTGACCACATCTCTCAGGAAATGTCACATCCCAGTCAGACGTGCCTGAACCAGCCTTTGCAACAAAGGAAAAATGACCTCCTGCTCTTTAAAGACTGGTGTTAGAGAAAATAGACTTGGGCAACGCTGGCTTATTGCGTTGCCATTAGCAGCCACCAGAGCATTTAAGTGAGCTGTGGCTGTCAAGCCAGTTTCCTGTGCTGTGTTGTCTCCAAAACAAAGAGCAACACCTCACTCACAGCCAAAACATCCCCGCAGATCCACCAGCTGAAGGGTAGGATTCAAGGGCTTTCTCAGTGCTCCAACTTAAGCAAGTGTTAAACAATGGAGGAAAAAGTCCTTGCAGGTCATTGCCCTGAGTGTCAGAGCTGCAACTTTCAGGTCTGATCCCATTTAGAACTGATGCAGCTGCTGTGATCATCTGGCTAATGGAGGAGGAGAAGCAGGTAGGCAGAACACATGAATTTTATACATTGCAATGTGGCCTGAGAAAGCAAAAGAGCAATAAAAACTGCGGAACAGGAGATGTTTTCCTCACTGAGGAGCTCTCATAGAGGCAAAGCCCAGCTTCACAGCTTTTCTGACAGAAACATGCAAAAACCTCAGTCTGTGAGAGTAAGAGCAGATGCCAAGCAGCCTCTCACCAGCCTCCTGACTGCAAAGACCTCTCTGAACCTCAGTTCTGCCCCTACCCTGCACCAGAGACTCCAGCCAGCCAGAGAGCACAGGACCCAGACCCCTGCACGGCGTGCTTAGGGCAGATGGCAGTCCTGTGCCTGTCAAACAGCACGGTCCTCAAAGCAAACGCTTCATTACATTATGCATGACAAGTCAAACATCTTTTTTTATAATGCAGTTGTTTATGATATTGTAATTATGTCTGGAAACCAGGATGTTTGTGAATGAATCAGCAATAATTATCCCTGTATTTTGTTGTCCATTGAGAGGGGCTGACACACGCAGCCCGGGTTTGCAGTGCTGGGTACTGTTTCAAAAGGATGGGGGTTAAGGATATAGCGATTTTCTGGTCAGTGGAGGTTAGAGGTGATTTTGTGCTCAGTGTAAATGGCATTGTCTGGCAGAGACAATTAGCAAATGAAGCGCTGCCTCACCAGAGGCTTTGCAGCCTCTGAGTCTCTTCTTCCAGCCTGACAACAAACAGAAATTTGAGATGGTATCTCAGGTTTCCAAAACAGGAAGCTGCTAAATCCAGCAAGAGAGCAATTCATTTCCCACTTATAATGATGCTGCTTTTAAATCTCCTTTGAGGATACTGAAGTGTTTTCCAAAGGGTAGCAAGGGAGGTATTTCATTCCCATTTTTCACCAGATGAAAGACCAACTCTGCTAGGAGCTGAGCCGACAGGGGGGTGTTTTTCTGTGTAGAACTGGTTGCTTCACTGTGACTCAGGCTCTGTTCCTTTCTTGCAGTCTGCCTCCCACCCCTGACTACCATACCCGAGTCACAGCATGGCACAGCCCTCCTTCAAACCCCTTTTTCTTTCAAGGTCTTTTCTGTGGAGGAGGAGTTAATGGAAGTTTCCACTCACTTGTTATATTAATGCACTATAAATGACTTCTATAAATCATCAGAGTGGCCCACATCAGGCACAGGTTGGTGCAATTACAAGGTACAGAAATGTGCCTTGGACACCAGGTTCCTCTGGACAAGTGGTCCAGGTCTGGCCTTGGAGTAGTGCTGTACCAAGGAGATGAGTTATCACAGCCAAAGCTTTTATCTCTTTTTTTTTTTTTCTTTTCTCTGTTCTCCCATCATCTCCTCTTGGCTACTTGCAAAGTCCTTCCTGTTCAGCTGGCTGAACAAAATTAAAATTATTTCAAGCTACATTCCAAAGAAAAACTTCAGAGATTTTCAACTATATAAAGAGCTTTAAAAAGCTTCCAATTAAACAAAATATTGTTCTGACAGGACTCCTCAAGCAGTATCTTCAGTAACTGAGATTTATATGACCAGAAGTTTTGAGAGAATTGCCAGAAGGGAGAGCATTTTGAAACAAAACTTCAAGATGTTTAATCCTGAAACAATCGGTGCAGAACATCTAAGTTTTTTTTTGGTTTTGTTTTTGTCTTCCAGCCAAGAACTATTCATCAAAGTTATCTCAAGTTTTATATGTGGCTTCAGTTTTCTGGAACTTCACTTTTCAGCAAATGCCATGCTTGCAAGAGTTTAGAAGTGTTTTCCAGTTCCACTTTTTGTTCTCCTACGTGTCTAACGCTGAAGTTCCTGGTGTGAAAGCGTTCTCAAGTGCTTCTGCACAACTTTACCAAACCCTGCATCCACAGTCCAGCAAGCACAGGTGGTTTCCTGGAGAACAGTACCAACTGCTGAGTAAACACCAGCATGCGCTGCTCTGCACACCTGTGCACACAAGCTGGGATTGGCCCCACTGAAATAAACAGAGACCAGTCCCAAGCAGTTTTGGAAATCCCACCTCTGCAGTGCCAGTGACGGTGATTAAAATCTGCAGCTGCTTTTTTTTGGGATAGAAATTGGTCCTTAAATAGTCTGTGTCCTGCTACCAAAACAAGTGCCCTTTTACATGTAGCAAAGCACAGCCAAGTTCTGTGGGTGCAGCACCGGCAGCTCCCCTGGGCTGTGGCCGTGGGACTGAGGCTCAGCACCTCTCACAGGCTGAGCACAAACTGCAGCTGCAATTTCATATCAAGACATTTCTGTGCACACCTGCTTCCATCTCACCTCTCTCCTGGTCACTACCCACTGCTCAAGAGCAGCCTACTATAGAAATTTTCAGCTTTGTGTGATCCTCAGGAATTTTCCATGGGATGTCTACATCTGCAAGATTCACTAACACAAATTTCTGCATAGAATATGACCTTTCCACAAAGGACATGTTCAGGGTCTCGTACTAGTTGGCCACAGACACCCCTGGGATCTGTAGCTCACAGCCTGAAGACTGGAGACTTAGAACTTTTCTCTATGATTCTATTAGAGCTTCTTAATTAAAAGACCTCTTTGGGGACCTGAATTGAATTGGAAACCATGGTGATCACTTAGGTCAATCACGCACAGAGATGATTGCATTTGGGAGAGTGAGGTGGAAGATGGGAATGTGTGCATGTTGAAGAGCTTTAAGGAAAAAAAAAAAGAAACCCCCAAACATCTGTAAAAATGAGGAGCATTTGCAATAAAACAGTTAGAGGATTTGTCATATAGGGCTCACCATTCACTGCTGATTTAGAGACTAACAGCTGTCTGTCTCACTGCATTGAAAAGTGCCTTCAACTTTTATCTCTCTGACCATTTGATCAATGGATTGACAGTCTGTCCATTTTCTTAAACCTGTGTATGCACATTTTCACTCATGTTAATAACTGTACCAGGAAAACCAAAATGCTGAGAGCTGTGCTTCTGTCATCCTGCATGAGAGAAACATGTTACCAACCTACTACAAAACCAGAAATTTTCATCCTCATCCAGTGGGTCCTGTAACTTCAATATGCAGAACCTAATGTATAAAGAAATGCTCAATATCCAGCAAGTGTTTTTGTTCAAGAGTTGAATTTCACTGTTATAGTTAGAAAACACTCATTTGTAACCAGATCATGTTAGTAAGATTATCAGTTACGCCAGTTAAAACATAACTAAAACAAAGTTATGTGTTGTTTCAACTTACAAATCATTGTACTCTAGCTCCAGGACAATGAAGTTGCTTTTAAAATCACAGCACTAGAAAGAACTGTTTTAAAATTCACTGGGTTTTCTTATAGAAAATGACAACATACCTCACATTGACCTTAGCATCACCTTCTCCCTTTGCTCCTATAGTAGAAAAATCTAAATAGTTACAAGGGATGTTCCTTTTGTAAGTCACCACCAGAAATATGTAACCTTGCTTCACTTGTCTTTGCAAATTAATGTGTTTAGATCAGGACCTTTTATAGACTTGACACTTTCAGTTGTTCAGCCCTTGTGTGAAATGCTTTGTATTGCTCTTGAGAAATCTTACAGCCCCAATACACAGGGTTAAACTCTTGTAACATCTAGCAATAAATAAGACTGTTCATGTAATTCTTAGGAGACTGAAGGCTGTTGATCCATAATCTATCTTGCATTAGCAGTTGCTTACAAGCCACTTCCCTTTCTAAGGTGGAGGTGAAACACCAGAGCACAGAGGCTGCAGGAGCTCTGATCTTCCTCTCTCCATCACATTGATTCCTCCCCCTGCCACCTTCCAGGTCTCCTACTTACTCTGCAGGCAGTATCTGCAACACCTTCCACATGCACAGTCCTTCCCCTGCTGGCAACCATTCCATACTGAATCCACAATGTGCAAAGGGTAAAGCAGTAGCTGCAGATGTGCAGAAGCAGGAAACTTTTTTTTCTTTCTTTCAATTTTTTTTTACTTATTTCTTACTCCACAGTTAACTAACTGCAAGACTCAGATGTGCTGCCAGCTGGAGCATATGCATCTTTGGGACCAACCTGCAGCCCACCCTGATGCCTTTGCAGTCATTTCCAGGGCTTCCAAACTGTAAGGAGGCTGGAGTTTCAGTCAGGTTAATATTGCTTGCCAGCTCATTTCAGAATGCCATGGCTTGTATGATACGTGTAATTATTCCAAGTAGCCTTGTGCTGGAGCTTCCCCCTCAAGGCCAAAGTTTTATTCTATTTGTATTAATATCACCTGGAAGCTCCCAGGGAAGTGAGGAATCTTTGTTCTCTATTGACTTAGCCTGCAGGGTTATAATTATAGCTGTATAAGATACAAGGATGATGCAGCATGCACACAATGACAGGCCTTCTCACAGGAAAGGGAGAAGCAGCTTTGGGCCACAGAAGCAGGCTCAAACCCCAAACCACAACAGGATTTAAGGAATAACAGATCTGCTCCAACACACATCAGCATCACCACCTGCTTTCATTTCCATAGTTTGTCCCTGAAATAAGGCTACAGACTTAAAACCCACTGAACCAAATTTTTCCATTGCCTTCATTCCATAGTGCCATATGTCTGTGCAGTCAGAAACATGATGGCAGGTGAGTCACCCTGACAGGCATCTGCAACAGCTTCTCCTCACTTACCTCAGAACTCTACACCACTGCAGAAGATGGGCCAGAAAATGAGTCAGCAGTCAGGTTACCAAGGTCACTTGAAATTTTCAGTGACTAATCGTTCGCTTCTTTTATCACAAAAATACTATGTAAAGCCTCAGCGAAGCTTTGACACCAAAAATATCTACAGGTGCAGGCGTCTGCACACACAGCTTCCTGCAGCCAAGCACTTCTGTGTGGGTTACTCTGTTCCTGAGACGTCCTGGTTTTGCTACTTCTGGAATTACTAGAGTTGCCATGTTCCTGCTAGCAGCCTTCCTGACAGAAACATGTGCATACTGAGCATTGTTTTTCTAACTGAAGCAGGCCTTTTGCCAAAAAGTTAGTCTGATATTTTCCTTCATCTCCATTTGCTGTTGGAGAAATATTTTCCACAGCAGAACGTTAGCCACTGAGCCCGGTGGACAAATCCTGATAAAGGCTATTCAGAGAAGCCTTCCGCTTGCAATTAACATTTGCCCTTGGAAACTAAAGCCTTGTTATTATTTTCCTTTTCCCCCTCTGAGGGAGTTTGGCCCTGTATTGCCTAGTTCTGCTTTCAAAAGTCTTTGAACAGGGATGTGTATGAACACATCCATACTCCTCTGTGCATGGACACAGGAGTGCAGAATGAGATCTCACTTTTTGTTTTCAATATAATTAGTATGTTTATAGGAAACTTTTATGCTGTATGTTAATTTTCAGACCTGAAGCATGTTTTCAGACAACACAGAGATACTATTTCAAAATAAAGCAAGGGCATTAATAAAGACAGTACCAGGAAATCCACAAAGGTTGAGTGATTTTCTACAGAGTAACTCATTCTCCTAATGAGTTTGCTGCAGACAATGCTCTCTGCAAGCAGTGACTGTGTATGTATCTTTAATTTGTGTGTTTATGTAATTCATGGTGGTGCAAAATAAATTTCTGCGTAAAGTGTCCTAATAGATCAAGTGAGGCTATAATATTCTTCCAGAGCTTGTTCATTACAATATGCCCTGGCACAGAGTCCAGAGGGAGAGGAAGCCATTAAACATTAAGCAAAACAATTGCTGTCATCCTCCAGGGGGACTGGCTTTGTAAATGCTAATGTTAATGCTGTACAAAAGAGTTGAGTATTCTGGTAAAATTAGAATGGTAAAAGAAGGCAAGCACCTTGTCCTCGATTTCATGAGATTGGTTGGATAGCTAACGATATTTGGATCTTTGTCCTAGAAGAACAGAGCTCATTCTCCCCTAGCCACAGACTGGGCACTCCTAAGAGTTAATTGTTACCAGCAAACAGAAAAGACTAAACAAAAAAACCCCTGACGTTTCCAGTGTTTTCTATCCTCAAAGCTGAAACTCTCCCCTGTGTGTGTTTTCAATTTAACTAAAATAGATCGCTGTGTGTAAACAGCCACTCTATCTGCATCATTCATATTTGATGGACTAGTCAGTACAACAGATACTTTTATCCATCCTGTAAGTGATGAGAAACTAGACACTTCAGTGTCTTGTGCTCCTCTCAGTTAACATGAGTGGCAGCAGCTGTTATTTGAGGCTCCCTAACATGTAATGTTTGATGTAGAGACGGGAAAACTGGAGATATATTTAGTGGAATTGGATATAACAAATGTAACTTCCATGATCAAGCCCTCCCAGGACAATATGCAGGAAAGCTCTGGCCATGTTTGTGAACAGCAACCCAGACACTGGTGTTCTTGGGCTTTAGAGGCTGTGTAATAATAATATTCTTAGCAGGTTAACAAGTGACTTGCAGGAAAGGTAGGGCATAATTGCAAGATGCCTTGAAATTGGCAGCAAAGCGTGGAGGTGGTCCAGAGCACCACTGCCAGAGACTGTAAAGCACACACCGAGTAGATGAACTTGTGTTTTAAATTATGTTCTGCACATACAACTTTATGTGCCTGTGAGAACCAAGTAAGCAGACTTTTAAATCCATTGGAAACCAAGAGGAGATATTGCCATTTCCTTCTGCTTGGGAGAGACAAGGGTAGATGGTTGACAAGGGAACAAATGTAGCATCCCAGAAACAGCACAAAAAGGAGGGCGATCCTTCTTTGAGCAGATCTGTAAAGGCAGTCACTCCTCGCCCAGCTCACACAAAGGTGTGTTGGTGGTGGCAGTGAAATACCAGAAATTTCATTTAAAAATGAAACCAAGCTTCTTTCAGTGAGGGTGGTCAAGCACATGAATGGGTTTCCCAGAGGGGCTGTGGGCCATACACCCTTGGAAACAGACAAAACCCCTCCAGACCAGCAACCTGCTCTGGCTGGAGAAGGGGATAGGACTAGGTGATTTCCAGACATAAAATCTCTACCATGCTGTGATTCTGTGAAAGGGAAGCTCTCCAAGCAAGGCCATGGGCAGAAAATTATGGTGGTGGTGTTTGGCAACAGCTTTTGGAGGAACCATGTGGATATACCAAAAGAAAAGACTTCCTTTTCCTTTGCTCAGCTGGTATGCCCACCCCTGCCACAATACACACCTCCTGTGCTAGCACAGAGGGAGAGAGGAGATGAAAAGTCAATCCCATGGCCGGAGTTTCAGAGGTCTCAGACCTGGAAAGAGCAGATGAGAAGAAGACCTGTCACCTGCTTTAGGTCATATTCCAGGGGAGCTCACTAGACCTCTTGCCAGCTGGCATTTTAGAGAGCCACCCTGCAGACTGAGGGGTTAAAATCTCCTTAAATCTCCTTAATCTCAACTGCTTAAGTGCAGTTGCTTCATTGTGGCCTCACTGGAGAGGGCAGCTGCAGCCCAGTTTTTGAATCTCTGCTCTGAAGCAAGAGCCAATGGAAAGGAAATGGTAACTTCTGTCTTCTCTGGGAAGGAGCTGGAGAAGGTTTGTGCTAAGGTCATTTTAATATTAGGCCAAAGGTCCAAGAAGCACCAGACAAACAGCTCTTTTTTTCCAAATAAAGAGTTAGTAACTCCATGGAGATACAATTTTCTCCTCTCATTTTAGCCAGGCTGGCCCTTCCTTATTCCTGAGGGAGCACAGTCATTTCTTGGGCATGTTTTTATATTTGCAGCTGAGAGACAGGAACAGGAGATGGCATGTGCCCACTTGTGGGTTTATGGCACAGGGCCTCTGCAGAGTGCAGAGCTGCAGGACACAGGCTGGCCTTGAGGGATGGGGTCCATGCAAAGCCAGGCTTTGAAGGGTTCTGCAGCCAGCAGTGCAGCCAGCTTCTGACAGCCTCTGTGCTGGGCGTTGTAACGTGCCTATAGCGAAGGTGGGAAGATCGCTTCTCTCTGTTACTAAGAATACAGTCAGGGAAACATTACCCTGCAAATTGCTTTAATATGCATCACACTGCCACATATACTTTATGACTCTATTTGCACCCTGTGTGTCGGTTCAGCTCATGCCCACTGCTGCTGCCAAGCTCTTGCAGCTACACGCTTTTCCCTCACATGCACAGGAGAAACAGGCAGAGCAGAACACAAGAAGGCTTTCCGTGAGGCTTCTGCTGAAAGGCAGGGATGGGGCTCACTTCCTACCCCACAGCTCTGCTTGGATCCACCAACAGCAAGCCATAAAGCAGAGAAAACTGTTCAGGGGGCATGAGGAAAAACTGAGTGACTCAAAGCTGTGGGCAGGGGGAGAATGCAGAAGCAGGTTAAATTTCAGATGCACTCAGCCCAAGTCTGTGACACAATCCATGAGATGTGGGCAGCAGAGAGACCCACCTTGGGGAGTTCCCCTTTGCTTATGAAGTGACTCACTGGCTAAGGGGAACAAGGCAGTGGGTGACAGACACACTACTGAGGTGACCTGTAGCTACAAGGGCCTCATGGACAGCACGCACAGAAAGCAGAGAGAGAGGAGAAGTGAAAGGCTCTGGCTCCTCCTCATCATTTGGTGGATGAAAGGCTGAACATGACCTGGCCATGTGTGCTGGTAGTCCGGAAGGCTATTTGTATTTTGGGCCGCATCAAAATCAGTGTGGGCAGCAGGACAAGAGAGGTGGTTCTGCCCCTCTGTCCTGCTCTGGTGAGAGCCCACCTGGAGTGCCTGGAACCCCCAACACAAGAAAGATGTTGACCCATCAGAACAAGTCCAGAGAAGGGCCACAAAGATGCTCAAAGGGCTGGAGCACCTCTCCTATGAAAACAGGCTGAGAGAGTTGGGATTGTTCAGCCTGGAGAAGAGAAGGCTCCAGGGAGACCTTACAGCACCTTCCAGGGTACAAGAGAGCTGGGGAGACACTTTTTCCAAGGGCATGGAGTAACAGGACAAAGGGAATGGCTTTAAACTGAAAGAGGGGCAGGGTTAGATTAGGTATAAGGACGAAGGCTGTTTACAACAAGGGTGGTAAAACACTGAACAGGTTGGCCAGAGAGGTTGTGGATGCCCCATCCCTGGAAACATTCAAGGTCATGCTGAAGGGGCTTTAATCAGCCTGATCCAGTTGAAGATGTAGCTGCTCCCTACAAGAGGGGTTGGACTAGAAGACTTTTAAAGGTCCCCATCAAACAAAACTATTCTGTGATTCTATGATCTCCATGTGGAAAAGTCTGCCATAACTAAAGGTACAGGGAGCAGGAGTTGTCCTTTCTCTGTACCTTGTCACCTCAGATGAGAAGTACAGCTGGTTACTCATCTGACCTGTTTATTCTGCTGTGCACTGCAGCTGGCTGCAGAAGGGGGAACACGAAGCAGATCCTTACAATTTAGTGCTGTTCCCAGGCTAATAAAGATGAACATTCCTTTTGGGGGCTGCGGACAAAGGCAAGATGCTGCTATGCCTCTCTCCCGTGAGTACCTAAAGCCCTAAAATTTGAACATTTGGGAATTTGTATATATTCCTTATCTTAAACTATTGCTTAGCAACAGACTTTAGCCAAGGACATGTTTGTGCAACTGTGAGGCATATCCCTATCTGCCAAGTGCAGAGCAATAAACACACCTTTCCAAATTATCTCTGCTAGGATCACGTATGTAGCAGATGATCAAACTGAGCAGAAGGGTATCTGCTGTATAGGCACTTGGCACTTTGGTAATGCTGATAAAGTGATTTCGACCTGGGGGAATCAAAGCCTTTTCACTGCAGGAAAGGTGTCTTTGCATACCAAGTAGGTTGCAGATGGAGGAGCACCCAGCAGGGCTTGGTGTGATGCAGTTCTGTGGCTGCTCCTCCCACGTGGAGAGGAGTGATGTGTTTATGTAGAGAGCCTCAGGTGTTCCCCTGACACACTGCTACATGTGTGCAAACTGATGAACAGCCCTGTTTTGGAAAAATAACCCACACAATCTTATATATGATTTTAGATACCATCTTGGTATCTATCAACCCACTATTTTATCAAGCACTTAAGAGATCAAAGCTTAACCCCAGTATTTTACCTCAAACCGGGTTGCACCTGACAGGTCAAGGTTTTACTCCCCAGTTATCTCACAGAGGAATTTTTTCCCTTCCTGTCACCCGTGGTTGTACTTTGCCACAGTGAGGCACAGTGCAGTGTAGCACACATCTGTATGATAACTAGGCCTGCAAATACAGGTGAGCACACAGGCCCTCCTCTCCTCCTTGTACCCTTGAGCCCCAGCAGCTGGTGACTGTGCTTTGCAGAAAGGTCCCCTGGAGAGCTCACAGCAGCTTTCTGCACCTAAAGGAGCCTTTCCTTGGCTATTAGAGAGATGAATTTCACTTCACGGCTGGATTCAGGGGAGAAGAATCGCTTCCCTGCTTAGCGCAGGGGTGGGATGCACTGAATAAAGGGGGCGTAGCAGCTGGGAAAAACCCTGGAGTGGTGGAAGGAGGCAGCAGCCCCTCCTCTCACATGCTCTGTGAGAACGTGGGTGCCCCTGTAGCATATCACAACACAGCAACACACACTTTGCTCCGTTCCTTGCCACTGTGCATGCCCTGTCCCCTGTGTACCAGCATCACAGCAGTGCATGTGCCTCTCAAAAGGGCAGTTTGAGAAGCAGAGGCAGGCTGTTTGCAGGTTCTCCCCCCACAGCTGCACAGTAATTGCTGAACTCTGTTTTATGATGTTATAAGAGCTCACATTGTCACTTGGAGGGCTTGGGGAGGCAGAAGGCAACCTTACATGATCCTTATCTCTGTCAGACACAGCTCATAACACCATCATTGAGGCAAAGGCCAGGCACACTGATGCTCCAGCTGCTCCCTACTTCCAAAGGCACAATAAAACTCTTAATTGCCCACACAGAGATACAGCAAAGGAAGAGAAGACCTTCAGACTGAAGGAAATATGAGGCACTTAACAGTGATCAGCAGACAGCAAGTTAAGGAAGTCCCTGTGGACAGACCTGTTGTAAAGAGTATCAAGCAGTGTAATATCAGTGCTGACGTAAAACTAAGCAGTATGCCAGACTTGTGGCAGCTTTTTGGTTTTAAACCAGGTTTTAAACAATACATTTAAACTCTTCGTAAGTCATAAGCATTTGGAACAAAAGCTGCAGTCAGGTCTACACCATCTTAAGACAAGCTCACATTAACGGCCACGCTGGCAAGAAGGAAATTGGTGCTCAGTGCTGGAATGTGCTGGACACCTACACCTCACACTGGAATCAAGACTTGTGCATGCTCCAGCTCCTCTCAATTTCTCACCAGTTCAAAGGGGAAGTGGAGGAACACAGAGTAAAAAAAGAGGAGAAAGAGCAGGAGCCCCTGTTAGCTCTCACTCATTGTACCCTATGGCTCAGAAAAGCAGATTCAGTCAAGTTCCCAAAGCTTTCCCTCTGTGCTGCTCAGTCTATCAAGTCCGAGTACATCACTGCTGGGGGCCATCAAGAAGAAGAGGTAGTCCTGTACCACCAGCAGCATCAAACCACTTTTGTCAGGGCTCCACGAGCAGCAGGAGTACAGGGGATTAAAATCCTTTCTGAAATTCTGACGACAAGAGGAAACACAGCTCTCCCATTATCCTCCTGCAGATAAATATTTGAAAGCAACTATAAAGAAAACTCAGCCATGCATCCCCTGCTACCTACCCGACAGCCACGTCAGTACAATGGGAGCCACCTTCAGACAAACAGCAACACAAGGCGGTTTATTGTGCCAAGCTCACGGGCATCGATCTCTATCAATTTCTACTCAACTCCATTTTAGAGAGGTATCTGTTTATTTTGAACCCATCAGAGGATGTATTTTCACAGTGGGAATACCAGTATCACAGACCACGAGGGCTGTTCGGAGAGGGGAGATGAGAGAACAGCAGAACCACTTCACCCACTCGAAGGGGAACCCGAGGGTTACAGTAGCAGAAAACATAAATGGTGGCAACAAACCTGTAGATCAGGTTGCAGGTTTGAGTTATTCATCGGTCTTTTCCTTCCATTCCGGGAAGGAGAGGACAATGTAACCGCTTCTCACAGACACTCATTAAATCAAGCACGGCAGATCCTTTCACATGCAGGTAACCTGAGAGCAAAGGCTAGCCCTTAACCTGGCACAAGTCAAGAGCTGTCTTCAGCAGACAATAGCTGAAGTGTTGGTGGCAGCGCACAAGCACGTACACTTATTGACTTCTCCACCCTGGGGCAAGCAGGCTGGTGGGAGGGCTTCAGAAATGGGATCTTAGGATCTTTCCTAGAAAACAAAGTCAAGGCCAAGGACACTTATCAGGAAGGACAGCAGCTCCCTGGGCCATTGAGTGTGCCACAAAGCAGGGCTCTTGCTGACTCTGTAGTGCTGAGCACAGGGAAGACACACCTAATTAACAGTGCTGCAAACAGGGAAAGAATCAGGCTGTCTGCAGCATTCTCACTTAATTTCCTTTTCTGGACTAGCATTTCTGAACGCTTCTTGAAAGATCTCCCAGGTTCTTCATGTACTAGAAGAGCAAAAGATCTCCCAGGCAGATGTGTCCTAACAGGAGCTGGGTTGGCAGGTCTGGCAGTAAAGCAATTCAAGAAACCTTTGCACTTCCCGACACTGAGTGGCATACAGTTCGTAGGCACAATCAGACTCTTCTACATACACTTTGTCCCAGTCATTTACATGGAGCACAAAGGAATCTGTTACTTACAGGGACTGACAAAAAAATGTAGTCTCGGGCTGTCTCCCCCCTATTACAAGTGCTCACAACACAGCTGATGGCTGCCTAAACTGTCCTCTTCTTTTGGGAGCTAATTTCTCTCAACCTCCACAAGAGAAATGACCTTTAGAATTACTCAAATTTCAAGACAGTCCAAAGTCTGATTCAGGATTGGATTCACCCTGAACTAGATGCAGTAAAGCCACAAGGATCTTTCTCTTAGTGTTTACAGCCTAAGCAGATAATGCCTGGGCTTGCTAACAGAGAATGAGAATTCAGTTTGTCCATAGATCACCACCAGGGCACAGGGGGCTGAAATACAAGTTGCATTTCTTTAACACCAACACAGAACTGGAGGCAAGCTGGGCAGCACACAGACCCCAGCAGCAAGTCCCTTCCCTTGCCCCTTCAGGAACACCATGCTGCAGAAATGGGAAGCAGGGCACAGGCAGACCTGGTTGGTAAGTGCTCAACCACGCTACTGCCAGTATCTAAAATGGCTCCCATGTGCTAAGTGTAGTAAGCCACTCTATTTTACCTCATAGCCTTAGCTAGTTACTGATTACCAGAGCCAATTACATCACTACAAATACTTCACGGGATGCAAAGGCATCCTTCATCTGAGGGACAAGAACAAGAACAGTCCCACCTCATGCTGGGGGCAAGTCTGCTCAGGATTGCCCCAGCTCTTCTGAAGCCTTCCTGTAGCAAAGGAAGAAATATCAGAGGACATTAAAGCTTTCTGCTTTGATGTGTCACAATGAAAGTGATTTATGGTGCTTGATAAGGGAGGGCCTCTCACCCCCGTAGTTCTTCATTTGGTCTTGCTCTCTTTCGAGGCAGGTCACACCCATCTGCCCCACCTTCATTCTCCTGGGTCTTTCTATATGGAAAAGAAATGACACACCACAGTATCTCTTTTCCTTTGGGTGTACCAGGGGAACCCACCTCCTCTCCTGGCTAGGTGGAAAGCATCACACCAGCCAAGAGAAACTCCACAGGGAGGAAGATTTAGGAAAATTGTGAGAGACAAATGAAATGAGGAGGAAGTGTTTCTGTGTTGCTATCAACCCCTGTTCACAGGGGTCCCCTGTGCAGGGTGACAACTCCTGGCCGTGCTCACGTTTCTGCTCCTAAGGAAACACCACCCTCCAGATGGTGGCCTGAGCACACGGCGCACCTCAGCATCCATGCTTCCCTCCTTTCCATTTCACCCAGAGTACCAGGGTGACCCTTTTCACTCCTACTAGGGAAACTAAGCCACCAGAGAAGGCTGTGAAGCATCGGCTGAAACAAGAAGGGATTTTCTCTGTCTCAGCAGCTGGACACCTTCCTGGCACAGTACATCAGTACGGCACAGGTGCTGCTAACACCAGTCAGCAGATGAGGCAGTCACGCTTGGGGCACCAAAGCCACCTTGCAGATTCCACTGCCAAATTAAGAGCAGAATATTTGACTGTCTTATAAAAGCAGTTCAGTGTTTCCTGAGTGAATCTGAGCCACAGCACTGTGTAGAAAGCTTTTCCTGCCTGGGGATCACCAGGAACCACTTAAATAAAACACCCTCAGGAAGGTTCTTGCTTGCTTTTGTTTGCCATTAGCGAAGACATATCCTGTCTCACCAATCCCTCTGTGTTAATGCAAAGTTTTCCAAGACTTTGCTCAGCTTCCCATAGAGGAGAACTACATTGATGTAACATTTTTTTTATTTCAAAAGCTTATTCCACATTTTCCCTTGGCCATGTCCAACTTCACTTGCAGTATTATGACCCAGTTATTTATTTCACTCACCTAAGCAGAAATCTAAAGCTGCACCTACACTGGGAACATGGCACACTGCATCAACTTATGAACAATGCATTCTGCATTTTTAGAACTACTTCAAGAAAATTATTAAAAACAACAAAAACAAAAACAAAACACCAAAAAAACCCACCAAACAAATCAAATAAAGGTAAACTTTACATCTGTAAAGTGCTCAGTTTTTCAGGTCTCAGGGGAGAGGGTCCTTACACCTTGCAAGTTTGACGTCTAATTTGAACTGTATGGATTAGAAGGCATTTCTGAAATATTTAAAACCAGTGCATGGAAATAAAGGCCATTCCTGATTTAAAATGGCTGAACTGGTTTTCCTCTTGCCCACATGCATGAAACCAGTTTCAAAAGGAAACAATCTGGAAGAGTTCAGCTCAGTACATAAAGTTTCAGAAAGCTGTAAGCAATAGTAAGTGCCAGAGAAAGAGCAAAAATAGAATTAAAAACACTTTAGGAACCTTAACCAGCACAGAAAGCACAGCTCCCACCAGAGCCCTTGGCTCCGACAGACACATAACACACACGCAGGGCTCTCAGAACACAAGCATTCCCACTGAAGTCAAAACTTTAAATTATACATAGACTGAAGTACAATCCTAAAATCCGGCCAGAAAATAAAATATGCAGAGTTTGCACCTTCTTCTATTGCCATCAATAAGTACATTACCTTAAGTTTAGAGCCTTCTTTTCTGATTAACATTTACCTAATTGTAGTTTCTTCAAATTTCTTTTCAGGTTTACTTCTACTTGTTCTGCCAGAGGGCTGTTCAGGTTTTTTAGAAAAATTACTCAATTGCCTTTCCTCCCACACCCCTGAATATTTTTTCTTCCTCTGAGTTGCATGGCCTACAACTCCCTCTTCATTTGTAGTTCCTCTGAGCCCTCTCTGAGGTTCTCCCAGGTGAGAAATCGTGTTTGGAGAGAGGCAGCATTGCCCTCCTCCTTATATTCCTGATGCTGTTTTGGAAGCTGATGAAGATGACATGCTCCCAGCCCAGCCTGCAGTAGTCCATGCTGCTTGGGAAAACACCTTGTGGGTGCACAGCTTCCAGGCCCTATTGTTGCCCACACAAATCAAAACCAAGAAATACCAAATAAAGGAAGGAATAATGAGTGGTCAACTTCCAGGGCTATTAGAAAAGGACTTTGTTTAAGAATACTGTGTTGCAAAAAGCTCTGAAAGATCAAAATTAGAGCCCAGCCTCTCTTGTGCCATGCCTAGATCCATGACAAATGCCTTGAGAAGCCATTCTCATTGTGACCTCCAAAGCAGCCATCAGAGGTGAGAGGTCATTATCTCTGCTGATGTGTAGGGAAGTCAAAATAACAAAAAGATGAAATTACTTACCCATGGTCTCCACAACTCTTCAGTCCCCACCGAGTGCACTGCTGAGTCACGCTGCCTCCAACAAACAGGAAGTCCAGTAAAACATGTCCAGGAGAATCTCAGGATTTTGCTCATTGACAAGCATGCACAATCCTGTTTTCAATTCACTGACTTGCGTTCTTAGAGGGAAGCGTGGGCATCAACCTCTGCAAAAGGCTCAGTATGAGACACAGGCTGAGAGTGAACTAATTTTAAAAAGCAAGCATCCCTTTGTTACCTTCTTAGTGGAACTGGTGACCAGGCTGTGGTGTGCTGTGTGCTAATGGGACTCATGTTCACTCCCTGAACATGAGCCAATATGGGATTCCCAGGCTCTTGGCTAAGTCAGTGCAGCCAAACTCTTACTTCAGTTACTTACCTTTTTAACTTTACTTTCTTTTACTTATTCCTCACTCCTGGCACTCAGTGTGTTGCAGATTTAATTATTTGGCATTACAGGGATTTCCAAGCCAGATCTGAGGTTTGCCAAAGCATCCGTACCATCCAAAGTATCAGGGCTGACATGTTAATGAGTCTCTGATAAAGTCCAGGATTGATCAGCAGGCAGCATCAATTTAAACAAATTCCAGACTTAATTTTATCTTTCAACAAGGAAATAATTTTTCTCCCCACAGGATCTGCAACCACTGAACCACTGAAGATCTATACTGGTGCAGAGGGAGCCTGCAGTGAAATTCAGTGTGAAATAAACCATCTAATTGGTATTATTCAAGCTGAAAAGTAATACAAGTAACCAAGCACAAGCAAATTACACTGGATTTCTTTTTAAACTTTTTGGCTGTAAACGCACAAAGTTTTACATACAGCACTTCTATAACAATATAGGCATCTAAGGATTTTTCATGTTATTTTGAATTTTATAGGTTGTAAAACAGGATGTAATTGGAATAGGACATTGAAACAAGATAATTATCTCCTGCTGCTTCAGAAATAAGGAATAAAAAAGAACTGTGTATATATTTCCTCCTCCAAGGAAGAAATAAATGTACTGTGATGATGTCTTGTTTCTGGAGAAAGAATCATTGGGTTGTGATTTGGAGTTTTCTAAATACATTCCTCAAAGGAAGGGCTATTCAGAGGTGTGGATGGGGGACAGCACATGCTAATCCGTCCCAGGGCTACCTTGAGTATCCAGACACTGGTGATAATTCAAGTCACAGCTGAAAAGGAAGTCTTGGTTGTGCTTATCCTTGGGTAAGCTGAAAATGGTCTCATCCTTGTTCATGTTTCCTTCTCACAGCTGGCTAAGTAGACTAAGCCCATAGTCACTGAGAGCTGGATATACATCCAGATCCATCTCTGGATGTATATCCCTAGGGTCATCATGTTAATCAAGTTGTTTGTTCAGATACTTCACAAAGAAGTCACGTCAGACATGTGATGAGGAGTTGAAAGTAGAGGAAATAGAGATCGTTTTTCTCCACATCCAGACAGACAAGAGTGACAGATTACAGGACTCACAAGTGCCAACCAGGTCACATACTATTCCGCCATTCTATTGAGGGATTCTTCATCCAATAAAGCAGTACACACTTTCCTGGCAGATAGAAATTTCAAGATGCTGTGATACTTACAAACCTAAGTCAGCAAGAATCGTCACACAAGGAACAGAGGTTAATGCCCTCTTGGCCTTTGCAGTTTATGATGAATGTTATTTGCCTTTTTGTCTCTCATATGTTTGAATTTTATCACTCCCCTGGCACTCGAGTTGTGTATCTTTCCCAATGCAGTGATAGACCTGGAAGATGAGTGATTGTTTCTTCTGACTAATACAGCATCGGCATAAAAACCAAACCAGTGTTCTCAGACACATTTTAGAAAGCTATTATCCCCACTTTGGAGGAGACAAAGCTGAATATAGCTGTTAAGCAATATGCTCACCTTTATCCATTTTGCCAAGAGGAAGAACACATCCATTACTCAAACTGACGAGCACATGTCCTGCCTTCTGTATTCTGGTGTCATAGACCTTGGCAAAATGTAGTGACCTTTTCTCACATGTGATTTTGCTTTTTACTATTTTTTTTTTATCTCTCACCACCATAATTGTTTACTTGAAGTGTTAGGTCTTAATTATAGTAAACGGTTTTCCATTTCTGTACAGATGGGAAATGCACTGGGATAGAACTAGATGGTTTAAGTTCATCATCTGTTCATCTCTTGACAGAGATCAATATAGATTAGAGGTAAGTCTCTTTATCCATATTCATTTTCAAAACCCAAAATTATATGCAATAGATTTATAATTAAGCAGGAGTGATGATGTTTTTGTACAGCTTACTTAAATGGATTTGCCACGATGCATTAGAGTAGAAGCTATAAAACCCCACCAGATGTTGTATTTCCCCCCGCCCCCACTCTGTGTTGCAATTTGCGTGAGAGTCCTACATTGTAAATAAAACTTGAGGTCAAAGTTTCCTAACCTGAGGATCTGTTCTATAAACTGTGCTGACTACCCAAATCAGATGTCTTCATTTACAGGGGGGATGAACAACCCCAGGTAGGAGTAAAATCTGAATTAAACTCAGGGACTTACGCACCTGAACAGCACAGCAGCTTTGTGTTCCTAAGCTTGCTGAACAAAATTTTTTGTGTAGCTTCTGCCTCATAGCCCAGATGTTTACATTTCTGCCACAGAAAAAACCAGCTGAGTCTCAACACTGTGAGGCCAATTTTACAAGTGAGCTGCAGCAGGGATCCTGCCCTGGGTGTTGCTCTGCCCCATCAATGCCAGCCCTCCCAGGAGGAACACACAGCCCCTCCTCACTGTCCAGGGGACAGTCAGCTGGGCAAAACTTGGCACCCTCTGCACATCAGCAAAGTGGTTGCAAGATTTGCTTCCTGCATTGACAGATTTGAAGCAGGGATTGGAACTCACAGGGACTTCGTGGAAATACTTGGGTTTTGGTCTCAGCCTGAGACACAAAAATGACAGATTGCATAAAAGTGAATACAAAGCACCTGAAACTCAAAGAGATAAAAGAGTACCTCTGAGTTCAAGACTGGTACCAGCACGACTGGCAAGCATTTCACTCTATTCACCTAGTGAGGACATGAGAGGACACCGGGCCCATGATTCTCATCTCTCAGTTGGCAGAGCTGAGCAGGGAGAGACCTTGCAGGTGAGATCTTGTCCTCACCGCATGCAGGGCGGGTTTTACCACTGGCTTTGGTGGAGCCAGGCTTTCACAATACTCCGTGCTTCACTCACAGTGAAGTCACTGGGGTTATTCATGTGGCAGAGATACTAGGTGCCCTCATGTTACGCAAAAGGGTAGGCTTGAGCAAGGACCTATTAAAATCAACATTACACAACAGCTCCCATGGGGAGCTCCTTTCCTCCAATTATTAGCCATGGTGATTAAGTGTGGTGGGTGACTCACAGACCTTACATTGCCCATCAACAACAAAAGACTTCTGGTGTTAGAAAGATGCCTTTAAAGTGTACTCTTTACCATATGTAGCTCACAATATTTTGAGCACCAGTAGCTATGATGTGAATCATCTCGATGCACTCAAAGTTTGTTGCTGCTTTGATTTTTTAAACAAACAGCATGCATAATAGCACTTGGAAAGCACAAGATCACCCCAATCAAGCAATAAAGAATAAGCAGTGATGCTGATGAGGAACTTTAACTTCACACAGTGGTTTCTAGCAGCCTGGCTTTACAAAGTGCTACACATCCTGCAGGTTGTTGATGCAGCTCAGACAATGAGCACATAACTGAGGAAAAACATCCTGCAGTGTATACGCCAAATTATCAGATCCTAGAGTAAAAGGAGACAGTTATTTGTCAGTTCAGGGGTCTTTCATATTTCCAAAGAGCTGGTTAAAAAACTGTCTTAATTTTTGAGCCCTCCATACTATTTATATATTTATATATATATTTCTATTTTCATTGATGCAAGTACTTTTAAGGAAACAATATACAAGGAAGAAACTTCTTATGAGCACTGGTTTCAAAGTAAGTGAGTATCTTGAAGAAACACCAGAATTAAAAAAAAAAAAATTGCCTAAGAAAATAATTTAGCACTTCTAGGCAGCTAATTTTTTTTTAAACCCTGCCCTTTAGTCTCTTGGATTGATTAATGGAACATTTCTTGTTTGAATAACTCAATGCCATGGAACAGTATTCCAATCACAGTTGATTATAAATTAACACTCATTTTAACTGATGCAGATAATTGTGTCAATGTCACAGCAAATACATTATCAAACATTACATATGGATGCTGTAATATAAACAAGAAGCTGAGAACTTCATAATCTTCCAGTGCACCACTACCAACTAATTCCTAAATTTTTCATCATTGTTTAGACTGTAAGATTTCACAGAATAATTTGCTACTTATAAACAGTAGATGCAACTCTTTTCCTAGGTACAATTAGCAACAAAAAGGAGGAAGATTTCCTTTTGTTCAGGGAATTGGAAAAGAAAGTATCTTCCCTGAACTGCCATGATAGGCCATATTTCCCTCCTAACAGGCAAAGAAGAGAGGGAAAAGGACTAACAGAAGAGTTCTAAATAAACTCCTTTTTCGATATAGAATGAAAGGAAAACACAGCTGCTGACAGCGCTGTGGGCAACAACCTTTGCCTCAGTTTCCTCTGCTTGGTGTTGTGAATGGCTGGTAGGGATATATTCCTTTTTTATATTCCTTTCTTGCTTTTCCCTCTCTGGGGAGTCACACTCACGTTTTGTGAGTTAACGCAGTCCCAGTCTAAGGCAGCACATCCTGGTACCTTCTTTTCCAGTCCTCAGAGCAAAACACTACCTGTCACCTTTTTTTGCAATAGTCTTCTTGCCATTGTTTGCTGGACAGCTCGAGCTGCTGCAGGGCTCAGCCAGGGTTTTCTGCTCCTTTCACTAGAGCTTTTTAACCAGTGGGCTTTAGATGTGCAAATGAGAGCTACACTTTCTAGAGCAGGACTGCAAACAGATATTTCATCCCTGAGATACTCTGATCCCCACTCTTCATTCACAGAAATAACTGCAAGGTTTAAAATAAATGTAGACTCATCCTATTGAGCTAAAGTGCTTTGGTATATATAACAAGATTCCGGCCTCCCTTTTTTCTTTTTCTTTTTTCTTTTTTTTGTCAGTAACACATTAAAGGCTTATTTCTGATAAGATTAGACTTGATAGACACTGGTATAAAACTCTCATGTTATTTTAGATTTCCTGTCATTTCAGGGTTAGAGGAGAACTGACAAGGAACATTATTTAGGGAAGTTCCTCTTAATATGAAACTGAAGTCCTATCCATATCACTCGTTTGTAGACGTTGACAGCAAACTACACCATAACTCAAGCTTTCCTCTACATATTCTTATCTCATTTTAAGTCCAAGCTTGAAATTGTTGCAATTGAGGCAATCAAAAGCAATCCAGAAAAGGCATTTCTAGTTGTATTTGGAAGTTGATCTCTGCCATTAAAAAGATACATAGCAACTCTGTGAAGAGGAAAAGCACATTAAAATAGCCTCAGCATATTATGCAATACATTTTCTTTGTATTTATATGTTTCTTTCTAATGGCTATGCTATTTTTTACTGGGAAATGAGCTGAAGCTTATGTTTTTGAACCAATGATTCAATCCTCAAGCCCATTCCAAACCAAACCCAAATAATAATTTTATAGCCACAGAAGATATAGGTAATGCTGGTCAGTTATTACAGTCATGTCTGCTTTTCCAGAAGTCTCAGTTATTACTTCAATCTTGAATGAAAACATACATTTTGTTGAATATGAGCAGATTTTTGAATAGTCATCTGAAAAAAAACCCAACAACTTCCACTAGCCAATTATAATCTTCCATAAAAGGATTTTATATTCGTCTCCAGAAAAAAATCCCATAACTTGGTCTTAAATAGTTGAGGTCCACCCTGAGCCTGTTCATAACTATTAGGTAGGGCAATGTACATTTATTCATTCTCCCTGCTCCTCTCCTTATTTTTTGAGCGTCAGGTTTAGTCAGGCATAAAAATGAAGCTTTTGTGCACTCACAATGTCTTGTGATTTTTCATGTAGCACTTAATTTTGTTTGCCTGCAGAAAATGATTGTGAAGTTAGCATTTGCTCAGATAACAGGACATTTCACTCGGCCATCACATTTTGACATTTGATAAGTAATTAACTAAAGGAAAGAACAGCTGTTAAGAAAATGCTTAGTGACAGCATGTAGATGATTTAAGCCAATTCATGAACCATATAAGTCCCATTTAAATATAAAATGTCATAAGATGCACAGTAAAAAATCTGCATCATGTCTTTCCTTTGCAGTCTAAGAAAGAATTAGCCTTCATCATTCAGAATAATCGAATGTGCCATCAAATACTCCTGTCATCTAGGATGGGAAGCTTAGAATCCTGTATTCTAAAGATCAACCTTATGACAAATAGTAAACACAAAATACACTAAGTAATTATAAAAGAAGGAAGCTTACTGGATTTCTTTCTTAAACTTCAGCAGCATTTTCCCTAGGTTTTGTGTCATAATTTTTGTCGTGTTGGTCAGCTAGAATAAAAGATCAGATAGATCAAAGCTGGCATGTTTGAAATGAAAGTGGGTAGGATGCCAAGTATAATCCTACGGACAAGACAGAGAAGAGGAAAAAAGAATGAGCAGCAAGGGAAAAGTGTGACAGAGGTTGCAGATGACTAAAGAAAGCAGGTTTATGAATGAAAAGAATTCTGAAAAGTCAGCTGTCCAAAACAGACCACAGTTTTGGCAGATCTCACATCCACTATTACTGTTACTTGCATGGCAGATAAACCACACTGATACTGATTCAGTGAGCATTTAATGGCTACCCATAAAAGCAGATTGCAAGTTGTCATAATATAGATGGGAAATGGAGAATTTTGCTTGTCTAAAGATACCTTCTTGAGGCTCTCCTTACCTGGACCTTAGCCATGACACTTAGAATGATATTAATAGATTTCTCTTGGCTCTTGAAGCATTTTGACCTTAGATGGCTGTGGAAGTAGGTAGAGTATGTGCCAGCCTACAAGCTAGTGAGCATCTGTTGCACCCTGCCATTACAAATACTGCTGTTCTTATTCTACAACTGCTTCATTGATGGGATTCTAGGACAAGGGTTCAGTTGCTGCTGGTTAGTGAGAGCTGTTATGCGTGCTTCACAATAGAAATAAGAAAGTACAAGCACCTTAATACCACACCCAATAGCCACCCATTGCAAACGGCTTGCAGCAGCCTCTCAGAGAAGTGGCAAGGCTTGCCATGGTTCTCTTATGCTTGCAGAGACATTTCTATATACATTTGGCATATTCAAATATACTGGTCCCCTGAGGGAGATAGGAACAAATCCATTTAGCAGGATGTTTTTATGCCATGTGGGAATAGTTTGTAAATTATACGTCTTCTCCTTCATCAAAGAAAAGGCCAAATGGTCAAGCAAGGTCAAGGGGGAGATTACTTTTGGCTGTTGGAACAAGGAAGAGTAAGGTTTCCTGCTAAACTCAAGTTTCTGATGTGCTGGGGAAAACAAGCAGCAGAGCTACTGAGGGAAGACAGCCATGGACATAATCCACAGGCCACGATGCCACTCAAGTGGTGAAACAAACACTGCAGTGACCAGGCACTACAAAAACAAGTATCAGAGGCTTGCAGAAAGGGACTGGAGTGCTTGAGGCAGAAGCTTTACAAGTGTGACAGTCGTAGCTGAATGCCCCAGCTCCAGGCCGGATGGTGGCAGCCTGAGGCGCTGGGGCAGCGCCGATCTGACCCTCAGCAGCAGCTGCAGGGCTGGCCTGAGACTACACGCCAGCTTCAGAGACCTGGTTAAGCTTTCAGTGATGAGCAGGAGGGAAGGGGAAAAGCATAATCAGACTGGTCTTTGGAGGCCCATGATCCTTCTCACTGAGCTAAACCAAAGAGTGCCGAGACTTTCTTGAGTAAGAGCTAGCAAAAGATTGGGCCCTTAATTTGTAACTCCAGCAAATTTGACTTGGGGATGATTAAGTAAAGATGATTGGTGATTAGTGGGAAAGGTCCTTTCTGACACAGGACCCCAGAAAGAAATCCCAGGAGCCCTTAATCCTGAGCCACAGACGCTTGGGATCGTGACTGTTAAAGACTGTTTTGGAGGGAGAGGTTAATTAAAAGAATATTGGAAATGTTGAAGTGACAAAGAAAAATTCTGTGGAGCAGCTGACATTTAGCAATAGACCCGAGATTGCTAATAGCGCAATACTTTCTCCTAACAGTTAATACCAGGATAAAGAAAACATCTGGAAAGTAGGACTTGTGTACATTCTGCTATGTTTATAATTCAGAATTAATATAGAACACAGAGTCATTGCTTTTACAAAATCCTTTTGCTTACCGTAACTGTATTTTACGCCATTCCCAGGATGTTGATATGCATTTATGAAATTGAAAAGCTAGCCCCCACACACATTGGCACTGCACTAGTGCATCAGTTTGTGTCATTATGGTGACGATGATGAAATTTAGAAGGGGAGCAGCTGCTTATGAGATTACTTAGGGTATACCATGAAAAACCTCAGCACAAATGCCATTTATAACTAGTTGTTAGCTTGAGGTCAGACAAGAACATTTCTAGCACAAAACAGCTACACAGCAAAGTAAAGTAAACACAAAGTGTAAATCCAAATCAGCAGCCAAGCAGCTCACTTTGTCCATAAAGCACTCCAGATTCTGGCTGAAATTCCAAGGCTACAAGTACAACATTAGAAGTGTTAGAGATAGTTTGCTGCAAATTATTGCATAATAGCCATATCTGCAACTCATTTAGGAAGTTGCTGTTTACGCAGAATGGCTCTCCTACCAAAATAGGTTACCTGGCATGGAGCAGTTAATGAGATCCTAAAGGATTTTCAAATAAAAGGTTCGTTTTTACTTAAATGAGAGCATCTGTCCCATGATAAATATTAATACAATCCTTTGCTATACTTTCAAACAAACACTGAGGAACTGTAGTGATGCTTATTTTATTTCTTAAAAATACTATTTTATCTAGAATTATAAATATGGCAAGGCATAGATAACTCAGGATAAAAAAACCCCTTTTCTCATTTTCATCAGATATCTAGAAATTAGTGGCACCTTAAGATTGTTGATCAGCAAATAGATTTAGCCTAAAAAGGTAAAAGGGCTCTCTCTCTACAATAAGAAATATAGCCAAGATCATGGCTGAGTAAGGTATGGCAGGCACAAGGCAGAATGTACGCAAGCATTATCACTGCTGATTCTGGTTTAAAAAAGTAAATTAGCAGCTCTAATAAATTGAGCATGTTTCTGTAGTAATAATTGTGTATATACATTTTCCCAGAGTCATTTCCAAGTAGATGGAACCTCTCAGGATGCATGTGTTAATAAATACTCTGCTTATAAATTGTAAGAGGGGCATCATTAGCTATAGCTCCAGTTCACCCTGTCTTGTAACTGTAAACTTCTCCTAGTCAAAGATGACAGATCCTCAGACCTCATAAAACACCTTGGAAGGAACAAGTTGTCCTTGAGACATACCTGGTTATGCCAAGCTTGATGAGGTCCCAAAAATGCAAAAACGCTTGTTGAGGGAAGCAAAACCCACATTTTCATAATTCAGCTGACATCCAGCTGAGTGCTCTCAGCAGTGTTGTTTTCACTTTTTTTGTTGTGCTGGGGGAAGAGCAATCTGCCAGGGCTCAGCCTACTCACTGCCTTCTCTCTGCCAAGTCTGTTCCACAGGGAATACGTGGGCAGGGGAGCAGGGCTGCAGTCCAGCCAATCCCTTATGTGCCCCTGTCCTCAACAAGCGGCTGCACAGAGGGCACTAGGCCACAGACACACCATAATAAGTATCAGGGGTTGGTTCTCATCAGACCATATCGATTTTTGAAGTGCAGTAAGTCTTTTCAGTTTCAGAGCAAAGACTGCCACTGTGGGCTGCCTGATTACAAAGTTAATTAGGAGAAAATGTCCAGTAAATTTTTGTATTTCACTTGCTCCATGAATTATCACCTTTTATTTCAAGCAGCCAGCCGGAATCACTTGCTGTTAAACTGATGGTTTTCCTTTTATGGTTTACAGATTGTGTGGCTAATTGTGAAGAAAACCATTTTTGGAATGCCTGGGCAGTACAAGCGTGAATCACAGCAGCAAGCCATTGCTTCTGTCTCCCAACATGTATCATGGAACTATTTTCTTCCATCCCTTTTGTAGTACAGTGCATTCTACATTATGAATCATTTTCAGTAAGAATAGAAACAAGTGATGACTATGTTCACTTCACAACAGAGAAGAAAGAACTGGCATGCCATAATTAAATTACCAGGTTTAGTGGCATTGTAACCAACTGCTGCACACACGGCCTTGAGTGTCAGCTGTAGAGAGGTTAATAGACCCCTCACACATGTTTCCTAACAAAATATGATTTTTTTTAAAAGTCAAATTCTGGTCCTTGGGGAAGATCCAAAATAACACATTGATATTTAGTGCCATTTTGGATGTTGTAACACTGACAATGCCATACCTAAAAGCAAAATGAAATGCTGCTGCTCACGACACTGAGCTATGTGCCTAGCATCCCTTTGAAGGGAATGAGGGGAACAAAACACCTGGGAATTGGATGTACAGTCTACAATATTCTGGGGTGTGGGAGGTGAGATGCTCCGTTCAGGCACTTGGTTCATCTCTTCCATCAATCCTACCTTTGTAACACACTGGTGCTGCTGAGCTGTGTCTCCCAGACATGAGCTACTTGGAGCCATTGTTCTCAAGAGCGAACTGCCAAACCTGACCTAGTAATCCTGCTGGGAGCCTGGGAATATTAACTCATGCTTATTGCCCTCCTAATCTAGCTGCTTGGGTTCTCTCCAGTCTGGAGCATGCACCTGCTTGGGATGTGGGCAAAGAAAGCCTAAGCCTTCCTGCAGAAGATCATGTAGGGATTCCCTTAGGTACCTAGCTCGGCCCACAAGAGATGTCCATTTTGTGAAGCGTAGTAATGGCTGGAGACATTGCCATTTTCCAGCTGCTCAGCATGGCCCATCATCTAGTTCTGCTGGAAGAAGAGACTGCAGTCACACTCGCATTTTCAACCTAACAAATTCAGTCAGGTAAACTGAAGACACCAGCTTTTAAATCCCAGTCTCTCTGTCTGAAGTGATTGTCCCTTCTGTAATACTCCAGTGGCAGGGTAACTTGAGCATTCTTCAGTGAGAATACATCAAGCTGCAGGTTTGGGGGCCCTTTTCTGTTTTGTTTTTTCTTTACTGGGAGGATTGTGACTAGAGGCTATTCAGGGGGGTGCCAAACCCACAGATGGGAATTATAGTCACATGGTTGATATTGCCTGAGCAGTGATAGCTGACAATTTAATAAACAACATACACAATATATTGAATAAAGTAGTAAAATGGAGCCGCAGTGGCCTTGAGCTTGATCTCTTGCAGTGAATCAGGAATTGTATTACAGAGGCCAGAGAAGTCATGCTACTACTGAAGTGATTAGAGTTGGCCTCAATACTGAAAGGGCTGAAGGCATTTTAATTTTATGGAATTGGATTTTAAGCAAGGAGGAAATTTTACAGAGTTTTTTGCCTGCCACATGGACATGATATGCATCCAATGCACTCACTCCTGTTTGCAGCAGCAGATATATTCATCCTTTGGCTCATCTACAATCTGAATTCATCTTAGCCACACCGCCAAAACACACCTCCTTGTAAATCTGGCAGATACTCTTAGCTCTTTTAAACCCTTAGAAGGGAAGAAATGAAACACTGTTTATCTTGACTGTTTTTAGAGGATAGTTAACATATATTGCTTTTCACTATGCACACCAGAAAGGACCTTCAAGATTGAATAGTTACAAAAAGACAGCTAAGGTGTCTTAGTAGCCATCTGAAGATATTTTGGCTGTAAATCCCATAAACAGGAGCTGATGAGTTGCCTTTTTTCCAGCAGCCATCTCATTGCAATTAAAGACAATTCCTGCAATACAGTTCTTTGCAAGCTGTGCTTAAAAGCCCTGGCATACCACAGAGCACAAAAGCCACAGGTCTAAGTCATGGGGGTAACAGGACCTCCTGCATCAGCTGAGATGAAGTTGCTATTGATTGTCAGGGTACTAATAAATGACATTATCACACCTTTTTGCAACAATTTAAGGAGTTTGTGGTTGCCATGCTCAGAGTGAAGTCAAGAGAATGCACTCAGTGCCTTAACAGCTTCAGTGTCAAGTGTTGGTTTAGGTAAAATTTCATTTCACCTGCAGTTTAAAGCATGAAGCAGACTGTGGCAGTAAAGCAGCTGAGGTGGGGCACACCTCCTGTTCTGCTGGTTTTGCTGTGGAAAGGGGCAACTTCCAAGACAGTAAGTCAAGGATGTAACTTCATAGGCCACCACAGAGCCATCCACTGTGTCTCATTTAGCAGTGTCTCTAGTCTCTGGCAAGTTTGAGTTTATTTAAATAAGGCAGGCCCTCACAGCTCTCAGGGTTGCCAGTTCTAGTGCTAAGCTGATTTGAATTACTTCTCATGTGCTCAGGTCACACATAGAGCTCCTACGCCTCAGCAAACACACGGCAATTTATGTACATGTTTTGCATTTCAGATGTTCATGCATATTTTATTAGTGGAAATATTCATTTGCATAGTACTTACTGAAGTAAATTTTTGAGGTCCTCAGGACTGCAGAACAAAACAAACCACCTGGATTGCAAAAGAAGCAATTATGGTGAGTTAAGGCACTATTGACACAATTTCTGTTTTATCAGTAATTTCTACCAGTTTTTACTTCAAAATAACTGGCTATCATTATTAGTACACTCAGGCAGTGTAGCCAAATTTACTGTATAATGAAGGACCTGCGTACATGACAAGGCACAAACAAGCCAGAGTGTTTTTCTTTAAAATGGTTGGATTTTAGATAGCTCTGGTCTGAAAAGATCTGTATGCACAGTGATATCTACCAGGGCTGTGTGTCTGCAGAAGCCCTATTTTCCAGATGCTGAGTGAAGAAAGGCTCTAAACTAAATTAGTATTTATGTCCCAGTTCAGCAAACTTCATGCTTGACTTTTAGCACAGGCTTCACCTCTTACTCAAGTTAATCACACACTTAATTGCTTTATTAAATGGGGATGAAATGAAACATATCCTTAAGAACATACTGTATCAGAACCTATCCCACACATGGTCAAGATGGAGGGCTTGATCCAGCTACCACTGAAGTCAAAAAGAGATTTCAGCGGCCTTTAGGTGAAGCACATAAATGGGAGTCACAGGTGTGCTTCAATGTTGGAATACATAAATCAGTTTTCCTATCACATAATTTTCATCTGATTTACTTGCATGCAAACCTGGAAGCTGGAAGAGAGCTGAGAGTTTAATGCCCTGATATACTATTAATATCCTGGAAGGAAAAGTCAGCACAGACAGCATGATGACAAGACCTTCAAGCTGCCAATACTTCCTAGACTTCCACATGACAGAGAGGAACAATATTGAGGAACACTAGGTAGAAACTGATTCATGGATATGGTCCATCCTCTTGCATAGGTATCTTTCAGGGTTCTGTTCTTGCTTAAGCACAGCTCCCCATAAAGCTAAGGCACCAATGATTTTCTAAAGCACTTTTTATAATTAAGTAATTGCACAAAACTGCTCTATTATAATAGATAATGTTTTGGGGGGAAAAAAACCACTTTAAGATAAAAATTAAGACTTACATCTTCAAACAAAACTAGAAGAATTATAAATGGCAAATAGCCAAAAACCTCTTTGTAAGTTAATTAAAATTGAGCTGAGAATGTCAGATTTATTGCTGTGGGAAGCTTGACTGAATGGCTCAAAACTCATATGCCACTTTTGTTTTCATCTCCACATTACTGAGATTGCTGTGCTGAACAGCAAGTAAGCCTGGAAAAGAATTTCCTTGCTAGGATTTACTTTGAGGGTGCAAGTTAGCAGAGGAGATATACCCTCCCCATGATGAGTGAATTAGAATATACCCATATAACGAACAACAGTAAGGATCTGAACTGGGGCTGTTTTCTGCATGGCCACAAGTTCACATAGGCTCTATACAATAGTCTTCTGTAGGTGTGTCATGGGTTAAAAGACAA